>CAWUFW010004151.1:0-600000 GCA_963921515.1 Calotriton arnoldi
TCTTATTCTTGTGTGTATTACCTACTGGCGGTCGCCAGTAGGTAGTTATAGTTAGACTTGGTAGAACGGAGTCACAAGAAAAAAGTGAAATACAGGTTAAAAAACAAGAAAAGGGGTCAGGGTACAAACACCCTGGCCCCCTAGGCCTGCTCAGAGGGTCCCAAAAAAGCATTTTAAAAAAAATAAAATTTGGCCGAATTCACGCTGGGGTCGCGAATCCGGCCGAGAAAATAGAAAAAAAAACGAAGCGCGGTCTCCCGCGCTTCGTTTTTGAAAGCCCCCAGGTGGGCCAGGTCCCGGGGCACTCACCAGTTAATTTGCGGGGACCCACGGGGGCCCCCGCAGCCCCGAGGACTGCCACCTCCCGTGGCTTATTTAATTGTATGCGGGGACACTGCAGCCCCCCGCAGCCCTGGGGACCGCCACCTCCCCGGCACTTTAAAAAAATGCGTGGGTGGTCCCAATCCCCCCATGCTGCCCCGGGGATGCCACCTCCCCGGGGCTTTGATAATGAACCACGGGGGGCACGTGGCCCTCCCACAGCCCCGGGGACTGCCACCTCCCCGGGGCTCTGTTTTGAAATTAAAATGATGTGTGGGGGGGAAAGAGCCCCTCCACAAGCCCCGGGGACCACCACCTCCCCGGGGCACATACTGATTAAAAATGCGGGGGTCTGTAGCGGACCCCCGGGCCCTGGGGACCACCACCTCCCCGGGGCTTTAAAGACTTGGGAGGGGGTCCCCCCACACTAATTATTCTATATAGCCACCGGGGAGGTGGTGGTCTCCGGGGCTCGGGGGGGCCCGTGAGGCCCCCCGCCCATTTTCATCAATGCCCCGGGAAGGTGACAGTCCCCAGGGCAATGTGGGGGGGGTTGGGACCCCCCCACGCATTTATTTTCAAAGCCCCGGGGAGGTGGCGGTCCTCGGGGCTGCGGGGGGGCCACGTGCCCCCTGCATATAATTGCTATAGCCCCAGGGAGGTGGCGGTCCCTGGGGCTGTGGGGGCCCCTGTGGGCCCCCGCAAATCTTTGCCCCTGGGACCTGGCCCACCCGGGGGCCTCATTAAAATGAAACGCAGGAGCCCGTGGCGGGATTCGCCTAGGGGGTCAGGGTGTTTCTACCCTGCCCCCTTTTCTTCTTTTTTACCCTCTTTTTCACTGTTTTTTTGTCACAAGATGGCTGCCAACACTTCCTGGTTTGGAGTGTTGGCAGCCAATCAGTGTGAAGCTCGTGCCCGGGAGGGTTCGCGAACCCTCCTCAGTGCTCAGATATATACATTTTTCTTTCTTTAATTTCTCAGCAACTACTGAACGGATTTACACCATTTAACAAAAAGGGCTCTTTCTGAACCAAGGGCTACCTTTTTGGCAAATGTGGTGTAATTCCGTTCAGCAGTTCGGGCTGTAGCTTTGTCTAATGTTTCCTATGGAAATTAACATGGGGAAAACGCGTTTTGGGACCCCCCTTTTTTCTCGGCCCCCGCTTGACGAATCACCTCAAAACTATCAAGACAGGAGCTGACCGGAGCGGGCCACTGGTTTTGAGAATTTCACGAAGATTCATCAAACGACGCCAAAGTTATTGGGAAAACAAAAAAATGCTTTTTGAATATAAACGAGGTCCTAACTATAACTACCTACTGGCGACTGCCAGTAGGTAATATATATATATATATATATATTCACTGAAAAAACCATAGGTTTTAGGGACAGTTATAGTTAGTTGGACATTGCACTCGTACAAAACCCGTGAAATTCCCCTGTTATAGTTAGTTCAGCTAACTATAACTCGCGCCCGCAATGCACTGCTGATGACGTCACATATTACATCACTCATGACATGGTCAGTGACATCACTGATGACATCACTGATGACATCTCAAATGACATCACTGATGACATCACTGATGACATCACT
Organism: Calotriton arnoldi; assembly: GCA_963921515.1. Taxonomy (NCBI): domain Eukaryota; kingdom Metazoa; phylum Chordata; class Amphibia; order Caudata; family Salamandridae; genus Calotriton; species Calotriton arnoldi. The sequence goes on from CAWUFW010004151.1 coordinate 1,920, forward strand.
GATGACATCATCCAGTGACTGTGTGTTTCTGTAAAGTTTAAATATGTTTAATATATATAGGGAAAGGGGTATTGAAGAATGAGTGGGTGTATAAGTGTCTGAATGGATGATTTAGTACGTGAGTGACTGACTCTACAAGTGAGTGATTAAACGTATCTTACTGAATGCATGGGTTAGTGACTAAACTGTGTGAATGTCTGTATCCGTCTGCTTGTTGGTGTGTAAGTGGATGCATGGATTTGCGAATAGCTACATGAGTGTCTATATGGGTTATTGATTGGTTCTCTGAGTATCTGTATGGCTGCCTGAGTGTTTGTGTGGGTGGGGTGTGTGTGACTCTATACATAGATGTGTGAGTGGGTGATTCACTGGGTGCATGATTTCAAGAGTGCATCTGTGATGGACTGCTTGGGTGGGTGAGTGTGTGTATGGGTGTGTTAGTGAGTGAATGTATATCTCAGTGGTACATGTGCGAGTAACTACATATGTAAAAGGCAGTATATATGTGTGTTAGAGTATTTAAATGGCTATAAGTGAGAGTGTGTTATTGTGAGAGTGGCTGTATGGATGCGTGTGTGCTTGTATCAGTTATTGTATAAGAGCGTAAGAATGTGCTAGTATTTGTATGAGTAAGTGAGCTGGTGTGTGTATAACTGTATAGGTGAGTAAATGGGTGTGTGATTAATTTTTTGCATGACTGACTAGGTGTGTGAGTACCTCTATGGATGAGTGGCGGTGTGTGAGTGTTTATATAGGAGTATGAGTGCATATGATAGTCCTATACTGAGTGACTGTAAGTATGAGTGACTGTACAGGTGAGTGAGTGGATGTGTGTGTAGACCTAAGAATCAGTGAGTGGGTATGTAGTTTTTGGTGTTGGAGTGTCTATGGTTTTGAGAATGGCAGTCTGTAATTTAGAGTGGGTGTATCAAAAGTTATATTAGGGTGTGAAAAGATGCATGAAATTATCACATGGATGATGTCATCAGTGATGTCATTTGAGATGTCATCAGTGATGTCATCAGTGATGTCACTGACCATGTCATGAGTGATGTAATATGTGACGTCATCAGCAGTGCATTGCGGGGCGCGAGTTATAGTTAGCTGAACTAACTATAACAGGGGAATTTCACGGGTTTTGTACGAGTGCAATGTCCAACTAACTATAACTGTCCCTAAAACCTATGGTTTTTTCAGTGAATTTCAAAGGTTTTTTAAATGCTAATTTCTAATTATAACGTGCCTGAAACCTATGGTTTTTTCAGTGAATTTCAAAGGTTTTTAAATGCTAATTTCTAACTATAACGTGCCTGAAAACTATGATTTTTTAAGTGAATTTCAAAGGTTTTTTAAATGCTAGTTTCTAACTATGCCAACAGAGGTAGAACATGTGAAGAAAGAAGAAAAAATGCACAGAAAGAAGCAAAAGATGTGCAGAAAGAACCAACAGAGGAGCAGAAAGAGGCCTTGTTGCAAAATCATCCTGTGCCCACAACTTTTTCAGACGGGTACTGGTGGTAACTGACTCTGACTAACCAGAGCCAGTGCACGTTTGCACAGTGGTGAAGGGAGGGGGCCTGAGGTGACATGTGTGCAAACGCGCCCCGTGGCGCGTTTTAAGTTGCGGGATTAAGTCCCCTTGAATCCTGAGGGTCCCTGGGGTCCAACTAGCCCCCCAGGTACCTACAGTTAGGACCACAGAGCTGAGTTGCAGAGAGGCGTTCCGAGGCCACGCACCTTTTTCACCTCTCTGCAACGCACCTCTGTTGTGCTTACTGAAGGTACCTGGTGGGCTAGTTGGCCCCCAGGATTCAAAGGGAATTAACTCCCCAACTTAAAACGCACCACAGGGCGTGTTTGTGCACATGTCACCTGAGGCCCCGCCCCCTCCCTTCACCACTGTGCATACGCGCCCAGTGGCGCGTTTTAAGTCGGGGGATTAGGTCACCTTGAATCCTGAGAGTCCCTGGGGCCCAACCAGCCCACCAGGTACTTCCAGTAAGCACCACAGGCCTGCGTTGCAACGCCTGTAACAAATTGTGCAGTTGTTTAGGTAGTGAAGAGGGTCGTGCTGGGGGTAGTGGTTTAGGGTTTAGGGTAGTGCAGTGGTGTTTGTGTAGCGTAGGGGGTCATGCTGGGGGTAGGTTTAGGGTAGTGCAGTGGTGTTTGGGTAGTGTAGGGAGTCGTGCTGGGGGAGTGTTTTAGGGTTTAGGGTAGTACAGTGGTGTTTGGGTAGTGTAGGGGGTCGTGCTGGGGTTAGTGTTTTAGGGTTTTAGGGTTTAGGGTAGTGCAGTGGTGTTTGGGTAGTGTAGGGGATACTGCTGGGGGTAGTGTTTTAGGGTTTAGGGTAGTGCAATGGTGTTTGGGTAGTGTAGGGGGTACTGCTGGGGGTAGTGTTTTAGGGTTTAGGGTAGTGCAGTGGTGTTTGGGTAGCGTAGGGGGTACTGCTGGGGGTAGTGTTTTATGGTTTAGGGTAGTGCAGTGGTGTTTGGGTAGTGTAGGGGTTCGTGCTGGGGGTAGTTTTTAGGGTTTATGGTAGTGCAGTGGTGTTTGTGTAGTGTAGGAGGTCGTATTTTAGGGTTTAGGGTAGTGCAGTGGTCTTTGGGTAGTGTAGGGAGTCGTGCGGGGGTATTGTTTTAGAGTTTAGGGTAGTGCAGTGGTCTTTGGGTAGTGTAGGGGGTTGTGCGGGGGGTAGTGTTTTAGGGATTAGGGTAGTGCATTGGTATTTGGGTAGTGTAGGGGGTCATGCGGGGGTAGTGTTTTAGGGTTTAGGGCAGTGCAGTGGTGTTTAGGTAGTGTAGGGGGTCGTGCTGGGGGAGTGTTTTAGGGTTTAGGGCAGTGCAGTGGTGTTCGGGTAGTGTAGGGGGTCGTGCTGGGGGAGTGTTTTAGGGTTTAGGGCAGTGCAGTCGTGTTCGGGTAGTGTAGGGGGTCGTGCTGGGGGAGTATTTTAGGGTTTAGGGTAGTGCAGTGGTGTTCGGGTAGTGTAGGGGGTCATGCTGGGGGTAGTGTTCTAGGGTTTAGTGCAGTGGTGTTCGGGCAGTGTAGGGGGTCTTGCTGGGGGTGGTGTTTCAGGATTTAGGGCACTGCAGTGGTGTTCGGGCAGTGTAGGGGGTCGTGCAGGGGGTGGTGTTTCAGGGTTTAGGGCAGTGCAGTGGTGTTCGGGCAGTGTAGGGGGTCGTGCAGGGGTGGTGTTTCAGGGTTTAGGGCAGTGGTGTTCGGGCAGTGTAGGGGGTCATGCTGGGGGTGGTGTTTCAGGGTTTGGGGCAGTGCAGTGGTGTTCGAGCAGTAAAGGGGGTCATGCTGGGGGTGGTGTTTCAGGGTTTAGGGCAGTGCAGTGGTGTTCGGGCAGTGTAGGGGGCGGTGCAGGGGGTGGTGTTTCAGGGTTTAGGGCAGTGCAGTGGTGTTCGGGCAGTGTAGGGGGTGGTGCAGGGGGTGGTGTTTCAGGGTTTAGGGCAGTGCAGTGGTGTTCGGGCAGTGTAGGGGGTCGTGCAGGGGGTGGTGTTTCAGGGTTTAGGGCAGTGCAGTGGTGTTCGGGCAGTGTAGGGGGCGGTGCAGGGGTGGTGTTTAAGGGTTTAGGGCAGTACAGTGGTGTTCGGGCATTGTAGGGGGTGGTGCTGGGGCTGGTGTTTCAGGGTTTAGGGCAGTGCAGTGGTGTTCGGGCAGTGTAGGGGGTCGTGCTGGGGCTAGTGTTTCAGGGTTTAGGGCAGAGCAATGGTGCTCAGGCAGTGTAGGGGTCGTGCTGGGGGTGATGTTTCAGGGTTTAGGGCAGTGCAGTGGTGTTCGTGCAGTATAGGGGGTCATGCTGGGGGTGGTGTTTCAGGGTTTAGGGCAGTGCAGTGGTGTTCGGGCAGTATAGGGGTCATGCAGGGGCTGGTGTTTCAGGGTTTAGGGCAGTGCAGTGGTGTTCGGGCAGTGTAGGGGGTCGTGCAGGGGGTGGTGTTTCAGGGTTTAGTGCAGTGGTGTTCGGGCAGTGTAGGGGGTCATGCTGGGGTGGTGTTTCAGGGTTTAGGGCAGTGCAGTGGTGTTTGGGCAGTGTAGGGTGTCGTGCTGGGGGGTGGTGTTTCAGGGTTTAGGGCAGTGCAGTAGTGTTTGGGCAGTGTAGGGGGTCGTGCAGGGGGTGGTGTTTCAGTGTTTAGGGCAGTGCAGTGGTGTTCGGCCAGTGTAGGTAGTCTTGCTGGGGGTGGTGTTTCAGGGTTTAGGGCAGTGCAGTAGTTTCGGGCAGTGTAGGCGGTCGTGCTGGGGCTGGTGTTTCAGGGTTTAGGGCAGTGCAGTGGTGTTCGGGCAGTGTACGGGGTTGTGCTGGGGCTGGTGTTTCAGGGTTTAGGGCAGTGCAGTGGTGTGCGGGCAGTGTACGGGGTCGTGCTGGGGCTGGTGTTTCAGGGTTTAGGGCAGTGCAGTGGTGTTCGGGCAGTGTAGGGGGTCATGCTGAGGGTGGTGTTTCAGGGTTTAGGGCAGTGCAGTGGTGTTCGGGCAGTGTAGGGGGTCGTGCTGGGGCTGGTGTTTCAGGGTTTAGGGCAGTGCAGTGGTGTTCGGGCAGTGTAGGGGGTCGTGCAGGGGGTGGCGTTTCAGGGTTTTGGGCAGAGCAGTGGTGTTCGGGCAGTGTAGGGGGTCGTGCTGGGGCTGGTGTTTCAGGGTTTAGGGCAGTGCAGTGGTGTTCGGGCAGTGTAGGGGGTCATGCTGAGGGTGGTGTTTCAGGGTTTAGGGCAGTGCAGTGGTGTTCGGGCAGTGTAGGGGGTCGTGCTGGGGCTGGTGTTTCAGGGTTTAGGGCAGTGCAGTGGTGTTCGGGCAGTGTAGGGGGTCGTGCTGGGGCTCGTGTTTCAGGGTTTTGGGCAGAGCAGTGGTGTTCGGGCAGTGTAGGGGGTCGTGCTGGGGGTGGTGTTTCAGGGTTTAGGGCAGTGCAGTGGTGTTCGGGCAGTGTAGGGGGTCTTGCTGGGGGTGGTGTTTCAGGGTTTAGGGCAGTGCAGTGGTGTTCGGGCAGTGTAGGGGGTCTTGCTGGGGGTGGTGTTTCAGGGTTTAGGGCAGTGGTGTTCGGGCAGTGTAGGGGGTCTTGCTGGGGGTGATGTTTCAGGGTTTAGGGCAGTGCAGTGGTGTTCGGGCAGTGTAGGGGGTCTTGCTGGGGGTAGTGTGTCAGGGTTTAGGGCGGTGCAGTGGTGTTCGTGCAGTGTAGGTGGTCGTGCTGGGGGTGGTGTTTCAGGGTTTAGGGCAGTGCAGTAGTGTTTGGGCAGTGTAGGGGGTCATGCAGGGGGTGGTGTTTCAGGGTTTAGGGCAGTGCAGTGGTGTTCTGGCAGTGTAGGGGGTCATGCTGGGGGTGGGGTTTCAGGGTTTAGGGCATACAGTGGTGTTCGGGCAGTGTAGGGGGTCGTGCAGGGGTGGTGTTTCAGGGTTTAGGGCAGTGCAGTGGTGTTCGGGCAGTGTAGGGGGTCGTGCTGGGGCTGGTGTTTCAGGGTTTAGGGCAGTGGTGTTCGGGCAGTGTAGGGGGTCTTGCTGGGGGTGGTGTTTCAGGGTTTAGGGCAGTGGTGTTCGGGCAGTGTAGGGGGCCTTGCTGGGGGTGATGTTTCAGGGTTTAGGGCAGTGCAGTGGTGTTCGGGCAGTGTAGGGGGTCTTGCTGGGGGTAGTGTTTCAGGGTTTAGGGCAGTGCAGTGGTGTTCGTGCAGTATAGGGGGTCGTGCTGGGGATGGTGTTTCTGGGTTTAGGGCAGTGCAGTAGTGTTCGAGCAGTGTAGGGGGTTGTGCAGGGGTGGTGTTTCAGGGTTTAGTGCAGTGGTGTTCGGGCAGAGTAGGGGGTCGCGCTGGGGGTGGTGTTTCAGGGTTTTGGGCAGTGCAGTGGTGTTCGGGCAGTGTAGGGGGTCATGCACGGGGTGGTGTTTCAGGGTTTAGGGCAGTGCAGTGGTGTTCGGGCAGTGTAGGGTGTTGTGCTGGGGGCTGGTGTTTCAGGGTTCAGGGCAGTGCAGTGGTGTTCAGGCAGTGTAGGGGGTCGTGCTGAGGCTGGTGTTTCACGGTTTAGGGCAGTGCAGTGGTGTTCGGGCAGTGTAGGGGGTCGTGCTGGGGCTGGTGTTTCAGGGTTTAGGGCAGTGCAGTGGTGTTCGGGCAGTGTAGGCGGTCGTGCTGGGGCTGGTGTTTCAGGGTTTAGGGCAGTGCAGTGGTGTTCGGGCAGTGTAGGGGGTCATGCTGGGGCTGGTGTTTCAGGGTTTAGGGCAGTGCAGTGGTGCTCGGACAGTGTAGGGGGTCGTGCTGGGGGTGATGTTTCAGGGTTTAGGGTAGTGCAGTGGTGTTCGGGCAGTGTAGGGGGTCATGCTGGGGGTGGTGTTTCAGGGTTTAGGGCAGTGCAGTGGTGTTCGGGCAGTGTAGGGGGTCGTGAAGGGGGTGGTGTTTCAGGGTTTAGGGCAGTGCAGTGGTGTTCGGGCAGTGTAGGGGGTCGTGCTAGGGGTGGTGTTTCAGGGTTTAGGGCAGTGCAGTGGTGTTCGGGCAGTGTAGGGGGTCATGCAGGGGCTGGTGTTTCAGGGTTTAGGGCAGTGCAGTGGTGTTCGGGCAGTGTAGGGGGTCATGCTGGGGGTAGTGTTTCAGGGTTTAGGGCAGTGCAGTGGTGTTCGGGCAGTGTAGGGGGTCGTTCTGGGGGTGGTGTTTCAGGGTTTAGGTCAGTGGTGTTCGGGCAGTGTAGGGGGTCTTGCTGGGGGTGATGTTTCAGGGTTTAGGGCAGTGCAGTGGTGTTCGGGCAGTGTAGGGGGTCTTGCTGGGGGTAGTGTTTCAGGGTTTAGGGCAGTGCAGTGGTGTTCGGGCAGTGTAGGGGGTCATGCTGGGGGTGGTGTTTCAGGGTTTAGGGTCAGTGCAGTGGTGTTCGGGCAGTGTAGGGGGTCGTGAAGGGGGTGGTGTTTCAGGGTTTAGGGCAGTGCAGTGGTGTTCGGGCAGTGTAGGGGGTCGTGCTAGGGGTGGTGTTTCAGGGTTTAGGGCAGTGCAGTGGTGTTCGGGCAGTGTAGGGGGTCATGCAGGGGCTGGTGTTTCAGGGTTTAGGGCAGTGCAGTGGTGTTCGGGCAGTGTAGGGGGTTGTGCTGGGGGTAGTGTTTTAGGGTTTAGGGTAGTGCAGTGGTGCTTATGTAGTGTATGGTGTCGTGCTGGGGGTAGTGTTTTAGGGTTTAGGGTAGTGCAGTGGTGTTTGTGTAGTGTAGGGGGTCATGTTTTAGGGTAGTGCAGTGGTGTTTGGGCAGTGTAGGGGGTCATGCTGGGGGTGGTGTTTCAGGGTTTAGGGCAGTGCAGTGGTGTTCTGGCAGTGTAGGGGGTCATGCTGGGGGTGGGGTTTCAGGGTTTAGGGCATACAGTGGTGTTCGGGCAGTGTAGGGGGTCGTGCAGGGGTGGTGTTTCAGGGTTTAGGGCAGTGCAGTGGTGTTCGGGCAGTGTAGGGGGTCGTGCTGGGGCTGGTGTTTCAGGGTTTAGGGCAGTGGTGTTCGGGCAGTGTAGGGGGTCTTGCTGGGGGTGGTGTTTCAGGGTTTAGGGCAGTGGTGTTCGGGCAGTGTAGGGGGCCTTGCTGGTGGTGATATTTCAGGGTTTAGGGCAGTGCAGTGGTGTTCGGGCAGTGTAGGGGGTCTTGCTGGGGGTAGTGTTTCAGGGTTTAGGGCAGTGCAGTGGTGTTCGTGCAGTATAGGGGGTCGTGCTGGGGATGGTGTTTCTGGGTTTAGGGCAGTGCAGTAGTGTTCGAGCAGTGTAGGGGGTTGTGCAGGGGGTGGTGTTTCAGGGTTTAGTGCAGTGGTGTTCGGGCAGTGTAGGGGGTCGCGCTGGGGGTGGTGTTTCAGGGTTTTGGGCAGTGCAGTGGTGTTCGGGCAGTGTAGGGGGTCATGCACGGGGTGGTGTTTCAGGGTTTAGGGCAGTGCAGTGGTGTTCGGGCAGTGTAGGGTGTTGTGCTGGGGCTGGTGTTTCAGGGTTCAGGGCAGTGCAGTGGTGTTCAGGCAGTGTAGGGGGTCGTGCTGAGGCTGGTGTTTCACGGTTTAGGGCAGTGCAGTGGTGTTCGGGCAGTGTAGGGGGTCGTGCTGGGACTGGTGTTTCAGGGTTTAGGGCAGTGCAGTGGTGTTCGGGCAGTGTAGGCGGTCGTGCTGGGGCTGGTGTTTCAGGGTTTAGGGCAGTGCAGTGGTGTTCGGGCAGTGTAGGGGGTCATGCTGGGGCTGGTGTTTCAGGGTTTAGGGCAGTGCAGTGGTGCTCGGGCAGTGTAGGGGGTCGTGCTGGGGGTGATGTTTCAGGGTTTAGGGTAGTGCAGTGGTGTTCGGGCAGTGTAGGGGGTCATGCTGGGGGTGGTGTTTCAGGGTTTAGGGCAGTGCAGTGGTGTTCGGGCAGTGTAGGGGGTCGTGAAGGGGGTGGTGTTTCAGGGTTTAGGGCAGTGCAGTGGTGTTCGGGCAGTGTAGGGGGTCGTGCTAGGGGTGGTGTTTCAGGGTTTAGGGCAGTGCAGTGGTGTTCGGGCAGTGTAGGGGGTCATGCAGGGGGTGGTGTTTCAGGGTTTAGAGTAGTGCAGTGGTGTTCGGGCATTGTAGGGGTCATGCTGGGGGTAGTGTTTCAGGGTTTAGGGCAGTGCAGTGGTGTTCGGGCAGTGTAGGGGGTCGTTCTGGGGGTGGTGTTTCAGGGTTTAGGTCAGTGGTGTTCGGGCAGTGTAGGGGGTCTTGCTGGGGGTGATGTTTCAGGGTTTAGGGCAGTGCAGTGGTGTTCGGGCAGTGTAGGGGGTCTTGCTGGGGGTAGTGTTTCAGGGTTTAGGGCAGTGCAGTGGTGTTCGGGCAGTGTAGGGGGTCATGCTGGGGGTGGTGTTTCAGGGTTTAGGGCAGTGCAGTGGTGTTCGGGCAGTGTAGGGGGTCGTGAAGGGGGTGGTGTTTCAGGGTTTAGGGCAGTGCAGTGGTGTTCGGGCAGTGTAGGGGGTCGTGCTAGGGGTGGTGTTTCAGGGTTTAGGGCAGTGCAGTGGTGTTCGGGCAGTGTAGGGGGTCATGCAGGGGCTGGTGTTTCAGGGTTTAGGGCAGTGCAATGGTGTTCGGGCAGTGTAGGGGGTCGTGCTAGGGGTGGTGTTTCAGGGTTTAGGGCAGTGCAGTGGTGTTTGGGTAGTGTAGGGGGTCGTGCTGGGGGTAGTGTTTTAGGGTTTAGGGCAGTGCAGTGGTGTTTGTGTAGTGTAGGGGGTCGTGCTGGGGGTAGTGTTTTAGGGTTTAGGGTAGTGCAGTGGTGCTTGTGTAGTGTAGGAGGTCGTGCTGGGGGTAGTGTTTTAGGGTTTAGGGTAGTGCATTGGTGTTTGTGTAGTGTAGGGGGTCATGTTTTAGGGTATTGCAGTGGTGTTTGGGTAGTGTAGGTGGTCGTGCTGGTGGTAGTGTTTTAGGATTTAGGTTAGTGCAGTGGTGTTTGGGTAGTGTAGGGGGTCGGGAGGGGGGTAGTGTTATAGGGTTTAGGATAGTGCAGTGGTGCTTGTGTAGTGTAGGGGGTCGTGCTGGGGGTAGTGTTTTAGGGTTTAAGGTAATGCAGTGGTGTTTTTGTAGTGTAGGGGGGTCATGTTTTAAGATGCAATGCTCCAATACCTGACCAGTCTGCACTACATAAAACTGCAAAAAAACTAAAAATAAAAAGTGTTTTGCACACTTTTGTCATTGGGCTATATGTGGGCTACATCTGGGTAATATTTGTGCTACATTTGGGCTCTTTTTTCACTGGTGGCCATCTTGGAAGACTTCTTTGTTATGAAGTTTCCTAATTTCTTCATTTACTGCAGTCTCCTCAGTAAGAAATGCTTTCAGTTTTTTACTTTGATTCCATCAAGAAGGCATTCAGATGTCTCACATCTGCCATAAATTCAGAATGTTAGCACTCTAGTTGCTCATTAGATCAGTGGAGTAAAGCTACTGCTCACCAGGGAGTTAACTGGTAGTCTGCTGCTGGTATTGAAAGTGATTGTTTCAGTCTGCATGTCAGAATTTTCTAATGAAATAGAAGAGGATTTGAGATCTCACTTAAAACATGCCCTAATTTTTCTTTCTGCAGCACTAACCATAATTTCTATTTCAAAAAGAACCCCTCATTTTGTTCCTTTTTAAATTAAATGTTTTAAGTGTTACTGGTTTATTCCAATCAAGATGGCTTCAGGTGTGCCATACTTTTGTCATAAGTAAGGCTGTTAGCGCTCTAGTTGTTCTTTAGAGCACTCTGGGAAGCTGCAGTAGAACACAAAGGCATCAACTGGCAGGCTGCTCCTGTTGAAATATAACAGGAAGATATTTGAGATCACACTTGAAATATGTCCTAATTTTTCTTTCTACAGCACTAACCATAATTTCTATGACAAAATGAACCCCATCATTTTGTTCCTTTTTAAATTAAATGTTTTAAGTGTTACCAGTTTATTCCAATCAAGATGGCTTCAGGTGTGCCATACTTTTGTCATAAGTAAGGCTGTTAGCGCTCTAGTTGTTCTTTAGAACACTCTGGGAAGCTGCAGTAGAACACAAAGGCATCAACTGGCAGGCTGCTCCTGTTGAAATATAACAGGAAGATATTTGAGATCACACTTGAAACATGTCCTAATTTTTCTTTCTACAGCACTAACCATAATTTCTATGACAAAATGAACCCCATCATTTTGTTCCTTTTTAAATTAAATTGTTTAAGTGTTACCAGTTTATTCCAATCAAGATGGCTTCAGGTGTGCCATACTTTTGTCATAAGTAAGGCTGTTAGCACTCTAGTTGTTCTTTAGAACACTCTGGGAAGCTGCAGTAGAACACAAAGGAATCAACTGACAGTCTCTGCCCTTGTTGGATGTACATGTTTTACTGAGAATGTCAGACTTCATTCTCACATGAGTGAGAAAGATAATGTGAATTTACAGAAAATATGCTCTCATTTTAGCTTCTGGAGCACCTTCCAAACCTCCATGGGACAAGCATGAGAAAATAGTGTTCTCTCAAACATGATTCATGATATCCCAGCAGAAGGTTTTTCACATGGTAAAATCACCTTAGAATACACCACAATTCCTAAAATTAGTATGGTACCATCAACAAATAAATTCTAATGTAACTAAAGCCTGTTATCACCCTTTATAGTTCTCCTTTTGGTGACCCTCAAAATCTTCTATTCACTACAATGCATTTCAATGAGGTACTATCATTTATATTGGTCCCAAGATGGCTGCCAGCAATTCCAGGATGAAGTGCTGACAGCCAATCAGATCTCACGATGACATGTGTGGTTAGGCTCCGCCCAGATATATATGTGACTTTACTTTTGATTTTCTCAGGAACTACTGAACGGATTTACACCATTTAAGCAAAAGGCACGACACTGAACCAAGGGCTACCTCTTTGCCAAATTTGGTGTAATTCCGTTCAGCAGTTCGGGCTGTAGCTGCGACTAAAGGTTCCTATGGAAAAATGAATGGGGAAAACGCGTTTTGGGACCCCCCTTTTTTCTCGGCCCCCGCTTGACGTATCACCCCGAGACTTTCAGGATAGGAGCGGACCGGAGCGCCCCAACAAGTTGGAAACTTTCGCGAAGATTCATCAACCGGCGCCAACGTTATTTCAAATAGAATGTCGCGGATTTCCTATGGATAATAGGTTTTAACTATAACTATCTACTGGCGACCGCCAGTAGATAATATATATATATATATATATATATATATATTCACTGAAAAAACCATAGGTTTTAGGGACAGTTATAGTTAGTTGGACATTGCACTCGTACAAAACCCGTGAAATTCCCCCGTTATAGTTAGTTCAGCTAACTATAACTCGCGCCCCCGCAATGCACTGCTGATGACGTCACATATTACATCACTCATGACATGGTCATTGGCAGGGTCAGTGCTGGGCTAAAAGATGCAGCACTGAGGTCTCTCCTGATAACAGGTGAGTAAATCGGAATTCGTAGTTCGGCTGATTTTAGAGGAATATTTGTATGTTTCAAAAATCGACACTTAGAAACTTTTTCAGCAAAAAGCAGGCAATGATAGCCTACGGAAGGAAATTCAAGTTACTGGTAAGTACGGTTAAAATTACTTTTCAGGATCAGTACTGGGCTCAAAGATGCAGCACTGAGGTCTCTCCTGATAATCAGTGAGTAAATCGGATTTCGTAGTTCAGCTGATTTTAGAGAAATATTATAAAGTTCCATAACTCCACACTTAGAAGAATTTCCAAGTGAAACCAGTCAATGTTAGCCTACGGAAGGAAATTCAAGTTACTGGTAAGTACGGTTAGAATTACTTTTCAGGATCTGTACTGGGCTCAAAGATGCAGCACTGAGGTCTCTCCTGATAACAGGTGAGTAAATCGGAATTCGTAGTTCTGCTGATTTTAGAGGAATATTTGTATGTTTCAAAAATCGACACTTAGAAACGTTTTCAGCAAAAAGCAGGCAATGATATCCTACGGAAGGAAATTCAAGTTACTGGTAAGTACGGTTAAAATTACTTTTCAGGATCAGTACTGGGCTCAAAGATGCAGCACTGAGGTCTCTCCTGATAACAGGTGAGTAAATCGGAATTCGTAGTTCGGCTGATTTTAGAGGAATATTATAAAGTTCCATAACTCCACACTTAGAAGAATTTCCAAGTGAAACCAGTCAATGTTAGCCTACGGAAGGAAATTCAAGTTACTGGTAAGTACGGTTAGAATTACTTTTCAGGATCTGTACTGGGCTCAAAGATGCAGCACTGAGGTCTCTCCTGATAACAGGTGAGTAAATTGGAATTCGTTTTTCAGCTGATTTTAGAGGAATATTATAAAGTTCCAAAACTCCACACTTAGAAGAATTTCCAAGTGAAACCAGTCAATGTTAGCCTATGGAAGGAAATTCAAGTTACTGGTAAGTACGGTTAGAATTACTTTTCAGGATCAGTACTGGGCTCAAAGATGCAGCACTGAGGTCTCTCCTGATAACAGGTGAGTAAATCGGAATTCGTAGTTCTGCTGATTTTAGAGGAATATTTGTATGTTTCAAAAATCGACACAGAAACTTTTCAGCAAAAAGCAGGCAATGATATCCTACGGAAGGAAATTCAAGTTACTGGTAAGTACGGTTAAAATTACTTTTCAGGATCAGTACTGGGCTCAAAGATGCAGCACTGAGGTCTCTCCTGATAACAGGTGAGTAAATCGGAATTCGTAGTTCGGCTGATTTTAGAGGAATATTATAAAGTTCCAAAACTCCACACTTAGAAGAATTTCCAAGTGAAACCAGTCATTGTTAGCCTACGGAAGGAAATTCAAGTTACTGGTAAGTACGGTTAGAATTACTTTTCAGGATCTGTACTGGGCTCAAAGATGCAGCACTGAGGTCTCTCCTGATAACAGGTGAGTAAATTGGAATTCGTATTTCAGCTGATTTTAGAGGAATATTATAAAGTTCCAAAACTCCACACTTAGAAGAATTTCCAAGTGAAACCAGTCAATGTTAGCCTATGGAAGGAAATTCAAGTTACTGGTAAGTACGGTTAGAATTACTTTTCACGATCAGTACTGGGCTCAAAGATGCAGCACTGAGGTCTCTCCTGATAACAGGTGAGTAAATCGGAATTCGTAGTTCTGCTGATTTTAGAGGAATATTTGTATGTTTCAAAAATCGACACAGGAACTTTTTCAGCAAAAAGCAGGCAATGATATCCTGCGGAAGGAGATTCAAGTTACTGGTAAGTACGGTTATAATTACTTTTCAGGATCAGTACTGGGCTCAAAGATGCAGCACTGAGGTCTCTCCTGATAACAGGTGAGTAAATCGGAATTCGTAGTTCGGCTGATTTTAGAGGAATATTATAAAGTTCCAAAACTCCACACTTAGAAGAATTTCCAAGTGAAACCAGTCAATGTTAGCCTACGGAAGGAAATTCAAGTTACTGGTAAGTACGGTTAGAATTACTTTTCAGGATCTGTACTGGGCTCAAAGATGCAGCACTGAGGTCTCTCCTGATAACAGGTGAGTAAATTGGAATTCGTATTTCAGCTGATTTTAGAGGAATATTATAAAGTTCCAAAACTCCCCACTTAGAAGAATTTCCAAGTGAAACCAGTCAATGTTAGCCTATGGAAGGAAATTCAAGTTACTGGTAAGTACGGTTAGAATTACTTTTCAGGATCAGTACTGGGCTCAAAGATGCAGCACTGAGGTCTCTCCTGATCACAGGTGAGTAAATCGAAATGTGTAGTTCTGCTGATTTTAGAGGAATATTTGTATGTTTCAAAATCGACACAAACTTTTTCAGCAAAAAGCAGGCAATGATATCCTACGGAAGGAAATTCAAGTTACTGGTAAGTACGGTTAAAATTACTTTTCAGGATCAGTACTGGGCTCAAAGATGCAGCACTGAGGTCTCTCCTGATAACAGGTGAGTAAATCGGAATTCGTAGTTCGGCTGATTTTAGAGGAATATTATAACGTTCCAAAACTCCACAATTAGAAGAATTTCCAAGTGAAACCAGTCAATGTTAGCCTATGGAAGGAAATTCAAGTTACCGGTAAGTACGGTTAGAATTACATTTCAGGATCAGTACTGGGCTCAAAGATGCAGCACTGAGGTCTCTCCTGATAACAGGTGAGTAAATCGGAATTCGTAGTTCGGCTGATTTTAGAGGAATATTATAAAGTTCCAAAACTCCACACTTAGAAGAATTTCCAAGTGAAACCAGTCAATGTTAGCCTATGGAAGGAAATTCAAGTTACTGGTAAGTACGGTTAGAATTACTTTTCAGGATCAGTACTGGGCTCAAAGATGCAGCACTGAGGTCTCTCCTGATAACAGGTGAGTAAATCGGAATTCGTAGTTCGGCTGATTTTAGAGGAATATTTGCACAATGGTGAAGGAAGGGGGTGGGGCCTGAGGTGACATGTCTGCATACACGCCCTGTAATGCGTTTTAAGTTGGAGAAATAATTCCTCCTCAATCCCGAGGGTCCCTAGGGGCCAACTAACCCACCAGATACCTCCAGTTTGTGCCAGAGAGCTGCGTTGCAGAGAGGTGTTCAGAGGCCACGCCCCTTTTGCACCTCTCTGCAACGCAGCTCTGTGGTTCTTCTGGGCGTACCTGGTGGGCTAGTTGGCCCAGGGACCCTCAGGATTGAAGGGGATTTAATTCCCCATCTTAAAACGCGCCACGGGGCCTGTTTGCACACATGTCACCTGAAGCCCCACCCCTCCCTTCACCACCGTGCAAACGCGCCCTGTGGCGCGTTTTAGGTGGGGTATTAAGTCCCCTTGAATCATGAGGGTCCCTGGGGTCCAACTAGCCCACCCTGTACCTCCAGTATGCGCCAGGAAGCTTCGTTGCAGAGAGGTGTTCAGAGACCACGCCCCTTTTACACCTCTCTGCAACGCAGCTCTGTGGCGCTTTCTGGACGTGCCTGGTGGGCTAGTTGGCCCCAGGACCCTCAGGATTGAAGGGGATTTAATTCCCCATCTTAAACGCGCCACGGGGCCTGTTTGCACACATGTCACCTTTAGCCCCGCCCCCTCCCTTCACCACTGTGCAAACGCGCCCCGTGGCGCGTTTTAAGTTGGGGATTAAGTCCCCTTGAATCCTGAGGGTCCCTGGGGTCCAACTATCCCACCAGGTACCTCCAATAAGCGCCACAGAGCTGCGTTGCAGAGAGGTGTAAAAAGGGGCATGGCCTGGACCACCTCTCTGCAACCCAGCCCTGTGGTGCATACTGGAGGTTCCTGGTGGGCTAGTTGGCCCCCAGGGACCCCCAGTATTCAAGGGGTATTCGTTCCCCCTTTGCAAACGCGCCAGGGGGCGTGTTTGCAGAGTGCTGCCAAGAAGGGGGCGTGGCCTCCGGCGCAATGCCGGATTTTTTTTTTTTAAAGGGGGCTGTGTTGCCCCCCTTCTTTTTAATTATTTTGGGCCCTGGGGACCCCATCCCCCAGGGCCTGACCCCCTTTTATTTTTTGTTAAAAAAGCAACGGGAAGGGGACCGCGTGGGCCCCCCTCCCGTGGCCAATTTTGGCCCGGGGACCCCATCCCCCGGGTCATTGCCACCTTTAAAAAAAAAAAAAATTCATGGAGGAGGGCCGTGTTGCCCCCCTCCTCAGGCCTCCTTAGGCCCCGGGTCACAAGATGGCTGCCAACACTTCCTGGTTTGGAGTGTTGACAGCCAATTAGCATACAGCTGGTCATCGGGAGGGTGCGCGGACCCTCCACGGCCATAGATATATATGTGTATTTAGTTTTGATCTTCTCAGCAACTACTGAACGGATTTACACCATTTAACAAAAAGGGTTCTTTCTGAACCAAGAACTACCTCTTTGCCAAATTTGGTGTAATTCCGTTCAGCAGTTCGTGTTTTCCCCATTCATTTTCCCATAGGAAACTTTAGACACGGCTACAGCCCGAACTGCTGAACGGAATTACACCAAATTTGGCAAAGAGGTAGTTCTTGGTTCAGAAAGAACCCTTTTGTTAAATGGTGTAAATCCGTTCAGTAGTTGCGGAGAAATTAAAAAAATAAGAGTCAAAAATCAATTTCCCATAGGAAACTTTATGCAAGGCTACAGCCCGAACTGCTGAACGGAATTACACCAAATTTGGCAAAGAGGTAGTTCTTGGTTCAACAAGAACCCTTTTTGTTAAATGGTGTAAATCCGTTCAGTAGTTGCTGAGAAAATCAAAAGTAAAAACACATATATATCTGGGCGGAGCCTAACCACATATGTCATCGTGAGATCTGATTGGCTGTCAGCACTTCATCCTGGAATTGCTGGCAGCCATCTTGGGACCAATATAAATGATAGTACCCCATTGAAATGCATTGTAGTGAATCGAAGATTTTGAGGGTTACCAAAAGGAGAACTATAAAGGGTGATAACAGACTTTAGTTACATTAGAATTCATTTGTTGATGGTACCATACTAATTTCAGGAATTGTGGTGTGTTCTAAGGTGATTTTACCCTGTGAAAAACCTTCTGCTGGGATATCATGAATCATGTTTGAGAGAAAACTATTTTCACATGCTTGTCCCATACAGTTTTGGAAGGTGCCCCAGAAGCTAAAATGAGAGCATATTTTCTGTAAATTCACATTATCTTTCTCAGTCATGTGAGAATGAAGTCTGACATTCTCAGTAAAACATGTACATCCAACAAGGGCAGCGACTGTCAGTTGATTCCTTTGTGTTCTACTGCAGCTTCCCAGAGTGTTCTAAAGAACAACTAGAGTGCTAACAGCCTTACTTATGACAAAAGTATGGCACACCTGAAGCCATCTTGATTGGAATAAACTGGTAACACTTAAAACATTTAATTTAAAAAGGAACAAAATGATGGGGTTCATCTTGTCATAGAAATTATGGTTAGTGCTCTGGAAAGAAAAATTAGGACATGTTTCAAGTGTGATCTCAAATATCTTCCTGTTATATTTCAACAGGAGCAGCCTGTCAGTTGATGCCTTTGTGTTCTACTGCAGCTTCCCAGAGTGTTCTAAAGAACAACTAGAGCGCTAACAGTCTTACTTATGACAAAAGTATGGCACACCTGAAGCCATCTTGATTGGAATAAACTGGTAACACTTAAAACATTTAATTTAAAAAGGAACAAAATGAGGGGTTCATTTTGCCATAGAAATTATGGTTAGTGCTGTAGAAAGAAAAATTAGGACATGTTTTAAGTGAGATCTCAAATATCTTCCTGTTATATTTCAACAGGAGCAGCCTGTCAGTTGATGCCTTTGTGTTCTACTGCAGCTTCCCAGAGTGTTCTAAAGAACAACTAGAGTGCTAACAGCCTTACTTATGACAAAAGTATGGCACACCTGAAGCCATCTTGATTGGAATAAACTGGTAACACTTAAAACATTTAATTTAAAAAGGAACAAAATGAGGGGGTTCATTTTGCCATAGAAATTATGGTTAGTGCTGCAAAAGAAAATTTAGTGCATGTTTTAAGTGAGATCTCAAATCCTCTTCTATTTCATTAGAAAATTCTGACATGCAGAATGAAACAATCACTTTCAATACCAGCAGTAGACTTCCAGTTAACTCCTTGGTGAGCAGTAGCTTTACTACAGTGATCTAATGAACAACTAGAGTAATAACATTCTGAATTTATGGCAAATGTGTGACACATCTGAATGCCTTCTTGATGGAATCAAAGTAAAAAACTGAAAGCATTTCCTACTGAGGAGACTGCAGTAAATGAGGAAATTAGGAAACTTCATAACAAAGAAGTCTTCCAAGATGGCCACCAGTGAAAAAAGAGCCCAAATGTAGCACAAATATTACCCAGATGTAGCCCACATATAGCCCAATGACAAAAGTGTGCAAAACACTTTTTATTTTTAGTTTTTTTGCAGTTTTATGTAGTGCAGACTGGTCAGGTATTGGAGCGTTGCATCTTAAAACATGACCCCCTACACTACAAAAACACCACTGCACTACCCTAAACCCTAAAACACTACCCCAGCACGACCCCCTACACTACACAAGCACCACTGCACTATCCTAAACCCTAAAACACTACCCCCAGCATGACCCCCTACACTACACAAACACCACTGCACTACCCTAAACCCTAAAACACTACCCCAACACCACTGCACTAACCTAAATCCTAAAACACTACCCCCAGCACGACCCCCTACACTACCCAAACACCACTGCACTACCCTAAAACATGACCCCCTACACTACACAAACACCACTGCACTACCCTAAACCCTAAAACACTACCCCAGCACGACCCCCTACACTACACAAGCACCACTGCACTACCTTAAACCCTAAAACACTACCCCCAGCACGAACCCCTACACTACCCAAACACCACTGTACTAACCTAAATCCTAAAACACTACCCCCAGCACGACCCCTACACTACCCAAACACCACTGCACTACCCTAAAACATGACCCCCTACACTACACAAACACCACTGCACTACCCTAAACCCTAAAACACTACCCCCAGCACGACCCCTACACTACACAAGCACAACTGCACTACCCTAAACCCTAAAACACTACCCCCAGCACGACCCCCTACACTGCCCGAACACCACTGCACTGCCCTAAACCCTGAAACACCAGCCCCTGCACGACCCCCTACACTGCCCGAACACCACTGCACTGCCCTAAACCCTGAAACACATACCCTAGCACGACCCCTACACTGCCCGAACACCACTGCACTGCCCTAAACCCTGAAACACCACCCCTTCACGACCCCCTACACTGCCCGAACACCACTGCACTGCCCTAAACCCTGAAACACCACCCCCAGCATGACCCCTACACTGCCCGAACACCACTGCACTGCCCTAAACCCTGAAACACTACCCCCAGCAAGACCTCCTACACTGCCCGAACACCACTGCACTGCCCTAAACCCTGAAACATCACCCCCAGCAAGACCCCCTACACTGCCCGAACACCACTGCCCTAAACAATGAAACACCACCCCCAGCACGACCCCCTACACTGCCCGAACACCACTGCACTGCCCTAAACCCTGAAACACCACCCCCAGCACGACCCCCTACACTGCCCGAACACCACTGCGCTGCCCTAAACCCTGAAACACCACCCCCTGCACGACCCCCTACACTGCCCGAACACTACTGCACTGCCCTAAACCCTGAAACACCATCCCCAGCACGACCCCCTACACTGCACGAACACCACTGCACTGCCCTAAACCCTGAAACACTACCCCCAGCAAGACCCCCTACACTGTCCAAACACCACTGCACTGCCCTAAACCCTGAAACACCACCCCCAGCAAGATCCCCTACACTGCCCGAAAACCACTGCACTGCCCTAAACCCTGAAACACCAGCCCCAGCACGACCCCTACACTGCCCGAACACCACTGCACTGCCCTAAACCCTGAAACACCACCCCCTGCACGACCCCCTACACTGCCCGAACACCACTGCACTGCCCTAAACCCTGAAACACCATCCCCAGCACGACCCCCTACACTGCCCGAACACCACTGCACTGCCCTAAACCCTAAAACACCACCTCCTGCACGATCCCCTACACTGCCCGAACACTACTGCACTGCTCTAAACCCTGAAACACCACCCCCAGCACGACCCCCTACACTGCCCGAACACCACTGCACTGCCCTAAACCCCGAAACACTACCCCCAGCAAGACCCCCTACACTGCCCGAACACCACTGCCCTAAACCCTGAAACACCACCCCCAGCAAGACCCCCTACACTGCCCGTACACCACTGCACTGCCCTAAACCCTGAAACACCACCCCCAGCATGACCCCCTACACTGCCCGAACACCACTGCACTGCCCTAAACCCTGAAACACCACCCCCAGCATGACCCCCTACACTGCCCGAACACCACTGCACTGCCCTAAACCCTGAAACACCAGCCCCAGCACGCCCCCTACACTGCCCGAACACCACTGCACTGCCCTAAACCCTGAAACACCACCCCCAGCACGACCCCTACACTGCCTGAACACCACTGCACTGCCCTGAACCCTGAAACACCAGCCCCAGCACGACCCCGTACACTGCCCGAACACCACTGCACTGCCCTACACCCTGAAACACCAGCCCGAGCCCGACCGCCTACACTGCCCGAACACCACTGCACTGCCCTAAACCCTGAAACACCAGCCCCAGCACAACCCCCTACACTGCCCGAACACCACTGCACTGCCCTAAACCCTCAAACACCAGCCCCAGCACGACCCCCTACACTGCCCGAACACCACTGCACTGCCCTAAACCCTGAAACACCACCCCTGCACGATCCCCTACACTGCCCGAACACTACTGCACTGCCCTAAACCCTGAAACACCACCCCCAGCACGACCCCCTACACTGCACGAACACCACTGCACTGCCCTAAACCCCGAAACACTACCCCCAGCAAGACCCCCTACACTGCCCGAACACCACTGCCCTAAACCCTGAAACACCACCCCCAGCAAGACCCCCTACACTGCCCGTACACCACTGCACTGCCCTAAACCCTGAAACACCACCCCCAGCATGACCCCCTACACTGCCCGAACACCACTGCACTGCCCTAAACCCTGAAACACCACCCCCAGCACGACCCCCTACACTGCCCGAACACCACTGCACTGCCCTAAACCATGAAACACCAGCCCCAGCACGACCCCTACACTGCCCGAACACCACTGCACTGCCCTAAACCCTGAAACACCACCCCCAGCACGACCCCCTACACTGCCCGAACACCACTGCACTGCCCTGAACCCTGAAACACCAGCCCCAGCACAACCCCGTACACTGCCCGAACACCACTGCACTGCCCTAAACCCTGAAACACCAGCCCCAGCATGACCGCCTACACTGCCCGAAAACCACTGCACTGCCCTAAACCCTGAAACACCAGCCCCAGCACGACCCCCTACACTGCCCGAACACCACTGCACTACCCTAAACCCTCAAACACCAGCCCCAGCACGACCCCCTACACTGCCCGAACACCACTGCACTGCCCTAAACCCTGAAACACCAGCCCCAGCAAGACCCCTACACTGCCTGAACACCACTGCACTGCCCTAAACCCTGAAACACCACCCCCAGCAAGACCCCCTACACTGCCCGAACACCACTGCACTAAAGCCTGAAACACCACCCCCAGCAAGACCACCTACACTGGCCGAACACCACTGCACTGCCCTAAACCCTGAAACACCACCCCTGCACGACCCCCTACACTGCCCGAACACCACTGCACTGCCCTAAACCCTGAAACACCACCCCTCAGCACGACACCCTACACTGCCCGAACACCACTGCACTGCCCTAAACCCTGAAACACCACCCCCAGCACGACCCCTACACTGCCCGAACACCACTGCACTGCCCTAAACCCTGAAACACCACCCCTGCACGACCTCCTACACTGCCGGAACACCACTGCACTGCCCTAAACCCTGAAACACCACCCCCAGCACAACCCCCTACACTGCCCGAACACCACTGCACTGCCCTAAACCCTGAAACATCAACCCCAGCAAGACCCCCTACACTGCCTGAACACCACTGCCCTAAACCCTGAAACACCACCCCCTACACTGCACGAACACCACTGCACTGCCCTAAACCCTGAAACACCACCTCCAGCAAAACCCCTACACTGCCTGAACACCATTGCTCTGCCCTAAATCCTGAAACACTAGCCCCAGCATGACCCCTACACTGCCCAAACACCACTGCACTGCCCTAAACCCTGAAACACCACCCCCAGCACGACCCCCTACACTGCCCGAACACCACTGCACTGCCCTAAACCCTGAAACACCAGCCCCAGCAAGACCCCTACACTGCCCGAACACCACTGCACTGCCCTAGACTCTGAAACACCAGCCCCAGCAAGACCCCTACACTGCCCGAACACCACTGCACTGTCCTAAACCCTGAAACACCAGCCCCAGCATGACCCCCTACACTGCCCGAACACCACTGCACTGCCCTAAACCCTGAAACACCAGCCCCAGCACGACCACCTACACTGCCCGAACACCACTGCACTGCCCTAAACCCTGAAACACCAGCCCCAGCATGACCCCCTACACTGCCCGAACACCACTGCACTGCCCTAAACCCTGAAACACCAGCCCCAGCACGACCCCCTACACTGCCCGAACACCACTGTACTGCCCTAAACCCTGAAACACCAGCCCCAGCACGACCCCCTACACTGCCCGAACACCACTGCACTGCCCTAAACCCTGAAACACCACCCCTGCATGACCCCCTACACTGCCCGAACACCACTGCACTGCCCTAAACCCTGAAACACCACCCCTGCAGCACCCCCTACACTGCCCGAACACCACTGCACTGCCCTAAACCCTGAAACACCACCCCTGCACCGCCCCCTACACTGCCCGAACACCACTGCACTGCCCTAAACCCTGAAACACCACCCCCAGCACGACCCCTTTACTGCTCGAACACCACTGCACTGCCCCAAACCCTGAAACACCACCCCAGCACGACCCCCTACACTGCCCGAACACCACTGCCCTAAACCCTGAAACACCACCCCTGCACGACCCCTACACTGCCCGAACACCACTGCACTGCCCTAAACCCTGAAACACCACCCCTACACTGCCCGAACACCACTGCACTGCCCTAAACCCTGAAACACCACCCCCAGCACGACCCCCTACACTGCCCGAACACCACTGCACTGCCCTAAACCCTAAAACACCACCCCCAGCATTACCCCCTACACTGCCCAAACACCACTGCACTGCCCTAAACCCTAGAACACTACCCCCAGCACGACCCCCTACACTACCCGAACACGACTGCACTGCCCTAAACCCTCAAACACTCCCCCAGCACGACCCCCTACACTACCCGAACACCACTGCACTGCCCTAAACCCTAAAACACTCCCCCAGCACGACCCCCTACACTACCCGAACACCACTGCACTGCCCTAAACCCTAAAACACTCCCCCAGCACGACCCCCTACACTACCCAAACACCACTGCACTGCCCTAAACCCTAAAACACTACCCCCGCATGACCCCCTACACTACCCAAACACCAATGCACTACCCTAATCCCTAAACACTACCCCCGCATGACCCCCTACACTACCCTAAACCCTAAAACACTACCCCCGTACGACTCCCTACACTACCCAAAGACCACTGCACTACCCTAAACCCTAAAACACGACCTCCTACACTACACAAACACCACTGCACTACCCTAAACCCTAAAACACTACCCCTACACTACACAAACACCACTGCACTACCCTAAACCCTAAAACACTACCCCCAGCAGTACCCCTACACTACCCAAACACCACTGCACTAACCTAAACCCTAAAACACTACCCCCAGCAGTACCCCTACACTACCCAAACACCACTGCACTACCCTAAATCACTACCCCCAGCACGACCCCCTACACTACCCAAACACCACTGCACTACCCTAAACCCTAAAACACTACCCCAGCACGACCCCCTACACTACCCAAACACCACTGCACTACCCTAAACCCTAAAACACTCCCCCAGCACGACTCCCTACACTACCCAAACACCACTGCACTACCCTAAACCCTAAATCTACCCCCAGCATGACCCCCTACACTACACAAACACCACTGCACTACCCTAAACCCTAAAACACTACCCCCAGCACGACCCTCTTCACTACCTAAACACAACTGCACAATTTGTTACAGGCGTTGCAACGCAGGCCTGTGGTGCTTACTGGAAGTACCTAGTGGGCTAGTTGGGCCCCAGGGACCCTCAGGATTCAAGGTGACCTAATCCCTCAACTTAAAACGCACCACGGGGCGCGTTTGCACAGTGGTGAAGGGAGGGGCGGGGCCTCAGGTGACATGTGCGCAAACACGCCCTGTGGTGCGTTTAAGTTGGGGAATTAATTCCCTTTGAATCCTGAGGGACCCTGGGGGCCAACTAGCCCACCAGGTACCTTCAGTAAGCACAACAGAGTTGCGTTGCAGAGAGGTGAAAAAAGGTGCGTGGCCTCGGAACGCCTCTCTGCAACTCAGCTCTGTGGTCCTAACTGTAGGTACCTGGGGGCTAGTTGGGCCCCAGGGACCCTCAGAATTCAAGGGGACTTAATCCCGCAACTTAAAACGCGCCACGGGTGCGTTTGCACACATGTCACCTCAGGCCCCTCCCTTCACCACTGTGCAAACGCGCCCTGTAGCGCGTTTAAGAGGTAGTTTTAATCCCCCTGCCCTATTATGTACTAGGGACTTGCAGAGGAGGTCATGCTAATCACAGGGTACCCCAACGCATAGTGTTCCCTAGTGTATGTAGGTGTTTTCACTGTATTCTAAGTGTCTTTTAGCATAGCACTGGCTCTGGTTAGTCAGAGTCAGTTACCACCAGTACCCGTCTGAAAAAGTTGTGGGCACAGGATGATTTTTGCAACAAGGCCTCTTTCTGCTCCTCTGTTGGTTCTTTCTGCACATCTTTTGCTTCTTTCTGTGCGTTTTTTCTTCTTTCTTCACATGTCCTACCTCTGTAGGCATAGTTAGAAACTAGCATTTAAAAAAACCTTTGAAATTCACTTAAAAAATCATAGGTTTCAGGCACGTTATAGTTAGAAATTAGCATTTAGAAAACCTTTGAAATTCACTGAAAAACCATAGGTTTTAGGGACAGTTATAGTTAGTTGGACATTTCACTGCATACAAAACCATAGAAATTCCCCCGTTATAGTTAGTTCAGCTAACTATAACTCGCGCCCGCAATGCACTGCTGATGACGTCACATATTACATCACTCATGACATGGTCAGTGACATCACTGATGACATCACTGATGACATCTCAAATGACATCACTGATGACATCATCCATGTGATAATTTCATGCATCTTCTCACACCCTAATATAACTTTTGATACACCCACTCTAAATTACAGACTGCCATTCTCAAAACCATAGACACTCCAACACCAAAAACTACATACCCACTCACTGATTCTTAGGTCTACACACACATCCACTCACTCACCCGTACAGTCACTCATACTTAGTCACTCAGTACAGGACTATCATATGCACTCATACACCTATATAAACACTCACACACCGCCACTCATCCATAGAGGTACTCACACACCTAGTCAGTCATGCAAAAACTTAATCACACACCCATTTACTCACCTATACAGTTATACACACACCAGCTCACTTACTCATACAAATACTAGCACATTCTTACGCTCTTATACAATCACTGATACAAGTACACACTCATCCATACAGCCACTCTCACAATCACACACTCTCACTTATAGCCATTTATATACTCCAACACACATATATACTGCCTTTCACATATGTAGTTACTCACACATGTACCACTGAGATATACATTCAATCACTAACACACCCATACACACACTCACCCACCCATACAGTCCATCACAGATGCACTCTTGAAACCATGCACCCAGTGAATCACCAACTCACACATCTATGCACAGAGTCACACACACCCCACCCACACAAACACTCAGGCACCCATACAGATACTCAGACAATCAATCAATAACCCATGTAGACACTCATGTAGCTATTCAGAAAGCCATGCAGCCGCTTACAAACCAACAGACAGACGGATACAGACATTCACACAGTTTAGTCACTAACCCATGCATTCAGTAAGATACATTTAATCACTCACTTGTAGAGTCAGTCACTCACGTACTAAATCATCCATTCAGACACTTATACACCCACTCATTCTTCAATACGCCTTTCCCTATATATATTAAACATATTTAAACTTTACAGAAACACACAGTCACTGGATGATGTCATCAGTGATGTCATCAGTGATGTCATTTGAGATGTCATCAGTGATGTCATCAGTGATGTCACTGACCATGTCATGAGTGATGTAATATGTGACGTCATCAGCAGTGCATTGTGGGGCGCGAGTTATAGTTAGCTGAACTAACTATAACGGGGGAATTTCTATGGTTTTGTACGAGTGAAATGTCCAACTAACTATAACTGTCCCTAAAACCTATGGTTTTTTCAGTGAATATATATATATATATATATATATATATATATATATATATATATATATATATATATATATGAAAGAAAGAGGTTGCCCCTAGTTGAGCCGCACCCACAGCAGGTAAGTAACGATTAGGGAGAGTTGGGTTGTGCCGATAGCGTCTTAAGCAGTCCTGACGCGTTTCGAGCTTGAGCTCTTTTTCAAAGGTAGCCTGCACATAACCACCAGCATGAAGATTTCCAGATTCTTCCCTCTTTATTTAAAGCACTAAGACACTCAGGTGAGCACATCCATAGGCATTATGGGACTGGAAGTCCATTAACATTTTATCCCCAGTGGGCTGCTGGCAGAATGCAGGATTTGGCAAAAGCGTTCCGGATCACAAACCAGGGCTCCCCCCAGTGCCAGCGATCACCTCCTGTTCCGTGTTATGCCGAGAAATCACCAGCAACGGATACGCCCCATCAGCGGCGGTGCAGCTCGCGACCGGGCTGGCCGCACTATTTGAAAGAAAGAGGTTGCCCCTAGTTGAGCCGCACCCACAGCAGGTAAGTAACGATTAGGGAGAGTTGGGTTGTGCCGATAGCGTCTTCAGCAGTCCTGACGCGTTTCGAGCATGAGCTCTTTTTCAAAGGTAGCCTGCACATAACCACCAGCATGAAGATTTCCAGATTCTTCCCTCTTTATTTAAAGCACTAAGACACTCAGGTGAGCACATCCATAGGCATTATGGGACTGGAAGTCCATTAACATTTTATCCCCAGTGGGCTGCTGGCAGAATGCAGGATTTGGCAAAGCGTTCCGGATCACAAACCAGGGCTCCCCCAGTGCCAGCGATCACCTCCTGTTCCGTGTTATGCAGAGAAATCACCAGCAACGGATCCGCCCCATCAGCGGCGAGTGCAGCTCGCGCGACCAGGCTGGCCGCACTATTTGAAAGAAAGAGGTTGCCCCTAGCTGAGCCGCACCCACAGCAGGTAAGTAACGATTAGGGAGAGTTGGGTTGTGCCGATAGCGTCTTAAGCAGTCCTGACGCATTTCGAGCATGAGCTCTTTTTCAAAGGTAGCCTGCACATAACCACCAGCATGAAGATTTCCAGATTCTTCCTCTTTATTTAAAGCACTAAGACACTCAGGTGAGCACATACATAGGCATTATGGGACTGGAAGTCCATTAACATTTTATCCCCAGTGGGCTGCTGGCAGAATGCAGGATTTGGCAAAAGCGTTCCGGATCACAAACCAGGGCTCCCCCCAGTGCCAGCGATCACCTCCTGTTCCGTGTTATGCCGAGAAATCACCAGCAACGGATCCGCCCCATCAGCGGCGGTGCAGCTCGCGACCGGGCTGGCCGCACTATTTGAAAGAAAGAGGTTGCCCCTAGTTGAGCCGCATCCAGAGCAGGTAAGTAACGATTAGGGAGAGTTGGGTTGTGCCGATAGCATCTTAAGCAGTCCTGACGCGTTTCGAGCATGAGCTCTTTTTCAAAGGTAGCCTGCACATAACCACCAGCATGAAGATTTCCAGATTCTTCCCTCTTTATTTAAAGCACTAAGACACTCAGGTGAGCACATCCATAGGCATTATGGGACTGGAAGTCCATTAACATTTTATCCCCAGTGGGCTGCTGGCAGAATGCAGGATTTGGCAAAAGCGTTCCGGATTACAAACCAGGGCTCCCCCCAGTGCCAGCGATCACCTCCTGTTCCATGTGCTATCGGCACAACCCAACTCTCCCTAATCGTTACTTACCTGATGTGGGTGCGGCTCAACTAGGGGCAACCTCTTTCTTTCATATATATATATATATATATATATTATCTACTGGCGGTCGCCAGTAGATAGTTATAGTTAGGACCTATTTTCCATAGGAAATTTACAACATTCTATTTGAAATAACTTTAGCGCTGGTTGACGAATCTTCGCGAAATTCTCAAAACTCGTGGGGCGCTCCGGTCCGCTCCTATCCTGAAAGTTTCGGGGTGATTCGGCAAGCGGGGGCCGAGAAAAAAGGGGGGTCCCAAAACGTGTTTTCTCCATGTTAATTCCCATAGGAAATTTTAGACACGGCTACAGCCCGAACTGCTGAAGGGATTTACACCAAATTTGGCAAAAAGGTAGCGCTTGGTTCAGAAAGCGACCTTTTTTTTTAAATGGTGTAAATCCGTTCAGTAGTTGCGGAGAAATTCAAAAAATAAGAGTCAAAAAATCAATTTCCCATAGGAAACTTTAGACACGGCTACAACTCGAACTGCTGAACGGAATTACACCAAAATTGGCAAAGAGGTAGTTCTTGGTTCAAGAAAGAACCCTTTTGTTAAATGGTGTAAATCCGTTCAGTAGTTGCTGAGAAAATCAAAAGTAAAACCACATATATATCTATGGCCGCGGAGGAACTGCGCACCCTGAGCGCACCCTCCCGATCACGAGCTGTATGCTAATTGGCTGTCAACACTCCAAACCAGGAAGTGTTGGCAGCC
The DNA here is from genome assembly GCA_963921515.1 of Calotriton arnoldi. Classification (NCBI taxonomy): domain Eukaryota; kingdom Metazoa; phylum Chordata; class Amphibia; order Caudata; family Salamandridae; genus Calotriton; species Calotriton arnoldi. The sequence goes on from CAWUFW010004151.1 coordinate 30,888, forward strand.
ATCTTGTTCCTCGGTAGAACCGAGGCACAGAAACAAGTGCGCAAAACGCATAAAGGGGGCAGGGTAGAAACACCCTGAACCCCTAGGCCTGCTTAGGGGGTCCCACAAGGACCCCCCAGGGCCAAAAAAAGCATTTTTTTTTTTTTTAAAAATCGGCGGGATGCGGTTAGGATGCGCGGATCCCGCCGTGAAAAAAAAACCAAAGCGCGGCCTCCCACGCTTCGTTGATATTTGGCCCCCGGGTGGGCCAAGTCCCGCGGGCATGCGGGAGTTTATAAAATATTGGTTTGGGGGACCTCTAAGGCTCCCCCAAGCCCCGGGGACTGCCACCCCCCGGGGATTTGAATTTAAAATGGTGCGGGAGGGCACTCGGCCCTCCCGCAGCCCCGGGGACCGCCACCCCCAGGGCTTCTTTTAAAAAAAATTAAATTACCTGTGTGGGGGGGCTCTAAGTATTTTAATGTTGGGGTCCGTTTCATGCATTCAGTAAGATACGTTTAATCACTCACTTATAGAGTCAGTCATGCACCTACTAAATCATCCATTCAGACAATTATACACACACTCATTCTTCAATACGCCTTTCCCTATATATATTAAACATATTTAAACTTTACAGAAACACACAGTCACTGGATGATGTCATCAGTGATGTCATTTGAGATGTCATCAGTGATGTCACTGACCATGTCATGAGTGATGTAATATGTGACATCATCAGCAGTGCATTGCGGGAGCGCGAGTTATAGTTAGCTGAACTAACTATAACGGGGAATTTCACGGGTTTTGTACGAGTGAAATGTCCAACTAACTATAACTGTCCCTAAAACCTATGGTTTTTTCAGTGAATTTCAAAGGTTTTTTAAATGCTAATTTCTAACTATAACGTGTCTGAAACCTATGGTTTTTTCAGTGAATTTCAAAGGTTTTTTAATATGCTAATTTCTAACTATAACGTGCCTGAAACCTATGGTTTTTTAAGTGAAATATATATATATATATATATGTGCAAAAAGAAGCAGAGAACTCTGGATAGTTCCCAAGTGTAAGGGGGAGACCAGCTCCTGCATAGAGCACCCTACAAATCCAGCAAAGACTGGTGGCTCTGGGAGTGTGAGAATGGGTATGTGAGTGGCTGTACGGGTGTGTGAGTGAGTGTGTGAGGGGCTGTATGGTTCTGTGAGTGGGTGTGTGAGTAGTTTTATGGGTGTGTGAGTGGCTGCATGAGTGAGTCAGCGTGTGTGGCAGTGGTAGGATGGGTCTGTGAATGGGTATGTGAATGGTTGTGTGGATGTGTGAGTGGGTGTGTGAGAGGTTGTATGGGGTGTGAGTGGTTCTGTGGATGATGTCATCAGTGATGTCATTTGAGATGTCATCAATGATGTCATGAGTGATGTCACTGACCATGTAATGAGTGATGTAATATGTGAGGTCAATAGCAGTGCATTGCAGGGGGTAAGTTATAGTTAGCTCAGGTAACTATAACTGCTGAATATATTCACTGAAAAAAACCAAAGGTTACAGGGCAATTATAGTTAGGCTCTGATTTAACTCCTACAAAACCAGTGAAATGCCAGGACCAGAAATAACAAAGGAAGGCACAGCACGAACAGACATCGCAAATGATCTAGGTTATAACAAGAGGGTGGCGTGACTGCAATAATGATATGCAACCTGTCAGATATGGAATTGCATCCTCTAAAGGCGTAAAGGAAGTATTAATTTAACTGCATGCACCGGAGGTAACACTATGAAAACGAGTTATTTTGTAAGGATATGGTGTACACGGACAATAACAGTGCATTATGGGTAATGTGGTTCCCCTGAATGATGAACTAATGAACAGTGATTAAAAGAATATGTATGTAAGAAAAATCGGATTAGAACTGATTAACAGTGCATCAAGTTGTTGGAAAATTCACTGTTCTCATTGAAAATCTTTGTGTAATACGGTTTATTATAAGTTTGTTCTCAGGATTGGAGGTACTATAACATGCCAGTTGTCCTTCCTCACTGTTGATGCACAATGTTTTAAATACATAACAAGTGACCACCCACATATGAGCATATAATTAAGACTCATTGGGAGTCGAAACCGTTATGCTGTTTGCTGACCCAGGAATAAAATAATCGTTACTTATGGACTGGCCAGTGGGCTTGATTTCAGATCATTAAAAGGAGCTGGACGTGTTTTCATTTGGTATATTTTGGGACTGACACTCCTAGCAGGCCCCGATCCGAGATGATTGGTGCGTCATTTGCTTCTAGAATATATAGGTAGTTATAGTTAGGACCTAGTTTCCATATGAAAAGCATTTTTTGACTTGCCTATAACTTTGGCGTCATTTGACCAATCTGCATGAAATTTTCCCAAAAAAGTGTCAAGTTAGGTTCTGTATGTCATGGTAAGTTTGGTTGTGATGTGTGCAGTGGGGACCGAGTAATAGGGGTGAAAAATAGGGGTGCATTTGTTATGTTAATTCCCATAGGAACCTTTAGCCACACCTACAGCCCGAACCACTGGATGGAATTACACCAAATTTGGCAGAAAGGTAGATGTTGTTACTCAGATTGTGCTTTTTGTTATTTGGTACAAATCCGTTCAGTAGTTTTTGAAAAATTAAATCCAAACAATATAGTGATATTTCTGGTCGCGGATATTTTGTGGTGGTTTTGCAATGATTTGGCGAGTAATCGCGACTGCGCACACCAACAGGAATGCTGTGATTGGCTGGACGTAACCTGAACAGAAAGTTGCAGCCGCCATTTTATCTATTGGGAATGGTTTCAGGGGCTAACATTTTCTGGTAATGCAAACATAAGGGGGTCAGGGTAGATGTACTCTGACACTATGTTCCAGAAATGGGAGCGTTAGTGACACAAGTTATGTGTCCAAAATTAATTTTTTTAATCCGCGCAATATGCGTGACGATGCCGCTATCGCCAGCGCGCCCCTTTGTGTACCGTCGTGGGGACATCGTGACTATCATGGCGACACCCTGAATATTGGTGGAAATATAAAACAAAACTATATGAGTGAATCATTAATACACACTGTAATAGAGATACTGAGATTCTGATAAATGTTTTTATAGTTATTTAGATAGTGATTTATCTAGTGTGCTGGTTAGAATTAATTATGTAGTTATAGTTATTGAATGTGGTGGCGGCTATTAAATTCCTGCTTTTGCTTTGCGTTTTCGTGACGTATTCACGATGGTCACGTGTACCGACATCATTGTGACCCCTGGCGTCACAGCGAAAATGGCTGTTATAGAAATTTACTAGAAAAAACATGACTTTAGAGAATACTGTAATAAACCCTCAATGTGTGAAATACTACAATATGCGTGCATATATGTGTTTTACACTTTATGGAAAAGGCATGATCGTCGCAGTTAATGGCACCGTCGTGAATCCCCGAATAACCACGAAAACAGGAAATAGTTCTTAACGATGGATTTTATAGAAACTTAGTACAAAAACATGAGTTTAAACATGTTTTTAAAGAAACATGTATATAGTAATATGTTGTGCAATGTTTATAATGGATTTTTTTAGTTAATATTTTTGGATGTGCTGGTGGCCATTGAATGTCTGCTTTCGTTTTGCGATTTCACTACGTATTCATGACATTGCGTCGTCGTCACAAAGATTCCCAAAAACTAAAATAAAGGATCTTTATAAAGAAAATTAACAATTTTCAGGTACTAGGGTGGCTCTGACAAGAGCCTTTCTGTTGATTGTGTGAATATGACAGCTACACATAAGACCGGATGCAGAGTTTCAGGTTACTTAGAAACACCCTGTTGCCTTTGTCCTCAAAGGGCACTCCATCATTTCTATAAACTCCATGCATGTCGAAACGCATATTGTTGTTATCGATACAGCCCATGCAATGGTCTCTGAGGAATGCAGAAACAGTTTTATTAACATGTTTCCTGGCTTAGTGGACAGAACTGATTTGACCACTTCCATTTGGCATATATTAGAGTACACCAAGACAGTGTGAGGGAAAAGCGACATCAGTTCTGCAAAGGTATCTTTCATAAGGATTTCCAGCTCTACCCCAGTCAATGTGCCTATGTCATTGCCACCACAGTACACAAACATAAGGTTAGGAATTTGGCAATCCGCAATGGTTTTGACCAAAGCCTGCAATTGATAAAGCTTTAACCCTCTCTTACCAAACCAAGTAATCTCCACATTTGGCAAACCCAAGTCCCTGTCAATACCTCTCTTTTTTCTGCCTCCCTAGCCCAACAGACATAGCTGTGGCCAACAATCTACATTCTAAGCATTTTCAAGTGAAGGAGCAATAGCAGTTAGGAGAAGGCTGGAGCTGAATGAGGTAGTTTTCCAAATGAAAAGCAGTTAAAATGAAGGTGAATTCTTTTCTTAAAAAAATATATAGTTTATTGGATGCTGTCAGTATGTAAGTGAATAAAATTAGGTAGTACGTTTGGTGCATTAGCAAGAAGTCCTATTATTGGCTCTTGTTTAAAAAAAGAAATGTAATACAGACATGGATATGCTTTTGAATCTGTGGAGTAAACCACACCTGCTGCACCTCATTTGGAAGAAGCATGGTCCTTCTAGAAAGTGCTTTGAACTTGTGACCTACTTATTCCACTAGGTTGCTCCACACATCCAGCTAAAAGTGTATGGGGGAAGGGTGTTAAAAAGGTAGAACATTTTTTAAAAAGTACAGGCATTATGTCAACATTTAACTAATTATACATTTTAATTTCAAATTGTGAAATGCATTTGCTGATCACAGATTCTCCACAGTAAATGCGACAATGTTATTCCGACTCAAAAAATTATTAAAAATAAAAAGTTATTAATGTACTTCCTGATAAACACATACCAAATTAATAAAAATGAGTAGTATATAATATATATATATATTGTACAATATCTAATTATAGAAAGAAAATATGAAAATCTTAGAAGCTCACTAAAAGAAAATGCATGTTACAGTTAAGAAGTAGAATGTTTTTGCTCCCCATGCCATTCCGACCCAGCCATAAGCAAATCATTCTTAACCCTGTTCCCCATGGTAACAGTCCAGCCCAAACTGCCAAGCCAGTTCTATGGGTGACTGACAGTGTGTGAATGGCTGTATGGGTGGATATATCAGTGGCTGTATGGGTGAGTGAGTTGGTTATGAGTGGCTGTATGGGTGAGTGAGTGGATGTGTGTGTAGAGCTATGAATCAGTAAGTTGGTGTGTAAGTACTGGTATGAGTGTGTTATTGGTTTTGAGAATGGTAGTGTGGAAGTTGGAGTGGGTGTATAAAAGGTTATATTGGGGTGTGAGTGGGTGCGTCGGAGATTCTGTGGATGATGTCATCAGTGATGTCATCAGTGATGTCACTGACCGTGTCATGAGTGATGTAATATGTGAGGTCATAAGCAGTACATTGTCGGGCGCAAGTAATAGTTAGCTCAGCTAACTATAACTGCTGAATTTCTCTGGATTTGTACGAGTGAAATGTCAGCCTAACTATAGCGTCCTTGTAACCTTTGTTTTTTTAGTGAATATATATATATATATATATATATATATATATATATATATGTGAGGTGGTGGCAACTGATTCCGAGACCGCTGGGTAGGAGGTGTGTTGAAGCACAAGCAGCGCGGGCAACTCACAGTAGACCAGCCCGCAACGCAGTGCTTTTGTTTAAAACTTATTACCAGCCTGAAGATACAGTTATGTCAGCGGACGCTGCTGTTAGAGAGAGAAGCGGCGGCGGCCGAAATGTTTAATGACAATCGTTCTCAAGAAGTAAACTCACTTGCCCAGAATGCACCAGTGGCATCCCGTAACACCGGAGTCAAAGAGAAATTGAGAATTCTGGAGAAATTGAGCAAGGCAGAGCAAAGCAAATGGTGGGAAGCGAAATCGCTACAGCGATATTTAGATGTTAACCGAATACCTCGGGGTCTACGAATTCTCCTAGCACCTAGCTACGAAAATCCGGACAAAAACATGATGCAAGAATGGGCAGAGACTAATTTGGAATCCTCACGCAAATTAGTAATTATATTAGTCAAATACGCTGAATCAGATCGTGACAAATTACAGAAAGAAATTGAACTAATCAATCAAGAAATTTCAGCTATGGGGCATAATGAAGAAATATCTAAATTAAAAGAAGAAATGACAAAAAGAATCAAAAGAGAAGAAGATAAAATCAGAGAACGAAAGACCTTTAAATTTCATCGGGACCGTATGGACTATGAATGTGGTAGAATTTTCACATTTGCCAAAAAATATGATAAGTTGAAGGTTTCAAAATATGGAGAGGCCCAGCAAATGTACAAGGAAAATCAGGAGGCCCCCAGCACATACTTAGATGGAGTGTCCAGTTCTGACTTCAGCTCGGCATTGGAGAGCGAGACAGAAATGGATTCTCGCCTACAAAAAATGAAACGAGTTCCAACTAAAATCCCCTAGAAGATGAAGTGGATTTTTTATGCATGGAACGCAGGGACACCCTGCGACCGAGAAAACCGATCAACAAAATGCCAGAAGCAATACAGTCAAACGCAGACAAAGGAGGCAGGCAAAACGAAAAAGAACAACCAAAACAGTTCCAGAAAAACACCAGAAACGCAACTGGAGGCGCTAACTCAGTTAGAATCTGATACTAAAAAGACAATTATTAACCTTACGAATGTGGTTTTGAATAAAGCTGAACTGCAACTGTTACAACTGGGACTGTCCTACTGTCCTGAGAGTTCCTTTGGATATGCAGCAACAAGATGTGACGTATTTAAGAGCATCAGAAAACTTAAACTCAAGAAATATTTTATCCAACAGAAACAAGAGTCTGACAAAAATGTAATGGAGACCATGCTTGGCCAAGCAACTAGTCCTATAGAAGCAAGTTCCAATGAAAATGATGAGACAACACTACAAACTATGATTGAGCTTGCCCAGGAAAGCAATATGAGCAACCTCATAAGTGGAAATATGGATGAGACACTGGTACAAACCAGACCGCCTACACCGTTCAAACCTCCGTCAACCTTCAACCCCATAACGATCAGAGATTCAATTGAAGTATTTAATGAACAAGTTACATCTAGCCTCAAAAAATTAAACTACAAAACTTGTGCCGCAACCAAACGTAAAAACAACAGAAGAGACATCCAATATTACAACCTTATGGCCAAACTTAAAAACAACAAGGAAATTATTATCCGAAATTCGGACAAAGGAGGTAACCTAGTTCTATGGAACAAAAAAGATTACATAGATGAAGCTATGAACCAGTTGAAAGACAAAGAATGTTACCATCGAAGTGATCAATATACGCTCAAAGCTATGTACAATGACTTCAAGATGAAATTAGTAACTTGGAAAAATGGGGGATTGCTGTCCTTGGATGAATTTAAATTCTTAAAAATGACAACCCAGTAACCCCCATTTTGTACTTCATACCTAAAGTACACAAAAACCCGACAAAACCACCTGGTAGGCCTATTATTTCGGCTCGAAATAGCCTCTTGGAAAAGTCATCGCAGTATGTAGACTTTTTCTTCAAGACTTTGTGCAAAATCTACCATCCTATATTAAGGACACAGGAGACTTTTTGGCAAAAATACAAACAATTGATTGGCAAGAGAACTATCTATTGATCACATTAGATGTTACATCTTTGTATACATCAATTCAACATCAGGATGGTCTCAAAGCTATTAGACACTACCTAGCAAAGAGAGAACTGAGATTTGAACGACATAGTACAATGTTACACAGTATGATTGAATTCATCTTAAAAAACAATTTCTTTATGTTCCAGAATGTGATATATCAACAGCAACGGGGAGTTGCCATGGGGGCCAGCTTCTCCCCCAGTTATGCCTGTTTACTTATGGGCTGGTGGGAGGAGCTGGTCTTATGTAATCAATTTTCTATGTATGTCAACAACAACATCAAAACATGGCTAAGGTTTATTGATGATCTTTTTATTATCTGGCAGGGCACCGAGGTAGAGGCAGTCAAATTTATTGAGGAATTAAATGTCAACAATTTGAATTTAAATTTTACAGCATCTATTAGCTCTAAAACAGTCAATTTCCTGGATGTACAAGTGAATATTAAGGAGGGCCGGATACAAACTAAATTACACAGGAAAGCCACCGCGGGAAACTCGGTACTCCATGCCAGTAGCGCTCACCCTCAATATCTTATACAAAGCATCCCCTACGGTGAGATGCTCAGGCTTAGGCGCATCTGCAGTGAGACCGAGGATCTCAGGGAGGCCCAATTATCTAGCAAAAATAGATTTCTAGCTAGGGGATACTCCACCCTATGTGTAGATAAGGCAATTGAGAGAAGCAATAAGATCAACCGTGATACGCTGTTAAATAATGGGCCAGACTTGACATTGGCGACAGGGGAACAAACTGACACTTTTAGATTCATCCTGAGCTATAGTAAACAAAGTAAAGCTATCAAAAAGATTATTGACAGAAATTGGCCTATAATTCTTGGGGATCCTATAATAGGTCACTTACTGCCCAAAAAAGCCGCTATCACATATAGCAGGGCGCCTTCAATGAGAGATTCATTAGTCCAAAATGACCCAGGGGGCAGTACTAACACTACATGGCTAAAACAACGTAAGGGATTTTTTAAATGCCGGTCATGTAAAGCCTGTGCAAATGGGGTTAACACTACCAAATATAAAACACCCTTTGGAGAACAGGAACATCTTATCACTAAAGCCCTTACCTGCAAAACAGACCATGCAGTCTATGTGCTGGAGTGCCCCTGTAATCTTAAATATGTCGGTAGTACTATACTGCAGGGACATAAGAGGGTGCTCCAGCACTTAAGGGCTATCAAAAATCAAGACCCCTTGTACCCAGTAGCTCGACATTTTAGTGAGAAACATGAATCAGACCCCCAACACCTTCGGTACTACTTAATTGACTGTGTGCCGATGAACAAAAGAGGAGGTGATAGAGTGAAAGCGTTGAGACGATTAGAAACTAAATACATTTTAGAATTCGACTCCAGATCTCCCAAGGGTCTGAACATTACTGAAGACCTCTACACTTGCCTTTAACCTAAGAAATTTTGCAGAATTCTACAAAAATTAAATATGATAAATTCACTGTTTATCCAACAATGAGCGAGATGTCAATTAAGATTTTAATACTTGTTAGTTTAAATACCACCACCCATAATACTTTTTATCTTTTTAACACATGGTTTTTTATGGTATTTTAAGGTTATAGGTTCTTTAGACATATTAGCACTGAGCACTTTTTTATGCGATTTTTGCACATGTTGTAGTTTAAAAACTTTCCAAATTGTAAATAGTCTAGATCAAAGGAGTGTCAGTAAACGTTATTTAGGACGGTGTCAGTTATATCTTGATGCATCTACATTGGTACTATCAGTGAATTTAATTTGCAATATCAATGTCTACTAAACTTTGAAGATATAAATTGATGATTATATTACTGTATTTATGAAATACCATATATTGTATAGATGTACAATAACCCCATCTGCAGGTATTTATACCTGGACTGCATTGAATTGATTTGATAATTACTGCCGCAGGTTAACTACTATAGGTTCAATGGTTTTAGGATTTTATACGATATTCTTTTATTGCATTAGATGTATAACATCCGGTCAGGATAGACAAATCAACTGCTGTTCCTTTTAAAATCCTTTTGATACTTAAATGCAACAATACAATAATCGTAATGTATGATCACAATATATCTATAACGATATATTACACAGTTTTAGATCACTTTAGGGTGTATATCATTTTAAATCAAAAAGAAAAAATGGCCTATAAAAGTAAAACAGCTACCATGTAGCGCGTCATGTGAACAAGATCCCACGGGATCGAAACGCGTCATGCTGATGGTGTATCTAGGCTGAAATAAATTGTTCTAGCACCTACTTGTGGTCCTGGCTCCTTTGTTTCCTGTGGCAGCGAACAGAGGAAGGAATGAAAGGAGTATGCTGATATATATATATATATATTCACTGAAAAAACCATAGGTTTTAGGGACAGTTATAGTTAGTTGGACATTTCACTCGTACAAAACCATAGAAATTCCCCCGTTATAGTTAGTTCAGCTAACTATAACTCGCGCCCCGCAATGCACTGCTGATGACGTCACATATTACATCACTCATGACATGGTCAGTGACATCACTGATGACATCACTGATGACATCTCAAATGACATCACTGATGACATCACTGATGACATCATCCAGTGACTGTGTTTCTGTAAAGTTTAAATATGTTTAATATATATAGGGAAAGGCGTATTGAAGAATGAGTGGGTGTATAAGTGTCTGAATGGATGATTTAGTACGTGAGTGACTGACTCTACAAGTGAGTGATTAAATGTATCTTACTGAATGCATGGGTTAGTGACTAAACTGTGTGAATGTCTGTATCCGTCTGTCTGTTGGTTTGTAAGCGGCTGCATGGCTTTCTGAATAGCTACATGAGTGTCTACATGGGTTATTGATTGATTGTCTGAGTATCTGTATGGGTGCCTGAGTGTTTGTGTGGGTGGGGTGTGTGTGACTCTGTGCATAGATGTGTGAGTTGGTGATTCACTGGGTGCATGGTTTCAAGAGTGCATCTGTGATGGACTGTATGGGTGGGTGAGTGTGTGTATGGGTGTGTTAGTGATTTAATGTATATCTCAGTGGTACATGTGTGAGTAACTACATATGTGAAAGGCAGTATATATGTGTGTTGGAGTATATAAATGGCTATAAGTGAGAGTGTGTGATTGTGAGAGTGGCTGTATGGATGAGTGTGTACTTGTATCAGTGATTGTATAAGAGCGTAAGAATGTGCTAGTATTTGTATGAGTAAGTGAGCTGGTGTGTGTATAACTGTATAGGTGAGTAAATGGGTGTGTGATTAAGTTTTTGCATGACTGACTAGGTGTGTGAGTACCTCTATGGATGAGTGGCGGTGTGTGAGTGTTTATATAGGTGTATGAGTGCATATGATAGTCCTGTACTGAGTGACTAAGTATGAGTGACTGTACGGGTGAGTGAGTGGATGTGTGTGTAGACCTAAGAATCAGTGAGTGGGTATGTAGTTTTTGGTGTTGGAGTGTCTATGGTTTTGAGAATGGCAGTCTGTAATTTAGAGTGGGTGTATCAAAAGTTATATTAGGGTGTGAGAAGATGCATGAAATTATCACATGGATGATGTCATCAGTGATGTCATTTGAGATGTCATCAGTGATGTCATCAGTGATGTCACTGACCATGTCATGAGTGATGTAATATGTGACGTCATCAGCAGTGCATTGCGGGGAGCGAGTTATAGTTAGCTGAACTAACTATAACGGGGGAATTTCTATGGTTTTGTACGAGTGAAATGTCCAACTAACTATAACTGTCCCTAAAACCTATGGTTTTTTCAGTGAATTTCAAAGGTTTTTTAAATGCTAATTTCTAACTATAACGTGTCTGAAACCTATGGTTTTTTCAGTGAATTTCAAAGGTTTTTAAATGCTAATTTCTAACTATAACGTGCCTGAAATCTATGATTTTTTAAGTGAATTTCAAAGGTTTTTTTAAATGCTAGTTTCTAACTATGCCTACAGAGGTAGGACATGTGAAGAAAGAAGAAAAACGCACAGAAAGAAGCAAAAGATGTGCAGAAAGAACCAACAGAGGAGCAGAAAGAGGCCTTGTTGCAAAATCATCCTGTGCCCACAACTTTTTCAGACGGGTACTGGTGGTAACTGACTCTGACTAACCAGAGCCAGTGCTATGCTAAAAGACACTTAGAATACAGTGAAAACACCTACATACACTAGGGAACACTATGCGTTGGGGTACCCCTGTGATTAGCATGACCTCCTCTGCAAGTCCCTAGTACATAATAGGGCAGGGGGATTAAAACTACCTCTTAAAACGCGCTACAGGGCGCGTTTGCACAGTGGTGAAGGGAGGGGGCCTGAGGTGACGTGTGCAAACGCACCCCGTGGCGCGTTTTAAGTTGCGGGATTAAGTCCCCTTGAATTCTGAGGGTCCCTGGGGCCCAACTAGCCCCCAGGTACCTACAGATAGGACCACAGAGCTGAGTTGCAGAGAGGCGTTCCGAGGCCACGCACCTTTTTCACCTCTCTGCAACGCAACTCTGTTGTGCTTACTGAAGGTACCTGGTGGGCTAGTTGGCCCCCAGGGTCCCTCAGGATTCAAAGGGAATTAATTCCCCAACTTAAAACGCACCACAGGGCGTGTTTGCGCACATGTCACCTGAGGCCCCGCCCCTCCCTTCACCACTGTGCAAACGCGCCCCGTGGTGCGTTTTAAGTTGGGGGATTAGGTCACCTTGAATCCTGAGGGTCCCTGGGGCCCAACTAGCGCACTAGGTACTTCCAGTAAGCACCACAGGCCTGCGTTGCAACGCCTGTAACAAATTGTGCAGTTGTGTTTAGGTAGTGAAGAGGGTCGTGCTGGGGGTAGTGTTTTAGGGTTTAGGGTAGTGCAGTGGTGTATGTGTAGTGTAGGGGGTCATGCTGGGGGTAGATTTAGGGTTTAGGGTAGTGCAGTGGTGTTTGGGTAGTGTAGGGAGTCGTGCTGGGGGATTGTTTTAGGGTTTAGGGTAGTGCAGTGGTGTTTGGGTAGTGTAGGGGTCGTGCTGGGGGTAGTGTTTTAGGGTTTAGGGTAGTGCAGTGGTGTTTGGGTAGTTTAGGGGTCGTGCTGGGGGTAGTGATTTAGGGTAGTGCAGTGGTGTTTGGGTAGTGTAGGGGGTACTGCTGGGGGTAGTGTTTTAGGGTTTAGGGTAGTGCAGTGGTGTTTGGGTAGTGTAGGGATACTGCTGGGGTAGTTTTTAGGGTTTAGGATAGTGCAGTGGTGTTTGGGTAGTGTAGTGGTTCGTGCTGGGGGTAGTTTTTAGGGTTTAGGGTAGTGCAGTGGTGTTTGTGTAGTGTAGGGGGTAGTGTTTTAGGGTTTAGGGTAGTGCAGTGGTGTTTGTGTAGTGTAGGAGGTCGTGTTTTAGGGTTTAGGGTAGTGCAGTGGTCTTTGGGTAGTGTAGGGAGTCGTGCGGGGGTAGTGTTTTAGGGTTTAGGGTAGTGTAGGGGGTCATGTGGGGGTAGTGTTTTAGGGATTAGGGTAGTGCATTGGTGTTTGGGTAGTGTAGGGGGTCATGCAGGGGTAGTGTTTTAGGGTTTAGGGCAGTGCAGTGGTGTTTGGGTAGTGTAGGGGGTCGTGCTGGGGGAGTGTTTTAGGGTTTAGGGCAGTGCAGTGGTGTTCGGGTAGTGTAGGGGGTCGTGCTGGGTGGAGTGTTTTAGGGTTTAGGGCAGTGCAGTGGTGTTCGGGTAGTGTAGGGGGTCGTGCTGGGGGAGTGTTTGAGGGTTTAGGGCAGTGCAGTCATGTTTGGGTAGTGTAGGGGTTGTGCTGGGGGTAGTATTTTAGGGTTTAGGGTAGTGCAGTGGTGTTCGGGTAGTGTAGGGGGTCGTGCTGGGGGTAGTGTTCTAGGGTGTCGGGCAGTACAGTGGTGTTTGGGCAGTGTAGGGGGTAATGCTGGGGGTGGTGTTTTAGGGTTTAGGGCAGTGCAGTGGTGTTCGGGCAGTGTAGGGGGTCGTGCTGGGGGTGGTGTTTCAGGGTTTAGGGCAGTGCAGTGGTGTTTGGGCAGTGTAGGGGTGGTGTTTCAGGGTTTAGGGCAGTGCAGTGGTGTTCGGGCAGTGTAGGGGGTCGTGCAGGGGTGTTGTTTCAGGGTTTAGGGCAGTGGTGTTCGGGCAGTGTAGGGGGTCGTGCTGGGGGTGGTGTTTCAGGGTTTGCGGCAGAGCAGTGGTGTTCGAGCAGTAAAGGGGTCGTGCTGGGGGTGGTGTTTCAGGGTTTAGGGCAGTGCAGTGGTGTTCGGGCAGTGTAGGGGGCGGTGCAGGGGGTGGTGTTTCAGGGTTTAGGGCAGTGCAGTGGTGTTCGGGCAGTGTAGGGGTGCTGCAGGGGGTGGTGTTTCAGGGTTTAGGGCAGTGCAGTGGTGTTCAGGCAGTGTAGGGGTCATGCAGGGGTGGTGTTTCAGGGTTTAGGGCAGTGCAGTGGTGTTCGGGCAGTGTAGGGGTCGTGCTGGGGCTGGTGTTTCAGGGTTTAGGGCAGTACAGTGGTGTTCGGGCAGTGTAGGGGGTCGTGCTGGGGCTGGTGTTTTAGGGTTTAGGGCAGTGCAGTGGTGTTCGGGCAGTGTAGGGGGTTGTGCTGGGGCTGGTGTTTCAGGGTTTAGGGCAGTGCAGTGGTGTTAGGGCAGTGTAGGTGGTCGTGCTGGGGCTGGTGTTTCAGGGTTTAGGGCAGTGCAGTGGTGTTCGGGCAGTGTAGGGGGTCATGCTGGGGCTGGTGTTTCAGGGTTTAGGGCAGTGCAGTGGTGTTCGGGCAGTGTAGGGGGTCTTGCTGGGGCTGGTGTTTCGGAGTCTAGGGCAGTGCAGTGGTGTTCGGGCAGTGTAGGGGTCTTGCTGGGGCTGGTGTTTCAGGGTTTAGGGCAGTGCAGTGGTGTTCGGGCAGTGTAGGGGGTCGTGCTGGGGGTGGTGTTTCAGGGCAGTGCAGTGGTGTTCGGGCAGTGTAGGGGGTCGTGCTGGGGCTGGTGTTTCAGGGTTTAGGGCAGTGCAGTGGTGTTCGGGCAGTGTAGGGGGTCGTGCTGGGGGTGGTGTTTCAGGGTTTAGGGCAGTGCAGTGGTGTTCGGGCAGTGTAGGGGGTCATGCTGGGGGTGGTGTTTCAGGGTTTAGGCCAGTGCAGTGGTGTACGGGCAGTGTAGGGGGTCTTGCTGGGGGTGGTGTTTCAGGGTTTAGGGCAGTGGTGTTCGGGCAGTGTAGGGGTCTTGCTGGGGGTAGTGTTTCGGGGTTTAGGGCAGTGCAGTGGTATTCGTGCAGTGTAGGGGGTGGTGCTGGGGGTGGTGTTTCAGGGTTTAGGGCAGTGCAGTAGTGTTCGGGCAGTGTAGGGGATCGTGCAGGGGTGGTGTTTCAGGGTTTAGGGCAGTGCAGTGGTGTTCGGGCAGTGTAGGGGGTCGTGCTGGGGGTGGTGTTTCAGGGTTTAGGGCAGTGCAGTGGAGTTCGGGCAGTGTAGGGGGTCGTGCAGGGGTGGTGTTTCAGGGTTTAGGGCAGTGCAGTGGTGTTCGGGCAGTGTAGGGGTCATGCTGGGGCTGGTGTTTCAGGGTTTAGGGCAGTGCAGTGGTGTTCGGGCAGTGTAGGGGGTCTTGCTGGGGGTGGTGTTTCAGGGTTCAGGGCAGTGGTGTTCGGGCAGTGTAGGGGTCTTGCTGGGGGTGATGTTTCAGGGTTTAGGGCAGTGCAGTGGTGTTCGGGCAGTGTAGGGGGTCTTGCTGGGGGTAGTGTTTCAGGGTTTAGGGCAGTGCAGTGGTGTTCGTGCAGTGTAGGGGGTCGTGCTGGGGATGGTGTTTCAGGGTTTAGGGCAGTGCAGTAGTGTTCGGGCAGTGTAGGGGGTCGTGCTGGGGGTGGTATATCAGGGTTTAGGGCAGTGCAGTGGTGTTCGGGCAGTGTAGGGGGTCGTGCTGGGGGTGGTGTTTCAGGGTTTAGGGCAGTGGTGTTCGGGCAGTGTAGGGGTCTTGCTGGGGGTGATGTTTCAGGGTTTAGGGCAGTGCAGTGGTGTTCGGGCAGTGTAGGAGGTCTTGCTGGGGGTAGTGTTTCAGGGTTTAGGGCAGTGCAGTGGTGTTCGGGCAGTGTAGGGGTCATGCTGGGGGTGGTGTTTCAGGGTTTAGGGCAGTGCAGTGGTGTTCGGGCAGTGTAGGGGGTCGTGCTAGGGTATGTGTTTCAGGGTTTAGGGCAGTGCAGTGGTGTTCGGGCAGTGTAGGGGGTCGTGCAGGGGCTGGTGTTTCAGGGTTTAGGGCAGTGCAGTGGTGTTCGGGCAGTGTAGGGGGTCGTGCTGGGGGTAGTGTTTTAGGGTTTAGGGTAGTGCAGTGGTGCTTGTGTAGTGTAGGGGGTCGTGCTGGGGGTAGTGTTTTAGGGTTTAGGGTAGTGCAGTGGTGTTTGTGTAGTGTAGGGGGTCATGTTTTAGGGTAGTGCCGTGGTGTTTGGGTAGTGTAGGGGGTCGTGCTGGGGGTAGTGTTTTAGGATTTAGGTTAGTGCAGTGGTGTTTGGGTAGTGTAGGGGTCGTGCTGGGGGTAGTGTTTTAGGGTTTAAGGTAGTGCAGTGGTGTTTGTGTAGTGTAGGGGTCGTGCTGGGGGTAGTGTTTTAGGGTTTAGGGTAGTGCAGTGGTGCTTGTGTAGTGTAGGGGGTCGTGCTGGGGTAGTGTTTTAGGGTTTAGGGTACTGCAGTGGTGTTTGGGTAGTGTAGGGGTCATGTTTTAGGGTAGTGCAGTGGTGTTTGGGTAGTGTAGGGGTCGTGCTGGGGGTAGTGTTTTAGGATTTAGGTTAGTGCAGTGGTGTTGGGGTAGTGTTTTAGGGTTTAGGGTAGTGCAGTGGTGTTTGTGTAGTGTAGGGGGTCATGCTGGGGGTAGTGTTTTAGGGTTTAGGATAGTGCAGTGGTGCTTGTGTAGTGTAGGGGTCGTGCTGGGGTAGTGTTTTAGGGTTTAGGGTAGTGCAGTGGTGTTTTTGTAGTGTAGGAGGGTCATGTTTTAAGATGCAATGCTCCAATACCTGACCAGTCTGCACTACATAAAACTGCAAAAAAACTAAAAATAAAAAGTGTTTTGCACACTTTTGTCATTGGGCTATATGTGGGCTACATCTGGGTAATATTTGTGCTACATTTGGGCTCTTTTTTCACTGGTGGCCATCTTGGAAGACTTCTTTGTCATGAAGTTTCCTAATTTCCTCATTTACTGCAGTCTCCTCAGTAGGAAATGCTTTCAGTTTTTACTTTGATTCCATCAAGAAGGCATTCAGATGTGTCACACACTTGCCATAAATTCAGAATGTTATTACTCTAGTTGTTCATTAGATCACTGTAGTAAAGCTACTGCTCACCAAGGAGTTAACTGGAAGTCTACTGCTGGTATTGAAAGTGATTGTTTCAGTCTGCATGTCAGAATTTTCTAATGAAATAGAAGAGGATTTGAGATCTCACTTAAAACATGTCCTAATTTTTCTTTCTACAGCACTAACCATAATTTCTATGGCAAAATGAACCCCCACATTTTGTTCCTTTTTAAATTAAATGTGTTAAGTGTTACCAGTTTATTCCAATCAAGATGGCTTCAGGTGTGCCATACTTTTGTCATAAGTAAGACTGTTAGCGCTCTAGTTGTTCTTTAGAACACTCTGGGAAGCTGCAGTAGAACACAAAGGCATCAACTGACAGGCTGCTCCTGTTGAAATATAACAGGAAGATATTTGAGATCACACTTGAAACATGTCCTAATTTTTCTTTCTACAGCACTAACCATAATTTCTATGACAAAATGAACCCCATCATTTTGTTCCTTTTTAAATTAAATGTTTTAAGTGTTACCAGTTTATTCCAATCAAGATGGCTTCAGGTGTGCCATACTTTTGTCATAAGTAAGACTGTTAGCACTCTAGTTGTTCTTTAGAACACTCTGGGAAGCTGCAGTAGAACACAAAGGCATCAACTGACAGGCTGCTCCTGTTGAAATATAACAGGAAGATATTTGAGATCACACTTGAAGCATGTCCTAATTTTTCTTTCCAGAGCACTAACCATAATTTCTATGACAAGATGAACCCCATCATTTTGTTCCTTTTTAAATTAAATGTTTTAAGTGTTACCAGTTTATTCCAATCAAGATGGCTTCAGGTGTGCCATACTTTTGTCATAAGTAAGGCTGTTAGCACTCTAGTTGTTCTTTAGAACACTCTGGGAAGCTGCAGTAGAACACAAAGGAATCAACTGACAGTCTCTGCCCTTGTTGGATGTACATGTTTTACTGAGAATGTCAGACTTCATTCTCACATGACTGAGAAAGATAATGTGAATTTACAGAAAATATGCTCTCATTTTAGCTTCTGGAGCACCTTCCAAAACTGTATGGGACAAGCATGTGAAAATAGTTCTCTCAAACATGATTCATGATATCCCAGCAGAAGGTTTTTCACAGGGTAAAATCACCTTAGAACACACCACAATTCCTGAAATTAGTATGGTACCATCAACAAATGAATTCTAATGTAACTAAAGTCTGTTATCACCCTTTATAGTTCTCCTTTTGGTAACCCTCAAAATCTTCGATTCACTACAATGCATTTATATTGGTCCCAAGATGGCTGCCAGCAATTCCAGGATGAAGTGCTGACAGCCAATCAGATCTCACGATGACATGTGTGGTTAGGCTCCGCCCAGATATATATGTGTTTTTACTTTTGATTTTCTCAGCAACTACTGAACGGATTTACACCATTTAACAAAAGGGTTCTTTTTGAACCAAGAACTACCTCTTTGCCAAATTTGGTGTAATTCCGTTCAGCAGTTCGAGCTGTAGCCTTGCATAAAGTTTCCTATGGGAAATTAATTTTTTGACTCTTATTTTTTTAATTTCTCCGCAACTACTGAACGGATTTACACCATTTTACAAAAAGGGTTCTTTCTGAACCAAGAACTACCTCTTTGCCAAATTTGGTGTAATTCCGTTCAGCAGTTCGGGCTGTAGCCGTGTCTAAAGTTTCCTATGGGAAAATGAATGGGGAAAACACGTTTTGGGACCCCCTTTTTTCTCGGCCCCCGCTTGACGAATCACCCTGAGACTTTCAGGGTAGGAGTGGACCGGAGCGGGCCATAAAGTTTGAAAATTTCGCGAAGATTCGTCAACCGACGCAAGAGTTATTTCAAATAGAATGTCACGGATTTCCTATGGAAAATAGGTCCTAACTATAACTATCTACTGGCGACCGCCAGTAGATAATATATATATATATATATATATATATATATATATATAATATCACAGGTGCCTTACCAGAGCACCCCCTTTTCTATAGAAGTCGTACACTATTCCCAGATAACTGAAAGAATAGAA
The DNA here is from genome assembly GCA_963921515.1 of Calotriton arnoldi. Classification (NCBI taxonomy): domain Eukaryota; kingdom Metazoa; phylum Chordata; class Amphibia; order Caudata; family Salamandridae; genus Calotriton; species Calotriton arnoldi. Next base: position 49,834 of record CAWUFW010004151.1, read on the forward strand.
GTGGCACTAATTGAAACAAAGTGCCCTGGGGTTTTTGAGACTGTGTAGCCAATTGACCGACGGCAGAAAATCAAGCACACTTGCTCGTTCTCTGCCTGGTCGAGCTACATATCATACATACGCTTTTCCTTGCCCTGAGATATACTAATGGAAGTTTTACCTCCATCAGTACAATTTGTTAGTCACTCTAGCACTATCACATCAATTCTGGTGGCTAAACAACTATTCTCTTGAACTTTCCATATACTGAAGAATGAATCCTTTGACACTTATTTTTGTTGAACTTTCTTTCAATAGTGAATGTGTACCTTTCTTTTATTTTTGGCTATTGGTTGTAGTTTAATCTTTTCCAATCTTATGTTTCCTACTGCCTAATGGAACATTTTCTTCTTTTCTCCACAGCGCTCTGACATTGTTAAAGTCTTTACCATTTAAATAACATGTGAGAGTGAGTCATGTTCAGGAAGCAAATTATTTTTCCAGCCCTTTAAAATTAACAACACAGTGTTAAACACTGACCTCTCACCTGGAAGTCCTGGTTCAGATTTACAGAAATATTGAGTTAGGGTTGTGTCACTTTTTTGATGCAGCCCCAACACAAAATGTATTTTGGGATTTACTGAGCCATGCAAAACCCAATTTGCGTGCCTCTGCTTGGCTTAGTAAAAAAAAATAAGCAACGCATAGCACTGCCTTTCTTTACCTTGCTTCGGGGAGGGTGTTCCATGGGTTGGAGCATGGGTATTCTCGTGCATCCGCCCATGGATTTTGACAAGAATCCTGATTTTCTAAAGCCTGTTAACTCAGGTTTGCACCAAAATGGTATACCTACACAAGGTTGGAGTAATGAGGATAAATACCTTTATTTCTCCTTGTTGCTTCATCTTCTTTGCATGTATGATGCATTCTGCAGCCCACTTACAAAGAGACATACGCCTCTAAGCATAGTTGCTGTGCAGGAAGGTATCCCTACCTGCACAAAAATTATTCTGACAACAACACAGGCACCCTTGTGTCGTGGTGCAAGGGTTCCTGCGTTGACGATAGGCTGTCAAAAGTTCACCAGCACAAGGAGTAGGCAGAAGTGTGCCATATCTTTGTAAATATATATTTCAGGCAAAGCAGCGCAGCAAGTTCCCTTGATGCGTTGTGTTGCGTTGCATGAAACCTTAATAATAAATCCAGCCTCCTGTGTGCAGCATTGAACCAGTCTGACATTGAACAAGCCCCACAGAGCAAGGAAAGTTAAGGACTGTGTTGAGAAATAACTTGTATATGATAAACAAATATTACCACTATGCAATATGAGCATGACAATATCACCCCTCTTCCTTAAAACTGTCATTACATAATGAGTTTATGCTAATGTGAGGCAGAGTCTTCAACTGGCATCCAGAAGCATATGCTTAGGAATCCTACAGCAGCCATAATCAATGTGGGAATATTAGGACCAAAACCTCCCTTTTAAAAGAGGGGTTTTCCATCCCCTATGAGTAGAAGGACTACTCATATTTCCTTGCTAACAACTACTCAACCTGTGATGTGTTTAAATTAGATGAACTGCTGCAGCCAGTGACCATTATTCAATTTGCCCTCTCAGCTTTAAAATGTAGTTCATAAGTGTGTGTACATGTTTTAAATGGAACTATTTAAGTTCCAGATCATAATAAATATGATCAATTTTTACAGAAGGCACAAGAGTAAAAATTAACCATGGCCATATAACTGAGGCACAATAAATAACCATAAAAATAGGGAAAACAGTTGGACAAAGGGGTTTGAATATGAAAACAAAGAATCAAAGAGGTAACAGTTGGAACAAGCAAAAAGAGGTGTGGTGCAGAGGCCAGAGCGGCTGACTCCAGAATGCGGAGCTCACGGTTCGATCACCGGCAGCAGCTCAGCTCAGCATCTTGTGACTCTGGGCAATAGCTCCCTGACGGCCCCCAGTGCCTGGATACCCTTAGGGGTGCAAGTAAATCTGCATGGGTGCCTCAAATGTCATTTATTAATACACTCCATAGTGGACCATTAGCAAGTGAACATCAAGCAGAGGAAAGCCTGGTTAGTACCAGCAGTGAGGGGCAGAAGGTCAGAGCTGGGTCCCTGAAGTAGGAAAGGACAAGGAAAAGTCAAAGAGTGGCACTATACTAAGATTCTATTGAAAGTGTAGTGAGAAGGCTTCACCACTCACAGAGTGGTGAAAAGGATGGGGCATCCTGAGGGGGAGGAACTGAGGGGGCTACTGCTGCAAGTAACTGACAAATAGGGTAGAGGGGAGAGAGTGTAGCCTAATGGCTAGGGCGGTCGATCTTAAATCTGGGAAACCGGGTTCGAGTCTCAGCATTGACGCTCAACATCCTGTGATTCTGGGCAAATCACTTAATCTCCCTGTGCCTAACAAAAATGAATGTGTCCGTGTGTAACGCAACCAGTGCTCATGTAAAGCGATTTGATACCTTCGGGTCAAGTTCAAAAATAGGATATAGAAATAAGTGGTTTACAGTTTAAGTAGCACACAATCAAAATGTCCTTGGAACAGAAGGATTTTAGGCTCCATTTTAAATGGTTCAAGATTGGGAGAAGTACAAACAGTGCTTAATTTGTAAAAAAAAAAAAAAAAAAAAAGAGTGCTGCGGCTAAAGCTCCTGCTCAGACATCCGTGGTTAGTGAAATTAAATGCTGTTGAATGGAGTACCAAGGTTGCGTAGTCTAGAATCCACATCATGTCACTTAAATTCACTACCAGACATTCCCTGCACCTTTATCTTACTCTTGCACATTCCTGCTCTCTCCTTTTGTGAAATTTTTCTGTCTTTGTCTTCCTCCGTCTCTCCGATTTGCATTCTTACTTCTCTTTTACCCTCAGAAAAATCGGATGCAGAAACGTAAGTGCCAATCCCCAAAAATTTGTTCTGGTGGCGCCCACCGGTAACCACTGGCTCAAATTAAGCACTGGGTACAAAGAGCTGAAAGAAGGACATTCCAAATTCTCAGTATTTGCGATTACGTCATGCATACAAACGTCTATACTTTTCAGAGTAGTATTTGAAAATTGCATGATAAAATTAAATGCATTTTTAGAATTATACATTTAGGGTTTGATTTACAAAGTTTTCTTTGATGAGCAGTTGTAAATGATCCCTAGAAACAGTCATGAATAGATCACATCAACTCACAGAAAAAGGATTGTCAATCATGCTATCAGTGTTTTTATATCCTTACTAATGTAAATTGTGCTAATGGTAATAGCAAATTCATTAAGGCTGTGTTATTTTGCAATTGACATTATATGAATGTACATTTTCTATTTACTGTGACAATTAAGTTGAAAACTATTATACTCTTTTTTGATGTCTTTTTTATAAAACAACACCTACACATGTGGCATTAAGCTGCAGGAAAGGTTTAGGTCTCATTGGTGATTAGCTAGTGTTCAAATTAGGTGTAAAAAATCTCCTAACATCCCCTATTTTCTGAGGATGCGTGTTAAGGGATTTCTTTATATGGAAAATAAAAAGTAAAAATGACATTCCACGAGAATAAGTATAGTAAGTCAGGGTATGCCTGGGAATCTATATTTTGTGCAGATTTCCATGTGTAAACAATGGTATTTTGTTGAATCCCCCCAAATGCAAACATTTATGCAAATCATAGAGGGGACCTCTGATCAAGTATGTTGCATAAACTAAGGGCCCTAGTTATCAAGGGTTGTGCCACTTTTGCACCATGCAATGTGCTGCATGTGTGACGCAACCCCAGAATGCGATTTATCAAGCCAGGCAAGGCCACTTTGTGTGGCCCTGGGGGCTTGATAAATCCAGAGTAACGCAACGCAGCACAGCGCAAATCGCAGCGTTGTGTTACTCTGCCCCGGGAAGGCATTCCATGGGCAATGCGTGGGTCTTCCTGCGCAATATCCATGGATTTTGACGCATTCCCAGATTTACCATTACTGGTAGACCTGGGAATGCGTCAAAATGCTATACCTTCCCAGGTGAGGCTTAACGAGACGAAATATCTTTATTTCTCCTTGTTACTTCCTCTTTCTATGTGTGCTGCATTCTGCAGTATAAATAGAAAGAGGAAAATGCCTCTAGGGATTGTTTTTGCGCACTAAGGTGCCCCTTCCTGCACAAAAACAATCCTGCATGCAACGTAGGCACCAGTGCACCATGGTGCAAGGGTGCATGCGTTGGCGCTAGGCAGCCCAAGGTAGGAATGTGCCGTATTGTGATAAATACAGTGCATTTCTGGCCTTTCCTTGTAATGCAGCACAGCAAGGTGACTTGCTGCACTGTGTTACATTTTGTTAAATATGGGCCCTAGTTCCTAAATTCCAAAAGGACTGACCCTTCATTATCTGATGGAAGTTGACAGTTCATGTTTATGAGCAGCCTATCAAGGACTTTGAGAAAGTCAGTACTAGGCTAAGAGGAATCAATTGAATAGGTTTGTTTGTGGAATGTTGGGAAAAAACATAGTGGCATATGAATCGAAAGTTAACTAGGTAAATTTATATATTTTTATTATTGTGCACAATATATGTGGGTATATAGAACTAAGAGAACATAGACATAGCCAGATTCTACATGTGTAGAGGGATGTTAATATTAGAAAGGGGTTTTTATTCCTCCCTCACGCCACATTGATTTTGATTTATTAGCGGCAGATATCTCTCTTTCAGAAATTATTCATGCAGTTTCTGTGCTAGGCAGAGGGAAAGCCCCTGGGCCTTATGGCTTTACTATTGAATTTTATAGCCATTTTGCGAAACGTCTCCTTCCCAACTTTTTACTTTTATTTAATTCTTTCATTGCTAAGGGTGTCTCTCAAGGCTCCTTCCAAGATGCCATGATCTGCCTAATTCCAAAAGACAATAAAGATCTTTCCCTGTGTAAGAATTATTGGCCCATCTCTTTAGTCAATACTGACTACAACATTTTTGCTAAGATTTTGGCACTATGCATTGACCTGTTCCGCCCGATATCATAGGCCCTGAAGAATCCGGCTTTGTTAAAGGTCGGTTAACCTCTGTCAATTCTCGAATCTTTTTTAACGTCCTAGACAAGGCTTCCACAATCGACCATCCTATTGCTGCTAATGCTTTGGATGCAGAAAAAGCTTTTAATAGGATTGGCTGGTATTTTATATTTCTAGCGTTAAAATGATTGGTTTTTAGCCCAAATTGGTCGCTTTCATTTCTTTGCTGTACACAGGCCCTAAAGCTGCAATTTTTGTTAATGGTATATTTTCAGACTATTTTCCTTTGTTCTGAGGGGTACACCAAGTTGTCCTTTATCACCCCTTTTGTTTATCATTGCACTTGTACCCTTTCTAACCAAAATCCAACAAGATGTTTGTATTTCAGGTTTCCAAATTGGATCTCAACAAGTTAAAATGTCAGTTTATGCTGACGACATTCTCCTGTATTGGTCCAACCCTACAAACCCCTGCCTCCTTTTCTCAGTTTATCAGGTTATCGACTTAATACTGTAAATGTGAGGTATTACCTTTAAATGTTTTATGTAATAAGCAACTTTTTGAACAAACCGGTTTTGCATGGCAACTCTCCAAAATAAAGTACCTATGAATGTGGTTTTCGTAGATGATTAAAGGCTACATTACCAAAACTCTAAACAATACTATTGCCCCCGGGCACCCCCTCTTTCTCTCCTGGTGGGGCAGAATTGATTCTATTAAAATGATGCTCACTCACTTGATATTGCTATGATTCCTGGTCACATTCGAGGGTACTACTTAAAGAAAGTAGATTCTCTCTTAACAAACTTCCTTTGGAAATGCAGGGCCCCACATATAGCTTTGTCCTTTTTAAAAAAGGATAAATCTAACGGAGGTCTTAAGTTTACAGATTTCAAAAACTACCATTATGCTTTCTCCTTGAAACAAGCTGCTCAATGTCCCTCGTCTGGACTCCCCTTACATCCTCCTTTGTGGCTACAATTTGAGAAACATCTTATTTCCCCTTTTGATTTTAAAGAAATTCTTGCTTTCACAACAAATATTTCTCAAATACGCTGACTAATTGTTTCCCACTCCTGTAATCTTCTGATACCTCTTCTACCATTGTCATACTTCTCGGTTGCTATATATCAACAACAACCCATTTGGCATACTAAGTCGCTACGAATTAAGAAATGTTCGATTTATTGGAAGACTTGGGAAGCCAAAGGTTTGCGCTGGATATCGCAACTTCTTGCTGATGGTCAACCTTTGTCCTTTTCTGATCTCCAAACTCAAATTTCACTGCCATCTGCATTCAAAACACAATATGAACTTTTATGCACCTCCCTCTACCAATATCTTCACACATTGTCAATTACCTCCTGCCTCCTCTCTATTTCCACTACACTTTTTCCATTATTAGATAATTGTCCATCTGCTTCTACTATATATAAATCCTTACAATTGTCTTTGGACAGAGCCAAATCAATGAGTGAACTGACCTGGGAACGGGATTTAATGCAATGTTGGTCTATTACTGTATGGGATAAGTTATGGCTTAAGCTTCACAATGCTATGAGTGCTGCAAATACTAGACAGACCCTCTACTTTGTCTATCATCGTCTGTTATTTACCCCGGTGACTCTAGCATTCTTTTCTTCAACTACATCCTCTACTTGTTGGTCTTGTTCATGCTCAATTGCCGATTTAAAGCACATGTTATTTGACTGCCCTCCTATTCAGCAGTTTTAGGAATTGGTCTGGACACAAATTAATAAGATTTTTAAAGTTACTGTTTCATTTTCCTAAATTAATATCTTTTTAGGTACCTTGTCACCCCGGTGGCCTCACATGTCCCCAAATTATAAGTTGTTAGATTTATTGTTAGCTGTTGCTTTTCACTTAATAACATCAAACTGGAAACCTCTTATGGCATCCATTAACTAAGTACCTATCCCATTCCATCTCATCTACTAATACAATTATCACTGTATCAGATGAAGTAAGAAAGCCACCTTGAATTTCACCATATTGCCTTTAGTATACTATTAGAAGATGCACATATTTTTATAAACTTATAGATATGTTTATTTTATTTCTTTTATGTCTACAGTTTTTGTCATTTATCACTTTTTCTCATTCTACATAATGCAGTTGCCTATTGTTCCCTTTCCCCTGCTTCCCCATACTCCATATTCGTTTATTTAATCTTTGTACAGCGTGGTATTTATATCTCGCATATGTATACACACTTTTGACAATTGTGCATATATTGTATTTTATGCTTACTGTTGTCACCTTTATTTTTTGTTAATAAGACTTTTTCTAATTAGTGTATTGCTGTTCTTTTTGCTGTTCTTAATAAACTCAAACTTAAAAAAAAGAAAGAGGATTTTACTCGCTTTGCTTTTCATAGTGAAAATTCCACAAAGAACTACGGGGCATATTATCAAGGGCCTTATCTCCGCTTCTTTGGCTTTAAAAGCCAAAAAGCGGAGATAATGTTTTCGCCCTATTAACAAGGCAGTGCTAACATGCATTAGCGCATGTTAACAGCCTTGTTACCGACGCTCGCTTTGTATCTCTAATGAGATGCAAAGTGGGCGTCACTGGACAGTACAACCTTGCAAATATCGCTGATGTGCACATCGCGATATTTACAAGGCTGCCCCAACATTTAATCAGACGTTAGTTTTTGGAGAAAACAGCTGTTTTCGCTAAAAACTAACGTCTGCTAAAATTCAGACTTACCTATCCCTAACATTGGGGTGGATTATGCTGATACGACCACAGGGTCGTATCAGCAGAAGTTATCGCCGTTTGCAGGGAACATCGCTGGAAAACCAGCGATGTTCCCTGCAAACGGCGATTTCCCGCTATCGCTGGAATTTTTATCGCCCTGGAGAAACGCGTTGTTAATAACGCGCTACCAGGGCGATAAATTCCAGCCATAGCCGGCGATATGGGAAATAGCGCTAAGCGCGCTTTGCGATAGTTATCGCAAGTTGTTGTTGATATGCCCCTACATTGCTCAAGATATTCTGGAAGTTGTAGCATGGTTTACAGCAGGTGGGTTTGTTTCTGTTTCTTTTCAGTATTGCATACAGACCAATATTTAGGAATATTCAAGTCACTGGCAAACCAAAGAAAAGAGATTTGTATTCTCGAATCAATTGGACACATTTAAAATACATTTTTATTGATATTTTTTATGGGAACAGGTGTAGAAACTGCAATTGGGCTTGTATGTAGAAAGAGGAAAATGTGTGAATGAAAACACAGGAGATCATAAAAGAAACATAAACAAATGAAAATATTAAAAACACAATGCAAAACATTAGTGATAGCTTGGTACTAATAATTTGTAATTGCAGAAAAACATAAGATCCGAGGGTATGGAGCAACAAAACTATACAAAGAACTTGGAAGTGGGGACACTTACTTTACTTCCTACATAGAATATATTGACACATTGAACAATAATATTATAACACAGAAACAGAAGGTGATTAAATATGGGGTTGTAAAAAGATAATTGATTTGCAAAAAAGAATGGTTTGTTTAAGAGGATAGCCAATAAACTTTATCACAGCATAATGCATATTTAAACGGGTCAATCTAAATTGTTTATGTCTTGAACTCCATTAACAATTTTAACATGAGATTGTCACTTATATGTGACCGCAATTGTATTTCAATATGCAAAGCTATCGCTGCATCGCCTTACTCTGCCCCCGGGAGGCATTTCATGGGTGTTGCAGTGGGTTTTCCCATGCAACACCCATGGAATTTTACGCTGCCCCAGATTTACAAAGTGATGTAAACCTGGGGAAGCGTCAAATCCATACGCCTCCCGAGGTGAGGAGTAACAAGGAGAAATATGTTCATTTATCCTTGTTTTTTCCTCTCTCCTTGTGTGCTGCGTTCTGCAGCACACATAGAAAGAGTGAAACGCTTCATAAGATTGTTTTTGTAAAGGAATGTGCTCCTTCCTGCTCAAAAACAATCATCCTGCCTGCAACAGAGGCACTCTTGCGCCACGAGGCACAGGTGCCCACGTTGGTGCCAGGCTGCCAAAACAGTGACAACAGGCAGAAATGACAGGAATGCACCGTTATGCTTATATACCGTGCAGCCCTGCTCTTTCACTTTGGCGTAGGGCAGCACAGCAAGGTGCCTTGCTGCACTGCCTTATGTCATAATGCCATAAATGAAGCCCACAGTTTTTAGCATTTGCACCCTGGTGCGAATGACCCCTTTAAAAAGTAAAAAGGATACATTTAGAAAATTATCACACAAAATGTGACATTCATTGAAAACACTGCTGTTGATGGAACGCAGGAGTATATTTCGGAAAAAATCTGAAAATATACTTAACACTGTTTTGCCTGTTGAAATACATGCAAAAGTGCAATAAAAATAGTACCAACATTAGGCCGCAATTAAATTTTCAAAAGGAGGGGTAGGGGTACAGTTGTTAAAAAACATACTGTTGATAATTACAAAGAATTACAGTCTTGCCTTATTGGCCTTTCTCGATTTGATTTACTTTTAAAATGCTACAAGCTTAAAACAATGATGGAATCAATAGCTGAACTTGAAGAAGTGTCAAGTCAATTCCTGGTTAAGAAGGCAACTTCAGGACAAAGTGTCTCCAGTTTTTGTGGGAATCACTTGTCTGTGTGGAGACTGATCTAAAATCAATCTTTAAAAATCTAAGAGGAGAGATGTATGTGTATTGAACTGACTGCTTTAATTAGGTCTAGAACACTGATAGTCTGCACTGCTGTGGTATTATAGCCTGCTGCCAATGACTGCACCGGCCATTAAATGCCTTTTCCTTGAGTTACAGGTCTGAGCTGCAAACAGCTATCTATAACAAGAGAGAGAGGGCATTTAAGGACCTGGGCAGCCATTCCCTGAAAGGCTGCAAATCAGTCAGAATCCACCAATTGCAGTCCAGATGAAACAGAGAGAAACATATAGAAATGCTGGAGTAGAGGGTTTATACCAGACCTTATCTATTCTCTGTCTTGCCATTGTTTTGAATGGAGCAATATGTAAAAAAAAGTACTACATCGTATTATCATACTATTTATATCAACACAAATTGTGGTAGTACTCCAAATAAGTGCAGAACTTATCAGATGTGCAAACCTTCAGAAAGGCCTCATAAGATTATGATAAATGCAGTTTTCTTTTTACTTTTCAGTCTCCAGCAGGTAATTTTTATCAACTTCTAATGAGGTAATCTCCTTTCTGATAAACAGTTAGTGGAGCTCCATTTCAAAGAGGTACTCTCCTGACAGCATGACATTTTGTTTTCTTATTAGCGCCACAAAGGAGCTTAGCGCTGTTAGTTGGTGGGGACTTTGAACACCTTAGCACAATTCAAATGGTAAAATATGCAAGTATGTACCCCTCTGCAGATCACTGGCCCCAGAAGCCCCAAGATTCAAAAGCATCCGCACAGATTGTGGTAGAGCTCAGCACAGAATCTATTACCGGTGTGAGCCCTCAGAAAATCCCACAGCATTATGGTAGATGCAGTCCTTACATTTTTCATTTCTTTTTCTTATTTCATTTTAGCAGTATATGCTGATCAATTTTCATTGAGGTAAAGTTCAGGATGCATAACGAGATAAAATGCAAATATCTCAATTGTAAAGCTCTCTACAAAATACATTTGAACATGCTCACTGGGAATACCGATGGACTAAAACACTCCTCAGATTTTAGTTTTAAAAAAGCTTTAAGAGGTGTGTGTTTTTGGGTGGTGTACCTATTAAGCAAAATCAGTCATTAGGTATTTTTGTGCGACATCATAATGAAGACCATGAGAAGATCAGAACAACAGCAAGAGACCAAGCTGGGAGCAGCCGGAGGAGATGTTCATTCTCAAAGTTTTAGTGGATAGAGAATCGTCATTTTATTAAAGACAAGGAGGCTAACATTATGCATTAACCCTTTTATTAGAACATTGGAATGTTGAGTGCTCCATTGAAGACAATGGAGTAGCTCCGGGCTTCTAATATAGCCTTATAGCCCGCCGTAGCGGGCTATACTGGCTATTAAAGGCCCGCTCCTGCGTTAAATGCCCGAGCCGAAGGCGAGAGGCTTTAACAAGGGAGTGGGACTTTATTAGCCAGTATAGCCCAGCTACGAAGGGCTATAAGGCTATTAGAACAGTCTGCCACTAGAGGGCAGAATGTTCTAACAAATAAAACAAAGGACTCTAGGAGTTCGAGGGGGTTTAAATTCCCTTGTGCTCTGAGAGGCCTTTAGTAAAACAACATTGGAATGTTGCTTTGCGGGCCTTTACAGGCCCGTAGAAGCATGGAGCACTCCATTGTCTTCAATGGAGTGCTCCACATTCCAATGTTCTAATGGCTGGTAAATGTCTGGAGCTCCAACATTCCAATGTTTGTCTTTCACAGCAACAGCTGTGTACAAAGGCCTCACGGAGCCTGAGGGGATTTCAACCTCCTCGGAGTCCATGAGGTCTTTATTTTACTGATTAGAACATTCTGCCCTGATGGCATGTAATGTTCTAATAGCCTTATAGCCCACCTTAGCTAGGCTATACCGGCCATTAAAAGTCTGCTCCCTTGTTAAAGGCCCTCGTCTCCGGCTCAAGCCTTTAACGCTGGAGCGGTCTTCCTACGCAATATCCATGGATTTTGATGCATTCACAGATTTACCATTACTGGTAGACCTGGGAATGCATCAAAATGCTATACCTTCCCAGGTGAGGCTTAACGAGAAGAAATATCTTTATTTCTCCTTGTTACTTCCTCTTTCTATGTGTGCTGCATTCTGCAGTATAAATAGAAAGAGGAAAATGCCTCAGTGGATTGTTTTGGCGCACTAAGGTGCCCCTTCCTGCACAAAAACAATCCTGCATGCAATGTAGGCACCAGTGCACCATGGTGCAAGGGTGCATGCGTTGGCGCTAGGCAGCCCAAGGTAGGAATGTGCCGTATTGTGATAAATACGATGCATTTCTGGCCTTTCCTTGTAATGCAGCACAGCAAGGTGACTTGCTGCACTGCGTTACATTTTGTTAAATATGGGCCCTAGTTCCTAAATTCCAAAAAGGACTGACCCTTCATTATCTGATGGAAGTTGACAGTTCATGTTTATGAGCAGCCTATCAAGGACTTTAAGAGAAAGTCAGTACTAGGCTAAGAGGAATCAATTGAATAGGTTTGTTTGTGGAATTTTGGGGAAAAAAGATAGTGGCATATGAATCGAAAGTTAACTAGGTAAATTTATATATTTTTATTATTGTGCACAATATATGTGGGTATATAGAACTAAGAGAACATAGACATAGCCAGATTCTACATGTGTAGAGGAATGTTAATATTAGAAAGGGGATTTTATTCCTCCCTCACGCCATATTGATTTTGATTTATTAGGGACAGATATCTCTCTTTCAGAAATTATTCATGAAGTTTCTGTGCTACGCAGAGGGAAAGCCCCTGGGCCTTATGGCTTTACTATTGAATTTTATAGCCATTTTGCGAAACGTCTCCTTCCCAACTTTTTACTTTTATTTAATTCTTTCGTTGCTAAGGGTGTCTCTCAAGGCTCCTTCCAAGATGCCATGATCTGCCTAATTCCAAAAGACAATAAAGATCTTTCCCTGTGTAAGAATTATCGGCCCATCTCTTTAGTCAATACTGACTACAACATTTTTGCTAAGATTTTGGCACTATGCATTGTCCTGTTCCGCCCGATATCATAGGCCCTGAACAATCCGGCTTTGTTAAAGGCCGGTTAGCCTCTGTCAATTCTCGAATCTTTTTTAACGTCCGAGACAAGGCTTCCACAATCGACCATCCTATTGCTGCTAATGCTTTGGATGCAGAAAAAGCTTTTGATAGGATTGGCTGGTATTTTATGTTTCTAGCGTTAAAATGGTTTGGTTTTTAGCCCAAATTGGTCGCTTTCATTTCTTTGCTGTACACAGGCCCTAAAGCTGCAATTTTTGTTAATGGTATATTTTCAGACTATTTTCCTTTGTTCAAAGGGGTACACCAAGGTTGTCCTTTATCACCCCTTTTGTTTATCATTGCACTTGAACCCTTTCTAACCAAAATCCAACAAGATGTTTGTATTTCAGGTTTCCAAATTGGATCTCAACAAGTTAAAATGTCAGTTTATGCTGACGACATTCTCTCTGTATTGGTCCAACCCTACAAACCTCTGCCTCCTTTTCTCCGTTTATCAGGTTATCGACTTAATACTGTAAATGTGAGGTATTACCTTTAAATGTTTTATGTAATAAGCAACTTTTTGAACAAACCGGTTTTGCATGGCAACCCTCCAAAATAAAGTACCTATGATTGTGGTTTTCGTGGATGATTAAAGGCTATATTACCAAAACACTAAACAATACTGTTGCTCCCTGGCACCCCCTCTTTCTCTCCTGGTGGGACAGAATTGATTCTTGTGAGAAATGGGATCTCTAGTTGGCAAGGGCTTGCACCTTTGTCCAAGTAGGGACCCTTCTTCCTAGTCAGGGTAAGGGAGTTACACTCCTAAAATAACCCCTGCTCACCCCCTTGGTAGCTTGGCACGAGCAGTCAGGCTTATTCTAGAGGCAGTGTGTAAAGCATTTGCACATAACCAACAGTAATACAGTGTAAGCACTACAAACGGACACCACACCAGTTTAGAAAAATAACCAATTTTTATATACTCAAGACAAGACCAATTATGACAAAAATCCACAATACTATACTTTAAAAATGAATGCTTGATAAGGTAACTTCTTCTTTGCAGGAATAGTCCAAAAACAAAGTTCGTACGAGTCGGTAGCTCCGTCTGAGTCTACTGCGATGCTGAATTACACAGAGTCCAACAGTTCCGGCCGACCGCGTCACTACGGGCCAGCAGAGTCGCGAACAGACTCGGTCACAGTACCTTTCTCGTTGTGGCTGGTACGGAGTGTACGAGCCGGTCGGCGTTCGTCGCGGTTGCGGTGCAAGACGGAGCGATGCAAGGTGCGGTGTCCCTCGATGCGGTGCAGGCAGCGGCTCGATGAGCGTCGTGCAGACAGAAGTCGGTGAGTCCAAGGCGTGCGATGCAGGGTGAGACGATGCTCGATGCGGTGCTGACAGGTTGCGATGCAGGCGACCAAGCCGGAGTGCGAGAGCTGGCGTCGGACAGCGGTGCGAGTCGGAGTGGTGCGTCGCAAACGTGCGAGAGGTGCCCCAAATGCGATGCGGTCACGACTGTTGAGCCAGTTGCAGCGTCCGCGTCGGTCGCGTCCGGCTGGTTCAGTGAAGCGATGCGATGCGAACTGCGGTGCCCACAGGTCACGGTGCAAGCAGCGGCTCGGTGTTGACGGCGTCGGACGTCGCCTACGGTGAGACCAGGGTTGCGATGCGAAGCGGGGCGATGCGGTCTGCGGTGCAAACAGGTCACCGGCCAGGGATGGATTCGGCTGACGGAGTCGGTTGCGGTTCCCTTCCTCTGTGGCAACTGAAACAGCGTTCCAGAAGCGGTACCCAGAGGCTTGTGAAGTCTTTGCAGTCCCTGAGACTTCTTAACAGGAGGCCAGCTCGGCTTCAGGCCCTTGGAGATACTCAGCACAAGTTTGTAGAAAGTTCAGTCCAGTCCTTTCACTGCCCAAGACAGAAGCAGCAACTGCAGGCCAACCCAACAAAGCAGTCACTCAGCAAAGGGGCAGTACTCCTCCTAGCAGCTCTCCAGCTCTTCTTCTTGACAGGTTCCTTGATTCCAGCGAGATCTAAATTCATGGGGTCAGGGCCCCAATATTTATATCCCAAATTCCTTTGTTCTCTGGAGGCAGAGAAGCCTTTGCCTAGTCCAAACCAGTTCTGGAGCACTCTGTTGACAAGACTCCTTCTTTCCTTTCACAGTGCAGGGCAGAAACATCAGACGCCCCACAGGAGGTGGAGCCAGCATTGTGGAGGGAAAGCACAGCCCTGGAGCACTTTGTTGACATGATTCCTTCTCTTCTTTCACAGTGCAGGGCAGAGACATCAGACGCACCACAGGGGGTGGAGCCAGCCCTGTGCGGGGCAGGCACAGTCCTATTCAGGTCCCAGGTGCAACTCCTCCCTCCCATCTAGATGCAGATCTCTCTATTCACCACTGGGCGGACTCATTCTGTCTCCTGGAATCCCCCAGCCCTGTCACTCAAACTCCAGACAAGGAATACACAACCTAGCAGAGGCAGGCTTGGATGGTTAGACAAGAAAATACCCACTTTCTAAAAGTGGTATTTTCAAACACAGAATGTTAAAACCAACTTCACTAAAAGATGTATTTTATCATTCTGAGTCCAGGCATACTAAACTCAAATTTCTACCGTGTTCCCTGGGTCAGTTAGGATTATAAGCTGTAATAATCAAAACTGCCCATTCTGGCCTATGGGGAACAGGTAGCCTTGCAATAGTGAAAAACGAAATAGGCTGTAATTCACTACTAGGGCATGCCTCACACACCAGGGCATGCCCTACCTTTCACATACAATGCACCCTGCCCACAGGGGTACCTTGGGCCTACCTTAGGGGTGACTAACATGTAGAAAAGGGAAGGTTTAGGGACTGGCAAGTGTGTGCACTTGCCAAGTCGACATGGCAGCCACAGGCTGCGCACAGGCTCTGCAATGGCAGGCCAGAGTTACACTTTACGGGCTGTTTGCGTGGGTGGCACAATCCAGTGCTGCAGCCCACCAACAGCATTTGATTTATAGGCCCTGGCACTCGCAGTGCACTTTACTAGGGACTGACACATAAATCAAATAGGCCAATCATGGAAACACCAATCCATAACACATTTTACACAGAGAGCATATGCACTTTAGCACTGATTAGCAGTGGTAAAGTGCCCAGAGTCCTAAAACCAACACACACAGGGTCAAAAACAGGAGGCCAAAAAGCAAAAAGTCTGGGGGTAAACCCGCTGAAAAAGCCAAGTCTAACACAACCCCTCCCAGCCTAAAGCCAGGGTAGACTAATCAATCCCTTGATGGACTTCCCTGCTTGGGGTGATAGAAGATAGACCTGGCCCACAACAGCGGGGGCACGTTCTGGTTCTACGCCTTTCTAAACCCAGTTGGATTCTTCTATCCATACTCTCAGGGCCCACTAAGCTGACCCATGGGGTACCCTTCTCTTCACCTGTGAACCCCATCTGTGCAGCGCCTAAACTTACTTTGCTCACAGATGTGTCCCAACAGGCCGACAGTGCCCACATGGCCAACACAGTGGTGTGGCCCAGTCCACCCCGGGGTGTGACTCCTGCCCCCTCCCAGGGGCAACTCTGTCCACCAGGACAGTAAGCCACAGTGGCTACCGACAGTTGTCAGTGGAGAGACCCAGGCCCTATGCCTCTCAGGGCTCTCTAACCTCTGTGGTGTCAGAGAGTGGGGGCGGTAGCCCCAGGTGCCTGGCACCCCTCGTCCACTCTCCCTCTGGTCAGGCCAGGGATGACATCCTGGCACTGACCCACCAGCCTAGGGTCTGTTCCCGGCGGCTGGACAGGAGACTGGGGTAGGCTTTCCCACCCCTGGTCTTCCTCCCTGGGGCTCCGTACCCTCCCACCTGGAGCGGTACCCCCTTCCAGAATTGTCAGGGCACCTGTGGCAGGTGCCTTGCACAACTTGCCCACCAGTTCAGGGGTGCTATCCTGCAACTGGTACACCAGCCTAGGGTCTGTACCCTGAGGCTGGACACAGGACTGGGGTGGCCTCTCCCACACCCTGTCCTCCTCCCTGGAGCACTGCATCCCCCCACCGGGAGCAGTCCCCCTCAACTCCAGAATTGTCAGGCCACCTGTGGCAGGCGTTCTGCACAATTCACCCACCAGTTCAGGGGTGCTATCCTGCAACTGGTACACCAGCCCAGGGTCTGTACCCTGAGGCTGAACAAGGGACTGGGGTAGGCTCTCCCACACCCAGTCCTCCTCCCTGGGGCACTGTACCCTCCCACCTGGAGCGGCACCCCCAGAAGACAAACTGGTAGTGGCACTGTTAGCAGTTGCCCCTTCCCCCAGGTCAGGGGGACACCCTGAACCTGGTCCTCCAACCCAGGGCCGGTACCCTTAGGCTGGACCTGTGCCTGGCAACCCAGGACATCCGGGGAGTGCACCAACCCCCCCAAGGGGAATACACTCCTCATGAGTTGTGTGAGAGTCTGCCTGGCGCAGGTCTCCAGCCTCCTGTCCATCCGACAGAGCATGAAGACCCCTAGGCCAGAAGTGGCCTCACCAGGGTCAGTCCTGGGGTGCTCCAACCTCAGAGCGGGCAACCCCTGACCCACTGGTCCTTGCCAACTCACAAAGTGGGGGGCAGTAACCCCTGGTACATAGTAACCATACTCCACTCTTCCTCTCATCAGTGCAGTTCTAAATAGCCACTGATCCTTCAACCTAGGGTCCGCACCCTCAGGTTCACCAGAGGTCTCCCCTTACCTCTCCTTCTGGGGTTCTGCACTCTCCTCCCAGGAGAGGGACCCTCAGAACCAAAAACTGTCAGGACGCTGGAACCAGACCTCCTACACAATTCTTCCACCAGCTCAGGGCCTTGACCCTGCAACTGATTCACCACCCTTGGATCTAAACCCTCAGGTTGAACCGGGGTCAGAGGCGAGGACTCCCTCCCTCTGCACCCCCTTT
Organism: Calotriton arnoldi; assembly: GCA_963921515.1. Classification (NCBI taxonomy): domain Eukaryota; kingdom Metazoa; phylum Chordata; class Amphibia; order Caudata; family Salamandridae; genus Calotriton; species Calotriton arnoldi. The sequence goes on from CAWUFW010004151.1 coordinate 67,453, forward strand.
CAGAGTTCTGTACCCTCCCACCTGGAGTGGTACCCCTAGAAGACAAACCGGTCAGGACACTGCTTACAGTCGTCCTTCCCTCCAGGTCAGGCAGGACCTGAACCTGGCCTCCCAACCCAGGGACTGAACCCTGCAGCTGAGCACTTGCCTGGCGCACCAGGACTTCCTTGGGAGCACGCATACCCCCCTGAGGGCAACACATGACTCATGTGTTGCATGACAGTCTGCCTGGCGCAGATCTCCCGACCACTGTCCACCTGACAGTGCGCAAAGATCCCCCAGGACAGATGTGGTGTCACCATGGTCACTGCTAGGAGGCTCAGCCCTTCTGGCTGGCCTCTGACTCACTGGTTCTCCCACTGGGGAACACATCCCCCTCTCACCCCTCACTCTGGACTTCTGCACCCTCCCAACTGGAGCGGTACTGCCAGACACCAGAACCACTGGAGCTCTGTTTACAGAGGCTCCAGGTTCTCCTGTCAGTAGGGGATCTCCCTCAACGGACGGCCTACCAGTACAGTCTAGGCTCCCCACCTGGGGTTCCCCCCTGGAACCACCCAGGCTCCGGGACCGGGTTTTGGGCACCTTGGGCCGCAGCCCATTCTCCCTCCTTCTCCGCAGAGACAGGACGTGAGTCCCTACACCCTTCCCATGACACCGGGACCTATCTGGGCTATAACAAACCTTTCCCACCACTCTTGGTTGGGAAATTCCTAAGCCACTTCCTCCAGGTTCACCCCCAGATGTTTCTCCGGACCCTCTGGAATCCACCAAAAGGTCTACCTCCAGTGCAAGCTCCCTGGGGTCAGAGAACTCACACTCCACTGGGTGTTGGCATAGCTCTGGAAAACAGGGACTTAAAATATGCTCTCCAACAATTGAATCACACAGCCCCACACAGGTGTTAACCAAACTACCCTTCACCCAACCATCCAGTGCCTCAGAAAAGTACCCCACAACATTCTCACAAGACTGGCGAGACAGTGTCTGACTGTTGCTGTCCCTCAACCCATACTCTTCTGGCTGGTCTTCATACTCACTTACCAGGGCTTCTACCATGGGGTAACCCCTCTCCCTGCACCTCTCATCTAGAGTCAGTAGAGTGTCCCTCCCACAACCAGGAATATGATCCCCTGTGCCAGTTCCCCAATCCACCTCAGGGACACTGAGCACCACTGGAGTTACCTCACAATCCTGAACCCCTTGGTGTATGTCAACCCCTCCTTGAAGTAGGGCCCCAAATCTGTGTGTGTGTCTACCTCATCCTCAGTACTGGACACTACACTTTTGCTGCCACCATCTGAGCTGGGCCTAGCCCTCCTGGCTTCCCAGTCCAGCTCTCTCATCTTAAACTCATGGTCTAAGAGCATTTTCCTTTCTTCCATGGCCATTCTTTTCTCTTCCCTCTCATGCTCCAGTAATGAGCTTTTCTAATTCGAACTTCCTTGCTTTCCGCCTGTCCTCCAGCTCCTCTGGGGACAAGCCACTGCTGCCTGGCCTGGAGGGTCCCCCCTCCCAAAAGCACATCCATCCTAGGAATAGGCTCCTCCGCCTCTCCACTGAGATCACCAGGCTGCCCACTGGCATGTCTGGCTGCTACCCAGGCCCTCAGCGCCTTTTGTAGCTCCTCCTTCCTAGTGAGGCCTCTGATTTGGATTCTTAGGTTTTTGCAAATCGCTCTCAATTCCTTAACATTGTAGGATTCCAACCTATCCTCCTCAAAGGCAATTTCCAAGGATGCAACAGATGATGCAATTGATTCAGGCATGTTGAAGTAGCAAGTTCAAACTGGCAAGATCAAAAATAGGCCAAAAGAAAAAGAACCTGTAAGTGGTACGTAATGGTCTGCGATATGGTAGTAGTGCACACCAATCACTGTAAGTCAAGTGCAAACACAAGTCCTATCCTCACCGCTGCCACCAATGTTAGAAATGGGATCTCTAGTTGGCAAGGCCTGGCACCTTTGTCCAAGTAGGGACCCTTCTTCCTAGTCAGGGTAAGGGAGTTACACTCCTAAAATAACCCCTGCTCACCCCCTTGGTAGCTTGGCACGAGCAGTCAGGCTTATTCTAGAGGCAGTGTGTAAAGCATTTGCACATAACCAACAGTAATACAGTGTAAGCACTACAAACGGACACCACACCAGTTTAGAAAAATAACCAATTTTTATATACTCAAGACAAGACCAATTATGACAAAAATCCACAATACTATACTTTAAAAATGAATGCTTGATAAGGTAACTTCTTCTTTGCAGGAATAGTCCAAAAACAAAGTTCGTACGAGTCGGTAGCTCCGTCTGAGTCTACTGCGATGCTGAATTACACAGAGTCCAACAGTTCCGGCCGACCGCGTCACTACGGGCCAGCAGAGTCGCGAACAGACTCGGTCACAGTACCTTTCTCGTTGTGGCTGGTACGGAGTGTACGAGCCGGTCGGCGTTCGTCGCGGTTGCGGTGCAAGACGGAGCGATGCAAGGTGCGGTGTCCCTCGATGCGGTGCAGGCAGCGGCTCGATGAGCGTCGTGCAGACGAAGTCGGTGAGTCCAAGGCGTGCGATGCAGGGTGAGACGATGCTCGATGCGGTGCTGACAGGTTGCGATGCAGGCGACCAAGCCGGAGTGCGAGAGCTGGCGTCGGACAGCGGTGCGTGTCGGAGTGGTGCGTCGCAAGCGTGCGAGAGGTGCCCCAAATGCGATGCGGTCACGACTGTTGAGCCAGTTGCAGCGTCCGCGTCGGTCGCGGTCCGGCTGGTTCAGTGAAGCGATGCGATGCGAACTGCGGTGCCCACAGGTCACGGTGCAAGCAGCGGCTCGGTGTTGACGGCGTCGGACGTCGCCTACGGTGAGACCAGGGTTGCGATGCGAAGCGGGCGATGCGGTCTGCGGTGCAAACAGGTCACCGGCCAGGGATGGATTCGGCTGACGGAGTCGGTTGCGGTTCCCTTCCTCTGTGGCAACTGAAACAGCGTTCCAGAAGCGGTACCCAGAGGCTTGTGAAGTCTTTGCAGTCCCTGAGACTTCTTAACAGGAGGCCAGCTCGGCTTCAGGCCCTTGGAGATACTCAGCACAAGTTTGTAGAAAGTTCAGTCCAGTCCTTTCACTGCCCAAGACAGAAGCAGCAACTGCAGGCCAACCCAACAAAGCAGTCACTCAGCAAAGGGGCAGTACTCCTCCTAGCAGCTCTCCAGCTCTTCTTCTTGACAGGTTCCTTGATTCCAGCGAGATCTAAATTCATGGGGTCAGGGCCCCAATATTTATATCCCAAATTCCTTTGTTCTCTGGAGGCAGAGAAGCCTTTGCCTAGTCCAAACCAGTTCTGGAGCACTCTGTTGACAAGACTCCTTCTTTCCTTTCACAGTGCAGGGCAGAAACATCAGACGCCCCACAGGAGGTGGAGCCAGCATTGTGGAGGGAAAGCACAGCCCTGGAGCACTTTGTTGACATGATTCCTTCTCTTCTTTCACAGTGCAGGGCAGAGACATCAGACGCACCACAGGGGGTGGAGCCAGCCCTGTGCGGGGCAGGCACAGTCCTATTCAGGTCCCAGGTGCAACTCCTCCCTCCCATCTAGATGCAGATCTCTCTATTCACCACTGGGCGGACTCATTCTGTCTCCTGGAATCCCCCAGCCCTGTCACTCAAACTCCAGACAAGGAATACACAACCTAGCAGAGGCAGGCTTGGATGGTTAGACAAGAAAATACCCACTTTCTAAAAGTGGTATTTTCAAACACAGAATGTTAAAACCAACTTCACTAAAAGATGTATTTTATCATTCTGAGTCCAGGCATACTAAACTCAAATTTCTACCGTGTTCCTGGGTCAGTTAGGATTATAAGCTGTAATAATCAAAACTGCCCATTCTGGCCTATGGGGAACAGGTAGCCTTGCAATAGTGAAAAACGAAATAGGCTGTAATTCACTACTAGGGCATGCCTCACACACCAGGGCATGCCCTACCTTTACATACAATGCACCCTGCCCACAGGGGTACCTTGGGCCTACCTTAGGGGTGACTAACATGTAGAAAAGGGAAGGTTTAGGGACTGGCAAGTGTGTGCACTTGCCAAGTCGACATGGCAGCCACAGGCTGCGCACAGGCTCTGCAATGGCAGGCCAGAGTTACACTTTACGGGCTGTTTGCGTGGGTGGCACAATCCAGTGCTGCAGCCCACCAACAGCATTTGATTTATAGGCCCTGGTACTCGCAGTGCACTTTACTAGGGACTGACACATAAATCAAATAGGCCAATCATGGAAACACCAATCCATAACACATTTTACACAGAGAGCATATGCACTTTAGCACTGATTAGCAGTGGTAAAGTGCCCAGAGTCCTAAAACCAACACACACAGGGTCAAAAACAGGAGGCCAAAAAGCAAAAAGTCTGGGGGTAAACCCGCTGAAAAAGCCAAGTCTAACACAACCCCCTCCCAGCCTAAAGCCAGGGTAGACTAATCAATCCCTTGATGGACTTCCCTGCTTGGGGTGATAGAAGATAGACCTGGCCCACAACAGCGGGGGCACGTTCTGGTTCTACGCCTTTCTAAACCCAGTTGGATTCTTCTATCCATACTCTCAGGGCCCACTAAGCTGACCCATGGGGTACCCTTCTCTTCACCTGTGAACCCCATCTGTGCAGCGCCTAAACTTACTTTGCTCACAGATGTGTCCCAACAGGCCGACAGTGCCCACATGGCCAACACAGTGGTGTGGCCTAGTCCACCCCCGGGGTGTGACTCCTGCCCCCCTCCCAGGGGCAACTCTGTCCACCAGGACAGTAAGCCACAGTGGCTACCGACAGTTGTCAGTGGAGAGACCCAGGCCCTATGCCTCTCAGGGCTCTCTAACCTCTGTGGTGTCAGAGAGTGGGGGGCGGTAGCCCCAGGTGCCTGGCACCCCTCGTCCACTCTCCCTCTGGTCAGGCCAGGGATGACATCCTGGCACTGACCCACCAGCCTAGGGTCTGTTCCCGGCGGCTGGACAGGAGACTGGGGTAGGCTTTCCCACCCCTGGTCTTCCTCCCAAGGGCTCCGTACCCTCCCACCTGGAGCGGTACCCCCTTCCAGAATTGTCAGGGCACCTGTGGCAGGTGCCTTGCACAATCTGCCCACCAGTTCAGGGGTGCTATCCTGCAACTGGTACACCAGCCTAGGGTCTGTACCCTGAGGCTGGACACAGGACTGGGGTGGCCTCTCCCACACCCTGTCCTCCTCCCTGGAGCACTGCATCCCCCCACCGGGAGCAGTCCCCCTCAACTCCAGAATTGTCAGGCCACCTGTGGCAGGCGTTCTGCACAATTCACCCACCAGTTCAGGGGTGCTATCCTGCAACTGGTACACCAGCCCAGGGTCTGTACCCTGAGGCTGAACAAGGGACTGGGGTAGGCTCTCCCACACCCAGTCCTCCTCCCTGGGGCACTGTACCCTCCCACCTGGAGCGGCACCCCCAGAAGACAAACTGGTAGTGGCACTGTTAGCAGTTGCCCCTTCCCCCAGGTCAGGGGGACACCCTGAACCTGGTCCTCCAACCCAGGGCCGGTACCCTTAGGCTGGACCTGTGCCTGGCAACCCAGGACATCCGGGGAGTGCACCAACCCCCCCAAGGGGAATACACTCCTCATGAGTTGTGTGAGAGTCTGCCTGGCGCAGGTCTCCAGCCTCCTGTCCATCCGACAGAGCATGAAGACCCCTAGGCCAGAAGTGGCCTCACCAGGGTCAGTCCTGGGGTGCTCCAACCTCAGAGCGGGCAACCCCTGACCCACTGGTCCTTGCCAACTCACAAAGTGGGGGCAGTAACCCCTGGTACATAGTAACCATACTCCACTCTTCCTCTCATCAGTGCAGTTCTAAATAGCCACTGATCCTTCAACCTAGGGTCCGCACCCTCAGGTTCACCAGAGGTCTCCCCTTACCTCTCCTTCTGGAGTTCTGCACTCTCCTCCCAGGAGAGGGACCCTCAGAACCAAAAACTGTCAGGACGCTGGAACCAGACCTCCTACACAATTCTTCCACCAGCTCAGGGCCTTGACCCTGCAACTGATTCACCACCCTTGGATCTAAACCCTCAGGTTGAACCGGGGTCAGAGGCGAGGACTCCCTCCCTCTGCACCCCCTTCCAGAGTTCTGTACCCTCCCACCTGGAGTGGTACCCCTAGAAGACAAACCGGTCAGGACACTGCTTACAGTCGTCCTTCCCTCCAGGTCAGGCAGGACCTGAACCTGGCCTCCCAACCCAGGGACTGAACCCTGCAGCTGAGCACTTGCCTGGCGCACCAGGACTTCCTTGGGAGCACGCATACCCCCCTGAGGGCAACACATGACTCATGTGTTGCATGACAGTCTGCCTGGCGCAGATCTCCCGACCACTGTCCACCTGACAGTGCGCAAAGATCCCCCAGGACAGATGTGGTGTCACCATGGTCACTGCTAGGAGGCTCAGCCCTTCTGGCTGGCCTCTGACTCACTGGTTCTCCCACTGGGGAACACATCCCCCTCTCACCCCTCACTCTGGACTTCTGCACCCTCCCAACTGGAGCGGTACTGCCAGACACCAGAACCACTGGAGCTCTGTTTACAGAGGCTCCAGGTTCTCCTGTCAGTAGGGGATCTCCTCAACGGACGGCCTACCAGTACAGCTCTAGGCTCCCCACCTGGGGTTCCCCCTGGAACCACCCAGGCTCTGGGACCGGGTTTTGGGCACCTTGGGCCGCAGCCCATTCTCCCTCCTTCTCCGCAGAGACAGGACGTGAGTCCCTACACCCTTCCCATGACACCGGGACCTATCTGGGCTATAACAAACCTTTCCCACCACTCTTGGTTGGGAAATTCCTAAGCCACTTCCTCCAGGTTCACCCCCAGATGTTTCTCCGGACCCTCTGGAATCCACCAAAAGGTCTACCTCCAGTGCAAGCTCCCTGGGGTCAGAGAACTCACACTCCACTGGGTGTTGGCATAGCTCTGGAAAACAGGGACTTAAAATATGCTCTCCAACAATTGAATCACACAGCCCCACACAGGTGTTAACCAAACTACCCTTCACCCAACCATCCAGTGCCTCAGAAAAGTACCCCACAACATTCTCACAAGACTGGCGAGACAGTGTCTGACTGTTGCTGTCCCTCAACCCATACTCTTCTGGCTGGTCTTCATACTCACTTACCAGGGCTTCTACCATGGGGTAACCCCTCTCCCTGCACCTCTCATCTAGAGTCAGTAGAGTGTCCCTCCCACAACCAGGAATATGATCCCCTGTGCCAGTTCCCCAATCCACCTCAGGGACACTGAGCACCACTGGAGTTACCTCACAATCCTGAACCCCTTGGTGTATGTCAACCCCCTCCTTGAAGTAGGGCCCCAAATCTGTGTGTGTGTCTACCTCATCCTCAGTACTGGACACTACACTTTTGCTGCCACCATCTGAGCTGGGCCTAGCCCTCCTGGCTTCCCAGTCCAGCTCTCTCATCTTAAACTCATGGTCTAAGAGCATTTTCCTTTCTTCCATGGCCATTCTTTTCTCTTCCCTCTCATGCTCCATAATGAGTTTTTCTAATTCGAACTTCCTTGCTTTCCGCCTGTCCTCCAGCTCCTCTGGGGACAAGCCACTGCTGCCTGGCCTGGAGGGTCCCCCCTCCCAAAAGCACATCCATCCTAGGAATAGGCTCCTCCGCCTCTCCACTGAGATCACCAGGCTGCCCACTGGCATGTCTGGCTGCTACCCAGGCCCTCAGCGCCTTTTGTAGCTCCTCCTTCCTAGTGAGGCCTCTGATTTGGATTCTTAGGTTTTTGCAAATCGCTCTCAATTCCTTAACATTGTAGGATTCCAACCTATCCTCCTCAAAGGCAATTTCCAAGGATGCAACAGATGATGCAATTGATTCAGGCATGTTGAAGTAGCAAGTTCAAACTGGCAAGATCAAAAATAGGCCAAAAAGAAAAAGAACCTGTAAGTGGTACGTAATGGTCTGCGATATGGTAGTAGTGCACACCAATCACTGTAAGTCAAGTGCAAACACAAGTCCTATCCCACCGCTGCCACCAATGTTAGAAATGGGATCTCTAGTTGGCAAGGCCTGGCACCTTTGTCCAAGTAGGGACCCTTCTTCCTAGTCAGGGTAAGGGAGTTACACTCCTAAAATAACCCCTGCTCACCCCCTTGGTAGCTTGGCACGAGCAGTCAGGCTTATTCTAGAGGCAGTGTGTAAAGCATTTGCACATAACCAACAGTAATACAGTGTAAGCACTACAAACGGACACCACACCAGTTTAGAAAAATAACCAATTTTTATATACTCAAGACAAGACCAATTACGACAAAAATCTACAATACTATACTTTAAAAATGAATGCTTGATAAGGTAACTTCTTCTTTGCAGGAATAGTCCAAAAACAAAGTTCGTACGAGTCGGTAGCTTCGTCCGAGTCTACCGCGATGCTGAATTACACAGAGTCCAACAGTTCCGGCCGACCGCGTCACTACGGGCCAGCAGAGTCGCGAACAGACTCGGTCACAGTACCTTTCTCGTTGTGGCTGGTACGGAGTGTACGAGCCGGTCGGCGTTCGTCGCGGTTGCGGTGCAAGACGGAGCGATGCAAGGTGCGGTGTCCCTCGATGCGGTGCAGGCAGCGGCTCGATGAGCGTCGTGCAGACGGAGTCGGTGAGTCCAAGGCGTGCGATGCAGGGTGAGACGATGCTCGATGCGGTGCTGACAGGTTGCGATGCAGGCGACTAAGCCGGAGTGCGAGAGCTGGCGTCGGACAGCGGTGCGAGTCGGAGCGGTGCGTCGCAAACGTGCGAGAGGTGCCCCAAATGCGATGCGGTCACGACTGTTGAGCCAGTTGCAGCGTCCGCGTCGGTCGGGTCCGGCTGGTTCAGTGAAGTGATGCGATGCGAACTGCGGTGCCCACAGGTCACGGTGCAAGCAGCGGCTCGGGTGTTGACGGCGTCGGACGTCGCCTACGGTGAGACCAGGGTTGCGATGCGAAGCGGGGCGATGCGGTCTGCGGTGCAAACAGGTCACCGGCCAGGGATGGATTCGGCTGACGGAGTCGGTTGCGGTTCCCTTCCTCTGTGGCAACTGAAACAGCGTTCCAGAAGCGGTACCCAGAGGCTTGTGAAGTCTTTGCAGTCCCTGAGACTTCTTAACAGGAGGCCAGCTCGGTTTCAGGCCCTTGGAGATACTCAGCACAAGTTTGTAGAAAGTTCAGTCCAGTCCTTTCACTGCCCAAGACAGCAGCAGCAACTGCAGGCCAACCCAACAAAGCAGTCACTCAGCAAAGGGGCAGTAGTCCTCCTAGCAGCTCTCCAGCTCTTCTTCTTGACAGGTTCCTTGATTCCAGCGAGATCTAAATTCATGGGGTCAGGGCCCCAATATTTATATCCCAAATTCCTTTGTTCTCTGGAGGCAGAGAAGCCTTTGCCTAGTCCAAACCAGTTCTGGAGCACTCTGTTGACAAGACTCCTTCTTTCCTTTCACAGTGCAGGGCAGAAACATCAGACGCCCCACAGGAGGTGGAGCCAGCATTGTGGAGGGAAAGCACAGCCCTGGAGCACTTTGTTGACATGATTCCTTCTCTTCTTTCACAGTGCAGGGCAGAGACATCAGACACACCACAGGGGTGGAGCCAGCACTGTGGGGGCAGGCACAGTCCTATTCAGGTCCCAGGTGCAACTCCTCCCTCCCATCTAGATGCAGATCTCTCTATTCACCACTGGGCGGACTCATTCTGTCTCCTGGAATCCCCCAGCCCTGACACTCAAACTCCAGACAAGGAATACACAACCTAGCAGAGGCAGGCTTGGATGGTTAGACAAGAAAATACCCACTTTCTAAAAGTGGTATTTTCAAACACAGAATGTTAAAACCAACTTCACTAAAATATGTATTTTATCATTCTGAGTCCAGGCATACTAAACTCAAATTTCTACCGTGTTCCCTGGGTCAGTTAGGATTATAAGATGTAATAATCAAAACTGCCCATTCTGGCCTATGGGGAACAGGTAGCCTTGCAATAGTGAAAAACGAAATAGGCTGTAATTCACTATCTAGGACATGCCTCACACACCAGGGCATGCCCTACCTTTCACATACAATGCACCCTGACCCACAGGGGTACCTTGGGCCTACCTTAGGGGTGACTAACATGTAGAAAAGAGAAGGTTTAGGGACTGGCAAGTGTGTGCACTTGCTAAGTCGACATGGCAGCCACAGGCTGCGCACAGGCTCTGCAATGGCAGGCCAGAGTTACACTTTACGGGCTGTTTGCGTGGGTGGCACAATCCAGTGCTGTAGCCCACCAACAGCATTTGATTTATAGGCCCTGGCACTCGCAGTGCACTTTACTAGGGACTGACACATAAATCAAATAGGCCAATCATGGAAACACCAATCCATACACACATTTTACACAGAGACATATGCACTTTAGCACTGATTAGCAGTGGTAAAGTGCCCAGAGTCCTAAAACCAACACACACAGGGTCAAAAACAGGAGGCCAAAAAGCAAAAAGTCTGGGGGTAAAACCGCTGAAAAAGCCAAGTCTAACAATTCTATTAAAATGATGCTCACTCACTTGATATTATACGTTATTGCTACGATTCCTGGTCACATTCGAGGGTACTACTTAAAGAAAGTAGATTCTCTCTTAACAAACTTCCTTTGGGCCCCACATATAGCTTTGCATTTTTAAAAAAAGGATAAATCTAACGGAGGTCTTAAGTTTACAGATTTCAAAAACTGCCATTATGCTTTCTCCTTGAAACAAGCTGCTCAATGTCCCTCGTCTGGACTCCCCTTACATCCTCCTTTGTGGCTACAATTTGAGAAACATCTTATTTCCCCTTTTGATTTTAAAGAAATTCTTGCTTTCACAACAAATATTTCTCAAATACGCTGACTAATTGTTTCCCACTCCTGTAATCTTCTGATACCTCTTCTACCATCGTCATACTTCTCGGTTGCTATATATCAATAACAACCCATTTGGCATACTAAGGGGCCGATTCCGATCTCGGCCGTTAGGGCACCGAATCGGATTCGGCTTTACCGGATCCGATTCGGAGGCCTGGTTTCCGACCGATTCGTACGGGCATCCGCGCAAGCAAGTACGATGCGAGCTTACGCGAAATCTCCGACCGACTCGTTCCCGGGTCCGAACCGCTCTGACCGACTCGTACCGACACGACTCGCACCAGGCAATGGAGACGTAACCCGACCGAGCAAGTACGATGCGCGCTTCGAACAGCCCGACCGACTCGTAGCGTCCGGCTCCAAAGAGCTGTCGGAGCCGGACTTCAGGGGTCCGTGACGGACCCCCCTGCACGCGTAGCCGCACGAGTCGCACACAGGGGGGACCCAAGGGTCCCCCCTACAGATGCATGTGCGGTGTGAGTCGCACCGACGCGTACCCACTGTAGGGGGCCCCCCTGCTCGCGACGTGCCCATTCAGTCAATGGGAGCCCGTGTACGCGTTGTACGACCGGCTCCCATTGACTTTAATGGGAGTCCGACCGAATCGAGTCAGGCAGCATACGGCTGCATCGTACTCGCTCGGTCGGACTGCGGGAGTCCGGCTCGGTCGGAAATCTCTCCGGATCCGGCTTGGTCGGAGAGATTTCCAGCCCGAATCGGAATCGGCCCCTAAGTCGCTACAAATTAAGAATTGTTTGATTTATTGGAAGACTTGGGAAGCCAAAGGTTTGCGCTGGATATCGCAACTTCTTGCTGATGGTCAACCTTTGTCCTTTTCTGATCTCCAAACTCAAATTTCACTGCCATCTGCATTCAAAACACAATATGAACTTTTATGCCCCTCCCTCTACCAATATCTTCACACATTGTCAATTACCTCCTGCCTCCCCTCTATTTCCACTACACTTTTTCCATTATTAGATAATTGTCCATCTGCTTCTACTATATATATATATACTTACAATTGTCTTTGAACAGAGCCAAATCAATGAATGAACTGACCTGGGAACGGGATTTAATGCAATGTTGGTCTATTACTGTATGGGATAAGTTATGGCTTAAGCTTCACAATGCTATGGAGTGCTGCAAATACTAGACAGACCCTCTACTTTGTCTATCATCGTCTGTTATTTACCCCGGTGACTCTAGCATTCTTTTCTTCAACTACATCCTCTACTTGCTGGTCTTGTTCATGCTCAATTGCCGATTTAAAGCACATGTTATTTGACTGCCCTCCTATTCAGCAGTTTTAGGAATTGGTCTGGACACAAATTAACAAGATTTTTAAAGTTACTGTTTCATTTTCCTAAATTAATATCTTTTTAGGTACCTTGTCACCCCGGTGGCCTCACATGTCCCCAAATTATAAGTTGTTAGATTTATTGTTAGCTGTTGCTTTTCACTTAATAACATCAAACTGGAAACCTCTTATGGCTTCCATTAACTAAGTACCTATCCCATTCCACCTCATCTACTAATAAAATTATCACTGTATCAGATGAAGTTAGAAAACCACCTTGAATTTCACCATATTGCCTTTAGTATACTATAAGAAGATGCACATATTTTTATAAACTTATAGGTATAATGTTTATTTTACTTCTTTTTATGTCTACAGTTTTTGTCATTTATCACTTTTTCTAATTCTACATAATGCAGTTGCATATTGTTCCCTTTCCCCTGCTTCCCCCATACTCCATATTCGTTTATTTAATCTCTGTACAGCGTGGTATTTATATCTCTCATATGTATACACACTTTTGACAATTGTGCATGTATTGTATTTTATGCTTACTGTTGTCACCTTTATTTGTTGTTAATAAGACTTTTTCTAATTAGTGTATTGCTGTTCTTTTTGCTGTTCTTAATAAACTCAAACTTAAAAAAAAGAAAGAGAATGTTACTCGTTTTGCTTTTTATAGTGAAAATTCCACAAAGAACTACATTGCTCAAAATATTCTGGAGGTTGTAGCATGGTTTACAGCAGGTGGGTTTGTTTCTGTTTCTTTTCAGTATTGCACACAGACCAATATTTAGGAATATTCAAGTTACTGACGAACCAAAGAAAAGAGATTTGTATTCTCGAATCAATTGGACACATTTAAAATACATTTGTATTGATATTTTGTATGGGAACAGGTGTAGAAACTTCAATTAGGCTTGCATGTACAAAGAGGAAAATGTGTGAATGAAAACACAGGAGACCATAAAACAAACATAAACAAATGAAAATATTAAAAACACAATGCAAAACATTAGTGATAGCTTGGTACTAATAATTTGTAATTGCAGAAAAACACGAGATCCGAGGGTATGGAGCAACAAAACTATACAAAGAACTTGGAAGTGGGGACACTTACTTTACTTCCTACATAGAATATATTGACACATTGAGCAATAATATTATAACACAGAAACAGAAGGTGATTAAATATGGGGTTGTAAAAAGATAATTGATTTGCAAAAAAGAATGGTTTGTTTAAGAGGATAGCCAATAAACTTTATCACAGCATAATGCATATTTAAACGGGTCAATCTAAATTGTTTATGTCTTGAACTTCATTAACAATTTTAACATGAGATTGTCACTTATATGTGACCACCATTGTATTTCAATATGCAAAGCTATCGCTGCATCGCCTTACTCTGCCCCCGGGAGGCATTTCATGGGTGTTGCAGTGGGTTTTCCCATGCAACACCCATGGAATTTTACGCTGCCCCAGATTTACAAAGTGATGTAAACCTGGGGAAGCGTCAAATCCATACGCCTCCCGAGGTGAGGAGTAACAAGGAGAAATATGTTCATTTATCCTTGTTTTTTCCTCTCTCCATGTGTGCTGCGTTCTGCAGCACACATAGAAAGAGTGAAACGCTTCATAAGATTGTTTTTGTGAAGGAATGTGCTCCTTCCTGCTCAAAAACAATCATCCTGCCTGCAACAGAGGCACTCTTGTGCCACGGTGCACGGGTGCCCACGTTGGTGCCAGGCTGCCAAAACAGTGACAACAGGCAGAAATGACAGGAATGCACCGTTATGCTTATATACGGTGCAGTCCTGCTCTTTCACTTTGGCGTAGGGCAGCACAGCAAGGTGCCTTGCTGCACTGCCTTATGTCACAATGCCATAAATTAGGCCCACAGTTTTTAGCATTTGCACCCTGGTGCGAATGACCCCTTTAAAAAGTAAAAAGGATACATTTTGAAAATTATCACACAAAATGTGGCATTCATTGAAAACACTGGTGTTGATGGAACGCAGGAGTATATTTCGAACAAATCTGAAAATATGCTTAAAACTGTTTTGTCTGTTGAAATACATGCAAAAGTGCAATAGAAATAGTACCAACATTAGGCCGCAATCATATTTTCAAAAGGAGGGGTAGGGGTACAGTTGTTAAAAAACATACTGTTGAGAATTACAAAGAATTACAGTCAAGCCTTATTGGCCTTTCTCGATTTGATTTACTTTTAAAATGCTACAAGCTTAAAACAATGATGGAATCAATAGCTGAACTTGAAGAAGTGTCAAGTCAATTCCCGGTTAAGAAGGCAACCTCAGGACAAAGTGTCTCCAGTTTTTTGTGGGAATCACTTGTCTGTGTGGAGACTGATCTAAAATCAATCTTTAAAAATCTAAGAGGAGAGATGTATGTGTATTGAACTGACTGTTTTAATTAGGTCTAGAACACTGATAGTCTGCACTGCTGTGGTATTATAGCCTGCTGCCAATGACTGCACCGGCCATTAAATGCCTTTTCCTTGAGTTACAGGTCTGAGCTGCAAACAGCTATCTATAACAAGAGAGAGAGGGCATTTAAGGACCTGGGCAGCCATTCCCTGAAAGGCTGCAAATCAGTCAGAATCCACCAATTGCAGTCCAGATGAAACAGAGAGAAACATATAGAAATGCTGGAGTAGAGGGTTTATACCAGACCTTATCTATTCTCTGCCTTGCCATTGTTTTGAATGGAGCAATATGTAAAAAAAAGTACTACATCAAAATGTCATACTATTTATATCAACACAAATTGTGGTAGATGCAGTCCTTACATTTTTCATTTCTTTTTCTTATTTCTTTTTAGCAGTATATGTTGATCAATTTTCATTGAGGTAAAGTTCAGGATGCATAACGATGTAAAATGCAAATATCTCAATTGTAAGGCTCTCTACAAAATACATTTGAACATGCTCACTGGGAACACTGATGGACTAAAACACTCCTCAGATTTTAGTTTTAAAAAAGCTTGAAGAGGTGTGTGTTTTTGGGTGGTGTACCTATTAAGCAAAGTCAGTCATTAGGTATTTTTGTGCGACATCATAATGAAGACCATGAGAAGATCAGAACGACAGCAAGAGACCAAGCTGGAAGCAGCCGGAGGAGATGTTCATTCTCAAAGTTTTAATGGATAGAGAATCGTGATTTTATTAAAGACAAGGAGGCTAACATTATGCATTAACCCTTTTATATTCGAACATTGGAATGTTGAGTGCTCCATTGAAGACAATGGAGTAGCTCCCGGCTTTTAATATAGCCTTATAGCCCGCCATAGCGGGCTATACCGGCTATTAAAGGCCCGCCCCTGCGTTAAAGGCCCGAGCCGAAGGCGAGGGACTTTAAGAAGGTAGCGGGACTTTATTAGCCGGTATAGCCCAGCTACGAAGGGCTATAAGGCTATTAGAACATTCTGCCACTAGAGGGCAGAATGTTCTAACAAATAAAACAAATGCCTCTCGGAGTTCGAGGGGTTAAATCCCCTCGGTCTCCGAGAGGCCTTTAGAGAAACAACATTGGAATGTTGCTTTGCGGGCCTTTACCGGCTCAGAAGCATGGAGCACTCCATTGTCCTCAATGGAGTGCTCCACATTCCAATGTTCTAATGGCTGGTAAATGTCTGGAGCTCCAACATTCCAATGTTTGTTTTTCACAGCAACAGCTGTGTACAAAGGCCTCACGGAGCCTGAGGGGATTTCAACCTCCCTGGAGTCCATGAGGTCTTTATTTTACTGATTAGAACATTCTGCCCTGATGGCGCGTAATGTTCTAATAGCCCTATAGCCCACCTTAGCTAGGCTATACCGGCCATTAAAGGTCTGCTCCCTTGTTAAAGGCCCTCGCCTACGGCTCGAGCCTTTATCGCTGGAGCGGGCCTTTATTAATAGCCAGTATAGCCTGCTATGGTGGGATATAAGATTATTTTTACCACCTCCAAGCATAAAACATTTCAAAGTTTCAAAAAAGAACACTGTATGACTCATAAACAAAACAGAACACTACAGTCTATGTAAGCCACCAACATTCTGACAACTCCTCTTTTATTTGCTGCTTCTGAGCAGATAAGTATAAGCAGTTTATTATGGATATTTAATGTTTTTGTGAGAGTTTGGGTGAGGGTTCAAGTTCAATCGAATTTATGGGTTGCTATGAGTGACATTATGGGGATTAAAATGTAAGATGTATGGTTAATATAGCTTTAGTATATATTTTGCCCAGTTTAATAGAGGTCGTTTTAAATTCTTAAAAGGTTAGGAAGTGATATTTAAAATGTACATTCATTTTATAGCATGACTGTAAGAATAAATAATACTTTTGAATGTTACCGAATTGTGCATTGCTAGTAACGCTTTTCAGCTTCTGATGCACTTCTCGAGCATACTAACACGTGCGTCCAGGCAAGGGCATATTGCCATTGCAAGCTTCATTCCATTTAAGTGCAGGGGGGAGGCCATCTATGATTTGGGCATGTACCATGTAGCAAGTGTTTTTAGAGAAAATAGGCCTCACTTTGATGTACGCTATGAGCTTTTAGCTTGCGTGTTTGAGTGAGGGCAAGTAGCCCTTGCACTTCAAAAACTAGCATTTTGTGGGCGGCCATCTTTGTTTAGGGCTCGCACTGTGTAGCAGGTTGATTTTTAAAGGAAGGTGTCCTCATCATATGATGCATATATACTTTGAGGTTAGAGGAAAGGCCATTGTAGTTAGAAAAAACCAAACTTCCCTGGCTGAATTAAAGCATGGTGAGTAGTGTGTTTGAAGGGAGACGTCTTCTGTTGAGGAAAACAGTGAGGACTGCGGTCTAGTGTTTTAGGGGAAAGAATTTTGAATTTTGGGCATTCGACATTTGAATGGCAGAGGAAATTGAGAGTAATTGAGAGGAGAGAGTAAGAGAGATTATCAGGAAGGAATTATAAGAAACTGTTAATGAAACAGTGAAATCAGTTTTGAAAGATGATAGTGAAAAAAAGGCATTTATCAATGAGTATGAAGAATTTTGGTCTTTATCGGATGAAGAGAATTTGTTAAATAGGGGTCCAGGATGTAAGTGTAAGAGGAAAAAGAAACATTTATCAGTGGAAGAGATACCAGGAGGTTCTGGATTTGTAGTCAAATGCGGCTCGCAGAAAGGAGTTGCCCGAAGCGGCATGGAAAGGAGGCAGGTGGACCCTGCGAAAGAGTGGGCTTTTACACAGGCCAATTCAGGAAGAAAAGATCATGAATGGGATAAATATGTCTTAAAACTAGATGTTGATAATTATTCAGGTAATTAATTTTGAGAATTAGATGACATTAAAGTAATTTATGAAAAGAGTGTAAAGGATCCTTTAGGCCAGTAGTTATTTGATCCTAAGAATGTAAAACATCCTAGGAGTTCAGATTGGTGGCTGTTGAAACATGTCTCAGAGTACATAAGGCAGAGAATTAGAGGACCACTGGAGACAGATGAAAGAAATGTTACGAGAGCTGAATGCTTTAGACCGATTGTGGGGGGTCAAAGAGATAATGACCCGAAATCTGGACCCAGAACTGATTATTTATTTGTTTAAAATGGGAAGAGATCCTTGGAAAGGATTAGAACGGGCTCTGAAGCAATGTGAGGACAAGTTGTTGGATGCCCTGGGTCTGTTGGCACAGATTTTTAATCTAGTAGAGAAGGCTGATTTTAAGGGAAACAATGTTGACATTGAAATTCTGAGAGACTGGAGCCAGAGAGGTATATGCTTTATGGGCAATGCGAATGCAGGTCTAATTGCAGAAAGGAGGAAAGCTGTCTTGATGTGCATCAGACCTAAGTTGGGCGATTTAGCTCGAAAAGAATCCTAAGAAGAGACAAAGGGGCATATTCACAAGGACTTATCGCCGAGTTATCGCCACCTTAACGCATCAAAAGTGGAGATAGATTTAACGCCCCATTCACAAGCTGGTGCAAACTGCAGACATCGCCAGTATTTCCGCGCTAACTGCCGCAAAATTTATCTCCACGGGTGACACCACCAACTAACCCTAATGAGATGCAGAGTAGGCGTTCCCGTGCAAAAACACACGAAAACACCACTACACCACTTTCACAACGAACTGCCAGATCTACGATGCGAACCAAAAACAGGCTATAAGCCGCGGTAGCAGCAGGGATTTAACACCTGCCTTCTGCTGGTGTTAAGCAGGACGACTACCTGCAGTACGAAAGGGAGCCCAGCACAGAGCCTCATCGGAAGACCCACAGATGCCATGGAGCCAATGATCATGCAGCTCGGAGACCCAAGAGGGCCACAATACCCACCGCCCCCACTCCCAGGCCCCCCCCCCGGACAAACACATACCGTGCACGACACAAGAGCCACAAAAAGCGCATGATGTCGCACAATGACAGAAACAAACACACATGTGTGGTCAGAAGAACGAGAAACAGTCACTCATCATTGAAGTAACAACCAAAAACTTTATTGAAATACAACACAAAACACCAATGCGGAAGACTCCTGTCGGGGCCGTCCGGGACAATCCTGATGTCACAGCCTGGAAAATAAAGCACAAAATCAGAACGTGTGTCATGCTCACATCAAAGGAGCGAGACACAGAGAAAGAGAGAAGGAAAGAAAGGCAGAGAGAGAAAGAGAGAGAAGGAAAGGAAGGGAGAGAGAGAGAGAGAGAAGGAAAGGAAGGGAGAGAGAGAGAGAGAAAGAAAGAAAGGGAGAAGGAGAGAGAGAAAGGAAGAGAGGGGAGAGAGAGAGAGAGATAGAAGGAAAGGAAGAGAGAGAGAGAGAGAGAAGGAAAGGAAGAGAGAGAGAGAGAGAAAGGGAGAGGGAGAAGGAGAGAGAGAAAGGAAGAGAGGGAGAGAGAGAGAGAGAAGGAAAGGAAGGGAGAGAGAGAGAGAGAAAGAAAGAAAGGGAGAAGGAGAGAGAGAACGGAAGAGAGGGAGAGAGAGAGAGAGAAGGAAAGGAAGAGGGAGAGAGAAAGAGAAGGAGGGACACTGCTGCCCTGTGCACCCAGGCACCACTGCTCACCTGCTGCCACCGGTGTGTCTCCAACCACGTGCCGGTATACACTGCAAGCCACCAGGTCTGCAATCTGTAATCGAGGCCAGAGTCAATCATGACAGAGTCCATCTCACTGCACACGGCAACAACGCCTGTCCGCCCCTGTGCACACATGCAGCCGCACCCTACCCCCTCCCACCGGCCAGCGCTGGCTGTCCACCCTTGCGCACCCAGGCCCCACTGCTCACCTGCCGCCAACGGTGTGTCCACCAGTGGGCACAACACGTGCCCGTGCAAGCTCCAGGCCCCAGTCCCGCCACCATGGCATGCTCCACATCATGCGGACCCGCACCGTGGCCCTGCAGGTCCCACACATGACGCTGAGTCCTGAGGCATCAATGACAGAGCCCACATCAGTGCACACATCATCATCGCAGGCTGCACACCCGCTCAGCAATTTCGATGCCACTAACCCTGTGCAACCCCAGTCAGCGCCACGTGGTGGTAGGCCTGTGACGGCCGCAAGGTCTCGGGTGCCACTAACCCTGTGCCCAACAACTCATGGGCCCTTCATGATTGAGCCCCGTGGAACGTCCGTCACCCAGTCACCTCCGGCAGTAGGGAATGTGATGTTGTCGGGCCCTTATATTGGCGGGGTCACATGGCCTGTGACGCCTGTGCCGGATGGGTGTGGTGTGTGTGCAAACCTGCCCTCAGGGAGTGGCCGTGACATGCTGACAACTAGACCAGTGACCTGCAGACCACTAGTGTGTAAACCTGCGACATGTAGCTATGTGGCCCCCCCCTCGGAGCGTAAGCGGAGTGGTTTGGCCTGGCGTACGCCAGACCAGTGCAGGGTTTGCAACAATGACTCGGGGGCTCTGGGCGTGGTTCAGTCCATGTCCGGACAAGGAAGTGACTAATGCGTGTGTCCCTGTTGTGTCTACGGCACCCGGAACGCAATCAGCAATGTAGCACACTGTGACTGGAATCCCACTAGATGAGCATCATTGATGTTAGGGGGAATCACTGACCCTACATTCATCCACACATTCATACTTGAATGATGTACGAAATGACACAGCAGTGCGTTTCTGAATGTTTAATGCACATCCAGTGGAGTTTTGCAGCTGGAGCAGTACAGGGCCATGCCAACCCCACGTCACAATATGGGCCCGTGGAGGGCCAGCCAGAGTCCATCGGGGAATGACAAGTACAGCGGAAGAGGAAGAGTACAGTCCGCAGCCTGGTCGCCGTGTCATTGGTCAACAAACAGGATATGGCAGTCCATGTCGCGGTCCAAGGTGAGTGCATCAGAGTGTATCGGGGTCAGTGGAAGGTCATGGGGCCATGTGCGGCACCAAGCAGCAACAGGCCAGGTGGCGGAAATGAATTCTAGTGCCTCCTTCTGATCTCAATCCCATCCACGTCCTCGGATGTGTGCTCTGCCTCACCTGTGGGTGTTGCAGTTCCGGCTGCAGCACTGTGTGCCACTGACACATCAGGGGCCGGAGGTGGATTGTCTACCGCACTGTGTGGCAGTGACACATCAGGTGGCGGAGTTGTGGATGGTGTAGGAGCAGCAGCATTCATCTGCGCCACCCCTTTTGGCAGCAATGGCATGATGAGGATCTGCAGGGCATGGTAGATCCCAGCTACATTTTGCTGATGTGCAGCGGTGGCTGTCATCCTTTCCACCTCCATCCGCACCATGTCATCCATGAGCCTCTGCATGTGTGCCAGCTCATGGCTGAGATCGCTGGAGCCACTCTGAGCGGACAGGTGTTCATGTCTCCGAGTCATGACTCCAGCGATGTCAGCCAGGGCTCGTTGGAGACCATGGAGCGGCCTGTGGGTGTCCGTTAGGGACTGGAGGTGGTCCCTGATGGGACTCAGACACCCATGGATGGCGTCATGTTTGGTCGCCATGAGGTCGAACCCCACCCGCACCTGCTCAGCCATCTCCCTCTGGCCCTCCAACACACGGCGTTGGAAGACCATGTGTTGTTCGTGGGGGTCCTGGGAGACAGCCGGGGTTGTGGGTGCCTCCTGCTGGGTGGTTTGTGGAGTGGGTGGGGTCTCCTCGATGCAGCTGGGCTGCCCTGATCCTGGAGGTGATTGGCAGATGAGTTCCATGATGTCTTGGAGGGCTTCGGTGTCGATGCTGGGGGGTGTCCTCCTCGTCATCAGTGAAGAGTGGCTGGGACTGCTCTGCAGGAGGTGTTGACGGTGCCTCTGCAATGTGAAGGGAAGATGCTGTGTTACATTGTGTCCACATGTATGTAGCCGCATGGTACATGTTCACATTCAGACAGCATGGCAATGTACATTGTGACAGTCTGTAGATCAGGGCCATGATCCAGAGTCATGGTGGGTGTGCACTGTGCTCTGCTTGATTGTGCATGTGTGCCATTGTGGCCATCTCCCCCCGTCCCCCCAGTACCTGGTGGTTACTCACCCTGTTGCTGTTGTGTTGTGTCATGTCGAGCAGTGTCCGCTCCCGCAACTCCTGCCATGGTCTCCACACTGATGACTGTCGACATCAGCTCCTCCATGTCATCCAGCTCCAGCTGTGGCGCTGGGCTCCCACCTCCAGTCTGCATTGCTGCCTTCTGGTTGCCTGCGAGTTTCTCCTTGGTTTTCCGCTTGATTTCAATCCATCACCTCTTGACCTCATCCATTGACCTCTTGTGCTCTCCGACGGCATTCACCTTGTCCACGATGGCCCGCCATATTCCATTTTTGGTGCCCAATGACACGTTGGAGGTGACGAACAGTTCTTGATGGTGTTCCATCACCTCCGTGACCAGGATCCTGTTCTCCTGCGGACCGAACCGCCTCTTCCTCTTCTTCTTGTCCTTGCCCTTCCCTGTCCCAAAGGTCCCAGGCTGGTCGTCCGGGGTGCTTGTGGGGTTCCGCTCGTCCTCTGCGCCTGCTCCGGATGCCTCCATGGTGCTTCGGTGTTGGTTATTTTGTGTAAGTGTGTTTTTTCTCCTTTTGTAGTGATTTTCCCGCCTGACGTTTATGTATTGCAGGCCTGGCGCTGCTTATCGCTGATTTCCTCATTACGGTTTGGCCCATCGCATGTTTTTTTGCAGTGGGGTTTGGGTTTTTATCACCGTCGTGGGTGTTGTATCGCGGACATTGTCCGCGTTTTCGGGAGACTATCGCATGGTACCGCCGGGTTGTGAATTCCACGTTAACACGGGGTTATTTTCCTGCGATAGACTGCGATGTGTGAAGTTGCGTTAACATTTTCTGGGGATGCTTAGCGCACGTTCTTGTGAATATCCCCCAAAGAGTCTGTTATTTGGGGAGGGGATGGTAAAATCCTTTGGAAATTATGTATCGACTTTTACAGCTTTAGCTAAAGCTCAAAATTCGATGAGGAATTTGTTTGTAGGAAATAATTTATATGGTAGGCCGGAAGGAGGGGGCACACTTTCGCCCTGGAAACTTTAAAGCCCAGTAAAATCAAGGAAGAGGAAGTTACAAAGGCTATCAGTCTGGAGGAGGGTTTTTTCCCCAGAGAGGTGGAGTTGGTAGGAACCAAGCCTCGAGGGGAAGAGATCATCAGTCATCAGTGGCACAAGGTGAGTATGAGGACGTTTTTGGGTTCGAGCCTTGGAAAGGTGGGAGACAGGTTGAGACATTTCATGAAGAAATGGAGAACAATAACTCTGGATCCATGGGTTTTGGCAGCAGTAGGAGGTGATGCAAAATAATTCAAAGAGGTTCCATTTCAGCAATCAGAAACAAGGGAGTTGTTTTCAACCTTGAACAGAGGCAAATAGTATCAAAGGAGATTCAACAAATGTTGGACAAAGAGGCCATTGTAAAGATTTCAGAGGTGAAGAAAAAGTATGTAAGTGCTTTGTTTCTAGTAGAAAAGAAGGACAAGGGATGGAGACCAGTGATAAGTCTAAGGTCTTTGAACCGTTTTGTAGCCAATCATCACATCAAGATGGAGGGATATGTATGCTGATGGGTATTCTGCAGGAGTTAGATTGAATAGCAAAGTTACATCTGAAAGATGATTCCAATAGACAAGTAGAGTCAAAACAAAAGTCAAAATGTTCTTTATTCAGATTTGTGAAATCCATAAAAGTAATAAAAATGTCCATGCAGTACAGGCAATGCTTATTTAAAAACACCATATACAAGCAATTATCAGTTAAAAATATAAACAATACTTGTCAAAAGCGCTTTAGAGATTTACAAGTTCAATATGTGGCCATTACAAGATGGTTAATAGTCAGTGTGGAGTAGAACAGTACTTGTGCAAATAATTCTTTGTGCAAATTATGTGCTAATCAGTAATATAAGCAACATTAGTGCAAAAAGTACTTTGAATTCATAAAATCAATTAAAAAAGAAAAGGCTATACAGCTGTAAAAAGTCATGTCGAGACTCACAGTACAGATCAAGATATTCAGTTAGTCATTTTCATGCCTTAAATTGTCCAGGGAGGTCAAAGTATTTCAAGGAGAGTCAAAAGTTTCTTCAGTTCAGGTGGGAAGATCAGTTGTACCAATTCCAATGTCTTCTATTTGGGCTGTCTTTGGCACCTTGGTGCTTTACGAAGGTTTAGAAACCAGTAGTAGGTTATTTGCAGGAGCAAGGTTTGAGAATGATAATATATTTGGACAACATTCTGATTTTGAATCAAGAGAAGGAGATGTTGGAGAGGCATCTGTTTTTTGGTGAAAGATCTTTTAAAAAGTTTAGGTTTCATTTTCAATCAGGAGAAGTTTGGGTTGGCTGTTCTTCCTGATTCTTACATTACAGAACTTTACAACGTTTTAAGATATCTGGTTTCTCAATGGGTTTATGGTATGGAGACAAAGTAGCAGTAACGGAGGAAGTGAGAAAGAAATTAACCTGCTGGTTAGAGAATTCGGAGGCTTGGAATGGTCATGCAGATTTTGGTACCATTGTGGTCGAGTTGGATGCGAGCTCTTTTGGTTGGGGGGCTATGTGTTTAGGGCAGGTAACAGGAGGGAGATGGAAAGTGGATGGAGAAGCATGAGTATATAAATTCATTGGAATTGACAGCAAGCCTGTTTGCTCTTCATAGTTTCAAGACCCGTTTACAAGGGGGCTCAGGGTAATTGAAGATGGACAGCAAAACTGCAGTGAGTTATATAAACAAGACGGGGGAACCAGTTCAAAGAAACTGTCAGAAATTGCAAGAGAGCTTTGGGAATTTTGCCAAGATTATAACATACATATAGCAGCGCAATATCTGCCAGGAAAGGAGAATTTAGTGGTGGATTGGAATTCACACAATTTAAGAGATTGCAGTCACTGGAGGTTGAGAAAGGACATTTTTTCAGGAGATAGACTTAAAGATGGGTCCTGTAGAAGTGGATTTGTTTGCTTCCCACTTGACATTCCAAAAGGAGAAGTATTTCAATTTGCGTTGGATCCAAGAGCAATAGGAGTGGATGCTTTCACTCAGGATTGATGAACTCTGAAAGGTTATGCCTTCCGTTCATTTGCAATGATTCAGAAAGTGTTGGTCCAGGTGAGGAGGCAGAGAGGCAAAATTGTGTTAATAACTCCCTTTTGGGTATTGGAAGTTTGGTTTCTATCTGTAATGGAGTTGGCAGTGGAAGTGCCCTTTTTGATACAGTCTTGCACAGGGAGGTTGGATGGTTTAGGAGAGGAGCATCCTCTTGTGGAGTCGGGTATGCTCAGCCTTCTAGTTTGGAAAATATCAGGAACTCCAGAAGATTCAATGGGCCTTTCAGGAGAAGCTTCAGACCTTCTCAATGAATCTTGGGCACCAAGAACTAGGAAAAGATACAGGGGTGCATGGAAAGCCTGCTTATAATGGTGTTTGGAAAAGGGCTTTGATCCCGTGGAGGCAGATGAAGTAGAGTTGCAAATTTGTTGGCAGAATTGTTTACTAAGGGTTTCTCTTATCGAACAATAAACTGTTATTGGTCAGTTATTGCGACAGGACATTGTTTATTGAATGTTTATCCATTGGGAAGAGTCCTTTGATATGTAGGGTGTTGAAGGGGATTTGTTTGAAGAGACCACCAGACATAACTGTATGTGGGACTTGAATTTGGTGATGAATCTATTTAAGCTTTGGCCAGGTAATAGATTTTTGTCATTCAGAGAGCTGTCTTGGAAATTTGCTTTGTTTGGTTTCTTTTAGGAGAGTATCTGACGTTCAAGCTTTAGCTATTACTAGTAGATTTTGTTAACCAGAAGGGGTATTGTTTGAGATATGGAGAAGAACAAAGACTATGTCAGAGTCCATTTTTTATCTGGCGTTTAAAGATTATCCAAAGTTTTGTGGGTTAGTTTGTGTAAAGGAGTATGAGTCAAGAATGGAAGAGTTCAGAAGTGATGGATTAAATCAGTTGTTGATTTCATATGCTAAGCCGTATAGGGCCGTTTCAGTAGCTACTATTGTTAGATTGGTAAAGGCAGTTATAAGAGAATCTGGAGTGTACATGGATAGATTTAAATCGCATTAAATGAGAGGGGGATGGCATCAAACCATTTTACAGCAGGAGCGAGATTGGATGAGGTGACGAAAGCAGCAGATTAGTTGAACGCAGATGTTTTTAGGCAGTTCTATCTTAAATCTGCGAAGAATGTTTCAAGTATTGCTTTTAGGGGCTTTGAAGATATGTAATGTTAGCCTCCTGTCTTGACATAAAATGTTGATTCTCAAAGCTTTAGTGCATAGAGCAAGGAGGCTAACATTATCCCTCCCTCACTTCCCAGTGAAAAAAAATTGTTAGCCTACTGTTCTTCCAATAAAATCTTTGCATCACAAGATTCTGAGTTACAGAATGGTGGCTTTTATGGCATCATAGTCTACTCCAGATGAACATACCAGTTGTTGCTATGCAAGTTACAGATCTAAGCTGAAGGTAAGGGCCTATAATGAGCAAGAGAGCCTTTAACAGTCTGTATACTTCGAAGTAGAAGGGCAGTAATGATTTTATAAAAAACAAACAAAAGGTATTGGGAAGCTTGCGTGCAATAAGTCTAACCACAGGCAATTGCTCAGTGTAGCATTCCAACCCATTGTTTCTTTGCCCACCGTGACACCTCAGTTAGGACCCAGTCATATGCAAAACAGTCTTGACCTTACTCCAATCTGTACTTTCAAGCCCAAACTGCAAGACCAGGTCCTCCCTGAACCAGAACACAAACAACCCAAGACTGGTTTCGTTCTGATAGGGTCTCTTCAGTCAGGTGTAGCTTGGTTCCAGTGGCACAGTGAGCATGGGACCCACACCTGGGCATACCCTTGGCCACAAAAGGTATTACATAAAACACGCAAAAGGTGATGGGTGGAAAGCTTGCAATAAGTCTAACCACTGGCAATCGCTCAGAGTAAGTTTGCAATACATTGTTCTTTTGCCCACCATGCCACCTTAGTTTGGACCCAGCCATATTCAAATCAGTCTTGACCCTGCTCCAATTAGAACAGTCCAGCCCGAACGGTCAGGCCAGGTCCTGTCTGAACTGGAAGGCAAGCAGCCCAAGACCAGTTTTGCCTTGATTGGAGCTATTCAGTCGGGTGTGGCTTGGTTCGAGTGGCACAGTGAGCATGAGACCCATGTCTGGCCATACCTGTGGCCACTTAGGGCATTACATAAAACATGCAATAGGTGATGGCAGGAATGCTTGTGATCCAGCGCAACCCCTAAATTCATGAACCAGAGACCAAAGGAAATCCCGTCATGTATATATTGCTTTACCAAACAACGGGGCCCATCACACATTACCCATAAATGGTCCCTGAGGACTGGCGCTGGATTTGGAGGGTTTAATTTGTCAGTTTTATTAAGTACTATACTTCACATTAATAACAATTATATATAATTCTAACTATTCGTAATTTCAACTTCTTCTTCTTTTGGTCGATGGACCATTAGTTGAAGAGTTGATGGTGACTATGAGTAACTAAACAGTTTAACATTTAACTAAATAACCACAGAGTCATTTCTTCAGTTAATGATTTTATCTTATTAAATGCTCTTACTTAGATCATCAGTGCACACACAAGATTACATATAAGAGAACAAATTATCAAGCAATGTAATCAAAATGAATCATTTGCATCGATATCAAAGCGTGCATAGGAATGGGGAAGAGAAGGTACAGCATAAATACTTGAAGAAATATACTTGCAAACTTAAGCAATCAAGGAGGGTGATACCCACCAAAGAATCAGGAAAACCACTTCCTTGGCGGAGGTTGTGGCAAGAGGTCCCCAGAGATAGGCTCAGAGGACAAAGTTAACAGGACAGATGCAGCTAGGCTTGCCATAAACTAACTACTGAAATTAATCTCCCAATCAATCTACCTTGATCTAGTTCTCCTCGAACGCAGTATCCTCCCAAGCACTCCTGCAACGTTTTCGTACCTAAAGTGTTCTCTGGCTTTGTGCTGGTCTGCTTTCTCTGTCTTGGATCTGCCACTCCGGCCTGCACTGCTATACCGGACTGAACTGCCCCAGGTTCGTCTGATCTCTCTCCGACCCTTCTCTCTCCCTCTCATCTGATCTGTGTCTCGAATCGTCTACGTCTCTTCCCGAATCTGTTCTCTTCTGATCTCTCATCTACGTCTCTGCTCTCTTCTTGTCTGCTCTGCCACACCCCTAATTGGGATATCAATTATACTCTTCTGTCTAGCTTACTATCTTACAATGTTGCAGTATCGGTAGAAACTCGGTCTGTGATTGGTTGTCATAAATCATACTAGGGTCGCTTCATCCAGTTCTCCCCACAAATCCATCCTATACCGGTTCTAACAAAGGAAGGATTTAAGACCAATACATTTGTATACTACTAGCATTCATAATTATACATTTTGTCACATTGTTCATTATGATATCCGCTTTCACATTCAAATTGCATGTAGTGATGGCTGTTCCCACAGTCGCTGTTGCATCTTGGCACATAAACAATAGGACACAGGTCAACATGGCCTTCACATGGATTGCATCATCTGATACACTCTGCAGTCTGCGAGCAGGAAACCCATCCTGGCGCATGCGCACTTCATGCCGACCAGGCCAACCACATGCTGGTTTAAACGAGAGGCCATTTTCATGCAGGCCCAATCCCGTACTAAAGTAAACAAACACAAAAGAATATTAATTCATGAAATAAAACCCATTATGTCTACCTCCCACCATACTAATGCCCTATGTTAAATAAATCCTAGCGAAAGCTATTAATTTAAAGCAACCTTTTCGTTATTTGTGCACAACATGCAAAATGTGCAATGTATAACACAGTATAAACATGCATTAGTACGGTTTTTCAAAGCGCAAACAGTTAATACGTACTCATGCCAACATGGTTTAGTATATTATGTAAAATGCGTTTGGCCCTTGTGTAAATGTGTGCATTCAGAGTTGATTAGTTCATGCAGTCAATACTTTATTATGGTGTTACTTAATTTCATGAGGATGTATTTTACAAACCTCACTCCATCAATACCCCCTTTGATGGTTTTACCATCATAAAATCCCAAACATACGGTTTTTCAAGTTATATAGTTGTTATTTTGTCTTTTGACCCTTGCTCCTTACATTTTTCATACAATTTCTCTTTGAAACTTTCCATCTCTATCTCCTCTATCTCTCTTTCCCTTTCTTTATGTTCCTTACTTAATTTCCTTTCTTTCTTTCCTTTGCGACTTTTCTTCACACAAACATAGGTCATTCGTATCATGAGTATCATTGTAACTACAAAAACTATTAGTACTATTATTTTTCCTACTAAGGAACTACCTATAGAAGAAACCCAATTGCTTATAGTAGAGCAACTCTTACTTAGTCTCTCCCAAACACCGTCAACCTTTAGGTGAGTTACTTCCATATGCAAATCAGTGATATTCTGAATGTATCCTTCCAAATTCTTACTTTTGTCTGGAATGTAAGTACAGCAATGTTGAACTTTCAGCATTCCGCAGACTCCACCCTCTTTTACCAACAATATATCAAGGGCAAGTCGATTTTGCATAACCATAGATCTCATGGCAATCATTTCAGTATCAATCATCAAGAATCCTCCAGCAGTATCCGTTGATAAACGATCAACCACTGTGGACAATTGTCGAATTTTGTATGCATTCAGTGTAACTCCAACTCCAGGTTTCAATGCTCCAAATATATCGCCTACAATTTCTGAAAATCTTTCTCTTTTACATGGTTTAGTCCTTGCCTTACTTCATCGATTCCATTTGTACTTTTGTCTACATGATAGACTTTTGGAAAGACAATCCCAAGATAACAAGTTCCATACCAGTGATCTGGAAGCCGATAATAGGCTTTCCTCCCACAGACATAATATATACCTGGCAAGACAGGGTCAGTTCCTCCCTTTAATCCCCAACCCCCAATAATTTTATAGGTATCTTCACATTCACTGGAACCGATGAAATAGTGATTGTAATTAGCCTTCTCCCTACGTAAGCATAATTTTCCGTTCTGCGACCAATCCAGAGCCATTGCAGCATAAGTCTCGCTTTTGTCATAGTTGCCTTCTCTGAAAACCCAAGGTGGTGTTTTCAATTTCTCATCAACAGCTTTTCTTTGAAACTTAGCCCTTCTTTCTTCTACCATCTCCAAAAAGATTTTCTCTTCCTTTCCCAATCTACATGTTAAGTTGTTTTTATTAGCGTATGCTATATCTAAAGGCTTTGTTGTCAGGAAAAAATCTCCCATGACATTTGCATGTGCTATCTTATTTAACTCAGGTACTACAGGGACTTTTGAAAAGATTGTATCTACATTGGAATAATAATAATCTAGCTTTCCTATTCTATACAATAAACTTGATAAGACACTACAGGTCACTCCATAAGTCAAAGGAAGGTGGTGATAAGTCACACCTTCTGAAACAGACAATGGTAACTGTATGCATACATAACAATCTCTCACATCCATTGTTTTCACATATTCGTAAAGTAGTTTAGTGAAAACATTCAAGGAAAGATTAGTAACTGATCTATCATGATGCAAACTACTAGTGTCTACCTGTTTCAAATGAGTAATAGGAATTTGCTTACTGTCAGTTTCTACCCTTGGACCTGTCAAGTTATTAGAAAGAGATGTATCTTCTTTAATCAAATGTAAAGGTATTATAATTGTTAATATTATCCAAAATACTATCAATATACAAAATAAACATAAACAAGCCTTATAACACCTATGAATAAAACTACATCTAGATCTTGTTTCTTGTGTATCTGCCATAGTAATGTTAATCCTTATAAAGTTCTAAATGGATTTTCTAAATCTATCTCAAAAAGTGTTCTACAAAAAATTAAAAATTAAAATGTAGTGTGATCCCACACTTCAAAAGCTTTCTTCTTTACCCCTTCTTTTATTTTAACTAATCCAAATCTCCAGGAGGTCTTCAGAAAATTTTCTTCAGTTGTTAACGTGACACCTTAATTTGTTTACAGTCTCTTAAGGTGGATTTAAATCACCCTTTTCTTCTTGCCCGCTGTCAGTGCTGTTTCTTTCTTTGTTTAAATCTTCTTCTTCAATTTCTTCCAACACTATGTAAATCCAGTCAGGTGACTTGAACTTTTTGTTTGGTTTTCTCACTCTCTTTGGTCGCAGCACTGATTCATCATCCGTCTCTTCTTGCTCTATTTCACTTGAAACTTCCTTTATCTGTTCTAGCTTGCTCTTGGGTCTTCCTTTTACTACCCTGTATTTCAGTCACTTCACTCCACTTCGCCAATGATCATCTGTCTTTGCCCTTTTTGGTTGTACTTCTTCTTCTTCCTTATTCAATTCGTACCTTCGTTTCTTTGCACCTACTTTGAGTTTGCTCTCTTCTTTCTTTTCTTCTTCTGTATTTCTTTCACTTATTTCTTCTCCATCCTTTTCCTCTTTATCGAGAAGTTGTCTTTCTTCTTGTTCAACCGCAGTTTCTTCAGTCCCAGTAGCTGGTACCCACTTTACTTGACTTGTGCTAAGCAACTCCTCATCAAGCCGCTCTTCAGAGTCTTTCAGTTTATGTTCACCAGTTTCAGAGTCTATTGCTCCAGCTTCACCAGTTTCTTGTACTTCAGTCTCTGATTCAGAGCTTGGACTTGAGATCTCCAGATGCCGCTCTACTCGTGGTTCAAGTGGATTTGGGACTCGTTGAGTATGGCTGAAATGGATCCAATTTGGTAGACCAGCACACTTTACTGCTGTGGTCGTCACCAATATGACCTGGTAGGGTCCTTCCCAGCAGGGCTCTAGGCAAGTTTTTCTTCTATGCCTTTTCACGTGAACCCACTCACCAGGGCTCAGATCATGCGCTTGAGTCTGTTGTGTTATGGTCGCGTCAGCTCCAACCTGATGAAACACAGAACGTACTACATCAGCCAATTCTTTGCAATAGTCAAGGACGAGATCATCAGATATATTTATTAATTTGTTCGCAGGTACAAATGCTTGTCTCATTGCTCTTCCCATCAAGATCTCGTGTGGACTCAATCCTGTCTTTTTATCAGGAATGCTTCAGAGACTCATCAAAACTAGGGGTAAAGCGTCAGGCCATTTCAGTGCTGTGGATCTACACACTTTCCCTAACCTGCTCCTGATTGTGCCATTTATCTGCTCTACTATTCCAGAAGCCTCTGGACGATAAGCACAATGAAGTTTTGGTTGAATACTCAATGCCTCACAAATCAGTTTGATTGTTTCACTAGTGAAGTGTGTTCCTCTATCTTTTTCCATCGTGACTGGAAAACCATATCTAGGAATGTATTCCCTCAACAAAAGTTTTGCCACTGTCAGGCTGTCATTCCTCCTTGTGGGATAAGCTTCTACCCATCGGGAAAACAAACACACAATTACTAACACATATTTGAGCTTATTACATGGAGGCAACTCAATAAAATCGAGTTGTAATCTGGTAAAAGGACCTCCAGCCCTCCCTATTGTTCCCAAACTAACTATTGTCTTTCTTCCTGGGTTATGCTGTTGGCACGTTAAGCATCTCTGACAAAGGCTTTCTGCAATAGTCCTGAACTTAGTTTTAAACCACGTTTGTTTGAATGATCTGACCATGGCGTCTCGGCCTATATGTGTCATTCCATGGTACATCCTTGCCACATGAGAAAGTAAACTATCTGGCATGACTGGTCTTCCATCAATATATACCCATATATCATCATCTTCTCGTCTCCTACATCCTGC
Organism: Calotriton arnoldi; assembly: GCA_963921515.1. NCBI lineage: Eukaryota > Metazoa > Chordata > Amphibia > Caudata > Salamandridae > Calotriton > Calotriton arnoldi. The sequence goes on from CAWUFW010004151.1 coordinate 99,868, forward strand.
TTTTTCCCATTCCTGTCTCTCTTCATCACCTGCCTCTTCCTGCAATTGTCTCACTTCATCCCATGTTTCAATGGTGTTAGTAAACATAAGTTGACAAACTGTATGTTCTTTTGCTTTTCCCCGATTTATGGAAGTCTCATTCTTTGCGCAATATTGTGCTACTTGGTCAGCAAATCTGTTGCCTTGAGTCACATAATCATCTCCTGACTCATGTGCGGCACATTTGACCACTGCAATTCGTTTTGGCAATTGTAATGCTTCCAGCAATTCTTTTACAAATTGGCTATTCCTGATGGGGGACCCCGAAGAGGTCAGGAATCCCCTCTGCATCCATAGTTCTCCAAAATCATGCACAATGCCAAAGCCATAGTGACTATCAGTAATTATGGTCACTTTCTGACTTTTTCCCAATTTACAGGCATGAATCAGAGCTATCAATTCAGCAACTTGTGCAGATTTTACCCCTTTTAGACAGGATGCTTCCAGGATTTCCACTACAGTACAGACAGCATAAGCAGAACTCAACACACCTGTTCCAGTTCGCAAACAAGAACCATCAACAAACATCACACGATCAGATTCCTCAAGAGGAACGTTTTTGATATCAGGACGGGGCTTGGTACAAAATTCAGTCACATCCAAACAATCATGTTCAGCTTCATCCTTTACTTCTTCCTCCCAGACATCTGACAATAGAGTAGAAGGATTCACATTTGTACATCTCACTGTTGTCACATTTTCTGCTCCCAGAATCACTCTCTCATACCTAGTCAGCCGACTATAGGTGAGGTGCTGAGTCTGTGTTCTTGTTAAAAGGATCTCAACTGAATGTGGCACATATACTCTCACAGGATGACCCATTATGATCCCTTCACTCTGTTCCAGACTCACACAAGTAGCAGCTACTGCTTTCAAACATCCAGGTAATGCGGCAGCCACTGAATCTAGAGTAGCTGAAAAGTATGCCACAGGTCGTCTTGACATTCCATGCCTTTGAGTTAGAACTCAAGTGCACATCCATCTCTTTCACTGCAATACAATGCAAATTCCTTTGATTAATCAGGCAGTCCCAATGCCGGAGCCTTACACAGACTATCTTTCAGTTTAACAAAAGCATCCATACTTTCTTCATCCAATTTAACTGGGTCTTTCACATCATTCCTCGTCAACCTCTGTAGAGGTTTTGCCATCAGTGAAAATCCACTGATCCACTGTCTGCAATATCCAACCACTCCCAAAAACATTTGCACTTCCCTTTGTGTCGTTGGCAGTTTCATGTCCTTAATCACTCGAATACGCTCTGATGTTACCTTTCTGACTCCCTTCTCAATCTTGTGACCTAAGCATTGGACTTCTCGTTGGCAGAATTGTAATTTCGCAGGGGACACTTTATGTCCACCTTCTGCCAAATGGTTCAGTAAAGCAACTGTGTCTGCAACACAGGCTTCTCGAGTCTTTGATGCCACCAGTAGGTCATCAATGTACTGAACCAGAACAGACTCTTCAGACATTCTCAAATCTTCCAGACACCTTTTCAATATCTGATTAAAAATTGGAGGACTCTCAGTACAGCCTTAAGGAACTCTGCACCATGCCAAAACACGATCTCCAAACCGGAAAGCAAATAAATACTGGCTATCTGGATGCAAGGGAATCCAAAAGAATGCATGACACAAATCTATCACAGTATACCACTCCGCATCATGTGGGATTTGGTATAGAATCACTGCTGGGTTTGGCACAACTGGACAACAAGGCACAACAATTTTGTTTACCTTTCTCAAATCTTGTACTATTCTATAGGTTCCATTTGGCTTTTTCAATCCCATAATAGGTGAATTACAAGGACTACTCATTATTTCTTTTAAAATTCCCTGTTCAATCATTTGATCAATTACAGGAGTTATTCCTGCTATAACTTCTGGCTTCATTTTATACTGTGGTGTATTTGGATAGTCAATACCATCTTTCACTGTGATTCTAATCGGATCCACTTTCTTCATCAACCCAATCTCCTGTCCTGTGAAATCCCATACCTCTGAATTCACTACCTTCATCAAATCTTCAGGCACACATTTGTCTGTAAGAAGCGAAAATAACTCATTCACTTCTGTTCCTTGCTTTGCTAGCACCATTTTAAACGCGACATCCTCATCAGGTGTCTGAAATGCAATACCATCCGGTGTGCAGTAAATTGTGCAATTCATCTTGCACAGCAAATCCCTTCCTAACAAATTCACTGGACTTGAGTCACACACTACAAACCAATGCATGTCTTTAAAGGGGCCAATATGTACTTCAATTGGTTTAGTAACTGGAGTATTTATCTGTTTATTTGAGACTCCTACTACCTGGATAGTTTCTCCCGAGAGGGGTAGGTTTGGAATTTCTGCTGCTCTCACAGTAGAACGGGTAGCACAAGTGTCCACAAGAAAGGTGATATCATTACCTTCCACCTTTCCTTCAACAAATGGACCTGACTGATCTACCTCTAGAGTAGCACAAGCACGCACTCTTCCTCCCCCCTCAGGCACCGTCATTGATTCGACTCAACATCACTTCCATCACATTGCATCCAAAATTGGGAAATCACATTTGTGTTAGTATTTTTACCAACCTGGTCTCCTCCGTGGAACCCTGTATCCGCTCTGTATATTTGAGCATTTACACTATGTGGTAACGGTGGTTGCGGGACCTGATATTGCGTAGTAACTACCTGTTGCTGCGGTGTCTGTTGCACAACTATCTCACTCTGCACCTGTGGGGTTAAAATTTGATTTCCTCCATTAGTCCTCTGCACTGATCTACACTCATTCTTCCAATGTCCATACTTTCCACACCCATGACAAGGAAATTTCTTTTTCGCCTTTTCTCTGCTCATTTGTCCTCTACCTCCACTGGGTTTTTGAGCATTCTGACTAACTCCTCCCATTTGGTTTATAGCCTGAGAATTCAACTGAGTTTCTTGCTGCTCTGCTACTTTCACTTGTGCCCACATCATCTTTTCTTTTAATTTGCGATGGCGAGACTCAATGTCATCGCTACAATATTTCGCATACCTCAAGATCTCATCGATCGTTTTGGCCTGCCAACACAACATATGCTGCTGTATCATCTGACTAATCTCAGGTCTTAATCCATACACAAACCTATACACAAAATGACCCATATCTTTGTCTCCAATATTCTCAAAACCACTATACTGCTTAAAAACTTGTAATAACCTCTCATAATAGGCATGCACAGATTCTTTCGGCTCTTGGGTTGTTCTATCAATTTTTACCCAATCAGTTTCCTTAGGGGAAATTTTGCTTTTCAAGAAAGTAATCACTTGATGATACTTTTTCATCACCTCATCCGAAGGTGCTCCTGTTTTGGCATCCCTAGCATATTCATCTTTTGGCCAATCAACTGTAATCTTACATTCAGTCCATAAATCTGCAGGGACAACAATTTCAAATAGTCCATATAAATCCTTTAACAATACTTTCGCTACTTTCACGAACCTCTCAACTTGTTTGTACCATTCCATGGGCTTTTCTCTCAATCGGGGAAACTCATTGGTGAAAGACAATATATCCTGTCTAGACTACGGAACATGCACATAACCTCCTCCTGGAACTTCTCTCATGGGACATTCCAGAGCTACATTTTCTACTTCTCTTACTGGACGAAAATGTATTTCTTTAGCAGCTAATTCTTCTTTCTTCCTCATCCATCTACCCTTCCATCTTTCCACGTCTCCCCATTTTCTCAAAACAACCATTAACTCTTTTATCTGCAATCGTCTACCAGACGTATTCATATTTTCTATATCCTTTTCAGTAAAATCCACTCTATATGTCTTCTGCAACATCTTTGATTTTCCTATGTCCATTCCCAACTCCTCTGCAGCTTCCACTAACCTTTCATGTAGATTTTTCACTTTCAAAGTAATACTCTTCCACAGATACATCAATTCATCATCCTGATAAGTCTTTAGCCTGTCTGGGCTTATGGTCCCAATGATCATTTCTTCCAGATCTACTCTCAACTTACATACATCTATAGGCTGTGGCTGTGTTTTTCTCCTTTGTAACCCTTTCACCCAATCATCTAATTCTTCAGTGGTTGGACCTATTGGAACTTCACTTCTGGGAATCTCATCCAACTCTATTCTTTTGGGCTATAACTGCATTATTTCCCTGGGTGTTTCAATTATTGTTAAATTAGTCGGAGGTGTTGACCTAATAACTGTATTGGGCTGTTCACTTTGGACACTTACAGTGTTAATTCTACTATTAGCTGATGTTATAGCGGAATTTAATGGGACAGTTAAAGAAGGTTCATGGATAAGTCTATTTTCAAATACAGGTATTGCTGGACCTATAGTCACTGGCACAGTTATTGCATCTATTTTCATATTCATCTGATTCAATTTTTCAACCAATTCTTTAATTTGTATGGCAAATTCTACTTCTCCTTCCTGCTCTACTTCGCTTACAGTTGGAACTGGTGTCGTTTGAGGTGTCATTGGGGTTTCCATTGACGGTGCATTTGGTGTCATCATCGCGGAATTCTCCTGATAAGGTGGTGGTCGTTTAACTAATATATCATCCAGCAGCTCATCATCAGATTCATTCGGGTTGTACCCATAACCAAATTCCTCTAAATGTCTCTTTTTCTCCTTACATTTGTTTCCTGCAGTCTCTCCTACCATTAAAACTGGATACAATCCTTCAGTTAACTCTCCATTTCTCCATCTTTTCATTCTATCTTCATGTCTTCATCATTCTATCTTCCAAACATGAATCTATGAACTCTACCACCTCTGTGTCTTTCTCGTTCATACATTTCATCTTCCCATTCTACTAGTGCTTCAAACTGTGTAGGTCTAGGTCTTGGGTCTAATGCCATCATCTTTTCTCTCAAATTACGCAATACTGCCAAATTAAAAGAACCATGCTCTAGAAAAGCTAGTATACCATCATTCTTCGTATATCCTACCCAATTTTCTAGCCAAATACATGTGTGATAACCATATTTTAACATCATAAAAGACGCTGGTGTCTTTGGTGGAGGGATAGGAACTCCTTCTCTCGTTATTACTGGTTTGTCCTTTTTAAAGAATATTTTAATTTTTTCAAACAAAGTCAATTTCTCCTGTTTCGGTTGTTCAAAATACATTTTTGTTGCTTGTCAACGACTTTACTCGATGCAAATCTTTGTCAACACAATCCACTATAATTCACCAATCGAACTCCTTTACTTCCCTAAACACCTGACCAATGTCAGCGCGACACACTCTAACTCTTCCAATTGGAGCTTTCTATGTCTCCGCTATCCTGTCCAATACCAGCGCGGCTCACACCAACCAACCAATCTGAGTTCACTCTGTCTTTACAGTCTGACCAATGCCAGCTCGGCTTTCTGTGACGTCAGCCTCTCCTCCTGCTGCTGACCCTCCCTTTACAAAAATTATCTGCACTTTTCTAAGTCCTTTTTCTTTACAATAACTTATTAGTCACAACATAAAACAATACCACACTGTCTGTTCACTAAATAAAGAGATAGGTTTTCACTCTCAAGAACATTCCTTCCAATACGGGCAAGTATAACAATTCCGCTATCCTTCCCTTCACCCAAGCTAGGAGAGGACCTGTTACTTCTTTAGGGATAAGGCCAAAATTTCACAAGAGGACCCTTTATTAAAAGGAGGTCTCGCTACTCTTCCAGGGATAAGGCCAAAGTTTCACAGGTGGACCCTTCGCTATCTCACTTTTCTCTTACATACATGCTAAATAGTCCCTACAATAACACATAAGTGTTATCACTAATTTAAACAGACAATGCACCTATTCCCGTGTGATTTCACTTCTCACACTTTTCTTCTGCCTTATTTCAGGCTAATTTTTACTTAGCCGGCTTCCCAGATACCCTTCTGTACCTGTGTTCCAAAGACTACATAAAAACACAATACTAACTCACTTTACATAGACTGTTAAACATTTAATCAATAATCATTAATCAATAAATCACCAAACTAATCAATAATAACCATCATTCTGCTACCAGAAAAACTGATCCAGCGCAACCCCTAAATTCATGAACCAGGGACCAAAGGAAATCTCGTCATGTAAAAATTGCTTTACCAAACAACGGGGCCCTTCACACATTACCCATAAATGATCCCTGAGGACTGGCGCTGGATTTGGGGGGTTTAATTTGTCAGTTTTATTATGTACTATACTTCACATTAATAACAATTATATATAATTCTAACTATTAGCAATTTCAACTTCTTCTTCTTTTGGTCGATGGACCATTAGTTGAAGAGCTGATGGTGACTATGAGTAACTAAACAGTTTAACATTTAACTAAATAACCACAGAGTAATTTCTTCAGTTAATGATTTTATCTTATTAAATGCTCTTACTTAGATCATCAGTGCACACACAAGATTACATATAAGAGAACAAATTATCAAGCAATGTAATCAAAATGAATCATTTGCATCGATATCAAAGCGTGCATATGAATGGGGAAGAGAAGGTACAGCATAAATACTTGCAGAAATATACTTGCAAATTTAAGCAATCAAGGAGGGTGATACCCACCAAAGAATCAGGAAAACCACTTCCTTGGCCGAGGTTGTGGCAAGTGGTCCCCAGAGATAGGCTCAGAGGACAAGTTAATAGGACAGATGCAGCTAGGCTTGCCATAAACTAACTACTGAAATTAATCTCCCAATCAATCTACCTTGATCTAGTTCTCCTCGGACGCAGTCTCCTCCCAAGCACTGCCGCAACGTTCTCGTACCTAAAGTGTTCTCTGGCTTTGTGCTGGTCTGCTTTCTCTGTCTTGGATCTGCCACTCTGTCCTGCACTGCTATACCGGACCGCACTGCCTCAGGTTCGTCTGATCTCTCTCCGACCATTCTCTCTCCCTCTCATCTGATCTGCGTCTCGTCTCGTCTGCGTCTCTTCCCGAATCTGTTCTCTTCTGATCTCTCATCTACGTCTCTGCTCTCTTCTTGTCTGGTCTGCCACACCCCTAATTGGGAAATCAATTATACTCTTCTGTCTAGCTTACTATCTTATAATGTTGCAGTATCGGTAGAAACTCGGTCTGTGATTGGTTGTCATAAATCATACTAGGGTCGCCTCATCCAGTTCTCCCCACAAATCCTTCCTATACCGGTTCTAGCAAAGGAAGGATTTAAGACCAATACATTCGTATACTACTAGCATTCATAATTATACATTTTGTCACATTGTTCATTATGATATCCGCTTTCACATTCGAATTGCACGTAGTGATGGCTGTTACCGCAGTCGCTGTCACATCTTGGCACATAAACAATAGGACACAGGTCAACATGGCCTTCACACGGATTGCACCATCTGATACACTCTGCGAGCAGGCAACCCATCCTGGCGCAGGCGCACTTCATGCCGACCCGGCCAACCACATGCTGGTTTAAACGAGAGGCCATTTTCATGCAGGCCCAATCCCGTACTAAAGTAAACAAACACAAAAGAATATTAATTCATGAAATAAAACCCATTATGTCTACCTCCCACCATACTAATGCCCTGTGTTAAATAAATCCTAGCGAAAGCTATTAATTTAAAGCAACCTTTTCGTTATTTGTGCACAACATGCAAAATGTGCAATGTACAACACAGTATAAACATGTATTAGTACGGTTTTTCAAAGCGCAAACAGTTAATACGTACTCATGCCAACATGGTTTAGTATATTATGTAAAATGCGTTTGGCCCTTGTGTAAATGTGTGCATTCAGAGTTGATTAGTTCATGCAGTCAATACTTTATTATGAAGTTACTTAATTTCATGAGGATGTATTTTACAAACCTCACTCCATCACTTGCAATAAGCCTAACAACTGGAAATAAGCTTGGAGTAGCATTCCAACCCAACGTTCTTTTGCCCACCATGTCACTTTAGTATAGTCCCAGCTATGTGCAAATCATTCTTGACCCTGCTCCAATCTGTAAAGTCCAGCCCAAACTGCCAGACCTGGTCCTCCCTGAACTAGAACACAAACAACGGAAGATCAGTTTCTCCTGATTGGTATTCTTCAGTTGCGTAATTTCAATAATTCTATTACAAAATTCCACCCACTGAGGTAGATTGTTCTAAATGAAATGGGGAGAAACATAAATAAATGCATTGGAATGTTGGAGCAGATTGTCTGCACTAGCCCTTATTGGCCCTTGGCTGTCTCATGTTGTTCAATGGAGTTCTCAACATTCCAACATACCAATATTGCAATATAGCCTTATAGCCCCCTACAGCTGACAATACCGTTCACTGGACTGGGTCAAAGGCATAGAAGGATGACATGGAAGCAGAACTTTAATGACTGGTATTGCCCGCTGTGGCAGGCAATACGGCTATTAGATTATTGTCTTCCTTTAAAAAAAAAAAAAGATTGCAGTGAGACACATGGTTCAACAAACCCTTTTAGCTCTCATAAGGGTTTTTTCTTTCTGTTTTCCCAGCTCTTATTGTTTATTGTTCAGGTCATGCTTTGGCTGTGTCTGTGCATTAACTGGGTTAAGGGTCAACAGCCCCTTATCTGTCTCTCAGCTCTTCTATTTGTTTCACCTCATTTGGCAAATCAGAAGGAGAAACAACAGTTGGGGAGACTTACCTCTTCTTCTTTCTGAGGCTCTGACAGTGCTCAAGCACCAGTCGAGGGAGAAGGAAGCCAAGATAGGCATGGTAAACTGTGCAGGCGTTGTACTCTTTTGACTACTGGTAACGAGTGGAGATGTTATAAATATTCAGACATATATTGTTGAATTTTTTTAGGCCGAGTAACAGTCTAACTGCTGTGTTTTGGATAGTTGGAGACACTCAATGTTTTTGGCTGACATGCCGAAAAAGGTTACAGTGAGCACATGACTTTTGTCCGGGCATACCTGTGGCACTGAGGAATACAAAAAACTGATGAGTGGAATGTTTGAATTATTCTCAGCCACTCTTGCCTACTCAAGGAAGCATCCCAGTACATTGTTTTTTTGCCCAACATATCAACTCATATAGGAACCAGCCATATGCAAATCAGCCTTTTGTCCTGCTCCAAAAGGAACAGTCTGGCCCAAACGACTAGGCCAGGTTCGTAGAAAGGAACCCACACCACGGCAGTTCTTTTCAAGGTACAAAAGGTTTGGTGCACACCATGGCCGCTTCACCAAACCTTTAACATTTTTTGTTTAAAAAAAAAAAAAAAAAAGCTAGCGACCTTTATTTCTGTTCTTCACTGCCAGGTTTTTCCTGACAGACAGAAGAAAGGGCATTTGAAGTAATTAGTGGATGAGGAAAGAGGCTGATAAGATAAAATCCAACCTAATTAGTTATTGCTAACTAATTAAAAAGGAAGCATTCTGAACCAGGGAACTGTGAGCATATTTTGGAACATTACGGCAACTCTCGCACCTTTCTTTCCTATTCTTTCTTAGCACAAGGTTTTATGAATAATGGATACCAGGTATTCTATAGCTCAGGGATACTCCTAACTTATCCAGGCCTCTGTGAGTAAAAGCAATTAGAGTTTGTGATCTGTCATGAAGTTATTACTCACTGCTCTATTTATGTGTTTCTTATGTTTATAAGGCTGGCGTTAAAATTGCCACCTGATTGAATCAGAAAATTAGGATTGCTAGATTATTTTTTTGGGGGTGAGTTTTATATAGTGCGAACTTGACCCAAAGGTATCAAGTATCAGAGCGCTTTACATGAGCACCAGTTGCATTACAGATGAACACATTCATTTTTGTTTGGCACAGGGAGATTAAGTGATTTGCCCAGAATCACAGAATGATGAGCGTCCCTGCCGAGAATCGAACCCGTTTCCCCAGCTTCGAGGTCGACCGCTCTAGCCCTTAGGCCACATCCAAAACCTGAATTTATATACTTTTGTGGCTCCCTTAGGAGGAGGCTTTCTGCATGTAGCTTTTGTAGAGTTGTCAGGGTCTATTCACAAAAGTCATTTTGGAGTGTGTAAAATAGTTCTACTTTACATACTCCAGAATGCAATTCACAAACCACTGACCGGAGGTCTTAGCCTCTGCCTCTGCCTCACCTATCGTTTCTTTTCTGCACCCTGGGGGCAGAGATCTCGCCACACGGATGTACAGGATTTAGTAGTAAATGTGGAAAGGACAAGGGGCATGGTGGGAAGGTGGGGAATACTTACTCCTAAATGGGTGGAGTTAAAGGAAAGTGAAGGAGAGGTTAAGGGAGGGACATACCTATACAAAATACAAAGCCACATAAGTGTGGGAAAAATGCAATTTACAAAATACACATTTAAATCTACTCCAGTAGTATTACTGGCAAAGCAGGCTCAAATCTACTTCAGCCCAATCTTGGAGTAGGTTAAGCACTCTACACTGACAACCACTGATCCAGGCAGGCAGGCAATAACACTAACATATAGGGAACATATAAAGTAAATTACATTAAATTACACTTCAATTTAAAATGTATTTAAATTAATTTTAATTTTATTAATATTCAATTGTTTTTAAACAAAATAGGTTGTAAATCTTACTTTTTATGGACATAATAACTTTTACTAAAATTGTAGATAACTTAGATATTTCAAAATGTATATCACAAATGAAATAATACATACCTTACATCCAGGATTGTGACATATTCAACACAAAGGATGTAAGGGGTTGAAAGGAAAATGAACAGTTAATTTAATTTATTTTAAATTAAAAATATAATTACTTGAATACAAATTAGCAAATGAAACTAAAGTAAGGGAAATCAGGCAAAGGACCTGTGGCTCCAGCCTAAATAAAGGCAGAAATGACCGGCAGGAAATGTAATCAGCTCTAGGTTGCTGGTGGACAAGTGTAAAAAGATAGGCAGCCTAGTGAGTGATAGTGGGTGGCCAGGCGCCCTCCTTTTGTGGTCCTTGCTTGTTCTAGAGGGTCCTGTTTGGCTGGGGGCATCAAATTATGCATGGGCTGGTGGGAAGCGAAGTCTGACTGGGTTGAGAGGGTTTTGTAGTCATTGCTCAAGCTGAGACACTCCCTGTGATAAAATCTCTCCTTTTTATTCTTACTCCATTGGTTTTCATATTGCCATTAATCACCACTCTGTCGCTCGTCACAATATTTTTGACTTCAGTTAACCATCTTCCTATGTTAGGTGAATTCTGATTGTGAGTAGCGTATCATAGGTAAACATCTCTAGCTTTACTGAGCATTTACCACCTTTTGACATAAGATGGTCATTATGAAAAGCCCACACTAAAATCCACTTTGGATTGTAACACAACATAACCATCAACAACCAAAAATGTACTCAAGTGGTCTCAGCTGATTACTATCTTCCGAAATGTATAACCTATTCAAAACCAAACACAATAAACCGCACAGAAACCCCTAATATTTACTAATATTATAGAAAATAAATCTCCTACTTGGACTGATTATTTGTAACAAAAACAATGGCAAGACATGCTGTCTTTCCTCAAATAAAAAAAAAAGCATACATCAATCCAGCACAACAAACCCAAACACACTCACTGCCCCAGACGCTACAAGAGGTTACCACTCCATCATGACTGTAAAACTCACCTTTAAATGCATCACCTGTCTCATCTAACTACGTTTCAAGTTTCAAGTTTATTTTTATTTGCATAGTTACTAAAAACCATTGCAACATTTTAAAATAGGCAATAGAACAGATATTGTACCCCAATATAACCAATAAAACACATGCTAGAAATGCTGTACAGTGGTTAAAATTGTCGGTGTGACCGTTAATAAGAATCAATGATTCACAGAGTAAAGTGCAGTGTGGTCACTTAATATGTTACTGAAGCCAGAAGTACGCATTATAAGGTGCCGTATAGTGCATACTATTTGGTAGTGAGAACTAATGCGTTGGCACCTGCTAAAAATGTAACATTAAAAAGGCGCTCTTTCCTTGTTGCGACAAAGAAATGCAGCGACCAGCTTGCGGGCCAATGGCTCCACAGGCAGCTTATTGCTTGTGTAGCCGAGGTTGCGTTGTTATTTTAGGCATTTTTTTTTCGGCCATCATAAGAAATTTTACCTTTCTGCAGTTCAGTTCAGGATCAGTTTTCATCCCAAAAGGTCATGGAAGAAGTCTCTCTAAAATTGATCAATCTCTTGAACCCCTAATTCTTTTCTTAAGACCCATGCCATTTACAAACTATCAATGACCCTACTACCATGGGCCAAAATAACCAAACTAATCAAGACTGCTCAACAGTTGTGTCATCTCCCATTGTTTTGTTAGGGAGGGAAATGAGGTTGTTTTTAAAAAAATGCTTTTATTTTGGTTTTGTAACTTAAGTACAAAAGATAAAACAACACGTTGAAGCGGCATCCTTGATATTGTGCACAGCTGTATGCACATAGGTTTAATATGGGGTTAAAGAGAGGCATAAGTCAGGACGTTGGGCAATGAGTATGCATCATACCTTCCAAATACATTACACATGGTATATGCCACATGGGAAATGTTCAATGCACACAGGCCCCTGCTCTGTGGTATATTATCTCATCACAAATATTGCTAGAGCTGACACCCTCGGGTGGAAGTCCCTCAAACGTTTTGCCTTCAACCCTCCTGTTTGTGCTGAATTCGTTTTTGTTGGCTTTAGGACTCCACTTTAACACTGCTAACCAGTCCTGAAGTGCTTGTGGCCTTTCCTTAAAACATGGTGAAATGTGTCTGCACCTAATTGGCACTTTGAATTTACTTGTAAGTCTCTGGTAGATGGTACTGCACGTACCAGGGGCTGTAAATGAAATGCTACTAGTGAGCCTGCAGCACTCATTGTGCCACTCACTTAAGTAGCCCTTTAAAACATGTCTCAGGCCTGCCATTGCACCCTGCAGTGCAGTATTAAACCCTTTGCCAGGCTTAAACGTTCCCTTTTTTATACCTATAAGTCACCCCTAAGGTAGGCAATAACAACTCCTAGGGAAGGATGCATGGTATTTAAAACGTAGGTCATGTGTACTTAAGTTTTACATACCCAGGCAGGGAAAAACTCAGAAAGTCAGTTTTCACTATGGTAAGGCTTCTCTCTCCCATTGACTAACAGTGGGTTACCCTAGTACATTTAATAAGTGATTACTTTGGATTGGGAGCAGATATAGATCTGAGGTTTAGACTCTGATCAATTGTAATTTAAAATCCTCTTCAATGGTAAAGTCGGATTTTAAGTCATAATCCTGATAATGCCACTTTCAGAAAGTTGGCATTTTCTTGTCCCATTTGTGCCTTCTGCCAGTGTATTGGGTCACATGACTGTGAATGGCCCTGCTGTTGGGGTTTGTGTAGTCCCACCAAACAGTGACAAAATGGGGATTAGATGTGGACAGGATGGGCCATCTTGCCGGGATTGCTTGGGCTGGAGCTGTACCCTGCCCACTTACACTTCAAAGAGCTCTGCCTCCAGCACACACAAATTAATTTGATACCAGCCTTTTGTCACCCTAGACAGTTTGGAGCTTTGACACGGGAAGGGGAGAACTTTCCAGAACCAGCTGTGATGGTACGACAGGAAATCCCCCCACACACAAAAGGCTGGCACCAGGTGTAAATATTGGACCCCCAGAACCACTCTTCAAATCACTTCTGGATCTGTGGAAGACTCAAAAGAAGGACTGGCCTGCTGCCCTGCTGCTGGAAGGACAGTCCTGTTTCCCTGCTGCTGGAAGGACTGTGCTGCTGCCCTGATGCCTGAGAAAGGAGGATAGAACCTGCTACTTGAACCCAGGACCACCAGAGTGACTCCAAGGGCTAGCTGCTGGCCTCCTATGTGAGCTACTGGGACACAACAAGCTTTAAAGACCCTGCAACTTACCTTCCTGTTGCTGCTGGCCCCTACTGGAGTAAGTCCTAGCCCCCACCAGTGATGGTGCATCCCAGGGGGTGATTGACTTTGCCGCAGCTACCGCTATGTTCCTCAACACACCAGTAAATGCTTTTCAGCCGAACCTCTCGACCAAGGTATCTGGCTTTGTAGAGCCATCTTTGGTTACAGCCTGCAGTCTCGTCCCACTGGAGGAATCCGGCTTCCCAAAAATCGTCTAAGTCCAAAAGTAGATTTTTTTGGGGCGATCTCGTAAAGCAGCTCCCCGATGATGATGGCCTCTCCTCTGATACAGCCTGCTTCCTTTCCCCGCTGACGACTTTACCTTCTGAGGAAATCTTCAAGCATATTTCTAAGCCCTGGCCCAATTCACCCCTTGTATCTGACTTGCTCTCCATCGTGGTCAGCCTTAATTTTTGACTTTGATCCATTCTTGCACACCCAAATACCCATGGTTGGCGCTTTTATCTTTTAGGCATTATTTTTCACTAAAACCTTTTCAAATTCAGGCCTGTGGTTCTACTGATTGGATTTAATTCATTTTGGTGTCATATTGTTTTAAACATGTTTTTATTGGCATTTAAGAAAGATAAGTCAATAATGCACATTTTTGAGCGTGCAATAGGTACAGATTCACAAGGGTAGCAGTACGTCATACTTAAAGTATCTGCATTCAGATGGTGAAATAGCGGTTGAAGGCATCATACAAATAAGATTCATCATCAATATACTTACAACCTGTAACTATCCCTTCAACCCATGACAGTGCGCTCCATGTGAGAAGTGCCATGTTTGTATCTGCCGAACTTTGAGATCTTACAGCTACCCACATCCACATGCTCAGCTGTCTGTAACATCCTGGTTCTCCGGGAGTCATGGTTGCGGATATATTCATAGTAACATTAATCTCAATATAGTAAAGCATGCAATCAGTTTCAGTGAAACACGAAACTAAACAAAGCCACAACATCACCTGGTGGGCGCTGAGGGGTCCGACGACGGAGAGATATATAACATGGTGTCATTGTATTTATTAAAAAATTCTCTATTTTTCTAAAGTGGTGTGGGATTTTTATTGTGTAGTGTTTACACTTTATTACTATTTGTGTGCTGCATAAATGCTTTACATATTGCCTCTAAGTTAGGCCTAACTGATTCTGTGCCAGGCTGCCAGAGTTTAAAGCACAGGTTAATGTATTGACATTTGTGATACACGCTGATATGGATTGTGTTTATTTGTGTGGGGCTTCCACTCATCTCAACAATAGCCCAATTTCTTACAGCTAGGTATTCCTCAGTATGAGAGATCTCTATCACATTGAGATTTTCATACGTTACTTTCCACCAGTGACAAGGCTGGTAAATGCAATCATGCGGAGCATCCCACCCATATCTTGGTCGTGAGCTGCGTGGCATCAATGCATTATATGTTTCCATTGCTTCACTGCAATAAGCCAAGTCTTGTATCCATTCATTTGTAGTCAGGGCAGGACCCTACCTCAACAGATTTTAATTTGCTTTAAAGTATTTTCTCTGAAAATGTGGCTTCACCATGCAGAGATTTAGGACCAGATTAAGAGTTTAGCGGAGAGGGTAATCCATCGCAAAAGGAATGGAGTACCCTCTTTGCCAAACTGAAGGTCTGACAGAGTAAGGGCTGTCTGAGCTTTGGCCTTTTGTCCACCCCCTCTAATTTAGAGTGAGCGAGCAAATGGAAAGTTTTCACTTTCTGACACCGCCAGGTAAAACATCTGAAAATTAGCAGGCGGGTTCTCCCTCAGGTCAATGGAGGAAAACTTTACTCCATCGCCCTGATGGAGTAAATCCCGCCTGCCAAACACTAAGGGGTCTATTACGATGGCGGTCGGATGTCCACTGCCGGGCCGGCGGTGGCACTCGCCGGACTGGCGGTGGACATCTGCCCGCGATCACAACCAAGAAAACCGCCGGTCAAATTAGGATGGCTGTGGTGACCGCGGCGGTGGGAAATTCCCACCACCGCTTTTCAGCCGGCTGCCATCCGCACTCCTGCCTGGCGGATGGAGCAGGACCGGGATAATGGTGGCGGTGCAGAGCAGGCTCCACCGGCAGGATTATGATGCCGGCGGTAGCCAGCCTTTCCTCAGCGGTCACACCGCCATGGAAAGGCATGCAGAGATTGTCTTCCGGGGGCCCGTTGCGGGCCCCCAATGTTGTGGGTGGGTGTGGGTGCACTGGGGGTGTACCCATGGTCCCCCCCTACATTTCCCTGTACCAGGTGGCAGGCACTGTGCAGTGCCTGCCACGCAGTGCAGGGAAATGCAGGACATGCTCCTTTGGACATCGCGGCGGTGCTGCGGGCAGCAGCAACCGCCGCAATGTTAAGGCCCGCGATCCGACCGCCGCGGTCGGATTTCGACCGCGGGTCATTGTAATTCGACCGGCGGTGATGTCGCGGTCCATGCGGGCGGTCTTTTCCTGCTACCATGGCGGTCGGGGAGGTTTTCCGACCGCCATCGTAATAGGCCCCATAATTAGGTCCTTTGTGTTGAATTGAGATCAGAACTATCTCTCCTCCTTTGTCTTCTTAGTGACTGATAAGCATCAAATACATTATATTCTATTTTTCTTTAACAAGAAACTTATAAAGGGTCTGCTCCTACAAGAGTTTTCAAGGCTGTAATTATAATTTTATAGTAACGTCCTCTTTATGTGTAAAACCTTTAAACCTGCTTTTTGAGGGGTCTCTTAACTCTGGAGCTAGTAACTTAGTTTAAAGCTTCATCAAAACTATTAAATTATTGGAGCAATGCAGATCTGTTTAGATTCATTGGAGATTTTAGCTGCTTGAAGCATATGAAATCTCTGAGTGACACTATGGAAAATATCTTAAATTATGGGGTAATCAGGGTTGGGATTACCAATTTCCGTCAGAAATTCCTCATTTTTCAGGGGCACCACAAATTTCTACCTATAATCCTTGTTTAATGAAACCACGTACTTAGTGGTATCCCCGTTATTGGTAAAGCAGGGAGTTAGTAAACTTAACAGGGAGTGGTGCAGGCCACTCGGAATGAGGGCCAGAATGTGGTGAGTGGAGGCATCGGGGGTTTGTGTTGGGAGCTTTGCTGTCTAAAGCAGTAAAAACCACTGGGACCTGTTGTGGTGCGGAGAAAGGAAACTGAGGCTTGATAGACAAGACTCAGTGTTAATTCACAGAGAAATTAATTGTTTTCTGATGAAACACCAGTAGAAAGTCTCACATTTCTACCTTTAGTACTCCCAGGCAATAGGGTGTATATTATACCAATGGGGCTTGAGTGTTATCAAAGGTAGGTGAGAGCCTTAGATTATCTTATTGCTTGTTTGCGTTTTGTAGGGCAGATGCTACCTAATCCAGCTTGAAAGTGGTCTCTGTAGCAGTGTAATATGGGAGGTGGGTTTAGAAGGGCCCTCTTCAGGACTCTGCAGTTAAGTGGATTGATGGTAAAGATCTGCTGAGACTTCTGCTTTTGGCATGACTGAATGCTGATTTGTAGGATTTGCTGGGGTGAAGAGTGGGTGGGGACAGTGCAGCACCTCTTACCTATCTGGTTTGTTTGGCCATCTCTCCAAGTGCGCCTCTTGATTTTGCTATGTGGATGATGATGGTGGTTGTTGACAATAAGTCTTAATTAGCTATATAGTCAAATGGAAAATACTTGCTTAGGAGTGATGGAAATTTGGTGCAGTGCGCACTGTAGATATAGTTAATTATCGTGGATTTCAGCAGTATTCCAGTAAAAATTATTTGATTGTGGGGGCATTTGGTAGGATTCAACAGCCATAACCTTGGAGTACAAATAGGCCAGGTGGCTTTTAGATTTGTATGAAAGGAAGATATTGTTAGAAATTGGGTTACTGGTTGACTGGGGTGAGAGCCCTGGTCAAGCAGCAACCACAATACTAATCAGAGTAAGGCATAAGCAAACCCCAAATTAATCTATGCTAACCCCCTGGTAGCTTGACACAGAGCAGTCAGGCATAACTTAGAAGCAATGTGCAAAGTATTTGTGCAACACTTCAAACAGTAAAAACTGTGAAAACACAATCAAAAAGAATCCAACACTACGTTGGAAAAATAGAGCTTAATTTGATTAATAATACAAGACCTAAATGACAAAAAACCCAATCAGTAGAACCAGAGTTATGAATTTTTAAAGATTAAACTGCAATATGGCACCTAAAAGCATAAAGTGTCAACCGCGGCTATCTGGTCGCGCTGGACTGGGTCAAAGTCAAAATTTCAGGTCGATCTCGATTAAGTGTGGGTCGAATTCAGTCTCAGATTCGTACCACTGAAGGATTACCTTCTCAAGTTTTGTGCCAAAAGTCCCCTTTGCTTTGGAGAGGGCAGCCAGGAGCAAGGAGAGTGTCACTAGCGGTGGAAGGCTTGGCGCGAGGAGCATGCTGGGCATCGTAGACAGGTGGGCTGGAGCCCTGCGTTGTCAGTCCTCAGCGGCAATCGATGCATGCTGTGCAAAGAGACGGGCTGGCTGCAGCTCAAGCTGATTTTCGTTGTGAGCTGCGCAGTTAAGATACAAACTGGCCCATTTACTGTCATGAAGATCCCAAAAGCTTTATTTTAAGAGCTTGTGACCACACCAAGGGTCCAGGACCTGAGAGGCACCACTTGGGGGTCAGGAACTCATTGAAGATGGATCCAGGAGCTGTTGGGGGGTCTCTTATATCCTTGAAGCTCAGATTAGGAGGCCAGCAAACTAGCCCTTGAGTCACACTGGGGTCCTGGCTTCAAGATGGGTTGCAGGTCCAGTTCTTCCTACCCAGGCAAGAGGGCAGCAGGTCAGCACAACAGGTCAGAAGCTCCTTCAGAGTGGGAGTCTAGCAGAGTAACAGTCCTTTCAGCAGCACAGCAGTCCTTCTTCCTGGCAGAGTACCCACGGGTCCAGAAGTGAACTGAAGTGGTGGTGTCTGAGGTCCTACTTTTATACACAGTTGTGCCCTTAAAGTGGGGAGAAGCTTCTAGAGGCATGCCTTTGAAATGCACAGATGCCCTGCCTTCCCTGTCCTGGTTCTAGACTAACTACAGGGGGTATGCAGCCCTTTGTGTGGAGTCAGGACACAGCCTATCCAAGTGTAAGTGAGGCTTGGCCCAGCTCCTCCCTCCTATCCTGCCAGTGATGGCCCTACCAGTCACACCTAAGCTCCCTTTGTGTACGGCTGTCTAGGAGGATTACATAAAGCCCAACTGCCAACTACACCGTCTTATGACCAGAGACAGACTGCAGGCACCATATGGCTAAGGCAAGAAAATGCAACTTTCTAAAAGTGGCATTTTCAGAATGGTAATTTAAAATCCGACTTTATCATGAGTTAGGATTTTAAATCAGGATTCCATAAACACCAAACATGAACCAGTTTTCTCTTCCCATTCGGAAATTACACTTATAAAATGTAATAAGTCAACTCCAATGTTATCCAATGGGAGAGATAGGCCTTGCAGTAGTGTAAATGAATTTAAGCGCTTTTCACTACCAGGACATGTAAAATGTAAAAGTACATGTCCAACTTTTTAAATACACTCCAACGTGCCCTTGGAGCTGTCTAGGGCCTACCTTAGGGGTGACTTATATGTATTAAAAAGGAAGGTTTATTTTGCCAAGTCGAACTGGCAGTTTAAACTGCACACACAGACTGTGCAGTGGCAGGCCAGAGACATGTTTAAAGGGCTTCTTCAGTGGGTGGCACAATCAGTGCTGCAGGCCCAATAATAGCATTTAATTTACAGAACCTAGGCACATGTAGTGTACTTTACTAGGGACTTATAAGTAAATTAAATATGCCAATTGGGTATAAGCCAATTCTACCATGCTTTAAGGAGAGAGCATAAGCAACAACAACAATTTGACAATCTTTATTTGGTTGCATCAACCATAAAGGATAAAAAAACAATAAATCATAGTTATGGAAGCAAAAGTTAAAATGCAATAATTATTAAAACAATTGTCAATTGGAATTCATGTCACCACAAATACATTAATAACCGTAAGCACACACAAGGGACGACTTTAAGTTATTACAGCCCAGGGAATCACAACTATTCATTACAAGCAAATACACATCATCAGTAAAAGTGACTTAAAAACCTTCCATAGATTTCCTACACTTCACTGCTGAGTTTAAAAAAGAGTAAACTCTGAAACCTACATCCGGGCTGCCAAATTGCTGCAAGTGCAGTAAGGCTTCATTACACTTCTCTAAGCATAAACATTTTAAAATCAGTTTAGGAAACAGAATAGGATAATAACTATAGAATTTACAAAAAAAACTGAAAGTGCAACAGTAATTGTGCAGAGGCCCCGTCGCAGGGACATGCTGATAGACGTGACCCATTAAATGGCATCTCCCTGAAAACACAACAATCTCCACACAGTGCCTGCCCTGAAACAAAATAGGATTGATCTTCCCCATCTATTGAGTTCTAGGGCGAGATAAGAGCTGGTTCTGGCAATGCTACGGTTGCAATAAAATCCTTCTCTGAGCTTTCATTATATTCCTGATCCAGTCTTTGGTTCAGGCAAAAATCCCTGAACTTGCCTTTAACCAGTGATTTGTCTGATCTAACTATGGTGCGGTGCAGAAAATAAGTCAGACAAACCTATTTCATTGAAAATCCTATGTATATAGTGCAACCAAGGAATAGAGAGGCCCCTATTCAGTTTAAGGCAATTTAAGATTACCTCCCTGCTAAAATCAGCGTCAGCGTTGGCTCATACTCTGACCCATAACAACAGTAGGGCCAGCCGAATCCTTTCAGAAACATAGGGTAGGTTCAGCTCTGAGTGAAGAATAAAATGGGAGCTGGACGGTGGGAGATTAGAAAGGTGCCTACAGGTACGATTTTTCTCGGTCGGTAGGGCAGAAAAACGTTGGTACCTCCAAATCCCGGCTCCATACAGAGCCACTGGGACACACTGTTGGTTATAGATTCTTAAAAAGGGAGAAACTGAGCCCCTAAAGCTGGGCAGTACGAGATTCAGGGTGACCCCAGCTGCCCTGCTAAGTTTCATACGTGGGATGTTAATCTGGGGCAGCCACGACCCTCCCAAATTAAAAGTAACCCAGAGATAACAAAAGTTGTTCACTCAACTCAGTGACTGCCGCCTGTCATAGACATCATGCTTCTCTTCCCTTAGCCACACACCATAATGTGAGACTTCCTGAAGTTTGTTGCTAAATCAAGGGTGCCCATATATGAAACAAATGATTCTACTAAACTTTGTAAAGCTCTTGGAGTCCTGGCCAACAAAACGGCATCATTGACGTAAAGTAACGCTGGTACCAAAGTGTTGTAAATTTTAGGAACATTAACAGTAACTGCACCCAGATGAGGGCATAAGTTATTGATATATAAGATAAACAGAAGAGGCGCCAGGATACACTCCTGGTGCACTCTGCGCGCCAATGCAGAGCACAAGTACTTTAGCACTGCTTAGCAGTGGTAAAGTGCACTGAGACCTAAAGCCAACAAAAACAAAATCTGCAAAAAGGGGAGGAGGAAGGCAAAAAGTTTGGGGATGATACTGCAGAAAGGGCCATTTCCAGCAGATATCATCAAATTCGAGAAGGGAAGGCTCGATTATGCTTGAAATTAACGTGTTAGGCCCAGGAAGTCGATCGCCAGTTTACCGGGTATGGAGGCACTAGTCAAAAAAGTGCGGGTGTTTTTCAGAGGTCAGGCCTGGTTTTAAGCTATGGTTTTTAAATGTAGTCCTGAGAGAGCCAGATATGGGCTGGACTGGGGAACCAAAAGCAGCCCTGGCTAATATGCTCAACCCACTTCCCCTCCTCACGCTAGCGTTCTCTTTCCATCCATCCATTCTCTCTCACTCTCCTTCTCTCCTCTCTCTGGTTGCTTTCTCTCTACCTCCCCCCTCTCTCCTCTCTCTTTCTCGTCCCTGTCTCCCCGTTCTTGCTGCAATTAACCTCCGGGAGGTAGGGGAAGTGACAGAAGCACCAGGAGCGACCCCTGTGCTCTCAAAACTGGTTTCCAAAGACCCCAGCCACCGCAGAAATGCCCTATAGAATAAAAGGCCTGTCAGTCCCGATATATGTGTGAGGAAAATGTGCGTACAATGGATCTAAATGTGGAATAATGACCACAAGCTTTGGTTGATCGATTGATCCTAAAATCCGGCACAGAGCTGACCCTCAATCGAGTCTGAGACTGTCCTTACATATGATGTGGCTGAGGTTCCACCGATAACTTACTCTGGAACACTCTCTGGCGGATGGACCGTTGGTTTCCTGCTTGGCAGTGTAGAGGGAAGAGATACACTGTAACCATACTTACACCACAATTTGGGGGCCCAATAATTCATGACTCCTAAGAATCACAGACTCCAATTTCCAATGTAGTTAATTTATTACAAAGCCAAAAATAGTTGGGCATACAGACACCTCAAGACGAGGTTGTAAAAATACATCGGAACTAATACAAAGCCAAACCTACGGGCAAAGTTGACTTGATGAAGCATGAACAGAATGACAATTTCCAGAAACAGAACTCAGGCAATAAGTGCCCCCACGTCTAAGTCAGACTTCATCACAGGTTCATAAGTGGAAAGCATTAATCTATCCGTACTCTATCATTAAGGTGTCTTCCCTACTTAGCATTTTCTCCCCAGGCAAGTTAGGAAAAAAGGTGTCAGCACGTAAAGACTTCCTAAGAAGTTCACTCACGTTGTATGGGTCAAGTAGCATAAGCTACGGAGCGCGTTCTAGGGTGCTCCTCCCCTCCTAGTATTTCCCGCTCTTCTCCTAACTCCCCCCTCGGGGCACTGTCCCTAATTCAAACTTCAAGATCACAAAACACGCCCATTCGGGTCTCCTCATCGACCCATCCCACTGGGCATCTTCTCATAGGTGAATTACCACTCCACCTCTGCTCTCCCAGGTTTTGGCTCAATGACCTTGCTTCCCAGGTCTGTTCCAGCAAAAAAGAACACCATCTCCTGATATCAACTTCTCATACGCTCATTGTATCCACTGCTCTCCGAGCCTGACTCCTAAAACAAAAGCGTTATTCTAACTATCAATGATGAACTCACCACCTGCAACGGAAAATAGTGAGAAAGAACAGATTCAACATGCACATGAATTCAACCTACACGTTTAAACCCCACTAGAGAGCTTTCCAGGGTAAAATACATTTTCAGGCCTACAGAAATCGGCCAACATAAGAAAATGGCGTACAAGCCTCATAAAACTACGTATAAGTGAATGCTTACTGAACATTTCTAAATCACCACGTTACATGAACACATCAAATACGTGAATAATTGTAAGTAGCATACATAATTCGTTGCAGGCTAGGCTTTCAGCTGAGCACAAACTATTCTATAGTGCAAAATCTTTCACATTCGTGTGAATACAACTATAACACAACACTTTCATGTTATTACGATACATTTCTATCACCATTATTTTAATACGACAAAAGAATAAATGCAGGTGCAGCCTACTCATGATTTGGATGCACCCCTACAAATCAAAGAGCACATTTGTGCTCTATCAGTCCCCCCCTCTGATGACAAGTGTCATCACCATCAAACACCATCCCTGGAGAAAGAACCGACCTAAACAGAAGTTGTAGCCATTCTACCCTGTTGGAACTTCTGTAGATTCTTGAGATTCTCATAGTAACTGTCCTGCAGTCTCTCCATTCTCCTTTCCCGCTTCCTAAGAGATCTTTCAGCCTGTCCTGCCTTGTGCCATTTGTAGGCCCTTATCATTCCAAGCAAAATAATCACACAAACTACCACTATGATGATAGGCATCAGAATGTAGCCAAGAATACCCTTACCAAGGTTTGAAACCAACTTCCAACCTTTCCAAATCCTTTCCCAACTTTCGTCCAAACTCCTTCTTCTGCCATCTCATGTACCTCAAAATGAATCGCAGTAATGTTACTTATATACTTCTTCAAATCCTTGCTGTTGTCAGGAATGAAGGTACAGCACTCCTGGACCTTCAGCATTTTACAGACTTTGCCCTCCTTTGCCAACAACACATCTAACGCAAGACAGTTCTGCATCACCATCACTCTTATCGACACCATTTCTCCATCTACAAGTAACAAAGACTGAGCTGTATTCGCTGATAACTTATCCAAGATGGTTGCCACCCTCCTGATCTTCACATCATTCAGAATCACTCCCAAGCTGGGTATCATTGCTCCAAAAACATCTCCAACGATCTCTCCTGCACTAGCACCTCTTTTCTTTCTATGATGGTCTCCATCTTCCAAGTGTGTCAAATCCTCAACATGGTATATCTTAGGGAATACTACAGCTATATAACATGTACCATACCAATTCAATGGCAATCGCACAAATGCATTCTTCCCACACACGAAATACACATTTGGCACCACTTCTTGCAAGAACTTCTTTGCAGATGCTTCAATCGTGAAGATGTGATCACACACGCTCTGTCCTTCATAGATCTTATCATAGTAGGTCCTGTCTTATCATAGTAGGACCTGTCGAATGCATAGATTTCCTTGCTGCTGAAAATCTAAAGCTATTGGACCATAACTTCCCTTTGCCTTGTGAGCTAACTCCTCCTTGGTCCAATCAAATCTTCCTTCTCTACTGGTAGGTTTAACTATTAGTTGTCTATGTCTATCTTCTACCTGATCTACAAATGTCTTCTCTACATCAGTTAATAAACATGTTAAATTATGGTGGTGTGCATAAGCGGTATCTAAGGTAACTGTAGGTATGAAATACTTCCCCAATCTGTCGTCTTGCTTGTAATAATCATACTTGTTGAGGTGCTTAAAAGCTGGAACTTCTGACAGCACCGCGTCAAAGTTGGAGAAGTAGTATTCATAATGACCCCTTCCATAAAAAAGCAATAAACTACATGCAATACTATATGTCAGTGGAAGGTGATGATATCGAATTCCCTCCTCAACTGATGCTGGCAACTGCATACACACGTAACAATCCCTCACATCCATCGTGTTCACATACTCATACAACAACTTTACATAGGCATTCATCGTATATGCACCCTTTGATAAATGTACATGCAACATGCGACTAGTTTTCTCTAGCATAGCTTTCTCAGCTCCTAATGTACCCTCTTTTGTAGTAGAAGTGGCTGGTATGGGTGTTCCCTTTATCCCCACCCCGTCAAATTCTGCATCATGTGAAAACTTTACAGACACTATGATCACTATAGCTATCACCACTATCACTCCTACTATGAGTGTACCTATCACACACTTTGATCCATGGTTTGGATTTCCAGACTCCATTTTCAACTGGATTCGGGTGTGGCGCAGCAAGAGGATTAACGCAAAAGTCTATTTCTTTGCCTCTTAATTGCGGTTGAACAAAGTTCATACACAGTTCCTTTGGAGTTCTGGAAACCAAACTCAGAGTCCATTGCACAATTACCTACACAGCTCAAAAAGACTTCCCTAGCCCTCTTTCTTCTTCTACGGAAAGTCCCTAAATGTATTCTTCTTTCACTAGGACCTAGGTTATCTTCTTCAGGCAACAATTTGTTATTTACAGTTCACAGTTCAATTAACAGTCTCTCACAAGCTCAGAACCAATTTCAGCAATAACACGATGCAAGATCTCAAGACAAACTGCTGCAATCTCCTGAGCTGTAGGCTGATATCCAAAGGTTGGAAAAGCCAAGTCTCTCAGAACCAAACTCCTCACACCACTCAGTATTGGAGGATTCGGTACAGTCACTGTTAGCACTCCTTCTATTTCCAACCCCGGAACTATCAATTTGATTTCAATTTTCAGTTCTGGAACTCTGCTGACAACTCTCGAAGACCTCAGTCTCCCTGTTCCCACTGCTCCCGGCATCTGCAACCAAGTAAGTCCACTCTGGAACAGAGTATCTCTGGCAAGCTACTCTTGCTCTTTGCGATCTCCTCAAACCGTCTTGGCCTTGCTCTGTGTCACTTAGCTCTGATTTCGATGTTTCAGACACAGGAGCAAGATCTCTTTCAGATGCAAGTCTCAGGTTCTGTCTCTTCTGTCTCCCAGGCCACGATTCATCCAACAGACCTGCTCTCCCTCTCTGCACCCGATCCTCCTGCACACGAGTTCTCTCCGCTGAGTTGGACTCTGTGTCGCTCACAACGTTACCGTCTCCCTCAGAGTCACTGTCTGGGCCTTGTGTAGCGTGACCCCCCTCAGCTTGCTCTGTTGTGTTGCCAGCCTCGCCAGCAACCCCCACAGCTTGGCTTGTCCCCTCTAGTGGCCTTGCAGCCAAGGCTGGAGTATCTGCAGGGAGAGGAGCTGTTTCATCCAAGGGTGCTGAAACTCTGCGGGTGTGGGAGGCGTGAATCCAGTTCGGCAAGCCTCTGCACTTCACAGCTGTGTTCTTTACCAAGATCATTTGATATGGGCCTTTCCTCCGAGCATCAAGATAGCTCTTCCTCACATGTTTCTACACGAGTATCCAATCCCCTGTACATGGATCATGACAGAGATCCTTCGATGTCGGGGCAGTCGCAGCTTTGACCTGGTAAGACACAGAACGGACCACATCAGCCAGTCCTTTACAATAATCAAGGATCAAATCATCTGTGATGTTTATCAATGCTGTAGATGGCACTGCTGGCAATCGCATCGCCCTCCCCATTAGGATCTCATGGGGTGAAAGTCCTGTCCTCCTATCAGGAATGCTACGCACACTCATCAACACCAAGGGCAATGCATCAGGCCATTTCAGAGACGTGGATGAACAGACTTTGGCCATTTGCATCTTGAGAGTCCCATTAATCTGCTCCACAAGACCTGACGCCTCAGGTCTGTAGCAACAGTGCAGACTCTGATCAACCTGTAATGCAGTGCAAAGAAGCTTCATAATCTCACTGTGGAAGTGAGTTCCTCTATTTGATTCCAATGTGGTCGGAAATCCGAAGCGTGGTATCAATTCCCTAAGCAACAGCTTTGCTACCGTGAGACTGTCACACTTTCTGGTCGGATATGCTTCCACCCAACGTGAGAAAACACACACAACCACCAGAATGTACCTCAAACCATTGCACCTAGGCCTCTCTATGAAATCAAGTTGGATCCTATTAAAGGGTCCCCTCGATCTCTCAATGTGACTCAGAGCAGCCACAGTCTTTTTCCCAGCATTCATTTGCTGACAAATCACACATCGATGGCACACTGCTTCAGCAAACGCACGGAACCGTGGGTTAAACCACGTCTGTCTGAACGCTCGCACCATGGCATCCCTTCCAACATGAACTGCTCCATGAATCTGTCTAGCCATAGAACTCAATAAATCATTTGGTAACACTGCTCAACCATCAGCCAAAACCCAAATGCCATCATCTCTCTTTTGACACCTTGCTTTGATCCAACTAGCTTCCTCCTGCAATGACACTTCTTCCTGCAGACGCTTGATCTCATCCCAAGTGTCCGCTATGGCTAATATCATGCTGAGCTCAATTCTTTCTGTGCTCTCTCCCGTGTAATCCCCTGTGAAAAAGCATCTCTGTTCAGCACAGAATCGGGACGTTGTAAGGCATCTAACAACCTCCGAACTTCTCTCCATTCCTGATTGGTGACACTGATGACGTTAGGAATCCTCTCTGCGACCATAGCTGTCCGAAATCATGAACTACACCGAACCCATACTGGCTGTCTGTATAGATGGTGATTCGGATCTGATCTGCTGCCAGGCAGGCACGCGTCAAGGCAATGATTTCAGCCACCTGTGCTGACTGTACTCCCTCTAAACAAGCGGCTTCCACCACTCCTGTGATGGTGCAAACAGCAAACGCTGCTCTCAAACAACCTGCATTGTCTCTTACGCATGAACCATCAACAAAGAAGATTTCGTCAGACAAGGGCAGAGGTTCATCAACAATGTCTGGTCTCGGTTTGGTGCAAAGTTCAGCCACATCGAGACAGTCATGGTCTTCACAATCTTCCACCTCATCAAAATTTGGCATTGGCATCAAAGTGGCAGGATTCAACACGGAGCATCTTTTCAGAGTCACATTCTCCGAGGCAAGTATGACTTGCTCGTAGCGTGTGAGTCTGTTGTTTGTGAGATGCTGCGTCTTGGTCCTGGCCATTAACAGCTCAACGGAGTGTGGCACATAAACAGTTAAAGGATGGCCCATGACAATACTTTCACACCTTTCAATGCTGACACCTGTTACAGTAACGGATTTGAGACATCCGGGCAACGCTGAAGCTACCGGATCTAAGGTAACTGAAAAGTATGCAACTGGTCTACGGACACCTCCATGTGTTTGTGTGAGTACTGAAAGTGCACAACCTTCCCTTTTGCAGCAGAACAGTGAAAAAGCCTTGTTGTAGTCAGGCATTCCTTGAGCCGGAGCGTGACACATGCTATCTCTTAGCTCCAAGAAGGCAAGCAAACAGTCATTATCCCATGGTACCGGATTAATCACATCCTTTTGTGCTAACCTCTGCAAAGGCTTTGCTTTCAAGGAGAAGTTGGGAATCCATTGACGACAATAGCCAACCATTCCCAAAAACATCCTGACTTCCTTTTGTGTAGAAGGCGCAGTCATATTCATGATCCCCTCAACTTGGTCTGGTGACACCTTCCTCTTGCCTTTTTCAATGCGATGACCCAAATACTGAACTTCAGACAGACAGTACTAAAGTTTACTCTGGAAAACGTTATGTCCATTCTCTGCTAGATAATTCAACAGTGCAACAGTATCAATCCTACATGCATCTTGGGTCTCGGACGCGATTAGGAGGTCGTCTATGTACTGCACAAGAACCGAGTTCTGTGGCAGCACTAGACTCTCAAGGTTCTTTTTCAAGATCTGGTTAAAGATCGATGGACTCTCAGTATACCCTTGTGGGATATGACACCATGTTAACACACGATTTTCCAGACGGAAAATGAATAAAAATTGGCTTTCCTCATACAAAGGGATCGAATAGAACGCTTGGCACAAATCAATCACTGTAAACCATTCAGCCTCGCAAGGAATCTGAAATAAAATCACAGATGGATTCGGTACCACAGGACAACATGGAACCACAATTGTGTTGACCTTTCGCAGGTCCTGCACAATTCTGTACTTCCCAATAGGCTTCTGCAATCCCATATTGGGTGAGTTGCATGGGCTCCCATTATCTCTTTCAAAATGCCCTGTTTGATCAAGGACTCGATCACTGGTCTAATTCCTGCAACCGTTTCCGGTGTCAAGTTGTACAGGGGCGTTCTTGGGAATTCTGCATTCGGCCTGATCTGTATCTTGACTGGCTCAACCCCTCGAATCAGACCTATCTGTTCTCCTGTAAAATCTCACACCACAGGGTCGACCGAATCTCTCAAGTCATATGGCAACTCCTCTGTAGTCAGCAAAGGATATGCACCTATAGAGAGGCTCTGGTTTGCCAGCTTGAAGGCGATGTCATCATCATTAGTCTGTAATTCAACTCCCTTGGGTGTGCAATAGATGGTACAATTCAATTTGCCCAAAAGATCGCGACTCAACAGGCAGACTGGACTAGAATCGCACACCACAAACTGATGACGATCCTGGAATGTCCCTATCTTCAGAGGTATCG
The DNA here is from genome assembly GCA_963921515.1 of Calotriton arnoldi. NCBI lineage: Eukaryota > Metazoa > Chordata > Amphibia > Caudata > Salamandridae > Calotriton > Calotriton arnoldi. The sequence continues at coordinate 129,342 of CAWUFW010004151.1, forward strand.
CGTCTGTCAAAGGACTAGTCATTTTCTTATTCGCAACTCCGACAACATGGATCGATTGTCCCGAGAGGGGTAGGTTTGGGACTACTGTAGCTCTCACAGTAGAACGGGTAGCACCAGTGTCAATTAGGAATGTGATGGGATGACCGTCAACATCTGCCTCTACGTACGGTCCTTTCTGGTCTACCTCTAAGACTGCTCCAAGGGTACAGTCATCCTCCCCCCTCAGGCACAGTCATTGTATCGGGTCTGGATCAAACTCACCCTGTGTCTCAATGAAGGGCATCTGCTGGTATACTTGATTCCCTTGTGGAACTCTCGGCGGCTGGGGAACTTGCACTTGTGGACTCAAACTCCCCCCATGTACTGATCTGGGTCTTGCTACTGTATTTGCAACCTCAGGTACCTGTACTACCTCTTCTTCTTAAACCTGATTAGCTGAATTCGATCTACACTCGCGCTTCCAATGCCCGATCTTATGACAATAGTGACATGCAGTTGTTTTCTTTAAGGTACACACGTCAATCCCTGTTTTAGGATCTATGGGCTTCCCTCTCCCATGACCCGCATTCTGGGTCCCTCCATTATTGTTTCCCTGTCTCTGTCCCAACGTTCCTCCACTTGGTTGTACCTGTTCTGCGTTCTTCATCTGGACTAGCATGAGCTTGTCCTTAAGTTTTCTGTGTTTCAAGTCCACTTCATCACTACAGTGTCTGGCATATCGCAGAATTTTGTCCACAGACTTGTTCTGCCAACAGATCAGATGCTACTGAATCATGAAGCTAATTTCTGGTCTCAATCCTAACACAAATTTGGAAACAAACTGTCCCATGTCCTTTGTCTCTAGAGTGTCCAACCCACTATATTGCTTAAAGGCTTGCAAGAGCCTCTCATAATACTCATGTACTGATTCCTTGGGCTCTTGGGTCATCCGATCAATCTTGACCCATTCGATATCTTGTGGAGAAAGTTTGGACTGCAACAATGTGATTACCTGATCATACTTTTTCATCACCATGGGTGAAGGACCATGAGTTACGGGATCTCGGTCTTGTTCTGAAGATGGCCATTCAACTGCTATTTTACATGCCAACCACAAATCACCGGGCACGACGATGTCAAACAATGTATTCAAATCAACCCACAACACCTTAGAAATTTTTTTAAAACGATCAACCTGCTTATACCATTCAGCCGGGTTTTCCCTCAGCTGACGAAAATTATTTGTAAATGCTGCCAAATCACCCCTACTCCAAGGCACATGTACATATCCTCCACTTGGTACCTCTCGCAGTGGGTAAGCCTCTACTGTTGCTGTTCCCCCTCCTGGAGGTGGTGTATCTTCTATCCCTTTCTTAACGCTCTTTTTCTTGGACCACCTCTCTTCCCACTTGTCAAGCATGCTCCATGCACAAATTCCTACAATCAGTTCTCGAACGTGGGTCTTCAGTCCTATAAGTCGTTTCTCCTCCAATTCCTGGTCACTGTACTGTAACCTGTGGCTTCCCTGCAACATCTTGGTTTTGGACAGATCTACTTCATACCTTCATGCTAGTTCTGTCAACTTCTCATGTGCTTTCCTTGCTTTCCGGGTGACATCCTTCACCACAAACAACAGTTCATCTTGCTCATAAAGCTCCATCCTCTCTAAGGGTAGATTTCCGCTTATTATTTCATCCACTTCTACCTTTAGTCTCACTACATCCAGCACCTTAGCTCTTATTGCAGCCTTAATCGTTACCTGACTTGACGCACCACTCGACCCTTCACCTTCGCTGCTCTGATCCCTACGAGAGTTTCCTTCTGTTATGCTCTGTGGAGCATTCTGATTCCCAGACGTTCCCTGATTCCCAGACGTTCCCTGATTCCCAGACGTTCCCGGAACAGCTCCTCCTCCTGTCACCCTTCCGTTAGGCCCCCTAACCGGAGGTTCCCACATCCTTAAATCGGAACGTGAGTCCACCAGTGACACTGACCTCACTGCACTTGGCCCACTCCGCCCCCTAGAAGAGTCTGCAGTAGCTGGCAATGGAGTGCTAGCCTCTACTGGTATCAAAAATGGACCGTGTCCACTCACAGTATCGTTCCCCCTAGAGCTGACCCCTTCTCCTACTCCGGCCTGTGACTGGTTACTGCTTTCCCTCTGGTTTGTATCATACACTGACACAATAGGTCCAATGGTGACCGGTACCGTAAGGGCATCCGGCAACCGCGAAGCAGCATTCGCTCCATTCATCTCTGTCTCCCTCAATGCTGGTGTCTCACTTCCTGACGTTTCTGTTTAAATCGTTCCCACTACCCTCACACCAGGGTTCATCTGTGGTTCCCCCACGCTTCCTGCAATTGCTCGCTTTCCCTCTTCTGAGTCTGGATTATATGGTGGAGGACGCTCTGCCAATAATCTTTCTAACAGGCTGTCATCGGTGTCACTGTCATCCTCCTCCCTTCTCTTCCGAGCGTCTCCTGCTTTCACTAACAGCGAAAATAACCTCTCTCCTTCAATGGCGTTTATCCTCCATCTTTTCGTCTGCGCATCCCATCGCGCATCCTGAAGTGCTCTCATCGATTTTTTTATTCTCTCCTGACTTCGATCCCTCTTCCTAGCATGTGCTGCTCTTATCCATGCAACTAACGCCTCAAACTGTGTTGGTCTAGGTGGAGGCTGTAATGAAGCCATCACTACCCTCAATTGGTACAGGATATCTAATCTAAAAGAACCATAACGCGGAAAAGCCAATTCTCCCTCGTTCTCTGAAATCTTATGCCAATTTTCGAGCCAAATTATAGTATGGAGTCCCACATTCGTGGCCATATAATGTGCTGGGGTGTCCTCGGGTGGTGCTTTCTCATCCACTCGATTCACTACTCCTCTATCTCCCCTGCAAAGATCACGTAACAACTTAAAGCTTCGCATTTTGAAATCAACGTTTTCCCCCACAATATTTTCATTTCAACTTCCCGATGACAATCCACCAATCCCAGAACCGCTCCCCACCAACCGACCTATTGCAGCGCGGCACTTTTTGACGTCACTCTTCCTCCTCACAGCGGTTCACCCTCCTTCACAATTGTTCTCTGCACATTCACACACTTCACTCATAGAATCTAGTAACCGTCTGTCCACCAAACGACCGGACAGTTACACCTCCGACTGTCTGTTCACGAAACGACCGGACAGTCACAAATAATTGTCTACCTCACCTCTGGCAACTGCCTGTCCACGAACCGACCGGGCAGTCTTATAAACAAATCGATAGGATCCACTCTCTCAGTTCCTTTCACACAGTGACCCACGAGCTGCGTCGGTCCCTCGAATTGCTATGGTCCGCCTCTGTGCACTAGCTTTCCACACAGCTCTATCAAGCTCTCTCACACACGTGTCCCTATCACGGGTGGGTTTGTCGATAGTGCTTCACGACTCCCACAATCACTGGTCAGACAATTACAACACTGGGTGTCTTCTACACCACAAATCTCTATCCCGGGATCTTAGGCTACTCGTCGAGCCTGACATCAAAATCATCAAATGATCAAATCATATCACATGGACTGCGTACGCTCAGCCCGGAACCACATTCACTCGACTCTCAATCCAACTCCGCAAGACATCACACAACAAATTTACCGCACCCTAACACAAACATCCCTATTCATACTCACAACACCGTGAACCGTTGTTCCCGCCGCACCATCATTCTCCGTCAGTTTCCAGCATGCTCCACCGTTCTCAACTTTTTAGGCTCTCATTCTCTGGGACCTTTGGGCCTCTACAACTAGTTTCTCCTTACGTTGTAGATTATTCTCTCCCTCACTCCAATAGGAAACCATCCTCCGCTACCAACTGATGTGGCTGAGGTTCCTCCTATAACTTACTCTGGAACACTCTCTGGTGGATGGACCGTTGGTTCCTGCTTGGCAGTGTAGAGGGAAGAGATACACTGTAACCACTACTTACACCACAATTTGCAGGCCCAATAATTCATGACTCCTAAGAATCACAGACTCCAATTTCCAATTTAGTTGATTTATTACAAAGCCAAAAATAGTTGGACATACAGACACCTCAAGACGAGGTTGTAAAAATACATCGGAACTAATACAAGGCCAAACCTACGGGCAAAGTTGACTCAATGAAGCATGAACAGAATGACAATTTCCAGAAACAGAATTCAGGCAATAAGTGCCCCCACATCTAAGTCAGACTTCATCACAGGTTCTTAAGTGGAAAGCATTAATCTATCCCTACTCTGTCATTAAGGTGACTTCCCTATTTAGCATTTTCTCCCCAGGCAAGTTAGGAAAAAAGGTGTCAGCGAGTGAAGACTTCCGAAGACGTTCACTCACGTTGTATGGGTCAAGTAGCATAAGCTACGGAGTGCGTGCTAAGGTGCTCCTCCCCTCCTAGTGTCTCCTGCTCTTCTCCTAACTCCCCCGTCGGGGCACTGTCGCTAATTCAAACTTCGAGATCACAAAACACGCCCATAATGGTCACGTCTTCGACCCGTCACACTGGGGTCTCAGAGGTGAATTTCCATTCCACCTCTGCTCTCCCAGGTCCTGGCTCGATGACCTTGCTTACCAGGCCTGTTTCAGCTAAAAAGAACACCATCTCCTGATATCAACTTCTCATACGCTCATTGTATCCACTGCTCTCCGAGACTGACTCCTAAAACAAAAGCGTTATTCTAACTAATAATGATGAACTCACCACCTGCAACGGAAAATAGTGAGAAAGAACAGATTCAACATGCACATGAATTCAACCTACACGTTTAAACCCCACTAGAGAGCTTTCCAGGGTAAAATAAATTTTCAGGCCTACAGAAATCGGCCAACATAAGAAAATGGCGTACAGGCCTCATAAAACTACGTATAAGTGAATGCTTACTGAACATTTCTAAATCACCACGTTACATGAACAAATCAAATATGTGAATAATTGTAAGTAGCATACATTATTCGTTGCACGTTTGGCCTTCAGCTGAGCACAAACTATTCTATAGTGCAAAATCTTTCACATTAGTGTAATACAACTATAACAGGAGACTTTCATGTTATTACGATACATTTCTAACACCATTATTTTAATACGACAGAAGAATAAATGCAGGTGCAGCCTACTCATGATTATGATGCACCCCTACAAATCAAAGAGCACATTTGCGCTCTATCAGTCACCTCTACGATTTTGTGATATTTGTAAGTTCAGATCAGTTCATAATTAATTAAACCCAGTGCACAATCTCAAGTGATGTCCAGAGTGGTGTTCAGGGTGTAGCTAACAAGAGTGACGCACTTACAGTGGCTCCGAGGCCCATGGGTGTGCGGAGCCCAAGTCACCCAAATGAGTCACAGTTTTTTTAACCATAAAAGCAGGAAACGGGAAACAAATGACCTCATTTTCATTAGTTCTTCTGGTGCCCTTGCTCCGCCACTGGTGGTGGTGTGCAGTGCGTTACGGGGCAAATGCAATACTGCACCTTCGGCTTGATGACGTGTGTTCCTTCCTCCCATTCAGTAATGTGTGCACTTCCGTTCACGAAGCAAACTTACATATTAAAAAACGAGATACATCCAAAACTCAGGAATTCTCCACAAATTTGCCTTAACATTACTAATAGCGATTGATATGTCCTACACTCTCCCACGGTAGCTTTCCATTTTAGATATCTCAACCAATCATTTTTTGTCCGATGAATAATACATTAGAGCAGATTGTTAAAATATGAATTTAAATCTAAGGCTGAGTGATGCAAGGCTTATCGGATTGTAACATATTCTGGCGGCAGATATTCATGAGCCCTGCAGGTTTTCCTTCAAGTACAACGTGCAATTTAGGCATCTCTTAGACATGAATATATCACATCGAAGCAGGGAAACGATTTTTTCAAACTTTGCATTTTTAACTCTTTGCATGCAGTAAAAAAAAAAAACTGATTAAAAGGGTGGGTGATAGTAGGGAGACTTCTGGGCCAGTTTATTTTTATTTTTATTTAGATGTTTTATATAGTGTCATGTGTTTCCTTTACATTGTTGTGCATTTTTTTTTATTTTGAGATTAAGTTTTATAGCAATACTTTGATTTACTGGTAGAGTGGAGCTGGCAGAATTTTTCCAAATGAGCCTCACAGTGCAGGCGGCCACAACTAGACGGGTGGCCTGGTTGGGTTATGGCAACCCAACCTACTCTTACACCAGCACCCTAGTCTGCAGCCTACCGGAGTGACAGAATGGTTAGCCCTGCTCTGACTGTTGCATGTTCAGTGCTGTCCCTGCAGTTAACTTGCTAAAGGCAGAGCAATCAGTGGTGCAGCAGGTGCAGTGGCACAAGAGCTCAGAAGCCCTTAGGGCCTCACTGAACCCTGGTTAATGTTGCATTTTACAATCTAAATAGCAGTTATGGGTACAATTCCGTGTTTTCACCAGGGCCATTGCACCCTTACTACGCCACTGGCTAAATGCATGTAAAACATTGTGGAAAAGTCCTTGAATCCCAATTGCTAAAACTGAAGTGCTAATTATAGACAACTAACTTCCAGCACCGGGGCACGCCTCCGACTAGCCGAGCGCTTTATAAATCTCCACCATTCATGGTAGGACCAAAAACAAAAGCTCAGGTCCTACAAGCAGACGAGGGAGAGTTTCCCCTGATTAACCTTGACTCACGCATGTTAAAGGTATGGCCCAAATTTATCATTGGTTTGCGTCGCCCTTGCGTCACACAAGGTGCCACAGGACAATGCAATCCTTAAGTCAGATTTACCAAGCTGCTCAAGGCCACCGTTGCGTTACTTGTAAATCTGGAGTAATGCAAGACAGCTCAATTCTCTGTCTTATGCATTATTCGGCCCTGGGAAGGCGTTCCGTGAGTGGAGCATGTGTGTTCCCACGCTTCCAACCATGGATTTTGGAGCATTCACAGATTTACCAAGACTGATAAATCTGGGACTGAGTCAAAATGGTATCCTTCCTGAGGCACAAAGAGGAGAAATATCTTTATTGCTCCTCCTTGTTTCCTCTTTCCAAGTGTGCTTAGAAAGAGGAAATGCCTCCAAGGATTGTTTTTGTGCAGGAAGGTGTGAGTTACTACACAAAAACAATCCTGCGTGCAACGCAGGCACTCATACACCATGATGCACGGGTGCCTGTGCTGGTGCTAGGCTGTATGGAGGGCCCGAATTATCATTATTTGATGCAGCGCAACGCAGCAAGACAACTTGCAGTTCTGCGCTGCGTCAAATGGAGAGAGCAGGAATGCACCATATTTACTAACGTATAGAACATTCCTGCTCACTCTCTCTGTGAGGCCTAGCGCCAACGCACGCACCCTTGCGTCATGGTGCAATGATGATAAATCTGGCCCTATGTATCACTTACAGCGCTGCGAGTGTCATGTCAGTTTTCTTTGCAGCTGAAATGCCTTACATAACTGAGAGTCCCATTCACAACTGGTTTATTAATACTTTGTCTTTTTCAACTATTTTAATATAATTCGTTCAAGACCACTTAAATAGATTCATAAATTCGTATTTAGTACAAAGCACTATGCTGCAATACAACAACTTTCCCAAGAATTCACAAAATTCCCAGCATGTGGCAGATTTAAGGGAGTCATTAGCTTTGTCACACAAATTAGAATAATACTTTTTGCGTAATGGTGGCAGTAGCACAATGAAAGTCAACACACCGCCAAGAAATTCACCGACAGATTTACTAAGTTATGTCGCAGCTCAGCACAGCAACCAAAGTAGCCGCACAGCATTGCATGAGAAAGGGCAGGACAGCACCATATCCAATAAGATATGTCTCTGTCCTGCTCTCTTCCTCGTGGTGGTGCACAATCAGACTGCCTATCGCCACCCACACACCATTGCCCCATAGTGCACCTTTGCCCTATAGAGCAAAGATGTTTGTGTCATGTCAAATCTTAGGTCTTTTACTTCCAGGACCAAATACCATGCCTAGACAAACTTTAAAACCTTTACCACTTTGGATGTGTGCTGTACTGTGCAGCACGCATGCAAAAGTCGGAAAAGCTTGGAAAAATGAAAATATTTCTCCTTTTTACGCCTGCCTCCAAGAGATGTTATTTTATGGTGAAAATCATTGTCTACTATTGTTACTATATAGGGATTTGTGTCAAAAAAACATGGGTGACTGTTGTACTACCATTCCCTTGATGCAAAGTAATGCAAAACTGTGCTTTACATTCAGGCAATGTCCCAGTGCAAAACAAGTTTTGTGCTGGAAAGTAAGTTCCAACTAAACATTTTGTGCAGGTTTGTGTCACTTTTTGTACATAAACCAGTTGCAAAATATTAGTAACTCTGCCCTTTTGTTTAGATGGACTTGAGCTTCTAAACGATGAAGATGGTGGCTAAGATGAGTAACGCCATGGCACTGTAAACCCTCTTAAGGGCGACCTAGTTGATTACTGTCCATACAGACAATACACCACTCAATACCATTGATGCATACGGTTATCCAAAATGGTCATAAATCTGTGGAAGGTGGGAAATGATAGCTGCAGAGAACACTGAGGGAAATTACAGAAATCTAGGCATCAGTGATGGCAAAAACGACACAGCTAGAAAACTAGAGGGAGGTGGAACACTGAATATTTTTAAACCCCCTTAAGATCAGAGGCGTTTTAATGCGTGGGCAAAGTGGGCAATTGCCTAGGGTCAGCACCTCCGAAGAGCTTCTCTGGGAAAGTAAACTTTCTCTCCATTTGGTCACCTCTAGTTCTGTATCTCACCCTCTGTCCTCTCTGCCTACCTCTACTCTCTCTCAATTTGCTCTGTGGCATCTTAAGGATTTTTGGTGGTCTTGGAAAGACATATTACTATTGTTTTTGTATGAGCGTCGTATCTGAAAGTTTGTTTGGTATCATGTGGGCTTCAATTAGCAGAAAATGGGCAGTAAAAATAGGAATGGGGCCCCAAAATATGCCTACCCAGGGCCCCAAAAGCCTTAAGACAACAGCGCTTAAGATATAACAACATTTGGATAAATATGGGATAACATAGTGACCAAGAGGGTTAGACACTGCTGACTGATTATTACAATGTTTTTCTGGATTTGTAGGGATCAGACCTAATCATGAAATGAAAACAATGCATATAGTTCTGACTGGGAGATCCTGCTTCAACCAGATATGATTTCGTAGCCTTGTGCAATTGATCTATTTGGGGAGCATCTCTTCTCAGTGACAACATTTCCTGAGCCCATGCTCAAGGAAGTCACTCATTGTTCCTTTGAGCACACGTCAGTGTCATCAGAGATGAGAGTGGAGGAAAGCTCGGATATATCATTATATCCTTTGTCACGAAATAGGGTGCCATGTACATCTTGAAGAGCTAATGCAGCTCAAGATTAGGAAACAGGGTATGTCTTAGTGTTTGCTCACTGGAATGAACAATTTTCATACTGATGGCAGACTGACTGCAGAATGATAGGTGCACAGCTCTCCCTTACATCTGAAAACGTACTGCGGTTAATGCAAACACCAAAGGTCATACCATTCCACCTTCTCCAAGTCTTCCCAATTTAACGTGTGGGTTGACGTAGCTTGGATAGGAAAAGGTCAACACATTTTAAAACAAATGTTAACAAGAGACATATCTGTAAGGTTTGGGCCTCGGCAGCTCAGTACCCAAGAAAAACAAGCAAAGCCTTGCAGGTTTAAAAAAATAGAAACCCTGCAAATGGGGTGGCACTTGCTTTGATTGTATACGGTTTACTTAACCATAATTTCCTGCAAACAATCATCGTTAAATTACAATATTTTCCCACATGTACCTCTGGAAAGCATATGAATATGTGAAAGAACATTTATCAAAGGATAGGAAAAGGCGAAAACACTGATCATGCCGACTACATCCAGGGGATAGATTTTAATTTAAATATAATAAGTGCCAGTTTATAGTAGTTGCCAGGGGAAGCCTAGAGCCCCGGGTATCCTGACATTATAAATGATTTCAGCCTGTGCCCTTGCTCCTCTAATTGGTCACAGAATTCTCTAGAGACCAAAAATGTACTCATAATGTAAGAAGAATATTATTTTATCCCAGAGAAAATCTGGCCCACCAACACTAGCAGGAGATATTTCCTAGATACAATATTGCGCACCACTGGTTCAATTCAATTTGTCAACAGCGTAGGACAGCATTGCTTCTAGCCATTAAAAGTGATATCAGATAAGAAATTACACGTAAAAGGAAATATTACAAATCACTGTTGCATGAGAAGGCGGCAATATGGGAATACAACAGGTGGCAGAACCTTCATGGGGCAGTGAAAGTCAGAGACGCCCGTACTTGTTAGCGTAGTATTACAAATGGCAATAAACAAACCATCAGAAGGGCAGAGCTGCACATAAAAGGTGGCTGCTGTGACATAAAAGTGGTGGGCAGCGCAGAGGAAAGAGGAGGGCAGCCCGGGGGGGGGGGGGCCAATTTAACAAAAATAAGTATGAAGGCACTTACCTGCCGACGCCGCCTCAGTGCTCTTCTGCACCTCTCCTCTCGCCCAGTCCCCTATGCCAATCACGACGCTGCTCTCCTGTTGGTAAGGCATGAGAGCCACACAGTAATTGCCTGAGCAGGCTGGTTTAATGCTCAGTCAGGGACTGGGAGCCTCTGCAGTTCTCCACCCAGCTGCGCAGCACAGCTCGGGTTGGAGAGATCTAAGTGCGCATGACGGGTTGGCAGTCCTAAGACGGCCGGTCAAACCGTCATGCGCACTTGCAGCAGTGCCCACAACTCTTCCCCCCTGTTGCAGATGCTGTCTATCAGAATAGCCCGGCCCGCCCTACCCTTGACTGGCGCAGTGTGGAAAAATAAAATGATAATAACCTGTGTTATTATCATTTTATTTTTCAGGTCTTCACTGTTGAGAGAGCAGCGGGCGACATTCCTCCGCCTCAATGGAGGAGCCGCAGACACTTCTCATTTTGGAATAACACTGGGCATGCTGATGCATAATGAACTATTCTTATTGGGTGAACGTATGCACGTAATTAATAGGAAAAGGAGGGGTACCCAACGATGCTCTGGAGACCTGTTAGAGGAAACTGCTAGATTGTTTTGTGTCAACAAAGATGTCCACAAATGCTGTTCCTTGGCCTGCCTGCTATTCTCCTTGCAGTGAAACGAGGCGGTAGAGGCTGTTGATGCATGCACAAATGACTTCCCAACGCTAGGAGGATCTTAGATTGCAATACTTTTGTTTGCCGATTATGCCCTACTGGTTTCTAAGACACTCAATGGTCTACAGAATCTACCAGATAAATCTGGTGAGATATGTACCTCTAAGGTAGACGTCTTCAAACGGTAGAACGGGCCCCCCCTTGGGGTGCCTTAAGTGATCTCGAGGGGGGGCGGCGCCAGTCTCTTGCCAAAAGAAGCATGATGCTTTAATTTGAGTGTTAAAAACATGAGCGGCAGCAGGCCACTTTGTAATGGGCCATCACTAACAACTTTTGTCATGTATATCTTGACTGGGAGTATGTGTAAAAGGGGTAACAGAGCTGAACTGCAATGTTTAAATATGTTTAGACATATTTAAACATTGGCAATTTTGCAGCATTAGTGTGAAATAATTGAGGGGGGCCCGAGGATTTTTTATTGTTGAAGTTTTTGAAGTTTGAAGACCACTGCTCTAAGGGCTTGGCTAGTCATACAGATAAAGCTAAGTTAATGATGTTTAGCCCACATAAACGTGTTAAGATTAATTTTATGTTAGATAATTCACCTCTCGAGCAGGTGCATGAATTTATAATTTCATTGTCAAGCCTTTTCCTTTTCACCATTTCCATGTGGACTACAGTTTATTTGTAGATCATCTTATCGTTTGCCATTTCATTGCAAATAATACAAGCGTGGCAGATTGCCATGCTATCACGGCAAAATAAAATCTCTATATATTTTTAAAAGTGCTCTTCCAGCTCAAACAAAGAAGCAAAATTGTCAGTACATCAATAATAGATGACTATCAGAGCAGGATTTTTTGTCGGAGGTGATAAGATTGAGGGAGTGGATTTTTTGAGCTTGAGAAGTTAATAGTGTCAGCTTTCGAAATCTGCCATATTGTCTTTTCCATTCCCTTATTGTGGTGTGATATGATGGACAAAAACTGGACACAAGAAGGCAGTCACTCCTAACATGAGGACTGAGCGAATGATGGCGTTGAACGTAATACCTGGCAACATGAGGGCAATAACTGGCATATATCTCTTGAGCAGAAATCAAAATCTATGTTTCTGGGCAAAATTACTGGAATGACTCATAATGTTAAACTACTGTTTGAAGACAACCTGTGTCATCTTCCAGAAAATGACAAATATACTCCATAATAGGTGATTCACTAATATTAACAATTTGGCATTTGGGGAAAACATTAAAAAGATGAAGAGAATCTGATAGCCTGCAACATAAATCAGTGGGCTAATCTCTGACTGCTCATAAATTAGAATTCCATGAAGGCCAACTCACTCTCCCTTTGTTCCGAGTTCAGTAAAGTGGATAGCACAGGTACACCCTTACCTGTAACGGTATAAGTAACACCTGTTCCTAACAGTGCTTTGATAATGCAGAATTGTGGTACGAAGCGCTATGTGAATCCAGATTATTATTACTTGGTTTGGGGACGCAATTAGTTTTATTACTGAAAAGATGGTATTTAAAGTGAATTCAGAGTATTTCAGACAGTTGCGAACTGCAGTTTTTTTCCAGGGACATCCCAGTATATTTAAAGACAAGACAAGCTCAGGGCTGGACTGGCTACCGGGCGTTTTGGCATGCTGCCGAGCTGGGGGCTGATTTCGTTGATGGGGACCTGCGTGTGCTGAACGAAATTCGTTTTGCTTTGTTTATTTCGTAGCACACGCAGGTCTCCATCAACGAAATTAGCCCCCATGGCAGTGACATCAGCCCCCAGCTCGGCAGCATGCCAAAACGCCCGGTAGCCAGTCCGGCCCTGGACAAGCTGCTATTTTGAAACAAATATGTGCCTTTACAAAATATTTTAAGCTGACAGTTGGGTGATAATTCGTCCTATTTTGGTGACACCCAGTACTGATGTTATACCATAGATTCTGTGGCAGCAGAGCACCCTTTCTTGCGGCCAAGGTAGAGGAATGTTATGAACTCTAATCATATTTTTAATGACCTGCTTATCTCTGTCTATAAGTATTGTCATACTTCCGGATCACAGCTCAGCCAAGTACCACGCTTCAGGGGTTAGACTAAAGCATTTTATTGCTGGTGTCCTCATCGCTGCACTAAAATGCAGTAGTCACGCATTTATAGTGCCCTGATCACCCAATGCGAAGCCACTCAACCAGGAGCTGCATTAGAGCAGCGAGCATGCTGCCAATGAGCGCGCTAAGTGCCGCTTGTGCCCGTTGTCTCAAATACTGTGTGCCTCTTTAATACTGAACATTGGAGCTGCGGTGCGGGCTGTGGCTTTAACCGAGGCCCACCTCTCGCTCCAGCATATAATCTGGTGGGTCAAACAAATAAAATGAGGGCCCGGCAGTGCTATATGGATCTGGGGTGGCGCCTTGCCTCTTATTGTTTTACGGCAAGGTGCCACCCTAGCTGCGACCAGCAGTGTGTCTAATTGGCCCCCTTAAACACTAAGGGATGGGGACAGCTTTGTTTTTACTTGCCCTGTCTGTCACCACTTTAGAAGTGGCTCGTCTCGATCCATTCACCGACAAGACTCCAGCTTGAGAGCGAGCATCATGTAGAGAGCGAGCAGGGGGGAAATCTGCAAACTGGTTCTTGCATGATGAAGCATCGACCCCCCATGATCCTGGCTTTGGGAAGTAGATCTATGCCCCTGCAGCTCAGGAAACACAATCCTGGTCTACAGAGCCAGACTAAGGTCAAGCGCAGCCATACAGGTGAGCAGGAGGAAGGGAAGGCAGCTAAAGAACACAACGTCCCAACATAATTCAGATGACAGGTCCTCATAATTGTTGTAAATTTATTGGCTGGCAACCTGTTAACTTATTAGCACTGAGGTAGAGTGCTCAGACTGGGCTGGTACACCTTGAACTTTTACTTCATTGATCTGTGTCACCTCAGTGAACATATTTTATTAAACATACCTGTTTTGCTCCTCATTTCACTAATGAGACTCTCTTCAGGGGTATGCGTTGTTCTCGCCTAAATGGACATTTCTGACAAGAGAGCAGCTGATCCTTGCCCCTCCATCTCCTCCCGAAATCTGAGGAAAAAAAGCTAGCTCATGCGGGTCACACAACTTACGGTGAAGATTGTAGAAGTAACTTTCCAAAACTCGGACAGATAAAGCAAAGAGGGAGCAAAAGAGACAAAGAGATGAGAAAGGGGCAGAGAAAGGGAGAAGATGGCGGATAGAGAGGGTGAGTGGAGAGGAGGGGGAGAAAAAGATTAGGGATCAGATGTACAATGATTTTGCATTAGGAGTTGTGTTACTTTGTGCAAGAACCCAACACAAAATTAGTTTTGCCATTTACTAAGCCAAGCAAAGCCATTTTGTGTGGGTTAGTAAATACAAAGTGACACAATGCAGCGCATAGCTCTGTCTTGCATTACTTTGCATCGGGGTGGTGCTACATGGGTGGAGCATGGGCGTTCCCAAACTGACTTGTAAAGCTGGATTTGCAACAAAATGGTGCACCTACCCAACACAGTAACAGGGAGAAATTGCTTTATTTCTCTTTGTGACTTCCTCTTTCCAAGTGTGCTGCATTCTGCAGCACATGGTGAAAGAGGAATATGAATATAAAAAAAAAATGTATGCAGGAAGGTACTCCTTCCTGCATACAAAAATATCCTTCCGTAACGCAGAACCCCTTGCAACATGGTGCAAAGGGGCCTACATTGGCGTGAGGCAGTACACAGTTCACAGAGCAGAAATGCTTCATATCTTTGTAAATATGGAATATTCCTGCTCTCTCTTTTTTACGCAGTGCAGCGTGGCAAGTTCACTTGCTGTGGCGCATTGTGTGAATTAATGTTAAATGTGCCCCTTGGTGTGGTGGAAAGCAAGAATTGTATGGTGATAAGCAAAAGTGGAAAGGAGGGAGATAAATTGTGGGGGGAGATAGTGAATAAGCTACTTGTAACTGTACCTACACTCAAGTGCTTATTGACGCTAGCTATGAATGTCTAAGCGAAGAATAAGAATAGGAAAGATAGGGAAGAGGCCACACATCTCTGCTTTTCTGGTGAGAAACATGCAAAGCATGTATAGTGACTCATGCACCCCTGTGGTCCAGCATTCTTGTGGTCTTATTCAGGGGTAGGTGGCAACGGACAGTCCTCTGACTCCTAGAGGAAGTCTGCAAGAGAATCCGCTGGTAGACCCTGTTTCACAACAGACATAGCATAGTAACGAAATACTACTTGTGGAATGTCAGTATGAGACTTATCCTCTCTTTGTCCTTGCATGGTGCGAGAAGACAGGCTGTGAAGTCCTGCTGTTTAAAGTTGCCTCTCTGCTCTTTACCGTTGTGTCTGATACTTGGAACTCTGATATACAGTAGCGTAGCTAGACCTTTTCGGCTGCAGGTAAGAGCGGAGGGGGGTAAGGCCGCCGCCCCCCCAAAATGCACCCCGCACTTGTTACCTATCTGTAACTGTTAAATTCTGTGAATACAGACTTTGCTGCAATAAAGGAATTTGTGCTCCATATAAGCATTGTCAAGTTTATACATTATAGGACATGAGTAATTTATTGCAGTCATCTGTCTGCGTACACTTAATTGCCTTGTTTTGCTAATTTTTAAGTATAACACATGAGTTATTGACATGTCGAGCATAGGGACACAATAAACATTAAAATAACACACATCAATAAACTAAAAGCTGGCTGCTGCGGGATCATGATCGAGCAACTAATGTCAGATCCAAATTGAGCACCCACAAATTTGTGACAGTGTAGGGTTCTCAAATTTATAGGTGTACAATTTGCACTCGGTTACTTAGTAATTAGAAATACTCTCTAAATAGTGTAATAGCATCGTCAGGGCCGGACTGGGAACCAAAACCGGCCCAGGCAAACTGCTCGGCCGGCCCCCCCCTGGGGGTAGGGGGGTTGCAGCTAAGCTGTTTGCGAGGGCCGGTTTTGGCCGATTTTGTTACAGGGGGCCGATATTGCCGACTTCCGGAAACAAAAACGGCCCCCCAGGGGCGTAAAATTGGCCCCCACCCTAGCGACCCACCGGCGAAACGCCCGGTGCCCGCTACGGCCAGTCCGGCCCTGAGCATCGTAAGTGCATTTGATTTTGCCCACTCTGAGGCACACAGAACAGCTTTTTGAGCTAATTGTACATGTGATTTGCATCAGGCTTTTCCTGTTGCAAAACACACCTGCAAATTGCAGACAGATAGTTATCCCACTTTGGGCGTAAACAGAAAGCTTGACTAACAGGCTTAGCAGTTTTAATTTCTCAAACATTTTTTAACTTTGCATGTGTGCGGTAACGAATTGCACACATACAGGGCCTTATTAGGATGTCAGGCAGAAGGCCATCGGACAGCTCGTTGGTAGCGTTCCGCCTGACATCTGAGGCATTGGTCCGACCGCCGTATTATGATACAGGCTGTCCAACCGATGCCTGCGGGGGAAACCGCTCTGCCTCCGACAGGCTCAAGGAGCCCGTCTGGGCGGAGGGCGAATCGTAATCCCCAAAATGAAAGTGGTGCCTGTTCAGGCACCACCATGGGGATTACGATGCACATTTCCACCAGCCTTTTCATGTTGGTTCTTCTGCCATGAAAAGGCTAGCTGAAAGGGTAATTTAGGGCCCCTAGCAGGGCCCTGTTCCCCTGTGGCCCTCAGCTATGGGCCCTGGGGGGCTCCTGTGGTGCCCCTAAACATCCATGCATCGTGTGGCAGGCACCACATGGTGCCTGCCTCACAGTTCATGGATGTTTGAAAAGTGTTTTTTTTCTATTGGGGCTTGTGCTGCAATAGGAAGTATACACTTTCCAACTGCTGTGAAGGCGATCACATCCTAATTTGGGAAGCAAGACCGCCGACTCCTTGTTGTGTGGTCCCGCTTCCGACACGATGTTCGACCGGCATCGTAATGAGGCCCACAGTGTTAGAAACGTTTTAAACTATGCCTAAACCAAGTATTTTGATTTGGAAGGGTATCATTCTAGTAGAAAACCTGTGCTTTATATCATACATAGACATTTGCACTATGGTGCAAGGATGTGTGCATGGCACAAGGCAGCCTAGACTGGTTAAGAGATATCGGACTGTCTCAATTTCATGCAATGCAACTCTGCACTTTACAAATTGTAGTTAAATCTGGCCCTAATTATAGACCATGAGTATGCGTTATCCAGAAAGTTAAGAATTCTCAATGGATCTGGCAGTTCTAACCTTCTGTCACAACCTATGGCTCATGAATCAAAGTGAGCCCACAGCGCAGTAACATTGTAATATTAGAATTATGCTCCTCGTATTTTTAGTTAGAAAAAATATGCACAGCTGATATCTCTGGAGATTCACATCCAGGTGTTGCAAGAAAGCAAAGTAAGGAGAATAAGCATGATTAATCCAGGAGGCAATTAAGGCACACACTTCAAGATATTTGTTCTGTGCAGGAATAAGTGACACACATAACACTATTTATAATTGAAAGATTTGATTTTTAACCACTGTATTTACTTAATATTCAAGTTTCTGTATTTATTCAACCCGGTGCGGATGATATATTTAAATTTCGCCCTATAGATAAGAGACTAAAATTGAGAAGATCTGAGCAATTACCTTCGGATTGTTTGAACTTCTCTGCACCTGGTCAGATGCTGAACCAAGCATAGAGATTGTGTTGTAAATGTGAGCAGTGCACACCAGCTTGCACCTGTCTAGAGTTCACTGGATATCAATGAGGTGGTATATTTACATTTCAAAGAAGAGAAGAATGGCTGGCAGAGGATTAAAAGAAGCATTTGTTGAAAGAACGTCAATGCCTCCGCTTTCTTTCTATAGGTCTCAAACTTAGATGCGCAGGGTGTACAAGGTGTGCTGTGTTGTTTCTGTTACTACAGCCCCTTACTACATCACATGCCACTACATTGCCTCCAAGACATTGCCCGGCAATACATCGGGCATATTTACAAGAAAATGTCGGAGCGTGGAGCAGCGCCAAATTTGGGATGGGCAGTGCTCTGACTCTTCCAAAACACAGGGATGCGCACTATTTACAACAATATAGAGCACCCCCTTTTTTTTCCTAGCGGTGGCGCTAAAATTAGCTGCCTTGCACCAAAGCAGGCACCCTTGCACCATAGTGCAAGGGTGCCTGTGTTGTAGGGAATGATTGTGTCCCTTCCTGCACATAAACAATCACTAATGGTGTTTTGCTCTTTCTGTGTGTGCTGCACACAGAAAAAGCAAAAACAAGGAGAAATCAAAGTATTTCTCCTCGTTTCATCAGCACACATAGAATAAGCAGTAACGAGGAGAAATAAAAGTATTTCTCCTCGTTTCCCCATTCTAAGGCCTGCGTTAGTTTTTGGCGCTGCCTCAGATTTCCAGATCCTTGTAAATCTGGGGCTGCGTCAAAGAGCAAAGGGTGTTGCGGTGGAACACCCACAGCAACACCCATTGCATGCCCCTTTTACACAAAGTGATACGTGTAAAGAGGCCGTATTTACAAGGTGAAGTTAAGCCACGAAAAAGTAGCTTAACGCCGCTTTGTAAATATGGAGAAGGACATAGCGTCAGCAGAACGTTTTTAAAAGTGACTTTCTGGTGGCTCTATCCCCTTGTAAATATACCCTATCATTTCTGGGGTGGAGAGAGACCCCGTCAGCATCCAGTTTGTTCCAATTCAAGTTGCTCTTATCAGATTTTTGATAAAAAAACCTTTTGCCTTAACTGACAGTAATGCAGTGGTAAGGCGATGAAGTGGGGGGTACCACAGTGTATTTTTGTCTGCTTGCCTTTTGTAATACATTATTCAGTATAGAAATAAAGAGGCATTCAAAGAAGACAAAAGGTCATACCCAAGAGGAAAAGGGGCTGATTCACAAAAGCTTTTATGAGGACAGGAAGTAGCACTACGAACTTGTATCTGCTTTGTGAATTGGGCCGAAACATCAAACTCCCTGTTAGTAAAACAGCAAAGAGAGCACAAACATTTCTATTTGCACTGATTGTACATAAACAGTCCAGGAATTTTAACACTGTATTCCAATTTTAGATGTTTTAAGGCTAATTCACAAAGGCAAGAAATAGTACATAAAAGGGTACTTAAAACAAGAGTACCACTTTACATACTCTAAAACACCTATGTGAATAGGCCCCATAAAAATGTTGTTGTTTGCAAGAGGAAGTAAGACGATAATGTATTAAAAGAATTAAGCTGGAAAACACCAACGCAAGAAGGATATCATTGGCAAAGATGGGAGTGAGACCAAGGCTCGACATAATCACATTTATTGCTCGGATTACAAGTTCATGGCTACTCTCCAATCTCTGTAAATAGGAGTTTGCACATGTTCAGTTCAGCTCAAGTTCTTTATTTGGGTACAAAAAGTAGCCATAAAAGAACAGACATATACAATAAAAACAAATAAATACATAGAAATATGCAATGTATAAAAACCAATCTTTTAAAAAGAATCTTTGTCTTCAATACAATCACAACTCTAAACAGCATAATCAATCAATAATCAATTAATCCAGATGAATCGGTATTCATAGAGCTACGAGCTTGTACTGCATTCTCAAAAAAGTTCCTACGTTTGCACAAGGATTGGAATTTTTTCACAGTTTTTCCATGGTAGATACAAGAATGTCAAACCTGAAAGTTATGGGGGAAAAGGCCAGGAAAGAGTACAGTTGATGGACAGAATGCTGAACAATGTCAAACATTCACCCCCAGTACAGAGATATGGGCTTAAATCCATCGTTTTTTTGCTTACCGTGCCATTCCAATTTAGACCTAGCCTTATGCAAATCAGTCGACCCTGCTCCCCATGGGAACAGTCCAGCCTGAACTGCAGGCCAGGTTCTCCCTGGACCAGAAACAAAACATCCTGGGACCGAATTCGGGTTAGCACCCCTCATCAACCAGGCTAGCTTGACTCCAGCGGCATGGAGAGCACGGGACCCACATCTGGGCATACGCGTCCTGCTTGGGGTGATAAATGAAAAAGAACAATTAATGGACGGAATGCTGAACAATGTCAAACATTCACCCCCCCACTACAGAGATCTGGGCCTGAATCAATAGTTTATTTGCTCACCATGGCATTCCAGTTTAGTCCCAGCCATATGCAAATCAGTCTTGACCCTGCTACCCATGGGAACAGTCCAGCCTGAACTTCCAGGCCAGGTCCTCTCAGGACCGGAAAAAGCATCCTGGGATGGACCAGTTTCGGGGTATTACCCCTCATCAGCCAGGCTAGCTTGACTCCAACGGTATGGAGAGCACAGGACCCATATCTGGGCATACCTGTCCCAATTAGGGCTCCAAATGCAAAAAGAACAGTTGATGGACGGAATGCTGAGCAATGTCAAATATTCACTCCCAGTACAGAGATCTGGGCCTAAATCCATAGTTATTTTGTTCCTCATGCCATTCCAGTTTAGACTCAGCCATATGCAAATCAGTCTTGACCTTGCTCCCCATGGGAACAGTCCGGTCTGAACTGCCGGACCAGGTCGTCCCTGGACCGGAAACAAGCATTCTGCAACCGGTTTCAGGGTATCACCCCTCATCAGACAGGCTAGCTTGACTCCAGCGACATGGAGAACACTGGACCATGTCTAAGCATACCCGTCCCACTTAGGGCTACAAATGCAAAAAGAACAGTTGAAGTTTGGAATGCTGAACAATGTCAAACATTCACCCCAGTACAGAGATCTGGACCTAAATCCATCGTTTTATGCTCACCATGCTGTTCCAGTTTAGACCCAGCGATATGCAAATCAGTCTTGACCCTGCTCTGTATGGGAACAGTCCAGCCTGAACTGCCAGGCCAAGTCCTCCCTGGACCGGAAACAAGCATCCTGGGACCGGGTTTGGGGTATCACCCCATATCAGCCAGGCTAGCTTGACTCCAGTGGCATGGAGAGCATGGGACCCACGTCTGGGCATACCCGTCCCACTTAGGGCGGCAAATGCAAAAAGAACAGTTGATGGACATAATGCTGAACAATGTCAAACATTCATCCCCGGTACAGAGATCTGGGTCTAAGTCTATGGTTTTTTGCTCACCATGCCATTCCAGTTTAGGCCCAGCCATATGTAAATCAGTCTTGACCCTGCTCCCCATGGGAACAGTCCAGCCCAACCTGCCAGGCCAGGTCCTCCCTAGACTGGAAAAAGCATCCTTGGACCAGTTTCGGGGTATCACGCCTCAGCAGCCAGGCTAGCTTGACTCCAGCGGCATGAAGAGCACTTGATGGCACACATATTGCCTTGGTGCCACCACACAACAGAGAACAGGTTTACGGCAATTGAAAAAACTTCCATTCAATCAATGTGGAAGTTGTGTGCTTACCAGATTTATACATCACAAGCGTGTGTGTGCATTTTCCAGGATCAACACATGATTCCTTTGTACTACGGAACAGCACCATATCCCCTCAAATGTCACAACTTGTACCTGAGAGGTACAAAAGAACAAGAATGGTTGGGTACCAGTTGCGCAGAGTTATGAAAAAGTCAATTCAATATATCTGGTTACTCCAAGGATAAGGGTAATGGCCATCCACCAATTACCAGAAATGCAGACTAGGTCTACACCGTTATACACAAGAAAGGGGATATATCCTGAGCAAATTTCACAGTAATTAAGTACAGTTCATAATAAGTGTTGACACAAATGTTCTTCTTTGTCTTCTTTATTTCTTTACAGTGCTTCAACACAGTCCTAGCCGCCAACACGTGTTTCGTCTTTTTGTGATGTGAGCCACAGACTTCCTCAGGGCTAGAATTTTTAACACAGAAAAGCCCGTATTACAATTCCAGAATATTTCAATTGAGAAATCGTTTAAAAAGAGGCAAAGACACCACCCTTATATGTGTGTATATCGGGAAGAGAAACAGGCATCTATCAAGAAAAGAAATGAAAGAGACTAAAGAACACTGGAGTAAAAGTAATAACCATCTACACGAACCACCAAAATTAAAAACTTAAAAGAACCGTGCTAGAAAACAAACATAAGTGAGCAGTCAAATAAGAAACCGTACACCACTATAATGTAACTAGCCACTCACCAATTGTCGCGCAATGATCCGAAGTATATAGTTAAGACGAAATATCCAATATTGAGAAAGTATTATTCATAAGATTCCAAAAGTACCTAAGATCACAAATAAACACTAGTGAGCCATTTCTATCCAGAAATTATTTACCCTACAGACTCGATAAGTCCACCCATAACGAGTATTGCAAATACTCACTATTATCATCCTGATTAGCGAGACAGTAGTGAGGGTTATCCACAGTCTCCTGTTTATCACATATCCATCTGGCCACCTAGTGTAAACAATAGAGTCTAGGGTAAGGAACCACGTATAATAGGAAATCTCAAAACCTAAGACATCATGTCCGACACAACATAATATTGTGAGGGCTAGAAGTGTGAATTATCACGTAATAAGTGACATGCGTATAAGAACGAAATAAACCAAGTAACGAAAAACATCATACAGTCCATAATGTGATAAGGATAAGCCCATAGTATTCCTCATCAGTAAGAGTTACGGACAAGCATATCACATAATCAAGCCTCAGGACATTAAGTAAAAAGGCAAGTTGGTCCCTTGATGAGACAATATTTAGAGTAAAAGAGTAAGTACAATCTGTCAATATATTTTTTAGTAAATTTCAAGTTTAATGATCAAAAATAGTATCACATTTTTGGTTTCTTTTCTTTTTATATAGGAGACTCAGCTTATCCTAACCAACCATGTTAGCACTGCTGAGGTATCCAACAACGCCAAGGGAAGTCCTCTTCAATGAGGCCCATGGAAGAACATGGATACCAGTGGAGCGGGATTTTGGGCTTCTAAAGGCCAAATTTCGATCTCTGGATAAGACTGATGGAGCTCTCCTCTACTCACCCGATAAGGTATGTAAAATCAAAATGGCATGCTGCATGTTACATAACATAGCACTGCTACAGAACATCTTATGCATTGTAGAGGAAGGAAAGCACGATGAGCCACCAGGTAAGGATGTTGAAATGCCAAATGAAGATGAGAGTGGTGAGGAGGAAAGAATCGACTTATGTCAAGATGTTATTAACAACTTCTTCACATGAGTATAAGCATGTATTTGCGTAGTATGACATTAAAATGTAAACCAACTTTTAATCTAATGAGTATAAAGGTCTATGCTAAAAAAAATTAGAAAGGGCAAGTTAAGGAAAATCCTGGGCAAAGATGTTTATTGATCTAGGTTTTGACACATTGACTACTGTGGTTATTTTACATTGTTTATGTTTGATTGTTTTTAGAAAATGTGACCTCAAAATTAGTCATTTGTAATGTAATAATAAAAAACTTTTTGTTTTAATCTGTTTTAGGTTCCTTCACCATGCTATCTTCATTTGAACATTACAAAGTTGTGACATTTGCAGTTATATGCTGCTGTTGCGAAGTACAAAGGGAACATAGGTTGATCCTGTGTAATACACACACACCCTTTGCATGTACATATCTTGTACGAAGACAACTTGCACAGTGATTGAATTTAAGCTTTTGAGAATGTGTTAGACTTGTTGTCTGTTGAATGTTGCCACCAGGGCAATATGTGCTGTTTAAATTTCTCTAACCACATGTGGAAGGTCACCCAAAGCATGAAAATCTCCCTTTACATTGGCAAAATCCTCATTTTGTGGTAACTCTATGAAGCTGTTATTGTGTCCCATTATTGAAGAAAGAACTTTTATTGAAGAAAGAACTTCTTGTATAACATCACTAAAAGCTGGTTGTGACATTCCACCAGATACTGCAACAGTATTTTGGAATGATCCTGTGGCCACAAAATAGAGTACCATTATTTTCACTATTGATGTTATTGATGTGGGAATCCTATTTTGAGGCAGAAGATCTGGCTTCAGCTGATGACATAAATCAAGAATAGTTTGCCTATTTAATCTGATCTTTTTTTTATTATATCCCATTCTTCCATAGTGACAAGGATGGAACTTTAAATTAAAATATAACTTAAAGTATTTGGATTATGCATGCGCTCTGATGTATTTGCAAAATATGAAAAACAATTATTTTTTCCAATTTATTAAAATGATACTTTTTGATTTGCCATTTTTGTTATTTTTTGTTATTTTATAAAATGTGAAAAGCATTACCTACATGTAATTTATTTATGAATAAACAATCTTTTTAATTTTACCTTTTTAAAATGTATGATGAAACAAAGAAAATCGAACAAATTGAGAAAGTAAATACACTACCAGTCTTTGAATTTGTAATTTTTGATTTAATTCAAGAAAATAAAAATAATAAAACAAACAAAAATGTCAATCATGGAGAATGAAAGTATTATTGAAGAGCCTAAATTGTTTGAAATCCAATGCATAAAATACAACTGGCATCAAAAAGGTAAATGTGTCCAGAAAATAGTCCACAGAGTGAATGCTAGTCACATACTGTAGAAAATTAGGTTCTGTGTCTCTTGCTGGTGGAGGTCTTGCCATCCTCACCTGCTGGTCCAGATGAATGTCTCCTCCTAAGGAGGACTGGTGGATCCACAGTTGCAGGGACTGTGGTTAGTGCAGGTGTTTCCTCTTGTGGCAGGGCCTTCCTTTTTTTATGGCTGAGGCAGATGTAGTAGGCCCAGATGTTGTTGGACCACAGAAAGTGGAAGATGCTGCTGGAAAGGTCCTGCACATATGGGCCAAACAATCCTGCAGCACCCCAGCCAGGGAGCCCAAATTCAAGTTGAGATTTTCCATCTGAACATTGTGCTCCCTCTGCAACTGCTTCATCTCCCGGAGCTCTCTATGGATTTGGCCCATCATGTCTTGGGACTGATTGAGGGATCCCAAGACTTGGTCGATGGTGGCCTGGATGACAATGAACCCGGTGTCCTCACTTTGCTGGCCCATAGATTCCCTCCCACGAACCCTACCCCTACTGCCCTTGACCCCGTGTGTCCTATCCCACTGGGTCATAGCTGAACTAGAGGTGGTGGTGGTGTTCGATCAACAGCAGCCAGATCTGGGGGGCACACGATTGGTGGGATGTTCCTTTAGACACAAGAAGTGGAGGCATCCAGACACTGATTTCTGGTAACAGCTGATGTGGGAGGTGTAGGTGTGGGCTGAGTGAAACTCACTGAAGCTGTCTGCTGAGGCAGACCAGATGGACCAGACTACTCCTTTTCATCTGGACTTGCAGGAGTGCATTCCTCACGTAAGGCTTGTTCCTGGTCTGGAGTGGAGGTATCATCAGTAGCAGTGGCAGATGGTTGTCCACGTATTCATGGTGTTGGACCTATAATAAATTACAAACAAGAAAAGAATTCTAAAAGCCTGGAATATGCATCAAATGAGTTTGAAGAAAAAATGAAGCAACCTAAAAGGAAAAAGAAAATTAATATAATTATTGTACCATTCAGTAGCATTATAATAAATTACTAAACAGTTTAAATTACATACAAAACTACTACACAAAAAAGCAGGTAAAATAATGTCCTGAAATGAAAAAAAAAATAGAAAGCATACATGAAATATGCCAAACATTCAACACAACAAAGTAGAGAGAAGAAATGTGAAAGAAACCATTCCAATGCCTAGCAGGGTAAAATTCAAAAAAATAATCACCTAAGAAGGATAAATAGCATTAATCATCATATAAACATTGCAAAGTACATTTATTTAAAAAACTTATATACAGCATACAAAATAACATAGATTAAAATTTAAGTCAATTTAATAAAATAACAAGAAAATGACGCATACAAAATTAAACAAAATAATTCAAAACATAGCATAAAATAGAGATTGATAAATACATAACACTTTAACAAATGTGAAAATATGAAAAAAGAGAGAGTGACCAAAATAACATTGCAGTATTATTTTAGCAAAACAAAAAAGGCATCATGGAAGGTGTAGTTATTTCAATTAAACATTGGGAACACTTGCAAGATTGTAAGTCAAATATACCTAGTAAAAATTAACCCTGGGCGGAGTTCGCGTAGTCGCGCTACGCGGAATTCCACGAAGCCGCAAAAAAACTCAGCGAGCTACGCCAATTTCTGCAAGTGCACGGAATTGCTTGTTCCGCCCGTTCGCGATGCGTTTTTCCTGTTTGGGAACGCGTATTGCGTGTTCTGGGACGCTTTTGCGTGCTCGGGGGGAAATATCGCGCGAACTTCACGCGGTCGCCAATGGGCACGGCCATCTTGTTTTTCACTTTTTGCTATGGTTGTGGGCCTGTTTTTCTATCCTTCCTATATCTTTTCAATCCTTTGTTTCTAGAAACTTTTTTTGATCTTTTTTATTTATTATCTATCCCTCTCTATTCCTGATTGTATATTTTGTGTTTTTTCCTACTTTTTGTGTGTTTTTCACTGTGTTTTTCACTCTTTTTCTATTACTTGCTTTTTTCATTTCTTTTACTTACTTTCTTAGTTCCTACCTTTTCTTTTACCCCCCCCCGCCTACCCAGAACCATGGCAAAGGGCCAGGGGAAGACTAAGAGGAGGGCTCGGAGTGAGAGCCGCGACCGCCTTCCTTGCGGAAGGTGGCGCTCACAAGGGGCGCATGCATGGGCCTTATTTAGTGAGTCGGAGGTGGCCGCACTGTTTTTTTTTATCCAGCGCCACCTCCCCTTAACCCTAGCAGCAGGCGGGAGGCCTGGGTCTGGGTACGGGCTCCGGGAGCATCACTGGCGGTGGGCAAGGGTACGCCGGGCAGTGTTTCGCTGCGCTGGGGTCCGGCGCACCCATAACCAATTGACGCACCGGTGGTCCGATATCCTGGACCGGGAGCATGACCTGCTGGACCTGCTAGGTGTTGAGGTCCAGGGGCTTGGTGAGTAGCTATTTAAATTACTATTTTGTGTTCTTCTGTTCTGTGTTATTATTGCGAATATTCATTTTTTCGCAAATAGCTAACATGCTGCTTACATGCAGGTAACCTATGTTTAAAAATCTTATATTATGTGATTGTTACTTCCAGACAGGTGCTCGGCGCTACTAACTAATCGTACTTGTTTGCAACTTTGCGCTCACTTGGGCTGGTTATGTAAGAGAGGTTAGAGAATTTAAGTTAGGTAGGTAATCCACATAGGAAAGACTCCAGTCCTTTCCTTTGTCCTGTCAGGCTGTCCTGTCTCCTGTCATGAAGATAGTGGTAGTAGTTAGTTAGTTAGTATTATTTGGTAATTTAGCGGCCTGCGTCATGACTCTTGACGTGTCCTCTCTCATGACTTCAGTCCTAGTAGAACCTTTTGTAGTTCTTATAGTGAGTGAATTCTCATCCTCAGACCCTGCACCACCGCCTGGGACAACACCTGGTGGCCACCCACCCCCACAGACCACGCTCGGAACCTCGGCATCATCCTCGACTCCTCCCTCTCCATGAACCACCAGATCAACGGCGTTGCCTCCACCAGCTTCAACTGCCTTCGCATCCTCCGTAAGACCTTCAAATGGATCCCCCCCGACTGCAGAAAGACCGTCACCCACGCACTCATAACCAGCAGACTGGACTACGGCAACACCCTCTACGCCGGAATCAACAAAACTCTTCTACGCAAACTACAAACCATCCAGAACGCCGCAGCCAGATTCGTCCTTGGGACACCGCGCCATGAACACATGACCCAACACCTACGAGGCCTCCACTGGCTTCCCGTCGAAAAGAGGGTCACCTTCAAACTCCTCACCCACGCCTACAAATCCCTCAACAACATCAGACCCAATTACCTCAACGAAAGACTATCCTTCCACGTACCCAAGAGGAACCTCCGCTCCACCGACCTCGCCCTGGCTGAGGTTCCCCGCATTCGCAGAAAGAGAACTGGCAGAAGAGCTTTCTCCTACATCGCAGCAAAAACCTGGAACGAGCTCCCTGTTAACGTCAGACGCTCCCCCACCCTGCACACGTTCAGGAAGGACCTCAAGACCTGGCTCTTCGACTGACCCAGAGCGGCCCCCCCCTCCCCCCAGCGCCTTGAGACCCTCACGGGTGAGTAGCGTGCTATATAAACCCCTGATTGATTGATTGATTGAATAGCAACCAACCAGTTTGGTGCATGCAATATGCATGCGTCCATCTATGTATTAAGAAGAATAAATGCAGACTTAGCAATTGGCCCGTCAAAGGGGGTTGTTGGAGTTGAGACTGAGAGATGATTGGGAATGAGATCTGAACTTAGAAGCAAATATAATTTTTTTGCAATTCATTCCAAAGTCAGGAATAGGCGGGCTAGGTATGTTTAGGATTCAGGAATCGGAATTGAACTGTGGAATAATAATGATCGGATGGTACTCGACTGCGATACATACTAGTCAACCTAGTCGACTACTACTAGTCGAATAAGTCGATCTGATTGATTTAGCATAGGTCAATGTTATTGCAATTGCTGTTTCCTGTCTAAAAATATTTTTAGAGCAATTATATTTATATATTTAACACAAATCATTTTTTGTCTCTTTACAAGATCAGCATCCAGGGGCAAGAAGAAGACTGGGGCAGCTGGCAGTGCGGCGGGTGCGGGAGCTGGAGGGGCATCCCAGGAGCAGCAGGAAGTGGCCTCAGGCGCAGATGGCTCTACTGCTGCCCCCAGTAAGTCATCCTGGTGTTGTAATATGTTAATATTTCCCTAACTTTTACCGCTCTATTATTTCCATTTCCTAATTTTAATTTTTCCAAAATTCTCTTCAATCTATCTGTTTCTAAATTCTTGTTTTTGCTCGATTACCTACTACTAAGTACTACTAACATTGTTTCTTCTAGTGTCTGTTTTAATTTTTTACATCAAATCAAACTGCATCTGACTAACCTCTGCTCTGACTCTGTATCAGACAGTCTGTCCTTAGCTTGCTTTCTTCTGGGTTTCACTGAGCTTTCTCTCTCCCCTTATGTGGATTGCCTAGTAGTGGTACTGTAAGACTCAGAGAGCCCATTGGTCCTAGGCTACTATTAGTACTAGTAAGGACTCCTTACTACTACTAGTAGCACTAATGTGCTGTGCAGACTGCAGATTGCATGCCCAAGACAAGTAAGGTATATCCGCAGGTTTGTGAATTGTGAGATGAGAAGGCTTTAGTTTCTTTTACTGTCTCATCAACATGCTCAATCAGTAATGGCGGTCACTCACGTTGGACAGGAGCAGGACCCCCCCCCAAAATGGTGTATTTTCCTTTTTCTAATCCAGGCATAGTACTTTTTTTAGTAGCAGCAATTGATGGTGAACATAGAACAACTGTTACCGTGCACCATGGCTGGAAGGAAGTATGAGGAGTAGGAGGACGGCACCATTATTTTCCAACTAAGAGAGACCTCATGTCCGCCCAGTTGGCCACTCTTTCTTCTTTTCAAAAAATGAGATGCACCAATAGCTGTAGTCACTGAGTCCAGTCCCATGGGTTGCCCTCTTCTTGAGAGGCTTTTCAAAAATTGCCACCCCAAAATGCCCAATCGGATATTATTGAGTTATTTTTGATAGGACATACTGTCTACTGTACTCTAGTATCCGAATTGTAGATAGTGATGTGTGTGGTGTATATGTATTATTAATTATGTATTTTCAATCTTGCTAATGAAAAAAATAAATAGGGAAGGCGTATATGGCATCTAAAAAAATGGGAATTTTTTTTCCCAAGCGTACCGACCACCAGTGCCGGGGCCAGCGGTGAGGGCCACCATGCCACTCCGGAGGGAGCGGATGCGGCAGCCACAGGGGGTGAGCCAGCAGCAGTGGCGGGCGGTGGTAAGTCATATTCCTTACTTATTAAGAATGATGAATACACTTGCTGCAAGGGTGTACACTCAGTACTAGTACACTGTAATTCTGCTGAGGCTAAGTTGTTGTGAACACTGAACAGTTGAAGAAGACACCCTGGCCTTTACTTAAACATTAGCATTAGCGGCGGGGGTTGAGTAACTAATGGCATATTCTATCTTCAACTCAGCAAAGACAGTTTTATGATGAAGACAAACAGTCAGACGACATGTATGACTGGCAGAGAAGGATGCGTTGGTGAAGGAAGGGGCCCCGGGATGCATAGGTGGCGGATGAAGATGATAGGAATAGGATCCATGGGTAGTTGAAAGATGGGTGAAAGGTGAAAGAGAAAGCAGAAAGGATGCCTGTCTGGGTGGGTAAAACTGTATGGTAGAAAGGAATCTTCCGGGGATGTTTGAGGGGTCAAACTCTAAGGCAAGCAAGGACGCATGGCATGGGTGGTGGTTGGTTATATCTAAATGTATGTTGTTGTCGGTGAAAGCCGGTTTATGATAGCCATGTTTGGATGGATGGATGCCTGGATGGTATCATATAGTAGGTGAGAACTGAGTCAGACTGGATGAAGAGAATGTAAAAGAAAATTAAACCGTACCAGAGTACCAAAGCCAAGGGTGAAGAAGATTAAGAAGAAAATAATAATAATGCTAGAATAGCAATGCACTGAATGTAAATGAAAAAACAAGCCCTGGGAAGAACAAAGACTGTTTTTTTGCAAGGTTTTTGATTCAAAGGTTTGAGGTTGTACTTGTATTTCAGAATGGAATACTCCCTTGACTCGCAGTTAATTTGCAAGCACATCATATATATTGTGCATGACTATTATTTACCCTACCCATAATCGACTCCCTCCAACTCAGAGGCCCACTTCCACTCCAGTCCCCTCCCTGTGTCAGCCATGGGTGACCTATCGGCTGCATGGTAACTAGTACTTACAAACCACTCAGTATGTCATCATCATCATCACATGAGTGACATGATGTTGTGCCACCGTTTCTCATCATCCATAAGCATGTGATCATTAACCATCATCATGTGCCTTATTGCAGTAGTGTAGTCAGGATGATAGTGAAATTGTCTGAGCATTTACCATTGATTTAACAGAGTATGGCCGTAATGGAAATATATAATTGTGTAGTACAGCTGCCCCACATGAAGACAGTAGTAAAGTACATGAGTCTGTGACACAAGTAGGTCTGTCTAGGCCAGGGCACAAGCTGACTGAGCTGGCATGCCTACAAGATTAATTGTGCTAAACAATAGAGAGAAAAATAATACTTCTACTCTACTCCATGCTTAGTGCCTGAAAGTATAATCATCACATCCAAATCTTAGGGGCAGAGGAAGGGAAGTGAGAAGGAGAGGAGGATACAACAGCTGCTAGTGCTACTGCTACTACTGTTCCACTATAATTTTTATGTGTGTAATTTAATTTTGCGTTACTGTTTTGCTAAGAGTATTGGCTACAATTCTCTTTTTTTTCCTTTCTTGATATAGCTACTCCTTCCCAAACCAGTAGGCAGGAGTTGTCGGCCAGGGCCCGGCAAAGGAAGCTGGAGGCCATCCGGGATGAATATCGCTGGCTGGTTGTCCTGGTGGAGGAGGAGGAGGCAGCTGCAGCTTCTTCCTCCAATGCCCCGGGGCCCAGCCAGCCCCCCCATGCCTCCGGTGGTACGGCGCCGTGTTCTGGCAGCCGCCTGCCGCCCATCACCAACATCTACTGCTGCCCACCCCTGTTGTTCCTGCAGGAACTTTCAGCGCCGCGTGCTCCTCAGGGTGGCGCGCCTGGAGGCCAAGCTGGAGGAGGTCCAGAGAACTAGCCGGCACCCCCGCCGCTAGATGTCATCATCATCACCGACCTCAGTCTTTGACTGTTGCCCCTTTTTTAATCTTTTTTTTGGTGGGTGGGATGTTGGGACTAGTTGGGGAACCTTGGGGTTTACTTTTTCTTGACCTTGGACATGGACATTTATTTAATTTACTGGACATTGGTTGGGGTTAGGGAGAGGGTGGGTCAGGTGTTGTGGGTTTTTCTTCTAGTTTATATTTGTTAGGGTAATAAATGTATAGTCTTCCAATACATATGATGCAAATCTTTTCTGGTGGTGGGTTACTCTTTTATGTGGATCACTGACAGAATATCGACAGTCAGAATATCGAGGTACAAAAATATCGTCGCAAAAATATCGATGTCCAGAATATCGAAGTCCTATCTACGTAATGGTAAGTACAAAAATATCGGAAAAAAAATATCGTTGTTAAAAATATCGTTTTTTTAAATGTTAAAAAATAATGTAAAATAAAGTAAATAATACATATAATTAAAAAAACATAGTTAAAATTATTACAAAATGTTTAAAATTATAAGTAATACATATAATGTAAAAATAAATTAAACATATATATGTCTAAAATATAATATATATACTTACTTAATAATATTTATAAATAAATATTTTAATAACATATAAATTGTTAAAAAAATATTAAAAATTATAAATACATATATATACACATACATCAATAATATAAATTAAAAACAAAAAACATATATAACAAATTAAAATATTACATTTTTTAAAATCTTTTAAAATACATTTTACACTAGATTAACTAAAACAGTAGAGAAAATATTGGATAGCGGAGGGGATAACATTACTATTCCCACTCCAGAGAGTGCAACAGTAGGGAAAGTGTTGGATAGCGGAGGGGTAAAAATTACTATTCCCACTCCAGTGAGTGCAACAGTAGGGAAAGGTTTGGATAGCGGAGGGGAAAAATTACTATTCCCACTCCAGTGAGTGCAACAGTAGGGAAAGTATTGGATAGCGGAGATGTACAAATTACTATTCCCACTCCAGAGAGTGCAAGAGTAG
Source organism: Calotriton arnoldi (assembly GCA_963921515.1). Taxonomy (NCBI): domain Eukaryota; kingdom Metazoa; phylum Chordata; class Amphibia; order Caudata; family Salamandridae; genus Calotriton; species Calotriton arnoldi. The sequence continues at coordinate 162,186 of CAWUFW010004151.1, forward strand.
GGAAAGAGTTGGATAGCGTAGGGGTAAACATTACTATTCCCACTCCAGAGAGTGCAACAGTAGGAAAAGTGTTGGATAGCGGAGGGGTAAAAATTACGATTCCCACTCCAGTGAGTGCAACAGTAGGGAAAGTATTGGATAGCGGAGATGTACAAATTACTATTCCCACTCCAGAGAGTGCAAGAGTAGGGAAAGAGTTGGATAGCGTAGGGGTAAACATTACTATTCCCACTCCAGTGAGTGCAACAGTAGGGAAAGTGTTGGATTGCGGAGGGGTAAAAATTACTATTCCCACTCCAGTGAATGCAACAGTAGGGAAAGTGTTGGATAGCAGAGGGTTAAAATTAACATACTTATCAATTAAATAATTATTATAATTAAATAACCAATTAATAATTAATTAATAACAAATTAATTATAAATACTAATAAATAAATATTAATAATTACTTTATTATAATTAAATTACTTCCCACCCTATTCCCTATAAACCCACAACCCGCTCCTAAAAACACAATTAATATAATTATCAATTAATTAATTATTAAAAATGAATAACCAATTAATAATAAATTAATTATATAAATAAAAATTAATATTTACCTTTTTCATAATTAAATTACTTCCCACCCTATTACCCTATAAACCCACAACACGCTCCTAAAAAATAACACAATTAATATAATTATCTATTAATTAATTAACATTAATTAATAACCAATTAATAATAAATTAATTTTTAATAATAATAAATAAAAAATAATAATTATTTTTTATAATTAAATTACTTCCCACCCTATTCCCTATAAACCCACAACCCGCTCCTAAAAAAATAACACAATTAATATAAGTATCTATTAATTATTAATATTAATTAATAACCAAGTAATAATTAATTAATAATACAATAATTATAAATAATAATAAATAAAAATTAATAATTATTTTTTATAATTAAATTACTTCCCACCCTATTCCCCTATAAACCCACAACCCGCTCCTAAACAAATAACACAATTAATATAATTATCTAATAATTCATTAATATTATTTAATAACCAATTAATAATTAATTAATAATAAATGAATTATAAATAATAATAAAGAAAAATTAATAATTACTTTATTATAATTAAATTACTTCCCACCCTATTCCCCTATAAACCCACAACCCGCTACAGAACTAAAATACGCAAAAATAATTTTCATAAAAGTAATTACTGCTAAAAATTTAAGTCATACATTAAAAAAAAAACTACACCTACCCAAAAATTACATCACATACTTTTAACACACATACTAAAATACAGAACACTAATATATATATCGATATTATGAACAACAATATTTTTACAAATGATATTACTGTCTTCGATATTAAAAAAAACGATATTTCTTACCTTACTGTCGATATTCTGTGCTACGATATACTTGCTGTCGATATTCTTGTACCTCGATATTTCAAACTCGATATTGTTGTAGTTCAAAATAAACAACTCGATATTCTGTCTGTACACCCTTTTACGTCACCTTGTTTGTTTTTGTTTCCTCATTTTGCTGCAGGGCCGCAGCCAGTTTTTGAAATCTGCCAATAGTGTAACACACCGACAGATAGATGCAGTACCCTCACTTGTCCTACTACTGCCAGTCTCTCCTCCTAGTCTATGCATTCTGCAACTAAAACCCCTTTGTAGTATGTACTCGGAAGTATGTGGGTGTGTGAATTAATTAATTTCCATAGTATATACATTATTGACTCCCCCACTCTTCTTCTCTTACCTGTGATTGATGTTTAGGCGAAGCAATGGCTTCATGATGATGGTTTGGTTTCCTAAGGTGCCATGGTGGGTGGTGGTAGCAGTAGTAGACAGTTGCATTTGCAAAAAAAGAAAATGAGACAAGTCAGTCACCTGAGGGAGACTAGGGAACGAGTAGTAGAAGTACAGTAAGTAGTAAGTACACAAGAAGAAGATTGCCAAACAAGAAGAAAGTGATGATGAATGATATTGATATTAAGCAATGCTAAAGTAAAATAAAACATAATGGTGGCAGGGATAGCCTAGTACAAGTTACAACAAACTGAAGTAGTGGACTCGACCTATGAAGTGGACAAGCGTAGCCTTTAGTGCTGGAAGGATGATAAATCCATGATGGCAATTAATAATTAATAATGGGTTAATATAATTATGTTCCTCTGGAAAAAAAGAGAATAGCGAATACTACTGAGCATGGGTGGGCAACTGGGCACTCAGCAATCTAATCTGTTGCCAGTGTAGCTGATGATATATATATATATATATATATATATATATATATATATATATATATATATATATATATATATATATATATATATATATATATATATATATATATATATATATATATATATATATATATATATAATCTACTGGCGGTCGCCAGTAGATAGTTATAGTTAGGACCTATTTTCCATAGGAAATCCGCGACATTCTATTTGAAATAACTCTTGCTTCGGTTGACGAATCTTCGCGAAATTTTCAAACTTTATGGCCCGCTCCGGTCCGCTCCTACCCTGAAAGTCTCAGGGTGATTCGTCAAGCGGGGGCCGAGAAAAAGGGGGTCCCAAAACATGTTTTCCCCATTCATTTTCCCATAGGAAACTTTAGACACGGCTACAGCCCGAACTGCTGAACGGAATTACACCAAATTTGGCAAAGAGGTAGTTCTTGGTTCAGAAAGAACCCTTTTGTTAAATGGTGTAAATCCGTTCAGTAGTTGCGGAGAAATTAAAAAAATAAGAGTCAAAAAATCAATTTCCCATAGGAAACTTTATGCAAGGCTACAGCCCGAACTGCTGAACGGAATTACACCAAATTTGGCAAAGAGGTAGTTCTTGGTTCAAAAAGAACCCTTTTTGTTAAATGGTGTAAATCCATTCAGTAGTTGCTGAGAAAATCAAAAGTAAAAACACATATATATCTGGGCGGAGCCTAACCACACATGTCATCGTGAGATCTGATTGGCTGTCAGCACTTCATCCTGGAATTGCTGGCAGCCATCTTGGGACCAATATAAATGATAGTACCCCTTTGAAATGCATTGTAGTGAATCGAAGATTTTGAAGGTTACCAAAAGGAGAACTATAAAGGGTGATAGCAGACTTTAGTTACATTAGAATTCATTTGTTGATGGTACCATACTAATTTCAGGAATTGTGGTGTGTTCTAAGGTGATTTTACCCTGTGAAAAACCTTCTGCTGGGATATCATGAATCATGTTTGAGAGAAAACTATTTTCACATGCTTGTCCCATACAGTTTTGGAAGGTGCCCCAGAAGCTAAAATGAGAGCATATTTTCTATAAATTCACATTATCTTTCTCAGTCATGTGAGAATGAAGTCTGACATTCTCAGTAAAACATGTACATCCAACAAGGGCAGAGACTGTCAGTTGATTCCTTTGTGTTCTACTGCAGCTTCCCAGAGTGTTCTAAAGAACAACTAGAGTGCTAACAGCCTTACTTATGACAAAAGTTTGGCACACCTGAAGCCATCTTGATTGGAATAAACTGGTAACACTTAAAACATTTAATTTAAAAAGGAACAAAATGATGGGGTTCATCTTGTCATAGAAATTATGGTTAGTGCTCTGGAAAGAAAAATTAGGACATGTTTCAAGTGTGATCTCAAATATCTTCCTGTTATATTTCAACAGGAGCAGCCTGTCAGTTGATGCCTTTGTGTTCTACTGCAGCTTCCCAGAGTGTTCTAAAGAACAACTAGAGCGCTAACAGTCTTACTTATGACAAAAGTATGGCACACCTGAAGCCATCTTGATTGGAATAAACTGGTAACACTTAAAACATTTAATTTAAAAAGGAACAAAATGATGGGGTTCATTTTGTCATAGAAATTATGGTTAGTGCTGTAGAAAGAAAAATTAGGACATGTTTCAAGTGTGATCTCAAATATCTTCCTGTTATATTTCAACAGGAGCAGCCTGTCAGTTGATGCCTTTGTGTTCTACTGCAGCTTCCCAGAGTGTTCTAAAGAACAACTAGAGCGCTAACAGTCTTACTTATGACAAAAGTATGGCACACCTGAAGCCATCTTGATTGGAATAAACTGGTAACACTTAAAACATTTAATTTAAAAAGGAACAAAATGAGGGGGTTCATTTTGCCATAGAAATTATGGTTAGTGCTGTAGAAAGAAAAATTAGGACATGTTTTAAGTGAGATCTCAAATATCTTCCTGTTATATTTCAACAGGAGCAGCCTGTCAGTTGATGCCTTTGTGTTCTACTGCAGCTTCCCAGAGTGTTCTAAAGAACAACTAGAGTGCTAACAGCCTTACTTATGACAAAAGTATGGCACACCTGAAGCCATCTTGATTGGAATAAACTGGTAACACTTAAAACATTTAATTTAAAAAGGAACAAAATGAGGGGGTTCATTTTGCCATAGAAATTATGGTTAGTGCTGCAAAAAGAAAATTTAGTGCATGTTTTAAGTGAGATCTCAAATCCTCTTCTATTTCATTAGAAAATTCTGACATGCAGACTGAAACAATCACTTTCAATACCAGCAGTAGACTTCCAGTTAACTCCTTGGTGAGCAGTAGCTTTACTACAGTGATCTAATGAACAACTAGAGTAATAACATTCTGAATTTATGGCAAATGTGTGACACATCTGAATGCCTTCTTGATGGAATCAAAGTAAAAAACTGAAAGCATTTCCTACTGAGGAGACTGCAGTAAATGAGGAAATTAGGAAACTTCATAACAAAGAAGTCTTCCAAGATGGCCACCAGTGAAAAAAGAGCCCAAATGTAGCACAAATATTACCCAGATGTAGCGAAACATATAGCCCAATGACAAAAGTGTGCAAAACACTTTTTATTTTTAGTTTTTTTGCAGTTATATGTAGTGCAGGCTGGTCAGGTATTGGAGCGTTGCATCTTAAAACATGACCCCCTACACTACAAAAACACCACTGCACTACCCTAAACCCTAAAACACTACCCCAGCACGACCCCCTACACTACACAAGCACCACTGCACTATCCTAAACCCTAAAACACTACCCCAGCATGACCCCCTACACTACACAAACACCACTGCACTACCCTAAACCCTAAAACACTACCCCAACACCACTGCACTAACCTAAATCCTAAAACACTACCCCCAGCACGACCCCCTACACTACCCAAACACCACTGCACTACCCTAAAACATGACCCCTACACTACACAAACACCACTGCACTACCCTAAACCCTAAAACACTACCCCCAGCACGACCCCCTACACTACACAAGCACCACTGCACTACCCTAAACCCTAAAACACTACCCCCAGCACGACCCCCTACACTACACAAGCACCACTGCACTACCCTAAACACTAAAACACTACCCCCAGCACGACCCCCTATACTACACAAGCACCACTGCACTACCCTAAACCCTAAAACACTACCCCCAGCACGACCCCCTACACTGCCCGAACACCACTGCACTGCTCTAAACCCTGAAACACCAGCCCCTGCACGACCCCCTACACTGCCCGAACACCACTGCACTGCCCTAAACCCTGAAACACATACCCTAGCACGACCCCCTACACTGCCCGAACACCACTGCACTGCCCTAAACCCTGAAACACCACCCCCAGCATGACCCCCTACACTGCCCGAACACCACTGCACTGCCCTAAACCCTGAAACACCATCCCCAGCACGACCCCCTACACTGCACGAACACCACTGCACTGCCCTAAACCCTGAAACACTACCCCCAGCAATACCCCCTACACTGCCCGAACACCACTGCACTGCCCTAAACCCTGAAAAACCACCCCCAGCAAGACCCCCTACACTGCCCGAACACCATGCCCTAAACCCTGAAACACCACCCCCAGCAAGACCCCCTACACTGCCCGAACACCACTGCACTGCCCTAAACCCTGAAACACCAGCCCCAGCACGACCCCTACACTGCCCGAACACCACTGCACTGCCCTAAACCCTGAAACACCACCCCCTGCACGACCCCCTACACTGCCCGAACACCACTGCACTGCCCTAAACCCTGAAACACCACCCCCAGCACGACCCCCTACACTGCCCGAACACCACTGCACTGACCTAAACCCTGAAACACCACCCCCAGCACGACCCCCTACACTGCCCGAACACCACTGCACTGCCCTAAACCCTGAAACACCACCCCCAGCACGACCCCCTACACTGCCCGAACACCACTGCACTGCCCTAAACCCTGAAACACCAGCCCCAGCACGACCGCCTACACTGCCCGAAAACCACTGCACTGCCCTAAACCCTGAAACACCAGCCCCAGCACGACCCCCTACACTGCCCGAACACCACTGCACTACCCTAAACCCTCAAACACCAGCCCCAGCACGACCCCCTACACTGCCTGAACACCACTGCACTGCCCTAAACCCTGAAACACCAGCCCCAGCAAGACCCCCTACACTGCCCGAACACCACTGCACTGCCCTAAACCCTGAAACACCACCCCCAGCAAGACCCCCTACACTGCCCGAACACCACTGCACTAAAGCCTGAAACACCACCCCCAGCAAGACCACCTACACTGGCCGAACACCACTGCACTGCCCTAAACCCTGAAACACCACCCCTGCACGACCCCCTACACTGTCCAAACACCACTGCACTGCCCTAAACCCTGAAACACCACCCCCTGCACGACCCCCTACACTGCCCGAACACCACTGCACTGCCCTAAACCCTGAAACACCACCCCTCAGCACGATACCCGACACTGCCCGAACACCACTGCACTGCCCTAAACCCTGAAACCCCACCCCCAGCACGACCCCCTACACTGCCCGAACACCACTGCACTGCCCTAAACCCTGAAACACCACCCCCTGCATGACCTCCTACACTGCCGGAACACCACTGCACTGCCCTAAACCCTGAAACACCACCCCCAGCACGACCCCCTACACTGCCCGAACACCACTGCACTGCCCTAAACCCTGAAACATCAACCCCAGCAAGACCCCCTACACTGCCTGAACACCACTGCCCTAAACCCTGAAACACCACCCCTACACTGCACGAACACCACTGCACTGCCCTAAACCCTGAAACACCACCTCCAGCAAAACCCCCTACACTGCCTGAACACCATTGCTCTGCCCTAAATCCTGAAACACTAGCCCCAGCATGACCCACTGCACTGCCCTAAACCCTGAAACACCACCCCCAGCACGACCCCCTACACTGCCCGAACACCACTGCACTGCCCTAAACCCTGAAACACCAGCCCCAGCAAGACCCCCTACACTGCCCGAACACCACTGCACTGCCCTAGACTCTGAAACACCAGCCCCAGCAAGACCCCCTACACTGCCCGAACACCACTGTACTGCCCTAAACCCTAAAACACCAGCCCCAGCATGACCCCCTACACTGCCCGAACACCACTGCACTGCCCTAAACCCTGAAACACCAGCCCCAGCACAACCCCCTACACTGCCTGAACACCACTGCACTGCCCTAAACCCTGAAACACCAGCCCCAGAACGACCCCCTACACTGCCCGAACACCACTGTACTGCCCTAAACCCTGAAACACCAGCCCCAGCACGACCCCCTACACTGCCCAAACACCACTGCACTGCCCTAAACCCTGAAACACCACCTCCTGCATGACCCCCTACACTGCCCGAACACCACTGCACTGCCCTAAACCCTGAAACACCACCCCCTGCAACACCCCCTACACTGCCCGAACACCACTGCACTGCCCTAAACCCTGAAACACCACCCCCTGCACCGCCCCTACACTGCCCGAACACCACTGCACTGCCCTAAACCCTGAAACACCACCCCGAGCACGACCCCTTTACTGCTCGAACACCACTGCACTGCCCCAAACCCTGAAACACCACCCCCAGCACGACCCCCTACACTGCCCGAACACCACTGCCCTAAACCCTGAAACACCACCCCCTGCACGACCCCCTACACGGCCTGAACACCACTGCACTGCCCTAAACCCTGAAACACCACCTCCTACACTGCCCGAACACCACTGCACTGCCCTAAACCCTGAAACACCACCCCCAGCACGACCCCCTACACTGCCCGAACACCACTGCACTGCCCTAAACCCTAAAACACCACCCCCAGCATTACCCCCTACACTGCCCAAACACCACTGCACTGCCCTAAACCCTAGAACACTACCCCCAGCACGACCCCCTACACTACCCGAACACCACTGCACTACCCTAAACCCTAAAATACTACCCCCAGCACAACCCCCTACACTACCCGAACACGACTGCACTGCCCTAAACCCTCAAACACTCCCCCAGCACGACCCCTACACTACCCGAACACCACTGTACTGCCCTAAACCCTAAAACACTCCCCCAGCATGACCCCCTACACTACCCGAACACCACTGCACTGCCCTAAACCCTAAAACACTCCCCCAGCACGACCCCTACACTACCCAAACACCACTGCACTGCCCTAAACCCTAAAACACTACCCCCACATGACCCCCTACACTACCCAAACACCAATGCACTACCCTAATCCCTAAAACACTACCCCCCGCATGACCCCCTACACTACCCTAAACCCTAAAACACTACCCCCGCACGACTCCCTACACTACCCAAAGACCACTGCACTACCCTAAACCCTAAAACACGACCTCCTACACTACACAAACACCACTGCACTACCCTAAACCCTAAAACACTACCCCCTACACTACACAAACACCACTGCACTACCCTAAACCCTAAAACACTACCTCCAGCAGTACCCCTACACTACCCAAACACCACTGCACTAACCTAAACCCTAAAACACTACCCCCAGCAGTACCCCCTACACTACCCAAACACCACTGCACTACCCTAAATCACTACCCCCAGCACGACCCCTACACTACCCAAACACCACTGCACTATCCTAAACCCTAAAACACTACCCCCAGCACGACCCCCTACACTACCCAAACACCACTGCACTACCCTAAACCCTAAAACACTCCCCCAGCACGACTCCCTACACTACCCAAAAACCACTGCACTAGCCTAAACCCTAAATCTACCCCCAGCATGACCCCCTACACTACACAAACACCACTGCACTACCCTAAACCCTAAAACACTACCCCCAGCACGACCCTCTTCACTACCTAAACACAACTGCACAATTTGTTACAGGCGTTGCAACGCAGGCCTGTGGTGCTTACTGGAAGTACCTAGTGGGCTAGTTGGGCCCCAGGGACCCTCAGGATTCAAGGGGACTTAATCCCGCAACTTAAAACGCGCCCTGTAGCGCGTTTTAAGAGGTAGTTTTAATCCCCTGCCCTATTATGTACTAGGGACTTGCAGAGGAGGTCATGCTAATCACAGGGGTACCCCAACGCATAGTGTTCCCTAGTGTATGTAGGTGTTTTCACTGTATTCTAAGTGTCTTTTAGCATAGCACTGGCTCTGGTTAGTCAGAGTCAGTTACCACCAGTACCCGTCTGAAAAAGTTGTGGGCACAGGATGATTTTGCAACAAGGCCTCTTTCTGCTCCTCTGTTGGTTCTTTCTGCACATCTTTTGCTTCTTTCTGTGCGTTTTTTCTTCTTTCTTCACATGTCCTACCTCTGTAGGCATAGTTAGAAACTAGCATTTAAAAAAACCTTTGAAATTCACTTAAAAAATCATAGGTTTCAGGCACGTTATAGTTAGAAATTAGCATTTAAAAAACCTTTGAAATTCACTGAAAAAACCATAGGTTTCAGTCACGTTATAGTTAGAAATTAGCATTTAAAAAACCTTTGAAATTCACTGAAAAAACCATAGGGACAGTTATAGTTAGTTGGACATTTCACTCGTACAAAACCATAGAAATTCCCCCGTTATAGTTAGTTCAGCTAACTATAACTCGCGCCCCGCAATGCACTGCTGATGACGTCACATATTACATCACTCATGACATGGTCAGTGACATCACTGATGACATCACTGATGACATCTCAAATGACATCACTGATGACATCATCCATGTGATAATTTCATGCATCTTCTCACACCCTAATATAACTTTTGATACACCCACTCTAAATTACAGACTGCCATTCTCAAAACCATAGACACTCCAACACCAAAAACTACATACCCACTCACTGATTCTTAGGTCTACACACACATCCACTCACTCACCCGTACAGTCACTCATACTTACAGTCACTCAGTACAGGACTATCATATGCACTCATACACCTATATAAACACTCACACACCGCCACTCATCCATAGAGGTACTCACACACCTAGTCAGTCATGCAAAAAACTTAATCACACACCCATTTACTCACCTATACAGTTATACACACACCAGCTCACTTACTCATACAAATACTAGCACATTCTTACGCTCTTATACAATCACTGCTACAAGTACACACTCATCCATACAGCCACTCTCACAATCACACACTCTCACTTATAGCCATTTATATACTCCAACACACATATATACTGCCTTTCACATATGTAGTTACTCACACATGTACCACTGAGATATACATTCAATCACTAACACACCCATACACACACTCACCCACCCATACAGTCCATCACAGATGCACTCTTGAAACCATGCACCCAGTGAATCACCAACTCACACATCTATGCAGAGTCACACACACCCCACCCACACAAACACTCAGGCACCCATACAGATACTCAGACAATCAATCAATAACCCATGTAGACACTCATGTAGCTATTCAGAAAGCCATGCAGCCGCTTACAAACCAACAGACAGACGGATACAGACATTCACACAGTTTAGTCACTAACCCATGCATTCAGTAAGATACATTTAATCACTCACTTGTAGAGTCAGTCACTCACGTACTAAATCATCCATTCAGACACTTATACACCCACTCATTCTTCAATACGCCTTTCCCTATATATATTAAACATATTTAAACTTTACAGAAACACACAGTCACTGGATGATGTCATCAGTGATGTCATCAGTGATGTCATTTGAGATGTCATCAGTGATGTCATCAGTGATGTCACTGACCATGTCATGAGTGATGTAATATGTGACGTCATCAGCAGTGCATTGCGGGGGCGCGAGTTATAGTTAGCTGAACTAACTATAACGGGGGAATTTCTATGGTTTTGTACGAGTGAAATGTCCAACTAACCATAACTGTCCCTATGGTTTTTTCAGTGAATTTCAAAGGTTTTTTAAATGCTAATTTCTAACTATAACGTGTCTGAAACCTATGGTTTCTTCAGTGAATATATATATATATATATATATACTTAGAGCAGAAGAAGATCCTAGCCCTGGCTTGAATTAGTGTTGCTTACTTGCTTTCACCACATCCGCCCCAGCAAGTGTGTGATCAATTATTGGTGTAAATTTAATTTAGTCACACCTCAATAAATCACACAGCCCGGGGGAAGAGGGTTAGGGTTTGATGAATGGTTGGGAAGGGGTATTTGAGGGAAAGGTTTGACAAAGACAAACACTACACATGGACAACACACAATCTTGGCAGATGACCATCATATTCATAAATCTGTTAAGGGAGAAAAAGGAAATGCATGCATGATGTGGTTAATGATAAGTAGTACTAAGTAGACTAGCAGACAGTACAGGGCAGCAGTATATTAATAATTATTATTATTATGCAATTGCCTTGCCTGTCTGCCCTCAGAGAGACCCAAATTACATACATTTTATTTATGTTCTGTTGTACCGGGCTTCCTTTTAAAGCTAGCAAAGAAAATTAAAAAATAGCTGTAGGGATATAAGCAAAGACTAAGAGCAAACATAATAAACAACAACACACAGTCATAATGATTGAAGAGAAAAACTGAATCAAATTAATTAAAAGATGATGAATGATACTAAGTTACTGTATGTTATTATTATCCTGGTCAAATTGGAAAGTTGCATCTCGGTATTCCTCTTGGTCCTCCCTTCCATGGGCGCTCCGTCCGTCAATCTTGGGTGCCACTGCCTGCCTGGCGGATGCGGATTGGTAAGGTAAGTGTGAGTTGTTTTTCCCAGTATAGCACAGGGTAAAGGTCGGCCTGTAAGTGTAGATGGAAAAACAAAAGGGATATTGGAAAATCAAGAAGAAAAAAAATGCATAAATTACGGATGAGTGCAACAAGAACACTTTCAGAGGTGGCATGGCTAAATCATGTCTACTCTGTTTCCAGCATTAACCAGGCTACAACAACAACAGGACAGAGCAGGTTCACGGCACCCACCCAACCTCCACTTAGCTTAGATTTTCACTGAGCCAGACAGAACACACATATACAGCAACATAGCATATTCCAAATTAAGGGGAGGATTATGATGGCGGGCGGACTTTGTCCGCCCGCCATCGCCCCGGTAAATGGGACCGCCCGCTATGTGTGTGGTGGCCCCGCACATGTGATTAGGATGCCACCGCCACAGTGGCGGTGGCATCCCCCATTTCCAGCATTGTGGCGGGCGGTGCTCACAACACCGCCCGCCACAGTGCTGGAAATGCATGTTGTGCATCTGCATGCACAACGTGACAGGCACCGCGCGGTGCCTGCCACCTTGTGCATGCCCATGTGCAGCCCCCACCCCCCCAACACCCTGGGGGCCTGCAACGGGCCCCCAACAGCAAAGTCCGCGAGCCTTTCCATGGCGGCGACGCCACCATGGAAAGGCTCATCTCCGCCGGCATCATAATATGGATGGCGGTGTCTTGCAGACACCGCCACCATATTAAACCCTTTTCCGCCCGGTCGACTGTTTGGCCGGGCGGAAAACATGCGGACGGTCTTACCGTCTGCCGGGCTCCCCTCCGCCATGGTAATATGGCGGGGGGGGATTTGTTGGCAGATGGGCGATTATGGCGGGCGGATAGCCACCACCATGCGGGCGGTGGCGATCCGCCCGACATCGTAATTGACCCCTAAGTAACTAAATCAATGCACCGCTGTCAGTCATACCACTACACTCAACTCCACCACTACACAGATGTAGTCTGCTGTGGTTGTTGTTGACTTGTTTACCTTTTATGCCACTTCATGAAATGCCCGAGTTATTCCATCAATCATCTCTGATCCTACTGACTGACTGCGAAGAGTATAGTATGTGGTCATCATCATCATGGTGTCCAACTCAGTCTGTAGTGTACCGAGTGAGTCCAGATTCCATATTCAAAAATGCAATGGATCGCCCTGCAGTAGAAGTACAATTTTGTTATTAAACAACAAGAAGGGAAACATTGACTTGAGTCACTTTTAGTGTGTAGATTAAATACTAGTACACTTCATGCACAACAACAACAACAACACAAACACCAATCACTCAGAGTCAGCGTCCAATGCATGCCATCATTACCTATTCTCATCTTGGGGCAGTCCCTTTCGGCTCGGAAAGGAGGATAGCTATAGTCATGTTCTTTTGGAGGGACTCGACGAGACAGGCACACATTTCTTGTACTATTCTCCATCCAATGTCTGGCTTGAGGGAAATGGATTTAGGGTGAGTCAGGATGGATGGAACAGGACTCGGAGGAGTGGACTTCTTTAATAAATGCACACAGTTGCAACTCCAATACGGCAATAAAAAGACAAGACGGTGGTGATGGATTTGTTGTGATTCGAACCAGAAAGACAGAGACACACACAAAAAATAAAAGTAAATAAGGAAGAAAGAAAGTAACAAGTTGAAAGCCTAGTTGTCAGGGAAGTAGAGCTCGTCCTCAAACTCTGGTGGTTCACCCAGAAGTAGGTCATCTACCATACTACTTCCATCACCTAAGTCACTGTCCTCCTCTTCCTGCTGTGCTTCAGGTATGGTGTAATCTGGTGGTATAAAGTGCTGATTCATTTTGATCATGGTTAACCTCTCCAAGTTTTGGGGCGAGAGACTGGTCCCTTTTACTGTTACAATGGCACCAGCAGCACTGAAAACACGCTCAGAAGAGACATTTGCGACAGGGCAAGCCAGATAGTTTATCGCCAACGTGCTGAGCACTGGCCAATGGCGACTTTTCCCATACCAATACAGCAATGGGTTTTGATCAATGTAGACCTCTGTTGGGTCATGCAGATAGGCCTGAACCATCCGCTCAATGCTCAGGGGTGCTCCGCTTTGCCCGGCCTCTTTTGCCTTTGCATTTGCATCAGCGCTGGATCTAACAAGCCCTTGCTGTAGAAACCATTCCTGTGCCGATTTTACTGGGGATGATGATCCTGTTCTTGCTGTTGTTGACGTTGGTGGTTTTGACTGCTGTGAGCCAACCGCTCTGCCCTCAGGCTCTGAAGTTGAACTTGATGCCGGCTGCCCTGCAGTACTTTTTGTGGGCTGGAGTAGCGTGCCTCTAATTTCCAGCTGGTCTTTTTCAAAGCGACTGGCTACCGCAGCTATCAAAGTTTTGTACTTGGCAACATCCACTTGTGAAAAAGGAATTAATGTTTTAGTGTTCAGTACTGCTTTGTACCGTGGATCCAGAATTGTGGCAGAAATGCAATGGTTGGATGACACAATCTCAGTTTGCACCCTTGTATTTTCAACTAAGCGTAGGGATAAGCTCTCCACCAACTCATATGCTTCTTTTTTTCCTCCACACCTGCATACATTGCAGACACCCCCTTCAGCTGTTCCTGTAGCATGTGCAACAATGGGATAGCTTGGCCCATAGTACAGTCCTCTTTGCTGACTTGACGTGTGAAGAGCTCGAAAGGAAGTAGCATCTCTGTCAGGCATTTAACTAGGCCCCATTGGTCCATCTCAACGGTCATGCCTTTCACACTAGCATCCCCTAGTCTTCCCATGACATATTCATTGATTGGTCTGTACTGCTCAAACAGATGATCAAGCATGTAATAAGTTGAGTTCCAACATGTTGGCACCTCCTGGATGAGTGCTTTAACTGGCACTCTATACTCACGTTGAATGATCCTCAGCTGCTTCCGGGCTTTAAAATAATGGCTGAAATGTGTGCATATTCTTCTGCAGGTGGTCAGTAAGTTGCTGACTCTGTATTCTTTTTTCAGAAAGTCTTGAACAATGATGTTAATGCAGTGCGCCAAACACAGGACCCTGAAATAGCCACCATTGCCGATGGCCTTAACTATATTACTGCCACTGTCTGTGGCAACAAAACCAATGTTAAGCCCTCTTGGCTGCAGCCATTCAAAGACCTTGCTGTTAAACTCTTCCAAAATGTTTGCAGCAGTATGGGATTTCTCCATGGCGAACATGGCTACAGTTGCATGTTTCCGAGTGGCATTAAAAATCTCTGCAGTGTCAACACCTGCAGATATCTTTTCTCTAACCCCCACAAAAGAGATCCAGTGTGC
This sequence comes from Calotriton arnoldi, assembly GCA_963921515.1. NCBI lineage: Eukaryota > Metazoa > Chordata > Amphibia > Caudata > Salamandridae > Calotriton > Calotriton arnoldi. Next base: position 177,572 of record CAWUFW010004151.1, read on the forward strand.
AGTGATGCACATGTAATCAGTGGCTTGGCAACTGGTCCACATGTCTGTTGTCATGTGGATACTGTGAACAGCACTCTGCCGCAAAGCTTGTCCAAGCAATTCCAGCACGTCGTGATGTAGTGCTGGAACAGCAACTCTGGCAAAGTAGGACCGGCTGGGAACCTTCCATTTTGGGCAGATGGCTGTCACAAATTCAAGAAAACCCACCCCTTCCACAAAATAAAAAGGGAGAAGGTCCAGCGCTAACATTTTAGCCAGCTTCACATTGTAGAAACGTGCCATTGGGTGTTTGCGTTCGTAGTGCCCCTCCGACCTAAACATGTTGAGAATGGTAGGCTGGATTTTTTTCCTTTCTGGTGCCACTGATGCAGGTGACTTCTTGACGCCAGATGTTGTTAGGCTCAACTCCGCACTTTTTTCGTTGAGGTACTCTGTTGCCTTGGTGTCTCACTCTCAGCCTGACTCTTACTCTTGTGCCACTGAGATGTTGCTGAGGCTGATGAGGATGTGAGCGGTACCACTGAACTGCTGGGGACAGGGCTACTTTGTGTTCCAGAGAAAATGTTTCCCTCTTGTTCATCTTCCACCGCAATCGTATCTTCTACTTCTTCATCACCACCAACAGCAATGGGTGCAGTTTTACTTTTTTGGCCTTTAAGGTGTTCCTTCCACTGGATCAAGTGGTGTGTTTTCAGATGGATTGTTTGGCCTCCGGTACCATAGTTTGTACCAAGCTTACCCCGACTAACACCTTGTTTACAAATGGAGCATATAGCAACGTTCTCCTCCTTACTGCTAACCGAAAAGAAGTCCCAAACTGGGGAGGTGAACTTTTTGGAGCTGCTGGAGGTGCCACTTGCAATGCCGGATGAACTGGAAGGTGGGTGTGGAATTTGACTCTGTGCACTACCACTACCTATTTCCACTGAGGTGGTTGTGCTGGATGTAGGTCGCTGCCGGGCCTTTGCAAATGCAAATATGGAAGCTGGTGGAGGTGGTGTTGGTGTTACCTGCGCTGGTGGTATCCGTGCCACATACCTCACAGCAATTTGGGATGGGGCAATGTCGGTCTCACTCTCCACTGGGCGGGACTGATGTCCATGATGACTGTCTCGTCATCATCCTCCTCTTCTACATCTACCTCCATAACTCTAAGGTTTTCTGGAACCTTCCTTTTCACTAGCCTTGTCTCGTGGCGTCTCTCACTGTCAGACTGAGGTGGTGGCTTCCAAGTGGCATCTAGATCATCAGAAGGGGGGCTTGCAGAAGAACTCGATGGACTAACCCTCCTTTTCCTTGCTGGGGATCTGGCAGACAATGGGTCTTCTGAAAGAGTGGCTTGCTCTTCTTCCTCTGCAGGAAGCTCGATTTCCTGAACAGCGCCTACTTCGGGAGGAACAATTACTATTGTGGGCGGTGGTTGCGGCTGTTGTTGTCCACTTAGCTGAGTTTCCTGCATTGATTGGGTACTACTTTACGATAACGATAAGTCAATTTCAACATCGCTGCTCGTTGTTGTTGTCGTGATGAGACTGCCTGCCTCTGCGACAGACATGGGCTTGGGCCTAGGTTGGTGGGGTGGGTCCACTGATGCGGGGGTGCTGCTCCCAGCTTAATCCCCAGACACCGCTGCTACAGGCGCAATTTTTGGTTTCCCAAAAAAGATCTTGGCCGGCACACCAGAAGTGGTAAGTGGTACTTCCTTCTTCTTCTTCTCACTGGCAACTTTCTTGGTACTGGAGGACCTGGTACCTTTCTTTGGGGCCATCTTCTTCAGATGTCCGCAGCACGCAGTGGCACAAGTTGAAGAGATGTCTGTGGTCACACGTCATGTGATGTCGTGCGCAGCAGGACTTCTGTCTGGCAGTACAATGGGTGATGACGCCTCCTCCTCTTTTGTGCTCCTAAATGCAAAGAAGCAAGAAGAACATCAGTGAAACGTGGCATTTATTGTTGTGGTTCAATTTACTACTAGTACAAACAAACAAATATAATATATAACTTAGTGTGTGGTCACACTTGTTAGTGTTATTATTATTAATATTATTAAATTGTATTAACTCAGTTATTAAAAAACATAACAACAGTGTAGCCATTTGTGAGACTTTGACAACAAGGGCTTTCATGGTGTACTGTGTACACTCAGGAAGAATAGGAAAGAAGAAGAACAAAAACAAAAATACAAATACAAATGTAATGGAACCTGTTTGGCATTGCGAATGTGATTGTGCATCACATGGGATGCAGCATCATTCAGGAAGCTGCAGCTGGCAATGGGGATGGAAGCAGTAAGCCAAGAGGAACAAAGGAAAGACATGCAGGCCTATGGCAAAAGCAGCACACTAACTACCACCACAAAATGGCCACCAGCCACATGGTCACTCACACAACAACAAGCAGGAGGCCTGTAAAACAATGAACTCAAGCAGGCCTATATGGCCAGACAAAGGAGGCATGCTAAACAACACAGCTTTAATGCAACAATGCAAAAACGAAAATCCTCAGGGCTAAAAAAAGGTTTGCAAGTTACACAACAACCACACCACCACACACATCCAACAAAGGCATTTATTTAACACACACAAAAAAAGTGAAATACCCCCAAAAAACACATTTTGCAATTCAATCCAATGCCATCCATGCCCTAAATGATGTTTAAATTCAACAGATACCACAGAAACAGTTGTTTCATGCACCCATGAGTAGCTCTGGGCCTACTGGCTGAAAGGCCTATTGGCAGACTACTGGGCTAGTGAATTAAACAAATGATGCAAATTGATTCCAAAAGTTGGAGAAAATGTAGTGAACTTTGCAACATGTTTCATTTATAAAAGAAAACTAGTAGAAAAATTACATACAAAGAAAAACAACTAGGCCCCTACTGAAATTACAGGCCACCCACAACAATAAATTTAAAAAAAACGATGAAAAGTACAAAAAAATGTAGGTGCAATACCCCAATCAAACAAACAACACCAATTTTCCAACTTACTTGTAAAATCTCAAATCCAAAAGTCCTCAAATCCAATATGATATATGATGCAGCAGACACAAAGAGTGATCCTTCCAGCTCCAAATCCAAATGCAAAGTGAACAGGACATGGACAAAGCACTGGGAGGAGCCTGCTGGATAGGAACAGGAAGTTGGAGAATCTGGGGCACTTCCTTCCTCTTAAAAAAAAAGTAAAAAAAGAAAAAGGACTTCTTGCACAAAAAAGTACAGCCAAATGTCAATCTGAGGAGATTTTTTTTATCCAAATCATCATTTTGAGAAGGTTTTATGCTGCTCGAGAGATATTCTTCTCCAGCTTGCAAATTCTGCGTGTTCGGCATCGCGATCTTCACGAAACTTCCGCCGGAAGTCCGATGGCGCGTCCGAATGACGTGTTCGCGATTGCACACTCTCGCGGGACCGTGCGGCTGGCTACCAAATCTCGTGGCGCACACGAACGGATAGGAGTTTTCGGTAACTCCACGTTCTACGCGGAACGCGAAGTTGCCAAAAGTCCGCAAACTCCGCGAGTGGAGCGGATTTTTCCGCCCAGGGTTAGTAAAAATATGCAGTAAAAATAAAAATACATTTACAATATAAAACACATATATGAAATATGTTTTTAGGTGAAAAAATGCTTACAAGCACCATAGAATCATGTGAAATTGAATGGAGATTGAAGCCTGTAATCTTAAATTCAACAAAATACATTCGAACAAACAAGGCAAAAAAAAAACAAATGTAGAAAAACACACATAATGACAAAACACCTCAACTATTAGTAAAATGAGAGAAACAACAATAATGCTACAAATTTCCCCCAATAAAACAAAAAAAATTATGTTTAGGTTTATTTGTTTAAAAAAGGTGCAAAAACTTTGGCAACAGCTAAACCAAAAGCAAAAACGACATTTAGGTTCAGTCACACATTCAAAAGTACAATTTACCAGTCTTCACTCCACCAGGGATTCCTGTCAAGCCATCAGGATGTAGGATCTGCAAGACCTTCTCCTCTCATGGATATAGTTGTAAGGGGGGGTGAGAGAACCACCACCAGTCCTCTGTTGGAGGCCACGGATTGCACTCTCCCCTGCAGGTCATTCCACCTCTTCCTAATTTCCTCCTGTGTGTGCAGGTTGTTTGCTACAGCATTCACTCTGTTAACTATTCTGGAACACATTTGCCTTTTCTGATCTAATGTATTTTGTACTTGGGTTTCAAACAATTGTGGCTCTACTCTACTAATTTCATCCACCATGACTGACAATTGTCCCTCAGTAAAACGGGGATTTCTCCTCCTTGTCATTATCAAATGATAAACTTAACTAAATTTGATAACCCGCAAGAAAAAAAAGAAAAAAGAAGTAAAATGAACAAGAAACAGAAAAAGCAACAAAAAAAACGATTTCACTGAAAAGGTTTGCATGAATAATGTTCTCCCGCAGTGGAATGGCAAAGGATCATGGTCTGAAATGGAGTGTGTTTTATGGTGTGGTATGCAGATGAAAACAATTAGGCAAAACACATCAGGTGTGTGATGCATCCAAAAGCCACAGGAATAGTACACTGTTAAACGCGTCCTGCATTGGAACCCCTCCATCAAAAATCCGCCGCTAGGCCAATGCCAGCACAACTGAGAAATCTAAATAGGCTGGGCCCAATCCCACCACCCTGACAGTGACAGAGTAATGTTAGCCAGCAGAGGAGTCCGCCATGTCGATTGAGGTGAGCCGCTTACGTGACGGAAAACACTATGTCAACGCGGACGGAGGATCTACCAGCCCACATCTAAATAGAAAGGGTGTGAATCCATCAGCTTCACGGAGTACTTGTGAACACCCTCATGGAGGGACTGCAGGAGTCCCACTAAGATCTAAATCAGTCCCCTAGTCTCTTTTTTGGAAATCAAAAATCTCCAGCAAAGACAGGCTGGCTGGTGAAGCACCTTGGGTGGATTGGTGAGCAGGTAGGTCCCGGTTTTCCCTCAGTTCTCAGAGCACTTTTTGGCTGAAAATGCTTTAAGTCCAAAGTTTTGGATTTGGGGTATGTGGGCAAATTTAGCACCACTTCCAAAGGTCCAGGAGTAGAGGGGCACCAATTAGAGGGACAGGGCACATTCAGGCTAGGTCCAGGTGTGAGTTCAAGATGGCTGGAGCCTTTTCTGTCCATGAGGCTCTGATCAGGAGGCCAGCCAACTAGCCCTTGGTGTCATTCTGGTGGTCCTGGGGGTTCAAGTAGAAATCAGGATTCAAGCAGCAGGGCAGTCCACTGAGGGCACAACTCAGGCTTCAGGCAGCAGGCCAGTCATCTTGGTGCAGCAGGGTATCCCTCTGAAGTATACAGCAGGCCACAGGCAGCAGGAGAGTCCTCCGCAGGTCCAGAAGTGAACTGAACAGTGAGTCTGAGGGTCCTAATTTCATACCTTGTTCCAGCTTTGAAATGGGATAAACTTGTAGAGCTTTCCTCCCACAGATGGTGTTGGAATTTCCTGCCTGCCTACCCTGGTCCAAGAATTTCTCGGGGCACAAAAGACTAGTGTGAAGTTCTTTGTGTGTGGGCTGAGGCAGCTTCTTTGAAGTTTAAGTGAGGCTATGCAGAGCGCAACCCATTTCATTCAGTCAGGATAGGGTGTCCTACCCACACCCAGTGCCCCTTTTGTGTGACTGTCTGGGAGAAATAAACAAAGGGCAACTGCCAACTACATCTAGACATGTGACCCAGGAAACAAGCTGCAGGCACCAAATGATTAGGACAGGAAAATGCCAACTTTCTTAAACTGGCATTTTCAGAATTGTGACTTAAAATCCCACTTTACCATTATAGAGGGTTTTAAATTACAATGCCTTAGACACCAAAGATGACATTTGCACCTGTTCACAAACAAAAGTTATGACATAGTAAATGTAATAAGGTATCCCAATATCATCCTACAGGAGAGGTAGGCCTCACAGTAGTAAAAAACTAATTTGTGAGTTTTTCACTGCCAGGATATGTAAAACTTAAAAGTACATGTCCAGCAATTTAAATGCAATCCATCATGCCCTAGGGGCTGTTCAGGGCCTACCCTTGAGGCAACTTATATATATTAAAAAGGGAGCTTTAGGCTTGGCAAACGGTTTATTTTGCCAAGTTGAATACGCAGTTTAAATCTGCACACAGGCTGCAAAGACAGTCCTGAGACATGTTTTAAGGGGCTATGTAAGTAGGTTGCACAATAAATGCGGCAGGTCCATTAGTAGTATTTAGTAGCATTTCATTTACAGACCCTGAGTACATGTTGTACCACTTTATTAGGGACTTACAAGTAAACTAAATGTGCCAATCAGGTGTAGGCCAATTTTACCATATTTAGGGAGAGAGTACAAGCACTGTAGCACTGGTTAGCAGTGTTAAAGTGCAGATAGTCCTAAAATCCAACAAAATGGGTCCAGAAAACAAGAGGTGTGAAAGAAAAAAGTTTGGCGGTAACCCTACAGAGAGGGTCAAGTCCAGCATGATCCCCTCTCCCAAAAAAAAATAAGGAGAGACTAATTAATACTTTGATGGGCTTTCTTGCTTAGGCGAAAGAACATGGTAAAAGGCGCTCCACTGCAGAGGCCATTGCCAACTCTATGCACCCCCAAACACAGTTGGGTTCCTCTGTCTACATCTCCTGAGCCACTGAACTGACCCACAGGGAAGCCTTCTTCTCTCCTGTGAACCCGATCTGTGAAGCACCTAACCTTAACTTGCTTACAGATGCATCCCAGTAGGCAGACAATACTACCATGGCCAACAAAGTGATGTGACCCATTCCAGCCCTTGGATCAAACTTCTGTTTCCAACCCAATTAAAACTCTGCCCATAAAGGCAGCAACCAACAGATGCCACTGACAGTTGTCAGTGTTAAGAGCCATGCCCCCTGGCCATCTCTCTGTATGTGTGCTGCATTCTACTACACGCATACCATGAGGGAAATTCCTTAGTAGATATGGCAATGTTCTCCCGTTGATGCAAGGCAGTGAAGCAACTTTACCTACTGCATTGCATAATTTCGTTGTGAATTTGACCCGTAGATTGTTTCCAAAAGTATTTGTTGATTTAGAAGGACAAGCTCTGAGAAGCAAGATAAACCAGAATGGGACGTTTTAGAGGAACCATAAATGACAGATTGAGTGTGTAAAATGTAGCACCAAGAGAGATTGTGCACCTAGATGTGTTAGGCTCCTAATTGTGATTTATTTGTGTAAACATATTTTCACACTCTTATTGATCTTGCACAGAGAGTGATTTTGCATCTATATGTGGTGGGTTGTTGGTTGACTGGGGTGTGAGCCCTGATCAAGCAGCAGCTGCACTCCTTGTCAATGCATGGCACAAGCAAACTCCAAATTAACCTATGCTCATCCCCCATGGCCAACAAAGTGATGTGACCCATTCCAGCCCTTGGATCAAACTTCTGTTTCCAACCCAATGAAAACTCTGCCCATAAAGGCAGCAACCAACAGATGTCACTGACAGTTGTCAGTGTTAAGAGCCATGCCCCCTAGCCATCTCTCTGTATGTGTGCTGCATTCTACTACACGCATACCATGAGGGAAATTCCTTAGTACATATGGCAATGTTCTCCCGTTGATGCAAGGCAGTGAAGCAACTTTACCTACTGCATTGCATAATTTCGTTGTGAATTTGACCCGTAGATTGTTTCCAAAAGTATTTGTTGAATTAGAAGGACAAGCTCTGAGAAGCAAGATAAACCAGAATGGGACGTTTTAGAGGAACCATAAATGACAGATTGAGTGTGTAAAATGTGGCACCAAGAGAGATTTTGCACCTAGATGTGTTAGGCTCCTAATTGTGATTTATTTGTGTAAACATATTTTCACACTCTTATTGATCTTGCACAGAGAGTGATTTTGCATCTATATGTGGTGGGTTGTTGGTTGACTGGGGTGTGAGCCCTGATCAAGCAGCAGCTGCACTCCTTGTCAATGCATGGCACAAGCAAACTCCAAATTAACCTATGCTCATCCCCCTGGTAGCTTGGCACAGAGCAATCAGGCTTAACTTAGAAGCAATGTGTAAAGTATTTGTGCAACACTTGATACAGTAACACAGTGAAAGCACACTGCAATAGGAGCTTACAACAGTATTAGAAAAATAAAACAAGACCCAAACAAAAAAATCCAATTGGTGGAAACAGAGATATTGAATTAAACATTTTTAAGAGAAAATGTTGCCATCTGGTTGAGCCAGACAGGGAGAAAGTCACACGTTCAGGCTGACCACGATAGAGCGTGGGCCGTCTACAGGGACCCTGTTAGGCCCGCTGAACAGAGTAGCTTAAATCCTGGTTTGCGAGTGTTGCATGGATCCGTGTCGAAGATGCGCTGTGCACCCGAAGTGATGCATCAGTTCAAAGATGCGGCAGGGCTGCGGTGCGAAGTCCTGTTGTTTCACCGAGGATTTCGTCGACCAGGGCTTGCGATGCGAAGTCCGAATGCGGGGATGCGTTGTGCGGTCAGGGCAAAGCACCAGTTCCAAGGAGTTGTGAGGCTGCCATGTGGAGTTCGTCATCTTCCTCGAGGCTGCCATCCAAAAGAGATGCAAGAGTCTGCACGAGGATGTGTCGCACAGTGCCGTTCTGAAGGCGATGTGGGATGCGTTGGCAATGCAAGTCTTTGCGACTGGTCTAATCCATGCAGCAGCGGAGATACGTTGGTTCTGCTCAGGGTTGCGCCACACAGCAGAGGAGAAGCATTGGTTCTGCTGGATCCTCAGAGGCTGGAAAGGCACCTTAAGCCCACTTCCAGGGGTCCAGGACTGGGGTGACACCACTTTGCAGGGTAGACTCACAGATGGCAGAGTCCAGGTGCAGAGGCAAGGTTGTTGGAAGCCTGTTATGTACCTGAGGCTTCAGATCAGGAGGTTAGCCAACCAGCCCTTGGAGTCACTCTGGGTTTAAGAGATGCAGCTCCAGTCCTAATCACCCAGGCAAGAGGGCAGCAGGTCAGCACAGCAAAGCAGGAGTCCTTCTTCCTGGCAGAGTCACACGTCCGGAACTGTACTGAAGTGGTGGTGTCTGAGGTCCTTCTTTTATACACAGTTATGCCTTTGAAGTGGGGAAAATCTTCTAGAGCCATGCATTTGAAGTGCACAGATGCCCTGCCTTCCCTGCCCTGGCTCCAGACTAATTACAGGCAGTAGGCAGCCCTTTGTGTGGAGACAGGACACAACCTGTTCAGGTGTAAGTGAGGCTGGGCCCAGCTCCTCCCTCCCATCCTGCCAGTGAGGGCCCATCCAGTCACACTTAATCTCCCCTTGTGTGTGGCTGTCTAGGAGGAAAACACAAAGCTCAACTGCCAACTACACCCAGTCATGTGACCAGAGACAGGCTGCCGGTACCAAATGGCTAAGGCAAGAAAATAACAATTTCCTGAAAGTGTCATTTTCAGAACTAGAATTTAAAATCCGACTTCAACCTAAGCTAGGATTTTAAATTAGCATTTCCAGAGACACCAAACATGAACTAGTTTTCTCTTCCCATTTGGTAATTACACTTACAAAATGTAATTAGGCAACTCCAATGTTATCATATGGGAGAGAAAGGCCTTGCAGTAGTGAAAAACAAAGCTTAGTGTCTTTTACTACCAGGACGCGTAAAACTTAAATGTATATGTCCAGCTTTTTAAATACACTGCACCCTGCCCGTGGGGCTGCCCAGGGCCTACCCTTAGGGTGACTTACCTGTATTAAAAAGGAAGGTTTCGTCCTGGCAAAAGGTTTATTTTGCCAGGGCGAAATGGCAGTTTCAACTGCACATACATGCTCTCCAAGGACAGGCCTGAGACATGTTTAAAGGGCTACTTAAGTGGGTGGCACAATCAGTGCTGCAGTGCCACTATTAGCATTTAATTTACAGGCCGTGGGTACATATAGTACTACTTTACTAGGGATTTATAAGTAAATTAAATATGCCAGTTGGGTATAGGCCAATGTTACCGTGTTTAGAGGAGAGAGCACAAGCACTTTAGCACTGGTTAGCAGCGGTGAACTGCACAGAGTCCTTTGGCCAACAAAACTGAATTCAGCAAAAAATAGAAGGAGGAAGGCAAAACGTTTGGGGATGACCTTACAGAAAGGGTCAAGTCCAACACACTCAAATGTGATTTTGCTGCTAAATGTGATACAACAATGCTGTTTACACTGCACCAAGAGTGACTTTGCGCCTTAAAGTGTGATTTCTGCTCTTAATTGTTTTCCTTACTTACACTGATGTTGTACTAAGGGTGATTTTTCACTGAAGTGCTTTAGCAACCAATTGTGATGATATACTAATCCAGTACTTTAACACCTAATGTGACATCTTACTGCGTACCTTCTGTCTGTACATAGTGAAGTCTCACATAAATGTGGTACCACATTCCTGCTGACCCTGCACCAAAGGTGATTTTGTGCCTGATGTTTTGCACCTAAATGTGCTTTTAGCTCCTAAAGGTGTTTTTGCACCTAAAAGTGTCTCAACACTCCTGTTAATATTGAAGCAAGGGTGCTTTTGCAGTTAAATGTGATTTTGCTCTTGTGTTTTCATTAATTCTTGATGACTCACCAAGAGTCATTTTGCACCTGAAAGTGATTTTTCATTTAAAGGTGGTCTGAGTTTCTAAAAGTGTTTGTACTCTCATGTTGATATTGTACAAAGTTTTTTTTTTTGCCTAAGGGTGATTTTGCAGCTAAATTTGTTTTTCTTCTAAACACAATTCTGTCTACTGAATGTTTTTTCTCGTTAGTTCTAATATTTCTATGAGAGTTATTATGAACCAAAATCTAATTTTGCTCCTAAATGTGACACCACAATCCAGCCATTTTCTACCTGAAAGTGATTTTACATGTAAAAGTGATTTTGAGTCTAAATGTGATTTAGCACATAGCCTTTCATAGTAGTTTGCAAATGTCTCCATTATTTCGGCGTTGGCTTTTTGTAGCACCCCTTCCCAGTCGACTACTTCAAGCACCCATGATCTGGCCTGGTCTCTCCTCTCCAACCAGGCCAGTAGCTTGTTAGCCTTATCGCATACGTTGTATAAACAACGTTGTGTTGCCAAGGCATGGCTCCTCGCCCTGTTCCCCGCCAGGGCTCGGAGCTCGTTTTGTTTAAGTCCCTGTTGATGGCTCAGGCCCAGTGTTCCCTCCGCTATCCCCCTTTCCTCTAAAGCCAACAGCTCTTTCTCAGCCGCCTCACACTATAGCCTATGCTCAGGGCCGGACTGGCAACCAAAACCGGCCCTGGCAAACTGCTCGGCAGGCCCCCCCTGGGGTGAGGGGGGTTGCAGCCGAGCAGTTTGCGATCGCCGGTTTCGGCCGATTTTGTTACAGGGGGCCGATATTGCCGACCCCCGGTAACAAAAGTGGCCCCCCAGGGGCCCAAAACCGGCCCCCACCCTAGCGGCCCACCGGGGAAACGCCCGGTGCCCGCTACGGCCAATCCGGCCCTGCCTATGCTCCTTCTTTTTCCCTCCTATCAGGGATTGGACTTGGCCCCGTAATACAGTTTTGAATGCCCCCTAGAGATCACGGACTGATTCCACAGGGCCCTGGTTTTCTAGAAAATAGAGGTCAGCCCCTTTTCTACTCTTGCCACCCATTCCCTTGTCCTGGAGATACCAGATGTCTATCCTAGGAACCAAAGGAAACTCCCTACAAGAGGACCGCAGTGGGTGAACGATCGGAGATGCCTCCTGCATAGTGTGTTACCTCTTGAAATTTATCGGCAGTCATGACATGTGTAAACATGTAATCAAGGCGGCAAAAACTATTGTGTGCGGATGAAAAGTGTGTGTACCGCCATTAGTTGGATTGTGCTGTCGTCATAGATTGACTAGTCCCAGGGCCTCTACAAAAGAACTCAATGGGTCCTTCCCTGCTCTGGGTGCAGCACTACCTGCTCTGCCAACCACAGGGTCCATCACGTCATCCATATCCCCACCTAAGACTAGTGTTCCAGCAGGCATGGCTAACAAGAGAGAAGTGATTTGGCACATTCATCTGAATTGTGGTCCTAAATGTTTTCCATAATGATGTTGCGTCAAGAGTAATTTTGTACCTCTGTTTGCTCGCAACTAAATGTGAGCCCATATTAATACACATCTTTTACGGTTGTGTGATGGAACCACATATGCGTTTACCACGCATGCCGGTTCCACGACGTCTCAATAACGCAAGTCTTAACCACGAATATGCCTTTACCACGCATGCCTTTACAACGAATTATGCATTGTTAAGGCATTTATGGTAAAGACATATCCGTGGTTAAGACTTGACAGGTAAGTCTTAACCCCTGACCCCTGCCCCCACCCTGACTCCTAAAACTACCCCCTCCCTCATTAAAACCAACCCTCTCCCCCGAGTCCTAAAAACATCCCTGCCCAGTCCTAAAAACTACCCACCCTCCCCTATGCCCTAAAAACGACCCCGAGCCCTAAAAACTACCCTGCCCTCCCCATAGCCCTAAAAACTACCCCGACCCCCCTTAGCCCTAAAAAATACCCTGTCCCCCTAAGCCCTAAAAAGTATTATGATCCCTGCCCTCTGCCCTGAGCCCTAAAACAGCCCCTCAGGCTCCCGTCCTGACATCTAAAACTACCCACTCCCTCCTAAAAAACAACCCCCTACCCCCAGCCCTGAAAACTACCCCCAGCACTGAAAACTCCCCAACCACCCAGCCTAGAAAACGAACCTGAACACCCAGCCCTGAAAACTACTCCGAACCCACCCAGCCCTGAAAACTACCCCAACCTCCAGCCCTGAAAACTACCCCGACCCCCCCCCAAACCAAACAAACTAACCCTCTCCAAAACTCGGCGCCAGCCACAACCCCAGCCCCACTTACCTCACTGTGTCGCATCCTCTTCCGATTCTTCCTGCTTACGCCAGCCAGCAGCTAGACCGCGCACTGCCTTAACCATGCATATGCGTAGTTGAGGCAAGCGTGGTAGCGCTTGCAATGTTGGAACATAGGTGGCTCTGCCTGCGTTGTTCCAACTGTTTCCCATCTTTTACACCTTCTGTGACATCTTACTACTGAAATTCTCACTGTACCGATTGATCCCCGACAGCTGAATGTTGCAGCTGTCTCAAACTGAATCTGCTTATGTCACACCATGCCCAGCAACAGTGGCATGGCCATCATAACATTCGGCTCGGTTTCTGTGAGGAAGTGAATTATTAATTGGGGTAGATGGAAGTCCACCACAAGTAATAAGGTTGCTATCTTATTGGATCCAGTTAGAGGGTTCTATAATTTAAATCTGAGCTGAACTCCTGGTAGCTATGGCACAGAGCAGACAGGCTTAACCTAGGAACATGTGTGAAGAATTTAGAAGCACCAAAGCAGTTGAACGTTTGAATACACAACCAAACAAAACTAGATAATAATTTAATTAACAAAATGAAACTGTTACAACACAAATCTAAAAAGAGTAACCAGTGATATGAATTTTAAAGTTTTAAGTAAAAATAGCACCAAAAATCCCAAAGCGCCAATGGTAGTCAATGGTCACTGTAAACCGGGACCTAGATTCTATTTCAGACCGATGGAGCCTGAGTCTAATAACCAACCAGAATCAACCTGGTTGGAGGTTTTACCTTCAAAGTTTATTGGTTATTTTGTGTGCTTTCTGCCATACAATACAATATAGAATATATAGCAATAAATAATCAATACACCAATAAATATATAAATCCACATAAATCAGTCTCTTATTGATCATATTACCTACAGAAATACAGGCAATAAAAGCAGTAGCGTCCACATGACCCGCAACTGCAGGTTAGCGTCCCCATAAAGTGCAGGTGTGTATGCAGTAAAGGATAGTAGCAAAGAGCATAAGCACCATATTATCCACATACCCCTTCTGCATAACAGTAGTGTATCGACACACCCGTAGTTACATAAAAACCCCCATAAAACAGCAATCTCCTACCATTCATGTTGGACTACAGGGTACAAACGGTAGTGCTCATGAATGCTGCAACTACTAATCAAGATCCTCGCTGTGTACAGGTATATACATTTTGTAAGAAGGGCATGAGCACCATGATGTCCATAATTGGATATATTCCTATTGGAGCTTAATCAGATTCATTGGGCAGTTACCTGGCCCTTATTCATGGCCAAGTTGCCCAATAAATACGGAGCGATTGAGTTAAAAACACATTCATCATCTGTTCTAAAACAAAATGGTAACACTGCTCCAACAGAGGTGATCTCATAGGGGCTGTGCTGCCCTATGCCAATTCAAAAGGGCAGGAATGCACCATATTTACAAGATACAGTGCATTCCTGTCCTTTCAGCCTGGGCACAATTGGCAGCCGTGTGCCAACGTAGGCACCCTTGCACCATGGTGCAAGGGTGTCTGTGTTGTTGGCAGGATTGGTTTTGTGCAGGAAGGGGAACCTTAACCTTCCTGCACCAAAACAATCATTGGAGGCGTTTTCATCGTTCCACATGTGCTGCAGAATGCAGCAAATGTGGAAAGAAGAAAAAACCAGGAGATCCTCGTTACGCCTGCACTAGGGAGGCGCAAGGTTTTGGCGCTGCCCCAGGTTTGCAAGATATTGTAAATCTGGGGCAGCGTCAAAGTCCATGGGTGTTGCATGGGAATACCCTCATCAACACCCATGGTCCGCCTCTTTCCTGCAGAGTAAGGCAAGGCAGCGACCTGCTCTGCTTTGCCTTGCTTCATATCTACAAGGCAATGAAAAGCCACGCAGGGTGGCTTTACGTGGCCTTGTGGATATGGCTAAACCCTGTGCGCCACTGGAACATCACAAAAAGTGAAGTTCCTGTGGCACACAGTGCTTGTAAATATGCCCCCAATTTCTAAAAGGGGGCACAAGTCACCTTTTACGTGCGAAGACTTGCTTAGTGCAAAACAGCAGAAAGTGCAATAGATTGTCCGCCAGAATTACAATCACAATATTTCTTGTTTGTGGGAAGTCTGAACATTTAATTAGGTATTATCTTGTTGGCTAGGCACCCAACCTAAATTTGATATAAAGTGCACGTTTTTTTTTCAAGGTAAATCGAATCCCTATATGACATGTCGATGGGATCATAATTATTGCTAAGGTAGTGCCCCAATAGACTCCCAGGGCTATTCACAGAAAGTTTCCTCTCCTGCCTAGTCTCACGCCTTGACAATTTTTACGTGTCCTGCCTTATGCTACTCAGGTCGGCCCAAAGTGACCCAGACTGCAACTCATCTAATATGGGTTTTACGTGGGACAACCAAGTATTTCTACCTTGGTCACAGGCACAATTGGCATCTTCCAAAGACTTTACATAGACTGCTACTTTAGGGTTCAGCACAGCTCCAGTATAATACTGCTTTTAGAGCTGCTATTTATGCTATTGGTGTGTGTCTAAGCTCTGTGTAAAGTGCTCACAGGGTGCTGGGGTGCATTCTTAGCAAGGAACTGAGGAAATTGTTCCCAGCCCCTTGTAATGTGTTTAAATTCTCATACCCCCAGAGCTTGGCCCCCTAAAGTGCTGTTGCTACCGCCTTCTGCCTATAAATTTGGAGAATGATGCTGATACTTTTGGCACCCACCTTATGCCTAAATTTTAAAACAGCCTCGGAAGTCTGAATTTGGTTTGTAGTTCACGTGTGTATATGACAGCTCCATTTCAGGTCCTCGGTAAACCGTACCCCCAGATAATCCAATTTCTTAGCAGACTGTATCGGCTCACCAATGCATCCTCACCTTCTGTTTGAGACTGGGGGACGGTCTCAACACCATTCTCTTTGTCTTGCTGCAGTTAATAGTCAAAGACTTCTTTTGGCAATATTCTACAAACCTCAGTAGTAGATTGCATTTTCAGTCTACCAATAAAACTGCATCATCTACAAGCAGCAGTATCGGGACCTTTCCCCCTGCTATAATGGGGACATCAATGTGACGTTTAAGCAGGTTTTCCACTACATCGTTCAGGTATTAACTAAACAGCAGAGGGGTTAACACACACCCCTGGCAAACTCCCTTTTCTACCGGGAAGGTTTCAGTACACTCTCCTCCGGTCCATACCTGACCATAGCTGTGTTATCCTTGTGGAGTGCCATTATTGCATGCACTAATGTGGTGTCAACCCCTAGCTCTACTAAAGATCTCCATAGTTCTTCTCGATCTTCAAGGTCTGAAGCCGTCTTGAGATCAGTGAAGGTTAAATATAATGGAGATTTCCTTTTGATTGTGTACTTATACGAGATCATCTACTGGCCAATAGTCCCAGCTCGCGCTCTAAACCTGGCCTGGGCCTCTGTTAGTATATTCCAACTGTCTACCCAGGCTTGCAATCTATTAACTGGACTTTCCCAAGTATTTTCCCTGCCCCATCTAAGAGGGAAATGGGGCAGTAATTGGAGGGACTGCCACAATCGACCTTTCTTGAATATGGGCATTGGAATAGCTGAGCGCTATGATGGTGGAACCTGGTTAATTGCTAGTGTCAATTTAAATAATTTGGCAAGAATTCTAGTCCATATTTCTGGGTCCTCTTGGTAGATATCGGCAGGCACTAGATCTGGGCCTTGTGCCTTATGTATTTTTATACTTTTTATAGCCCGCTCCACTTCGGACACTAGAATATTCAATGCGGGACTCCCCTTATTCATGCTCTCACTAGATGCTTTGGGAGCAGAGGTAACAGGATTATCGGCCTTATCCAAGTAGCTGAAGTGCTTGACCCACACATCTAGGCCAATGTGATAGTCTAGCATGTTTGAGCCCCACATCTCTACACAAGAAACAACCTCCCAGAACCTTTTTGTGTGCCTCATAGAAGAGCACTCTCTTAGCTCCACCCACAGAGCATTTTGAAATGCCAATTTCTTAGTATTTTAAAGATTTTGATATTCTCACCTGTCTAATCAAAAGTATGCTTCACTTTGTAAGCTGCAAAATCGTAGAGACAAGGCTTGTGAAACGGTTCTTTTCATAGAGAAGCATTCAGCATTATACCAGCTAAACCTGCTACTAGTTTGATTACCTCTACTGTGGTGAGCTGTCTTAACCTCAACCGGCTTGGACCACAACAGTTCCAGATCATTCATCATCGGACCAAATGTTGTCATTAAGTATAGTGGTAATGTATTTTACCATCATGCCCTCCTGGAGTGGTATATCAGTCTCATATTTCCCGCATCCCATCTTATACTCTTCCTGTTGTTAGTAGGAAACATCTGGTGGCCATAGTTCCCCAGGGCATACACATAGGAGTTAGATTACTTTATACAGCTAGATTTAACACATAGTACCACAGGGTCATGATCACTTTCTGGTCTTTTAACAAACGCCGTATCTAGGCCACTAGTCCAGCTTTCAATATATTCTAGCAGTGATGACCTGTTGCCATTATCGTAGGTTGTTTTAGCAGGAGAGTCCGAGAGAGTACGGCCGTTAGTAAAACATAGCTGATGGGTTAGTAGGAATGTTGAAAAAGCATCACCCTTTCTGTTTGTTTTAAGAACTAGTATCTAGCTCAGGAATACCAGAGCAGTGGTCTTCGACCATTGCCTCTTCATTAATTATTATATCAGAAGGTTGTGGTTTATCAGAGGGTTATGTGTTTTTTTAACTTGAAATGTAGTTTAAAAAAAAAAAAATCAAAATCCTTCAATGGGGCAAGGCAGCAGGCTGTATCTGAAGAGGGCGTCACCACATTGGACAGGTGTTGGATGAGCTCCTGGTGAAGCTCTTGTGTTTGCCGGGAAAAGCTCAGGGGCATATTCTCAAGGACTTATCGCCGAGTTAGCGGCACTTTATCGCAGTCAAAGTAGCGATAGATTCATCGCCCTATTCACAAGCTGGTGCTAACAGCCGATATCGCCAGTTTTCCCGCGATAGCAGCCGCAAAAAACATCGCCACGGATGACACCGGCAACTAACGCTAATGATATGCAGAGTAGGCGTTCCCGTGCAAAAACACACGAAAACACCACTTCGCGAGATTCCCAACGACCAGTCAGATCTGCGATGCGAACCAAGAACAGGCGATAAGGCGCGTTAGAAGCAGGGATTTAACACCTACCTTTTGCTGGTGTTAAGCAGGACGACTACCTGCAGTATGAAAGGGAGCCCAGCCCAGAGCCACATCTGAAGACCAACAGATGCCATAGAGACAATGATCATGCAGCTCGGAGAACCAAGAGGGCCACAACACCCACCGCCACCACTCCCAGGCCCCCCCCCCCCGGACCACCACCCCTGGATTACCACCTAGGCAGCGCAGGACAGCGGACGACCCTGAAACGCACCAGCCCCAGAGACTCAACGCCAGAGGAAGCCATTGGCCAACACAGGCTCAAAAGGACAACCATACACCGCATCCTGACCCACATTGCCCACAGGCTGACGGTACCAACACAGCGGACAACCAACATCCCCCGCAGACAAAGCTGCTGGCTGTGCTGCACCTGTTGGCCCCTGGTACCTTCCAACCAACAACTGCAAGAGTCGGAGGAGTCTCACAGCCAGCCCCATCAAACTCCCTCACACATGTCATGGATGCATGTCCACAAAAGCAACAGAGGGCCCCTGTATCCGCACCACACGACAGTACCAATTCGCAGTGTACCTGCGCAACCAACCCCAACGCCAGCCGTGCTAGACGCTTCCGTGCCCCAGACCCAGGATCGTAGTAACCGTAATGTGGGTGCGCCAGGTGATGAAGTCCAGTAGTCAACAGTAGTGCACAAACAGAACTTTATTGCAAATACACAAACAAACAAAACGAAAAGCTCAGCCAACGCGTTCCATTCCCAACAGGGAACTCCAACACGGCAACGTGTCTCCAGAAACCTGTGAGAGAAATGGTGACAATGGTCAAACTCTTGTATAGTCACATGCCTAAACTGGTACAGTGTACTGCACTTGGACAAACCGGACTGCTCACAGGCATGACAAATCATGCATGAGAAGACCGTAACAGAAGTTCGTGTGGCCGTAACCGTCGAAGGAATGAAAAGGAAGGTAACGACCACACGAACTGCTGTTACGGTCACATCATGCAGGACTCATCATACCTGAAAGCATCACGGTGTGTGTCAGCTCGATACCCCTGCCCCTCCCTCCACCCACACTGCGCAGGAACAACTTGAGACCACGCAAGGGAACTACGCCATAGCTGGCGTCAAGCACGTGTTGGGGGCAATTCACAGCACACGTGTACGACTCGTGCCCCCTGCCGACACTGCACACAATCACAGCAACAGCAATCACACGCATGCCATCAATGTGCAGACAAAAGTGGACCACCGTGGCCTGTCCACCAATGTCGTTGCAAACTCCCCAGGCAGTGTGCATGAATCCCACATGTCCGCAAGTCCGCCACCAACCAGTGCTTTGAGGATGGCCCCCATGGAAGTGCACTTCCCATCGGCAAGTACCAACTGAACACACCACACACCTCAACTCCACAATCCCCCAACTCACAACTGTGGGAATGCACACGTCACAAATCCACCACCAAAGTGACTACTGCATGTGTCTCAGTCTCCGCCATAACCTGTCCATAGGCCTACTCACATGTGGCCGACCACCGCCCAACGGGCAGATTCACACTGGAGACGAGGTGGCTACGTCCCAAAACAACCCACGCACATCACGTCATCGCATGCAGGGTTGTGTCAGCCAGGGCGGTGCCCCCCCATCCACGAGGCCGCCACTGTGACCGGTGGTGCCTGCGCGCTCCTGTGCGCATGCTGCACCCCAGCCCTGGTCCCGAGGAAGCCCCGCCGCCCAGCGATGACTGCCTGCCCCTGCGCACCCAGGATTCAATGCTCACCTGCCACCACCGGCGTGTCTCCATGAGGGCCCTCCACGTGCTTGTGCAACCTCCTCAGCCGGACGCTGGATTCCGTGCCACAGGCCCCCAGCGGCCACGCACCGCAGAGTCATGTGTGTGCCAACTGCTGCCTTCGGCGTGCACCACGGTCCAGCAGGGCTCACAATTCAAATCGAAGCACGATTAGCATGACGGCCCATCGAGGCCTACGCATCATCGCAGGCTGTACACCCGCTCAGCTCTTCAGGTGGATCGAACTCAGTGCACCGCAAGTCAACCCCACGTGGTGGTAGGCCCGGGCCGGACTCTGGGCCTTGTGTGCCACTACCTTAGTGTGCCACGAGTCACCGTCCAGCCTCCAGACCTACTGCATCATTGCATGCTGTACACCCGCTCAGCGCTTCATGTGCCACTAACCCTGTGCAACTCAAGTCGTCATCCCGTGGCGGTAGGCCCGTGCAGGGCCGCAGTGCAGCGGGTGCCACTAACTCCGTGCGCCACAAGTCATGGACCCTTCATGATTGAGCCACGTGGTGCGGATGCCATCATGTCATCTCCGGCAGTGGGGAATGTGATGTGCTAGGCCCCTTTTATTGGCAGGGTCACATGTCCTATGACGCCTGTGCTGGATGGGTGTGGTGTGGGTGTTAACCAGCCCTCAGGGAGTGGCTGTGGCATGCTGACAACTAGACCAGTGATCAGCAGATCACTACAGGGAAGACCTGGGACATGTAGCTTTGACGTCCCCCCTCTGAGCGTAAGCGGAGTGGTCTGGCCTGGCGTATGCCAGGCCAGCGTAGGGGTGGGAACAATGACCCCGGGGCTCTGGGCGTGCTTCAGTTCTGGGCTGGACAAGGAAGTAACTGATGCTTGTGTCTCTGTTGTAGTGTCTACACCACACGGACCGCAATCGGCAATGTTGCACCATGTGACTCAAGTCCCACGACATGAGCAACATGGACGTAAGGGGGAATCACTGACCCTACATTCATCCATACTTTCATACTTGAATGATCAAAGACATGAAACATCTGTGCGATTCTGAATGTTTTATTCACATCCAATGGAGTGGTGCAGCTGGAGCAGTACAGGGCCATGCAAATCCCACTTCACATTATTGGCCCGTGGAGGGCCAGCCAGAGTCCTTCAGGGAATGACAAGTACATCGGAAGAGGAAGAGTTCAGTCCGCAGTCTGATCGCTGTGTCATTGGCAACCAAACAGAATATGGCAGTCCATGTCGATGTCCAAGGTGAGTGTTGCAGAGTGCATCAGGGGACAGTGGAAGTTGATGATGCAAAGGGCAGGACCAAGCAGAAACAGGCCATATGGCGGAGATGAATGCTACTGTCTCCTCCTTACCAGTAAGGTTGATTCACCCGCATCTTCGTCCTCTGATGTCACATGTGCCTCACACGTGGGTGGTGGTGGTATGTCGGCCGCACTGTGTGCCACTGACACATTAGGGGCCGGAGGTGGATTGCCTGCCGCACTGTGTGCCACTGACACATCAGGGGCCGGAGGTGGATTGCCTGCCGCACTGTGAGGCACTGACACATCAGGGGGTGGAGATGTGGATGTAGAAGCAGCAGCAGCATTCATCTGCACAAGGCCTTGAGGCAGCAATGCCATGACGATGTGCTGCAGGGCATGGAAGGTCCCAGCCACAACTCGCTGGTGTGCCGCCGTGGCAGCCATTCTTTCCGCCATCATCCGCTCCATGTTCTCCATGAGCCCCCGCATATGTCCCAACTCCCAGCTGACATCGCTGGAGCCACTCTGACTGGACAGTTGTTCTTGTCTCAGTATCATGACTCCAGCGATGTCAGCTATGGATCGTTGGAGAGCATGGAGCGGGCTGTGGGTGTCCGTTAGGGACTGTATGTGGTCCCTGATGGGAATCAGACACCCATGTATGGCATCTAGTTTGGCTGCCATGAGGTCGAACCCCACCCGCACCTGATCAGCCAACTTCTCCTGGGCCTCCAACACACGGCTTTGGAAGGCCATGTGTTGTTTGTGGGGGTCCTCGAGACGGCCGGGGTGGTAGGTGCGTCCTGCTGTGTGGTCTGTGCAGGGGGTGGGGTCTCCTCGATGCAGCTGGGCTGCTCTGCTCCTGGAGGTGGGGTGCCGAAGCTGTCAATGAGGACTTGGAGGGCTTCGGTGTCGATGTCGGGGATGTCCTCCTCGTCATCAGTGAAGAGTTGTTGGGGCTGCTCTGCAGGTGGTGTTGATGCTCCCTCTGCAATGTGAAGGGGAGATGCAGTATTACGTTGTGTTCACATGTATGTTGACGCATTGTACAAGTTCACATACAGACTGCATGGCAATGTACATTGTGACTGTTCAGGAGGAGCTGCCTATTTGATGAGGGACAGTGGACATTTCGACAACATCACTGATATGTGTTTGTACTTGTACATTGACATCTCACATTTCCCTGCTATGCCAAATGTGATTGGCCAGTTTCTCCACACAAGCGGCACCTGTGGTGTCCTCTGTCCTGTTGTTAACGTGTTGCAGTTTGTACCACATTGTTGTCAATGCGATGTGTTCTGAATGTCATGGTTGTGTGCTGCATTTTGGGTGGCTCGCCCCTGCAGCTCTGATTTTGCTGCCCCTTGTCCCTTTCAGGCTGTGTGCCTTTGACTTCTGTGCCCATACAGTGCTGAGATGTTGCAGACTAGGGTGTATTTGGGTCTTGGTGGCAGTTGGGACTCTGGGGCATGGTTTGCCCTCAGATGTGTAGTTGACGTCAGGGGTTGTTTGTGCAGGTGGATGTGTCAGAGTGTGACCTGCTCCTTTACGGATGTGGTCCACACTCCGGCGTGCACCATGTCATGATGATCGGACTGCAGCCATGCTAATCCTCATGCAGTGTTACTTGCATTGTCAGTGTGGCTCACGGACCCGCAGCTTTGCTGGGTTCAGCACATGTGCATGGGTTGGTTGTGAGATTAGTGATGTGTGGGTGGGCCTCCTCTGGGCACACAGTCGACGGGGGCCTACGTGCTGTTGCTATGTGTGCTGCTGTGTGCCAAGGGGATCAGGGACATGATCCAGAGTCATTGTGGGTGTGCACTGTGCTCCGCTTGATTGTGCATGTGTGCCATTGTGCCCATCTCCCCCCGTCCCCCCACTCCCTGGTCGTTACTCACCCTGTTGCTGTTGTGTCGGGTCATGTTGAGCAGTGTCCGGTCCCCCAACTCCTGCCACCGTCTCCCCACTGATGACTGTGGACACCATTTCCTCCATCTCATCCAGCTCCTCCTGTGGTGCTGGACTCCCACCTCCAGTCTGCATTGCTGCCTTCTGGTTGTTGGCGAGTTTCTGCTTGGTCTTGCGCTTCACATCATTCCAGCGCCTTTGACCTCGTCCATTGTCCTCCTCAGCACTCCGACTGCATTCACCTTGTCCACGATGAACTGCCATGTCGCATTTTTTGTTGCCAATGACACAGTGGAGGTGATGAACAGTTGTTGATGGTGTTCTATCACCTCCGTGATCAGGATCCTGTTTTCCTGCGGACTGAACTGCGTCTTCCTCCTCTTCTTGTCCTTGCCCTTCCCTGTCCCTGAGGTCCCAGCCTGCTCCTCCGGGGGGCTTGTGGGGTTCTGGCCGTCCTCTGTCACTGCTCCGGCTGCCTCCATTGTGCGTCGCTGTAGTTTGTTTTTTGTTTGTGTTTTTTTTTTGGTGCTTTTGTAGTGGTTTTTCCCGCCTGAAGTGTGTGATTTGCAGGCCTGGCGCTGCTTTTCGCTGATTGTCTTATCGCGGTTGGGCCCATCGCAACTTTTTTCGCGTTCAAGTTTGGATTTTCATCGCCGTCCCGGTAATGTTATCGCAGACATTTTGCGCGTTATCGGGTGACTATCGCATGTTACCGCCGTGTTGAGAATACAACGTTAACACGGCGTTATTTTCCCGCGATAGACTGCGATGTGCAAAGTTGCGTTAAGCTAATTTTGCGATAATTATTACACGTTCTTGAGAATATCCCCCTCAGAGTGCAGGAATTCACATTTCATGCCCATGGTAGAACATTCGCTGTCTAGATACTCTTGGCACCTTCACTCAGTCAAGATTTCTACCTTTGGACTTAGGCCCGGGTTTAATAAACTTTCACTCAACGCAACACAACAACAAGGGAGCTTACTGTGTTGCATTGCGTGAAAGGGGGAGAGCTGAAATGCACCATATTTTCTAAGATATAGTGCACTTCTGCTCTCTCCTTGCTCTGGTACACTTGTGGCAGCCTAGCGCCAATGCGGGCACCCTTGCATCATTCACAAGAGTGACTGCATTGTGGTCAAAATTGTTTTTGTGCAGGAAAGGATACCCTCTTACACAAACTTTTCTTAGAGGTGTAATCCTCTTTGCATGTGTGCAAAGAATGTCTAACTTTACTGGGTTTGCGTCAAAATACTTGCACGTGCACACCGATGCTCCACCAATGTAACATCACCAAGATACAGTCTAATGCAGGCAGGGCAAACCATACTATAGAAATGTCTCATTGTTACGCCAAGGTTGAGTAGGTGCACCATTTTGGTGCAAACCTGGGTTTACTGACATTGCAGGTGAAAAGTGGCACAAGTTCATACAAATATTGATTTGTGTGGCTTTGTAAGTGTCACTTAAGCAGTTGTGTGACGCAATGACAATGCACTTGCTTAGTAAATCTGGCCATTAGCCTCTTTTTCGGTCCTCTGAACCATCCAACTGGGCAAAGCCGTGGTCTGTAGCCAAACAGGGCTCCAGAAGGCCGGATACCTTTTCGGCGGGGTCCTGCGATAACTAACTCCCAGGTTTTTCATGCATGTTAGAAAGAGTACACAATGACACAGTCAAAGGACCCAGGACCTCAGGAACAGCACTAGGGGGGGTGAGGGGGTCACAACTTTTTCCATCAGAGGAAACCAAGCAGGGTTGAGGCCAGGTCAAGTTGGTACTGGTCAGCTGGACTCTTCAGGGAAAAAGAGTCTTGCAACTTGTCCTGTAGCATGAACAGAATGTCAGCCAACTGATCCTTGGGCCACTTCTTTGTTGTGGGTACAAGTGGGCACAGTTCCAGCCCTTCAGGTCTCCTTACAGGTCTCAAACAGCAGATGCAGTCTGTCATCCGTTCTTCCACAGGTCCAGAGTTTTCTGAGGAGGGTGCTCAAGGATGCTACATTTATGCCTGGCACTAGCTTATGGGTTGGAGTGACTCCTGACCTTTCCCTACCCAATAGGGAAAATGTTCCCTAGGTAACCCTACCCACTTTTGCAGCAGTACCTATTGTGAACAATACAACAGTTCTCCTTTCTGTCTAAATCCAAGATGGTGAAACCTCTCTCCCTTTGTGTGCAGCCTTGGTGCCAAACACAAAGGTGTGGACAAGGAAATGAGCAAACCCTCATCTATGGTCTCTTCAAACCAGTTCTGGGGGGAGCTCCCTCCACACTAGGACTGGAGCCTTCCTGAATGGGGCAACAAAGAAGAGACCTGTGCAGGTGTCATCTGACATCTGCATGTGACAGGGGTGGCCCCTTTGACATTAAACTCCCCAAAGGGTCACCCTGCAAGAGCAACAGAAATACCTCCCAAGATCCAGGCCTTTGTGTCTGCTCTGGCAGAACTTTCACAACTCATTCAGGGTTTGAGGACTCAAAGGGCTGCAACTGGAGGCTAATACAAATTATCCTCCAGAGGCTTTAGGCAGGAAAAAGGTAACATTCTAAAAGTACATTTCCCTTATTATTTATTAAACATCGAACTTCACCAGTAAGTTGGGAGACCAAGGGCCCGATTCACAGAACTAACTTAAGACAAAATCCTAAACTTACTACCATTTTGGTATTCACAGAAGGCACTTACTCATTTTGGTATTCGCAGAAGGCACTTACTCATTTCGGTATTCACAGAAGTTGGGAGTCCTAACTTCCAGGACTCCTAAATGCCTTCTGTGAATACCAAAAGTCTTAAAGTCAGGATTTTCTCAGTTTAGGAGTAGTAAAGTTAGGAGTCCTAACTTTACTACTCCTAAACTGAGAAAATCCTAACTTTAAGACTTTCGGTATTCACAGAAGGCATTTAGGAGTCCTAAAGTTAGGAGTCCTAACTTTACTACTCCTAAACTGAGAAAATTCCTAACTTTAAGACTTTTGGTATTCACAGAAGGCATTTAGGAGTCCTAAAGTTAGGAGTCCTAACTTTACTACTCCTAAACTGAGAAAAATCCTAACTTTAAGACTTTCGGTATTCACAGAAGGCATTTAGGAGTCCTAAAGTTAGGACTACTAACTTCTGTGAATACCGAAATGAGTAAGTGCCTTCTGTGAATACCAAAATGAGTAAGTGCCTTCTGTGAATACCAAAATGGTAGTAAGTTTAGGATTTTGTCTTAAGTTAGTTCTGTGAATCGGGCCCCACGAGTCCAAGAATGAATGTCCTAGCTGTTTCCTAACTGTAGAGAGCATTATTAAATGTAATAGTGTATCCCAGTGTTTCTCTTTGGAAAAGCCAGGTCTGTTACAGTGAAAATTGCTTTTAGGTGTTAGTCACTGTAAGGACATGCTAACTTTACATTTCAACATGTCCTACTTTTAAAGAGCATGCACCCTACCTTGAAGGCTGCAAGGCCTACATACTGGTGACTTATTTTTATTTAAAAGAAAGTTTTTTTCCTGTCAAAAGGGGTTTATTTTGCCAGGTCGAGTTAGAGTTTTAAACTACTGCTGCCAGGCTGCTCTGGATGGCCTAGAATCATGCTTGCTTGGTCACATTAGTGGATGGCACAATAGTGCTGCAGCCTATAGGTAACATTTAACTTTCCATGTCAAAGGTGCACCTTGGACAAAATATAATATGGGTCTATACGAAAGTTAAATATGCCATTTAGGTATTAGCCAATTCAACATGCTTTAGGGATTAGAGCACATGCACTGAGGTTTGGTTAGCAGTGACCCATTGCACAGAGGAAAAAACAACAGCATCAGTCCACAAAAAATGGGGGTGACCATGCAAAAAGTTGCACTTTCTCAGTATCCCTCTACTTTAGCAATCCAGCTATCAGCGCCTTTTTCTTTATGGGCCACAGAAGACTACTGACAAAGTGCTGCGCCCAAGGGCTAAGGAACAGGATATTTGGTAAATGGTGCCTATGCTTACCAGGTTTGAGACATACTTGCCCTGTTTGTCTGTGCTGGCTTGAGTGTTATTTATCTGCAATGAGATATGCTTTCATCTGCTCTTTTACAAGGCAGGAAAAGTGTGAGTGGAGCCATCAGGCCACAGTGATCGCCAGAAGCCGAATGTTTGATACCACCCAGAGTTCATGCTGTGCATCATTACTTTTTGTGTTCTTGCCCTATTTCATTATGGCTAACTCCTCTTCCAGGTGAAAGGCAGCAAAATCCGCCAGTTCGCAGTGCATTGGGTTAAACTGCAAGGTGTACATCACAATGGTTCAAGATACCATTTTGATTGCAACCTGCACCCTCTTGCATTTCATTCTCTAGTTTCTTTCTTGGGATTCACTTATTGGCTAATCTTGCTAATATTTTTTGCTTATTCTCTGAGTGCTTGTTTTGCTATTTTTTGATGTGGTGCCTGTCACATATGTGATTGTTGTTTGTTAGTTTTGATGTGAGAAGATTTTTTTAGCTTGTACTTTTTTGTTATCTCTTGTTGGTGTCTGTTTCTTTATGACTTTGTTGGCGAAATACAAGCCCTTCTATATTTTTTGCCGGCACCTTTTTTGGGTCTCACAACACAAAACATTTCTTTCTTAGGGCACTGGCATAGTGCCATCTGTAGAAGGTTGTTGATATATTTCATTTATCTGTAATCAAGATAAGGGGAGACTGACTTATGGCTTACACTTATCAGCTCCAAAGATGAATAGCCTACATGTATTTGCTTGTTAAATACACCAAACCTAACAAAAAGAGAACTGCATAACAGATCACACTCCAGTATGCATGTAACAATATTTCAGAGACCCCACTTTCCCTTGGCCAAAGAAAGACTACCTTTAAATAAATCATTAACTAAGATCCAATAGCCATCCTGGAACCTTAATAAGTGAGTAATACCATAGTCTTAGACTGGGTTCTATTAGGGCTAACCTACATTTTTTTACTAAACACATACCTGTCAGACCTGTCAGCCTTAAAGTGGTCTTCCCTCTTAGTTTTTGCCTGCCTCCTCCATTTTTGCTGATTTTCTTTTTGCAGGCCTTGGGACTCTGCACACTTTGCCACTGCGAACCAGTGCTGAAGTGCATGTGCTCACTCCATATAACATGGTCACATTGGATTATCCACAGTTGGCATATTTAATTATCTTATAAGTCCTTAGTAAAGTGGTACTACATGTACCCAGGGTCTGTAAATTTAAAGCTACAAGTGGGCCTGGAGCACTGATTGTACCTCGACTTAATTAGCCCCTTTAAACATGTCTCTGGCCTACCATTGCAGCCTATATATACAGTTCTTAAACTGCTATTTTGGCCTGGCAAAAGAAAACCTTTGTCAGTCCCAAACCTTCCTTTTAAATGCATATAACTCACCCCTTGGGTATGCTCTAAACAGCCAACAGTCCGCGACCGGTGAAGCAACCACGTTGCGGTTCCTGAGTTTGGAGTAGATACGAGTGGCCAAGTGACTGTGAATCACACCGACTGTGATCTTCCTGCTGAGGACGCTGAGTATTTGATCTGCCGTGTGCACGGTGGTGGCTTCAAGTAATTAATCTGAAATGGCCGGATGAACCATAGTTCATTAAGACAGTTTAACAAATTTATGCTACTTGAGGACCTCACGCCTGTGAGAGGCGAAGTTGTTTCCCTTTTCCCTCGTCCTGATGAGGCCCGGAAGAAATAGGGGCTGAAACGCGTCAACAGTTTACAATTGGAGGAATCGACTTAATTCAAGAATAATACGTGTATTGATGTGGAGATACACATATTTAAATTGTTATAGGGGGTACAGTGATTACCCTATGTGTATATAAGATTACCTCACAGTGCATTGCCATTAATAAGGGTGCAAGCACTGATATTATGCAACTAGGGTTCAGGTGACAACACACATATGATGATTTGCTCCATGCATAGTTGATTTGTCCCCTGTTTGTTTAAGAGGGCAAGTTTATGTTTAAATGTATATGTTTTTCATTTACTTGTTTTAAATCTTGTGTTTGTTATGTACCTATTTGTCTCATTATAATGAAATTAATACAATGAAGAACTATCCTAAAAAGGAAATTTGAGTGGTATGTGGTTCTTGATGCATTATAAATTGAATGGGACGATGGACCTGGTAGAGGGTAATTAATTGTATCCTTAGGTAATATAAAGATATTTATACCACCATGCTACCATGTTATAAAGGTGATGTTCTCTGCCCAAGCTGTGGACGGTTATTTGGGCAAACCCCAATTATTTTGTAAGCTAAACAGCCAACAGGCCAGGGCGCAATGTAATATAAAAAGTAGGAAATGTAATTTTAATTTTTACACGTCCTTGTAGTGAAAATTCTTGCATTTGTTTTCACTACTGAAAGGCCTACCTCTCCCATAGAATAACATTGAGCTTACCTTATTACATTCAAATGGCAGCAGGTAAAAAGTTCATGTTTAGTGTCTTTGGAATTGTAATTAAAAATTCTCTCTAACGGTTAAGTTGAATTTTAAATTACAGTTTTGAAATTGCCACTTTTAGTATGTAAAGACATTAAAATAAAAGTGATGGACGGAATGCTTGAATTAATCTCTGCCACTGGCAATTATTTGGGACCGCATCCTAATCCTTCATTTTTCATCCACCATGCCACCTCAGTTTGGATCTAGTCATATGCAATTTAGACTTAACCCTGCTCCTCATGGGAACAGTACAGCCCAAACTGCCAGGCTAGGTCCTCCCTAACTCAGAATGCAAGTAACACAGGACCGGTTTTGCCCTTATTATGGGCTCATCAGTCAGGTATAGCTTGATTCCAGTGGCATAGTGAAGCCGGGACCCATGTCTGGGCATACCCATCACACTTAGGGAATCGAAAATCAAAGTGATGGATGGAATGCTTGGGGATTGTTTTGGGTCGTGTCCCAATCCATCATCCCAGGAAGAAGGACTGCTGTGCTGCTGAAAGAACTGCAATTCTGTTAGACTGCTGCTCTGAGGGTACTGCTGCCCTGCTGTGCTGACCTGCTGCCCTCTTGCCTTGGTGAGAAGGACTAGACGTGCATCTGTTGAACCCAGGATCCCTACGTGACTCCAAGGGCTAGTTGGCTGCCCTCCTGACTAGAGCCTCAGGGACAAATGACTCCACAAACCTTGAGCCCTGCACCTGGACTTTGCCATCTGTGAGTCCTACCCTGCCAAGTGGTGCCACCCCAGTCCTGGACCCTTGGAAGTGGGCCTGAAGGTGCTCTGCCAGCCCATCTGTGGATAAAGCAGATCCGACTCATCTCCTTTGCTGCATTGGGCAAACCCGAGCAGAACCGACACATCACCTCTGCTGTGAAGGTTCTCCTGATGCAAAGGACTCTGCATTGACCTTGCGGCCTGCATCGGAACCATCAGCCTTGCAAAGCTTTCCCTACGCAGGCCCTCACATCACAAAATCCTTTGTTTATGGCAGCGGCAATGACGATGGAGGTCCTCGCATCGCAGTCCCAGAGCTCCAGGGATCGGCACATCACATCGACTGAGCAGCCCATCCCCAACACCGGACTTCATATTGCAAGTCCTCGTTGACGGGATCCTCGACGATGACGCAGGATGGACTCATCTCCTGGACAGTGCAATGCATCCTCAGCGAGGGACCTTGCAACGCTCCGCAACCAAGATCTAAGGGACTTTGTTTAGTGGGGCTAACTAGACTCTGTAGGCAGCCCATGCTACATGTGGTCAGTCTGAACTTTTGACTTTGTCCCGATCTGGCGTGGCCAGATATCCACAGTTGGTGCCTTGTGTTTTTTGCCTCTATTTTCACTGGAATCTTTAAACCTGCATATCTCTGGTTCTACTGATTGGATTTTTGTAATTTTGATCTTGTTTTATTTATTAAAAATTGCTCTATTGTTCGAGACTGGTGTGGAATCCTTTTGTGATATGAATCTGCTGTGTTTGTGTTTGAAGTGTGTCACAAATACTTTACACATTGCCTCTGAGTTAAGCCTGACTAATCTGTGCCAAGCTACCCTAGGGTTGAGCACAGGTTAATTTAGGGTTGCTTGTGACTTCACTCTGACAAGGATTGTGGTTCCTGTTTGAGTAGGGTTTCACCCCCTCAACCAGTAACCCAATTACTTACAATACCTTTCTCAACCAGTACACTATGGGGTCGATTCCGATTCGGGCCGGAAAAAGCACCGACCGACTCGGAGCCGGAATTTATTCCGACCGACACGTACCTGTGGCGCCCGACACGCCAAGTACGATGCAAGGCGTGCAAAATCCGACCGACACGTACTGAACCCAAGCCGAACGACTGAGCCGCACGGAAAACAGCAATCCGGCCGGAAAAACACGCGAATCGAACCGACCGACACGCACCCGGAACAAATCCAACCGAAACGTACATGCGAACTCCAAACCGCTAAGTACGATGCAAGGCGCGAAAACCACGACCGAGTCGAACGGAGGACAAGCCGTACGACCGACACGCATACAAAACTGCGAGCCGAAGTAACACAAAACACCGCGACCGACGCGTACGCAGCATAGAAAACTGCACAAACACAGCGTGAACGAAACGGAGAAGACCGTACGAGACAAATGCAGGGTCCGACTCGGTCACAAGAACGTTTCCAACATGCACAAAAAGTACTAAGGAAAAATACACAAAAAAAGGCCAAACAAGCAATTACAAAGCCAATAAATACTGGGGGGGTGGGGACAGAGAACAAAGGCACACCCACAACTCCACCCATATAAAGGACACAAATCCCAACCATGATCCTTTGCAAATGCCATTCTACTGCCAGCACTCAACAGACAGCAACCACACACCCACAGCTCATCCCTCACACAAGCCACACACCATCAGCACACCAACAAATAGCTACCTCAGATACACCCAGCAAAACACACACTCACACACCCTCACCTGCACACCAACACACACATCACTCACCATCACCACCCATCACCATGCCCCCCAAGAAGAATCACAAGTTCCTAGATTGTGAATTGGAAGTCATGGTAGACGAGATCCTCAGGGTAGAGCCACAGCTGTTTGGCACACTGGTCCAACAGACCCCCATCTCCCAGAAAACCAAGATGTGGGAGAGGATCATCAACAGGGTGAACGCACAATCACCATGTCTGCGCACAAAGACTGACATCCAGAACAGGTGGTATGACGTGCGCAGGAGGGTACGGGAGCTGCTCAAGAAGGACTACCTCCTGAGCCAATACACCAGCAGTGGCCCTCCACCAAGCCAGTATACCTCAGGCCCTGGGAGGAGAAGGTGCGGGCCATCCTTCCGCCAGTGAGCGTCTATGGACTAGAGAACATCCCAGAGCCTGGTGAGTACACAACAAATGTACACAATATTCTGCCACAATACACACACACATCACTGTCAAGGGGAGAGTCAAACCATGCACTCATAGCAATTACACAGCAACCAGAACAGAATCATCGCAAAATGTGTATGTCAGTCAGATAAACACAACACATGCCATCTCAAAGTTACATTTAACCGTGTCATCACATGTACAAACACAACTACAACTACAGCTAGGCAGTGGCACAAATAGAACTAACAAACACATCCAGACATGTAGCCACCACTACAACACCAACACACAGTGAAGACCACTGAAAGGAAGGAATTCTGTGTATGCTGGGCAAGTCAGTGGAGCCAATAGCATCATGGGAGTCGTAGTCACACATATTGCTCACCCCCACAACTGTCCCATCAACACCACCATGAACCATGCGCACATCACAGGGAGTGGAAAAGGACTCACAAGATGGCTGACACTGGCTACTGCTGTGGGGAGCACAAGGCCCTGCTGGCAACTGTGCAACAACCAACAGCAGGACACCACTGACTGACATCCTGAGAGACAACTTCCACTCCCTGCAATGGAAGCACGTTCCATGGTGGGATATCTGGCTGGCTGGGTGGGAAGGAGGACTCGCAGCACTGACCATAGTCACAAGCACCTCCCCTCCCACACCCCCTCAACACAAACTCCACAGAACCCACCTGGGAGAAAGCAATGCCTCACATCCTAACTCAAGATCCCACAAAGAACCTCCACCCTGGGTAATGTTGTGTGAAGCACAGGGACACTCTTGGGACTTTTAGCCAAACAACTGCCAGGACAACACTCCCAGCCATCCTGTCAGCACAGGCAGCCCACCCCACAGGGAAGCAGAGTCAAAAGGAAGGAAGCATGGGCATGCTGGGAAGGGGGTGGAGGCAATAGCATGATGGGAGTAGTAGGCACATATATCGCTCAGCCTCACAACTGGCCCATCAACACCACCCTGAACCATGCTCACATC
This sequence comes from Calotriton arnoldi, assembly GCA_963921515.1. Taxonomy (NCBI): domain Eukaryota; kingdom Metazoa; phylum Chordata; class Amphibia; order Caudata; family Salamandridae; genus Calotriton; species Calotriton arnoldi. The sequence goes on from CAWUFW010004151.1 coordinate 210,892, forward strand.
ACAGGGAGTGGATAAGGACTCACAAGATGGCTGACACTGGCTACTGCTGTGGGGAGCACAAGGCCCTGCTGGCAACTGTGCACCAACAAACAGCACAACACCACTGACTGACATCCTGAGGGACAACTTCCACTCCCTGCAATGGAAGCACGTTCCATGGTGGGATATCTGGCTGGGTGGGAAGGAGGACTCGCAGCACTGACCATAGTCACAAGCACCTCCCCTCACACCCCCTCAACACAAACTCCACAGAACCCACCTGGGAGAATGCAATGCCTCACATCCTAACTCAAGATCCCACAAAGAACCTCCACCCTGGGTAATGTAGTGTGAAGCACAGGGACACTCTTGGGACTTTTAGCCAAACAACTGCCAGGACAACACTCCCAGCCATCCTGTCAGCACAGGCAGCCCACCCCACAGGGAAGCAGAGTCAAAAGGAAGGAAGCATGGGCATGCTGGGAAGGGGGTGGAGGCAATAGCATGATAGGAGTAGTAGGCACAGATATCGCTCAGCCTCACAACTGGCCCATCAACACCACCCTGAACCATGCTCACATCACAGGGAGTGGATAAGGACTCACAAGATGGCTGACACTGGCTACTGCTGTGGGGAGCACAAGGCCCTGCTGGCAACTGTGCACCAACAAACAGCACAACACCACTGACTGACATCCTGAGGGACAACTTCCACTCCCTGCAATGGAAGCACGTTCCATGGTGGGATATCTGGCTGGGTGGGAAGGAGGACTCGCAGCACTGACCATAGTCACAAGCACCTCCCCTCACACCCCCTCAACACAAACTCCACAGAACCCACCTGGGAGAATGCAATGCCTCACATCCTAACTCAAGATCCCACAAAGAACCTCCACCCTGGGTAATGTAGTGTGAAGCACAGGGACACTCTTGGGACTTTTAGCCAAACAACTGCCAGGACAACACTCCCAGCTATCCTGTCAGCACAGGCAGCCCACCCCACAGGGAAGCAGAGTCAAAAGGAAGGAAGCATGGGCATGCTGGGAAGGGGGGTGGAGGCAATAGCATGATGGGAGTCGTAGGCACAGATATCGCTCAGCCTCACAACTGGCCCATCAACACCACCCTGAACCATGCTCACATCACAGGGAGTGGATAAGGACTCACAAGATGGCTGACACTGGCTACTGCTGTGGGGAGCACAAGGCCCTGCTGGCAACTGTGCACCAACAAACAGCACAACACCACTGCCTGACATCCTGAAAGCCAACTTGCACTCTCTGCAATGCAAGCACGTTCCATGGTGGGATATCAGGCTGGGTGGGAAGGAGGACTTGCAGCACTGACCATAGTCACAAGCACCTCCCCTCACACACCCCCTCAACACATACTCCACAGAACCCACCTGGGAGAATGCAATGCCTCACATCCTAACTGAAGATCCCACAAAGAACCACCACCCTGGGTTATGTTGTGTGAAGCACAGGGACACTCTTTGGACTTTTAGCCAAACAACTGCCAGGACAACACTCCCAGCCATCCTGTCAGCACAGGCAGCCCACCCCACAGGGAAGCAGAGTCAAAAGGAAGGAAGCATGGGCATGCTGGGAAGGGGGTGGAGGCAATAGCATGATGGGAGTCGTAGGCACAGCTCTACATCCCCCACCACATGGCCCAGCAAGCTCACACTCACGCATGCACATCCCACAGAGAGTGGAAAGGCCCATCAAAGATGTCTGACACTGTTGCTGTGTCGTGGGGAGCACAAGGGCATGCTGGGAACTGCACACCAACCAACAGCAGGACACCACTGTCAGCCATCTTGCCATTGCTCTCACACCCACACACACTGAACTCCCCACGAAAGCAAGTAAGTATGGGAATGCTGGGAAGTGGGGTGGAGGCAATAGCATGATGGGAGTCATAGCCACAGACATAGCTCACCCCCACAACTGTCCCATCAACACCACCCTGAACCATGCTCACATCACAGGGAGTGGATAAGGACTGACAAGACGGCTGACACTGGCTACTGCTGTGGGGAGCACAAGGCCCTGCTGGGAACTGCACACCAACCAACAGCAGGACACCACTGTCAGCCATCTTGCCATTGCACTCACACCCACAAACACTGAGCTCCCCACAAAAGCAAGTAAGTATGGGAATGCTGGGAAGTGGGGTGGAGGCAATAGCATGATGGGAGTCATAGTCACAGACATAGCTCACCCCCACAACTGTCCCATCAACACCACCCTGAACCATGCTCACATCACAGGGAGTGGATAAGGTCTGACAAGATGGCTGACACTGGCTACTGCTGTGGGGAGCACAAGGCCCTGCTGGCAACTGTGCAACAACCAACAGCAGGACACCACTGACTGACATCCTGAAAGACAACTTTCACTCCCTGCAATGCAAGCACAGTCCATGGTGGGATAACTGACTGGCTGGGTGGGAAGGAGGGCCGGCTGTCAACCAAATACAACCAATGCAGACCATGTTCACACCCCAACAAATACATAGAAATGCCCAAATAATGCAGGACAATGTGCTACACCAATATCAACCCCTAACTGTGACGACTTAGGACAATGCAATGTACAGGCCCGCACCCAGAGGCACAGTCACAACTGTCAGGTGTGTCAACCATTGATGCCTGCAGAAACATAACATACATTGTGTGTGTCTCCCAAAAACACGTGATGATGGGGACACAGCAGCAGACGCTGAGGAGTCCCAGTCCCAGGCTCAAGAGGATGCGGAGCTCACTGGTGTCGTACAGCCTCTGCCCTCCTCGAACGAAGAAGACCAACCTGGCACATCCGGTGCAAGTCAACATGCAGCACCAGCAGGACCACCAGCTGCACCCCCTGCACCCACCCCTCCAATGACTGTCACCACAAATACCATCCCTGCCGACATGGACAGAACAAGGAGCTACACCAGCACAGGGACCCTGGACCAACGTGGGGCCATGGACACCACCACCACCACCAACCCCCAAGGGGGACCAGGGTTATCTGTGCACATGTCGGCAGGGGTGGTGGGAGGGGTGGGAGACAGAGGTCGCTGCTTGCAGAGGTTGCTGGTGTGCATGATGACCCACAACTGGTACGCATAGCCGATGCGTACCAGTCCAGCACCGGAGATCTCAGCCAGGTAGTGGGGCTCCTCAGAGACATGAAACAGCAGCAGGCTGCCCATCATGCCCGCTTGGACTCACACATGTCCCGCGTGGAGTCCAAGTGGGACGCACTGCAAGAGATGACGGTGGTGCACAGGGACATACTACAATGCCTCCGCCAGATGAACAGCAACCAGTCCACACCTCCCTGTGTGCCAACGACATCTGGTGCTGAACAAACTGCAACTGCCACAGGGAGGGAGGATGACTCTGGCGGAGAGTCCCCTGCACCGCAGCAGCCTGTACTTGAGGGGCCCCCCCCCCAAAGAAGAGGGGTCGTCCGAGGAGGGGCAAGTGAAAGGCCGATGGCCAAGTGCAACTCCCAGGAAGCCTGAACCTGTTCTGGATGTTCACCTTTATGCACAAACTGTTCACCCTGTTGACGGCAACACAACTCCCAAACATTACATGGGGAGTACAAGTTGGACCAATGTCTCAGACAACTGTGGCCCCGATACTGGGGATTTTGTCTACCAGGACTTTCAATTCACCTAGGAACTTCTGATTGCAAGATATATGTACAGCACTAACCATCCTATGCACTATTCACACAAATGTATCACAATAAACACACTAATACACCATACTTGCCTCTGTTGTGATTCCAACGTGGGTGCTGTCATGGGGATGATGAACTGCAAAATTACACTGTGTATGCGAACTGCAACAGCAAGTACAACACAGGCATGTGAGTAAAGGCAACGTGACACATATGAGGGAGACACACCACCAGGGCTACACAACACATACACACCTAGGCCATCTGACTCATTGCCTACACTGATGTTGCCAGGGAAGACGGTGCAATGCACAGACACCACACCTATTCCCAGTGTAGCCAAGTAGCCCACAGGTGCAGTAAGCAAATGGCAGTCAAATGTGTGACCACAGACAACGCACATCACAAAGTGAAGCACAGGTTTATTACACAGTTGCAACATGTCGTAACCACTACAGATGCAAGGTAATCCCACCTGGCAGCGGGCACACAGTCAACAACTGTAGAAGGAAGGAAGTCCATGGGTGTGGCGCACATCACCTGTAGGGACACAACAGCTACCACCCTGGAAGTAAAATCACGTCGTCGGTGGACACAGTTGACCAAACGAATCTGAAAGTACCCTGTGAAGGACAGAAATGACACACAGTCAAAAGCAATGGAGAACAGGACAGAGCAGCAAAACTCATGCACAATACATGTTACAAGATACCCACCGAGAACCAAGTTAGCATGTCAACACTGTTGGGGAGTACAGACCACCTGTAAGCACACATCGCTACACACATCCAGTCAAGTAGCCCATGGACACACTCCAACAGCACCAGAGCACCACCTACACATATCATGCCAACTCACATCATTGACATGACACCTCAGGATACTCACATTCAGCTAAAGAAGTTGGTGATGAGCTGTGTGCGGACATCACCCTCATCATCATCATCATCACTGGCATCGTGGTCCAGGCCAGGATCCTCCACAGGTGGCGGATGTTGGTCATTGTCATCCTGGATGAGAGGCAACTCCTTCCGCACTGCCAGGTTGTGGAGCATGCAGCAGACGATGATAATCTTGCACACTTTCGCTGGGGCATATGGGAGGGACCCTCCTGTCTTGTCCAGGCAGCGGAAGCGGCTCTTCAGGAGACCAAATGTCCGCTCAATCACTCTCCTGGTCCGACCATGTGCCTCATTGTAGCGCATCTGGGCTGGTGTCACAGGGTTCCTGAGGGGTGTCAGCAACCACGGCATGTTGGGGTATCCCGAGTCACCTACGACAGACAAGTGCACATTAGCTGACTTGGAAAAGTGGGCGGAATACTACAGATCAGATCACACACAATGGCACAAAGTCAGTACACACCGACAAGCCAGGCACGCTGGTTCTGCATCTGTGCCATCATCCTGGGGATGCGACTACTCCTCATCACAAAGGCATCGTGTGCTGAACCAGGGAAACGGGCACACACGTGTGTGATGGTCATATCTGCAAGACACACCACCAGTGCATTGACCGAGTGGTAGTGCTTGCGGTTACGGTAGGCCTGCTCCTGGGCCTGTGGTGGTACCAAAGCCACATGTGTCCCATCAATGGAGCCAATGACATGCGGCATCCTCCCCAGGGCATAGAAGTCACTCTTCACGTCAGTGAGTCGTTGCAGTCTAGGGAAATAGATGTACCGGTTCAGGAATAGCAACATTGCCTCCAAAACATCGCGGAGCACACGGCTCAACATGGTCTGTGACATCCCACCAGCAGTCGCCACAGTATGTTGGAAGGTACCGGTGGCAAAGAACAAAGAAGTGTAGGGCTGCCATCACCTTCACCTTGGGGTCAGCGCTGTAGGATACGGCCGGCCAGGCTGCAAATGTGGGGCCAACTGCACTGCCAAATCCTCAATCAGCTGCCTGGTGAAGCGGTACCGTCGGATGCTGTCCCGTTCCACCATCGTTGCCAGGTCTGGGAATGGTCGATGGACAGCAGGAGCCCTGCAGTACAGAGGAGAAGAAAGCAAGATTGTCAGTCACCCCACATATGCGGCATTGAACACACTCAATATCACAACATACATCATTATGAGGCACAACTACATGAAGTGTGCAGTTCCGTAAGGACATGTATGGTACATACATGGCCAACGTCTGTCATCACGGTTCAACAAGTGGCATCAATAAGTCCCAGGTTGGCCCATTGGATATCATGAGGCCGTGTCACAGTTCCCATCTCCTGCTGCCGTGTCACAATCACCCCCCACAGTGACATGTGAGGACAGATGTGCCCCAGGCATCACAGCTCAACGACAGGTACATTCCCAGGGACCCTGTATTGCCACATGGACACTGGCATTACATGGAGTATCATGTATACACCACAGCAAAACAACCATGACCCCCCACAGGTAGTGGTCCCACTTGCCACTGCAGGACAGACATGGACGTCTGTGACACACACACGCACAACATCAAAGTCCATGCACACACAACGTGGATGTGGAGACTGTCTCCCATTGTGCACATGAAATCAGAGACATTGTAAACACTACATGCACACAGACTGTGGAGGACCATCACTATTGTGCCACTGGGACACCCTGGCTCAAACATACCGTCCGACATGGGACTCACGGGGTATGTGACATGACATACACATACACCACCGTGAAATGTGACCATGGCACATGCACAGATATGAACAGTTGCACATCACAGTGGTCATATACACGTAACACCCAGGATCCTGTCCCCAGGAACACGTGCACAGCCTGGGGGTGGCTGCCCCCAGGTGACACCCACAGGACAACATGTACACCAACATACACACAATAGGAAATGCAGCCTTACATGCCTTATGATACAGTTTGGACAGGCTGTCGTGTTGTAGGTGTGCCCCTCACTCCTGGGAGCTATCTGTGGCTGGCATATGTTCATCTGAGACAGGCATGGTGACATATGCCAGTCACTTGTACAGGGATGCGTTGAACAGCAATGGACCGATCGGTGCCCCCGGCCGGCCCATTGCATTCAATGTGTGCGGGTACGCGTTGTACCCCTGTACGCGTTGATCAGCAATGGACCGAACGGTGCCCCCGGCCGGCCCATTGCATTCAATGTGTGCGGGTACGCGTTGTACCCCTGTACGCGTTGATCAGCAATGGACCGATCGGTGCCCCCAGCCGGCCCATTGCATTCAATGTGTGCGGGTACGCGTTGTACCCCTGTACGCGTTGTACCGCAATGGACCGATCGGTGCCCCCGGCAGGCCCTTTGCATTCAATGTGTGCAGGTACGGATGTACCCCTGTACGCGTTGATCAGCAATGGACCGATCGGTGCCCCCGGCCGGCCCATTGCATTCAATGTGTGCGGGTACGCGTTGTACCCCTGTACGCGTTGTACCGCAATGGACCGATCGGTGCCCCGGCCGGCCCATTGCATTCAATGTGTGCGGGTACGCGTTATACCCCTGTACGCGTTGATCAGCAATGGACCGATCGGTGCCCCCGTCCGGCCCATTGCATTCAATGTGTGCGGGTACGCGTTGTACCCCTGTACGCGTTGTACCGCAATGGACCGATCAGTGCCCCTGGCCGGCCCATTGCATTCAATGTGTGCGGGTACGCGTTGTACCCCTGTACGCGTTGAACAGCAATGGACCGATCGGTGCCCCCGGCCGGCCCATTGCATTCAATGTGTCGGGTACGCGTTGTACCCCTGTACGTGTTGTACCGCAATGGACCGATCGGTGCCCCGGCCGGCCCATTGCATTCAATGTGTGCGGGTACGCGTTGTACCCCTGTACGCGTTGTACCGCAATGGACCGATCGGTGCGCACCCATTGACAATGGCCTAGCCTGGCAACGGACGCGTTTTCGAAATTCGAACGAGTCGGTTGCTGGAAATTCAGTTGGTCACCCACAACAATGTTGCAAAATCATGTATGTCATGAAGTTGAAGATTTGAAGGATGCTGTGGGCGTGTATTGGTGCTGCTATTCCATGGATTGGCCAGATTCAGAAGATGCAAACGACTTGGACCTATCACTTTGGACACATGGGACAGTATCTGCCTCTCCAGCACATATATATTGCTGGCTGTTCCCCTGAGAGCTCACTTGCCTGCACTACATGCTCCAGGACGACATCTGCCACTGCACTGCTGCTGTCTCTGCCCCCTCTGGACCCTGCAATGGCATGTACTGTGGAGAGAGCCCCAGCCTTCAGCCTTGAGGAGAACCAGGCCCTGCTGGACAGCCTACTTCCACAGTACAGCAAGCTGTATGGGACACCAGGGGAGCAGGTGAGTGTTCTGTGCACTGCCTTTCTGAATGTGCATTTTGTCTGACTAGCAAGGCTGAAAGTCTGCACGCCACTGGCTAGCAGGCTCACTGAGTAGTTGTCACCCCCCATAGTGTGTAGTGACATGCACTGGACAGGTATGGTGCAGTGACAGTGCATTTGAACAAGGTTTTACTTCCCATGCAATGATACCATGTAGTGACTTCTGGCAAACTGTCCATGGGCAGCGTTGCACTGCCTGTGTACATCATGTGCCCCTGTGATTGAGACATGTATATACAACTGTGTCATGCACGGATATGTTGCATGTGTAGTAATGGCCTTTTCGCTTTGTCATCCTGACAGGTTAATGCCCATCGGAAGCAGGAGGTCTGGAAGGACATCGTCCGGGCTGTCCGGTCCGTGGGGGTCTACAAGCGCCGGATCCGCAACTGCCAGAAGAGGTGGCAGGACCTTCGGGGCTGGACCCGGAGGATTGCACGGGTCCAGCTGAAGCTGTCGCCTCCTCGCAGGAGGGGCGGAACACGGACCCTGACCCCCCACATGCTCCAGATCCTGGCGGTGGTGTTTCCAGACCTGGATGGGCAGCTGAATGCCAGACAGCAGCAAGGAGGGGGTGAGTCAAAGACTGCACTGTGAACTCTGCCTTACATGCTATGTGCCCTCCTCTGGCCTGGTTAAACTGCCACAGTACAGCAGTCATGTTGTCCAGGAGCCATGTCCCTCTATTGTGCACTGCCCACTCCTCATCTGATACCCAGGTGTGGCCCTTACATTCAGGGAATTGTGTCACTTGGGACTGTGTCCTTGCAGTTTGCTTCACTAAAGGTGGGGGACAGCATCTGTTTCCCTAACTCTGTTGTGGGCATCATGGGTGGGTCCATTGTTCACACAACGCCTGTGTTCGGACATGTAATCTGCGTGTTGCTTTGATATGCGGTCCACTTGCTGAGCTGAGCCACCACATGTGCCTGGGGTATGTGGCACATGCCCATGCAGCGGGTGGGAACAATGTTTGGGCCCCAGGAGTGTGCAGATTACGTGTGTCACACATACATAGCCAGCTATCCACTGTCCAGGGCTCATCCCTCATTCATGTGGGGCAGGACAGTCATGCCTACTCCAGGCCATGCAATGCACTCTGTACTCCCACTCCCGTGTATCAGCTGACACATTGTGCGCAGTGATTTGACCCCTCAGGTGTCTGCCTCTGTGTCAGTGTGCTGTGGATTTGTTGCCAGGACAGCTGGGGTGTTTCTCGGTAGGGGCTCAGCATGCCACTGGAGATGTGACCATAGGAGACGATACTTGTGTGTCACATAGGTGTTTGATCAGCTGCCCGTGCAGACTGGGGTATGCGAATGTGAAGTTCAGGCAGCTGTTTCCCATTCACAGCAGATTGTGAGGGGCTCAGGTTCAGAGGGTAGTGTCACAGGTCTCCCATATGTCCAATCGGTATGACCTGGACAGATGAGGGTTAAGATGATGTGTTGTGTGGGGGATGTACATGTGTACTTGTGCAGCTCCAGGACTTGCATTCCCCATGACCTACTATTGTGACACAGTGCAGAGTGTTGTTGTCTGGCTGCCAAGTCATACATCACTGAGACAGTGATGTATGACTTAGCAGTCATGCCTCCGCCATGGCATGTGTCTACTTATTGGTGATCCTGCAGGGGAGTGACATGTGCTACATGCACACCATTGTGGCGATGGCTATCAGGACATAGGTGCATCATGGTGTCTGTCGCTGGTATGCATCACATGCATTTCCTATTTGACTCTGGGCATCCCTTTCATCCGGAAACCTGTACTGACTCAGTGGCAAGAGTTGTGATGTGTGCATGTCCACATGCTACACCGTGTCCTCTGCACTGTCCAACTACTGTGTAGGTGGTGCATGTGTCCACACTGGGGTGTTGCTATCCAACAGACACCAGACAGATGGGTGCAAGGCCATGTGGGATGTGAGTGCCATGGTTGGCATCAGACTGACAATTGGCTTCTCCTGTTCAGTTAGGGCACTTTTAGCAATGTTCAACTAATGATGCCAGGGCTTGCTCTGTAATGTGCTGTGCTCACAGTGGTGTGTGCGTTTGGTGCAGGTGACTGATGTCTGTCTGTTTCCCCATTGTTTGCAGATACATCCACGGCCACGGAAGGGGACAGCTCCACGGACCAGGAGGAGCCGGAGAGCCAGACTGGGTCAGCAGCCGAGGAGTGGTCGGAGGGACCCAGTGGCATGGAGGGCAAGGGGAGCCACACCGAGGAGTCCTCAGCACCATCCACCTCAGCTGAGGACCAGAGCAACTCGGAGGATGACTCCCTTATGGAGGCGGGTGTCAGCAGCCACCACACCCCAGCTAGTGTTGCTGTCCCCGCCACCACCAGCACCACCACCGCCCTCCCATCGGCTCCCATTCCCCAGGTCCGTGGAGGCTCCCATGTTCGGGAGCGTGTCTCCTTTGGGCCAGGCACCGCACCCCCTGCCCCTGTGTCCCCTGCTGCCCTGAGTGAGGAGTCTGTGTACCTCCTTCGCCAGCTCCATGTAGGGCAGACAGCCATGCTGAGTGTCCTCCATGCGCACACCGCTCTGTTGACTCAGCTGGTGTCGTTCATGGAGGGCATCTCATCGGGCATGTCTGACCTACAGAGGGGCAATAGGTCCATGGACTCCTCCCTGACGGCAGCAGTGTCCCTCCTCAGACAGTCCCTCACCCCTCCTGCCTCTGCTCCATCCACACTCCCCAGCACCTTACCCGTCCCAAGCACACACACACCGGCACAGGCAAACACCAGCACACACACGTCCAGCACACAGACACACACGCCACAAACAAAACGCACACGCACGCACAGTCAGGGGACTGAAACCAGACTCACAGGGGATGGGGCCCTGGAACACACACACGCATCCACGAGCACTGCGCAGTCCTCAGTTGCCTCTCCCTCCAAAGCACCCTCCCTTGCCTCACCTGCAACCCCAAAGACCCAGCGGCTCTTCCTCAGTGACCTCGGCCTCTTCCCCTCCGATCTAGCTGATACAGCATTCAGGGGGAAGAGGAAGCCCACCCACACGGAGCAGAGTGCCCCTCGCCCCCGGACACCCTCCCCCAGGCGCAGACAGACTGAGGCCCCCACCCGCAAGTCCCCCGGAGTCGTAAGAGCAAGACCCCGCCGCCGCCCTGCAGCTCAGGCACCAGGTCTCCTTCCTCCATCCCTCAGGCCCCCACTCCACAGGTGCCCCCACCACACCCTGCCCCAGGTTCCCCCACCCACAGATATACCATCCCCAAGAGGATCCGGCCTTCTCCCCTGCCACTTGCTCTCCCGGCACCACACCCCCCGCTGCGCTTGTCTGTGCCACTGATGTGGTGAGGGTGTCCTCCCCCTCTGTCCAGCCCACCTTGCCTGTTCCCCATTCTCCTCCCCTGGTGGTAGGCACTGCAGTGGAGTCCACTACCACCCTGTCTGACTTGGGCACTGCAGTGGCGGACCTGTCCACTCCATCTGCAGGGTCCACTGCAGTCGTGCCGGCACCCACAACATCTGAGTCATGCCCCCAGTTGTGCCGGCACACACCATGTCAGACACCTCCACTGCAGTTGTCAGTGGCTCTCCAGCACCCACCACCCCTTCCCTGCTTCCTCCTGGTGAGCCCTGATCCTGTCCCTGCGGTGCCTGGCCTGCCCCCCCGGTTGCCCCTCCTAGTGGATTGTCCCTGGTTTTGTGCAGTGCAGGCATGCGTAGGGTGACATCTGCCACAATCACCCTGTTTGGACTTTGACAATGGACTGGCCATTGGCCTTTGAGTTTTTTCTGGACTTTCAGTTTTCAATACACACATATGCTGAATAAAGCAACTTTCTGTTCTCTAGTGCTTATGCTTCTGATGTACATGTTGTTGATGATGCTAACCATGTCCTTGCTGCAGTGATGGTGATATTTGGTCTCATGATAATGAAGTGTTACTGTGCAGGAACCCATGTGGTCCAGGGGAATGTGTCCTATCCTGTGGTGTATCCATGTCATCCATAGCAGCATCTGAGGGTGTCATGTGTTCAGTATTTGGCAATGGGATTTCCTACTTACATTAGCAATTTCACATCTGTGGCTTCCACCCCTGCACATCTGTTGTGCCTGCCATTGTTCAATTCGTCTACTTCCCTGACCGTGTGGCCATCTCCACTGGACATGCAGGTTTGGGCATCAATGGGGAAGGACTCATATGTGTTGTCAGTGCAACATTGCTATACAAGTGTGTTGGATCTGTGCTGATGATTTCGTTGGCACTTCCATGACCAGGCTGATGTGACAGGAGCCTTCATTTGGTGCTAATTGTTGATTGTGTGACCAAGTGCTCAGCTGACATGATGGGGCCCTCCTGAGGCAACATATGGCACAGCTTTCCTCACACAGGAGTGGAGTCCCCTCATGGCAGTGTGTACTCCTGTGACATTGCCTGCGCCCAAGGTGTGTGTTGTATGAGCATGTCTGTGTGTTCACTTCCGTTTAGCTGTGCATGCTGTGATCCCTAGTGTTGTACCTGTTTGTGATGCTTGCTGAGTTGACCTATGTTCCCCCAAAGTCTTCTCCCTGGGTTCTCTGTGATGTGGGTGCATGGCACATTACTGGTCATCAGGGTGTCACCCATAGGTGTGTTTGCTGTCAGGGCTGAGTTTGTGTGCAGACGCAGATGGGTCACAGTCAGGTTTCCCCTTGGCACTTGTTGTTTGCCCCTGTCATGTGATTTCCAGTTTGTGTTATCTTTCAGTGATTGTGACACGTTGTGTGTGTGACTGCTGGCACTCCTCAGGGTCCGGGCTGCAATGTTGGTTGTTGTCTATGTGTGTTCTTTGTGGGTGACCTTGGCTTCTTCATTGGTGTGTGACTGTGGCTGGGATCCCATTGGTTGGTGTGGTATTGCCGTCATGTCCATGTACGGCGTAGTGTGCAGTGTGTCAGACATTCAGGAGTCTTGTTGAGTGGCCATGTGTGATGTGTTTCTGCACCTTGGTTCCCACCCACCACCCTGGAATAGTCATGGGTGCATGTGCAATGTCACCAGTGCATGTGTGCTTCACTGCTGCACATTGTTGGAGGTCGAGGGGTGTGGTGTTGAGTGTGTGCAGATGAGAGTTGTTGCCCGGCTAGGCCCCTGCCTCCATGTTGGCCTTGGCTTACTGGCCGTGCTGATTGATTTGTGCTTGTGTAGGTGTGATGGTAGTTTGTTGCTCAGGACACATGACTGTGGTTCACAGTGTGAACGACATTTAGCTTTGTCATCACAGTGGGATTGTAATGCAGCCCAGGGTCACCACATTGTGGGGGCCCTGGGGGTAGTGCTGTGGTGTGTCTGTGTCTTGCTGTGTCAGTTGCTGTTCCTACGTGCCTGTGTGACATGTGTGATTTGTGCTCCCTCTCATCTGACAATGCCTGCTTGCCCACATAGGGGATTTGGATCCATGAGTTACCTTTGTGTGGCACTGTATGCACATCTGTATGATTGGTATTCAGGTCTCCTCATGTGTTGTGTGGTTGCCTGGGGACACTGGCACCCCCCTCACCTGTTGTGTATGATGTGCAGTGTGGGTCTGCCTGTTTGTGTTTGTGCATCTGCACCACTGCATTGGCATATCTTGGGTGTGCCATTGGCTGTATGTAGTTTGGTGTGTTTCCCCTGCTGTCCCTGGGACTCCTAGGTCATCGGTCAGCACAATGATCATGGTTTGTGTGTCCCATTGCTGCCATGGTATGGTATCTGTTCACCTCGCATCTACAGTCTCCACAGGGTATCTGCATTTGTGTGCCCATTGGTGCAAATATGTGGGTCTGCATTCTGATGGTCACTTCTGTCATTGTGTCATTGATGAATGTTGACAGTGTCAGCCCCCATGGGTGTTGTTTGTCTGCACATGGCCAAAGGTATGTCTTATTTGCACTGCAGTATTTGCCTCCCCCAATTTATGTTGCAATGGGACACATGCACTACTTTGCCACTGATGTGTTTTATGTTCTGTGACCAGGAATCATCCATGCAGTTTGGCAGTTGCAGCTTTTTCTTTGTCAACACTTACATTTTGGTCACTGTGATGATGGGGGTTTGGACCCCATTGCCACAATGTTCAAAATGTGCTTCAGCTATGGACCCCACACTTACATTTTGGTCACTGTGATGATGGGGTTTGGACCCCATTGCCACACTGTTCAAAATGTGCTTCAGCTATGGACCCCACACTTACATTTTGGTCACTGTGATGATGGGGGTTTGGACCCCATTGCCACAATGTTCAAATTGTGCTTCAGCTATGGACCCCACACTTACATTTTGGTCACTGTGATGATGGGGGTTTGGACCCCATTGCCACACTGTTCAAAATGTGCTTCAGCTATGGACCCCACACTTACATTTTGGTCACTGTGATGATGGGGGTTTGGACCCCATTGCCACAATGTTCAAAATGTGCTTCAGCTATGGACCCCACACTTACATTTTGGTCACTGTGATGATGGGGGTTTGGACCCCATTGCCACAATGTTCAAAATGTGCTTCAGCTATGGACCCCACACTTACATTTTGGTCACTGTGATGATGGGGGTTTGGACCCCATTGCCACAATGGTCCTGGCCTGCTTGCATTGTGGGGGCCACACACATATATGTGTGGCACATGTGATAGGGAGTCACATTGTATGTTCAAAGTCATGTTCAGTGTTGTAGGCATTTGACACAGTCTACACACGCTTGTCATGGTGTTGGGGGGATGTCTTTTTCTTGCATTCCCTAGGTTGTGGTGTGCTGGTTGTGTCATGCATTGTCCATCCTATGAGTGGGGGTGGTGTTGGTGGTAGGCATCCAGCCCCCCATGGGTAGAGGTGGTAGTAGTGACAGGCATCCAGCCCCCTGGGTAAGGGTGGTAGTAGTGGTAGGCATCCAGCCCCCTGGCTAAGGGTGGTAGGCATCCAGCCCCCCTGGGTAAGGGTGGTAGTAGTGGTAGGCATCCAGCCCCCTGGCTTAGGGTGGTAGTAGTGGTAGGCATCCAGCCCCCTGGCTTAGGGTGGTAGTAGTGGTAGGCATCTGGCACCCCCATGGCTAAGGGTGGTAGTAGTGGTAGGCATCCAGCCCCCTGGCTAAGGGTGGTAGTAGTGGTAGGCATCCAGCCCCCCTGGGTAAGGGTGGTAGTAGTGGTAGGCATCCAGCCCCCTGGCTCAGGGTGGTAGTAGTGGTAGGCATCCAGCCCCCTGGCTTAGGGTGGTAGTAGTGGTAGGCATCTGGCACCCCCATGGCTAAGGGTGGTAGTAGTGGTAGGCATCCAGCCCCCCTGGGTAAGGGTGGTAGTAGTGGTAGGCATCTGGCACCCCCTGGCTACGGGTGGTAGTAGTGGTAGGCATCCAGCCCCCCTGGTAAAGGGTGGTAGTAGTGGTAGGCATCCAGCCCCCCTGGGTAAGGGTGGTAGTAGTGGTAGGCATCCAGCCCCCTGGCTAAGGGTGGTAGTAGTGGTAGGCATCCAGCCCCCCTGGGTAAGGGTGGTAGTAGTGGTAGGCATCCAGCCCCCTGGCTAAGGGTGGTAGTACTGGTAGGCATCTGGCACCCCCATGGCTAAGGGTGGTAGTAGTGGTAGGCATCCAGCCCCCTGGGTAAGGGTGGTAGTGGTGGTGGGCATCTGGCACCCCCCTGGCTAAGGGTGGTAGTAGTGGTAGGCATCCAGCCCCCCCTGGGTAAGGGTGGTAGTAGTGGTAGGCATCTGGCACCCCCTGGGTAAGGGTGGTAGTAGTGGTAGGCATCCAGCCCCCCTGGGTAAGGGTGGTAGTAGTGGTAGGCATCCAGCCCCCTGGCTAAGGGTGGTAGTAGTGGTAAGCATCCAGCCCCCTGGGTAAGGGTGGTAGTAGTGGTAGGCATCCAGCCCCCTGGCTAAGGGTGGTAGTAGTGGTAGGCATCCAGCCCCCCCTGGGTAAGGGTGGTAGTAGTGGTTGGCATCCGGCCCCCCCTGGGTAGGGGTGGTGGTGCGCATTCAGGCCCCTGTGTGCATATGTGGCATTGGTGATGGGCATCCCGCCCCTATGGTGCTGCTGTTGCTGGTGTAAGTAAATTCTGCATCCCTCTGTGTGTGTGTGATGTGTCGTGTACGTGTTGTATGTGTTTTGTGGTTGGTGTCTGACTTACCTTCTGCGCCGTACGCGTCCGTGCCTGTTCCGGTAGTAAATGTAGAATATTGGTATGATCGGGACGAAGGGATTCATGGTTGGTTCGTGTCGTTCGTCTTTCTCGTTGCTTCGCGTCGTCCTCGTCGCTTCGCGTCGTCCTCGTCGCTGGCGTGTTTGCCTCGTAGCCGTGGATCGTGTTGTGGCGCGAATCGGAGCTTATGTGCGCCTCTCCCGGATGCTTTGACGTGCCGTGCGTAGCGACGGGTTCGGCGCGTACGGAAAGCGCATCGTACTTGTTCGGCCGGACGGGGCTGCATTTTCCCTTCCGTACGACTCGTTTCTGCGTTTCCGGATTCGCCTCGGTCGGAGGACAGGACCTGGATTGGGTGAGTACGACTCGGCCGGATTCTGTGCTGTTGTGCGCATCGTACTTACTCGTTCGGTATGCTGTACGGATCGGTCGGGAAACAGGCATTCACATGGCTTTTTTCCCGACCGAATGGTATTGGGTGCGCCTCCGACCGAGATCGGAATCGGCCCCTATGTGTTTTCTTCCTATGGTCTGGTGGATAAATATACCTTGATTCGACTGTCAGCTGCACCGCCATCAGAAAAACTCCCTGTTGGAGGTACTCCAACCAAATTCACAGAGTTCTGAGTATAGGGTCCTGGACCCCATTCCCTATCAGCTGTTAAGGTTGTTGTTAGCCTTAGGGTGGCTTTCCCACAAACATTTTGCCTGCTTACCTCCTCTTTTTCTTGATTCTTTTTGTTGGCCATAGAACTCTGAGCACTTAACCATCGCTGACCAGTGCTAAAGTACATTTGCTTCTCCCCTAAACATGGTGGGCCCGATTCACAGAACTAACTTAAGACAAAATCCTAAACTTACTACCATTTTGGTATTCACAGAAGGCACTTACTCATTTTGGTATTCACAGAAGGCACTTACTCATTTCGGTATTCACAGAAGTTAGGAGTCCTAACTTTAGGACTCCTAAATGCCTTCTGTGAATACCGAAAAGTCTTAAAGTTAGGATTTTTCTAAGTTTAGGAGTAGTAAAGTTAGGAGTCCTAACTTTACTACTCCTAAACTGAGAAAAATCCTAACTTTAAGACTTTCGGTATTCACGGAAGGCATTTAGGAGTCCTAAAGTTAGGAGTCCTAACTTTACTACTCCTAAACTGAGAAAATTCCTAACTTTAAGACTTTAGGAGTCCTAAAGTTAGGAGTCCTAACTTTACTACTCCTAAACTGAGAAAATTCCTAACTTTAAGACTTTCGGTATTCACAGAAGGCATTTAGGAGTCCTAAAGTTAGGAGTCCTAACTTTACTACTCCTAAACTGAGAAAAATCCTAACTTTAAGACTTTCGGTATTCACAGAAGGCATTTAGGAGTCCTAAAGTTAGGACTACTAACTTCTGTGAATACCGAAATGAGTAAGTGCCTTCTGTGAATACCAAAATGAGTAAGTGCCTTCTGTGAATACCAAAATGGTAGTAAGTTTAGGATTTTGTCTTAAGTTAGTTCTGTGAATCGGGCCCGGTTACATTTGGTATACCAGTAACCAAACAAGGGAGAGAGAGGTACGTAGTGGACTTTGCCTCCTGTACGATATAGGTCAACCAAAAGAAATCCACTAGAGAGTAAAAACTGATATAATTCCAGATGTATTGTTATTCCCTGAGGGAAAAAGATTTACTTTTCTTAAAATAACCCTCACCCACCAAAAGGCCCCTTGGTGGCATGCTTCATCATTTGGTTCTTCCCGCCGCGCTGCGGGATGGGGCGTGCTGCGACCGACGGAGGCGTGGGAGCACTTTTTGGGGGAGGTTTGGGCTATATTACAAAAAATTGGAGTGGAAGGGTCAGTGAGATAGTGAACAAAAATTCAAAAAAATACCTGGCCACTAGTGCATATGTGGCATTGGTGATGGGCATCCCGCCACTAGAGTGCCCAGGGCCTGTAAAGTAAATGCTACTAGTGGGTCTGCAGAACTGATTGAGTCACCCACACAAGTAGCCCTTTAAACATGTCACAGGCCTGCCACTGCAGAGCTTGTGTGTGCCGTTTTACCGCCATTTTGACTTGCCATTTAAAACTCTTTGCCAAGGCTTAAACTCATCTTTTATTACACTTAAGTCAAAACTAAGGTAGGCCCTAGGTAGCCCATAGGGCAGGGTGCTACTCAAGTAAAAAGTAGGACATGTACTTTTAAGTTTTGCATGTCCTGGTAGTGAAAAACACCTAAATCCGTTTTTCACTACTGTGAGGCCTATTCCTCTCATAGGTTAACGTTGGGAATTCCTTATTACACTTTTGAGCTGTAATGCCTGATTAGAAACAAGTAACCCTGTCAAGTTTTATATCTTTGAAATGGTAATGACAAATCCTTTTTACTGGTGAAGTTGTATTTGACATTACTATTTTGGAAATGCTACATTTAGAAAGTGTTTAGTATCAAAGGGAGAGGGAGGAAAGGTACTGGAGCCAGTTCACTTCCCCTGGTATGTATGTTTGAATCAAAGAGAACTAGCTCTGGAGTGGGTGCTCCTAGCGTATGTTTGTATTAGAAAGGAAACACATTTTGTTTATAGGAAGGCCCTCACTCACCAACCTAGTTGGTGACATGCTTCATCATCGGGCCCCACCCAAGGCACCGAGTGCACCTTGGGTGTGCTACAACGCATGGATACAGCGGAGCTGGTATTGTGCCGTGAGAGTGCAGTGAAAATGGGTGAGTGAATGTTAAAAAGACTGTCCTAAGGGTCCCACAGAGAAAAAGTGACTATTTTAATGAATGGGCCCTTGGCAGTAAGTAAAAACGAGAGACGGATATTTTGGGAGGTCTAAGGTAGCTCCAATATCCTAGTCGGTCAACATGTTTCAGCCATGCTCTCTTTAATGGTATGGCTTTCTTCAGGACCTATGTGTATTGCTGTTAGACTTGGCATCTTTTGGCGTGTTTCCCCTGACTTTTTGCTTTCTGACCTCCCGGTTTTGACTCTGTTTTTGCTGGTGTAATGATTCTGCGCACTTTCCTCACTGCGGTCCAGTGGGAAAGTGCAAGTGCTCCTGTATAAAATGCGTTATGGATTGGTGTTTCCATGATTGGCCTATTTGGTTTATGTGTCAGTCCCTTGTAAAGTGCACTGCGAGTGCCAGGGCCTATAGACCAAATGCTGTTGGTGGGCTGCAGCACTGGATTGTGCCACCCACGCAAACAGCCCGTAAAGTGTAACTCGGGCCTGCCACCGCAGAGCCTGTGCGCAGCCGGGGGCTGCCATGTCGACTTGGCAAGTGCACACACTTGCAAGTCCCTAAAACCTTCCCTTTGCTACATGTTAGTCACCCCTAAGGTAGGCCCAAGGTACCCCTGTGGGCAGGGTGCGGTGTATGCGAAAGGTAGGACATGCCCGGGTGTGTGTGGCATGTCCTAATAGTGAATCACAGCCTAGTTCGTTTTTCACTATTGCAAGGCTACCTGTTCCCCCTAGGTCAGAACGGGCAGTTTTGATTATTACAGCTTATAATCCTAACTGACCCCGGGAACATGGTAGGAAGTCGAGTTTAGTATGCCTGGACTCAGAATGATAAAATGCAGCTTTTAGTGAAGTTGGTTTTAACATTCTGTGTTTGAAAATACCACTTTTAGAAAGTGGGTATTTTCTTGTCTAACCATCCAAGCCTGCCTCTGCGAGGTTGTGTATTCCTTGTCTGGAATGTGAGTGACAGGGGCTGGGGGATGCCAGGAGACAGGGTGAGTCAGCACAGGGCTGAATAGCAAGATCTACATGTAGATGGGTGGGAGGGGTCGCACCTGGGCCCTGAATAGGACAGTGCCTTCCCTCCACAATGCTGGCTCCACCTCCTGTGGTGCGTCTGATGTCCCTGGCCTACTCACTGAAAGAAGGGACGGAGACTTGTCAACAAAGTGCTCCAGAACTGGTTTGGACTAGGCAAAGGCCTCTCTGCCTTCAGAGAACAAAGGAATTTGGGATATAAATATTGGGGCCCTGACCCCATGAATTTAGATCTCGCTGGAATCAAGGAACCTGCCAAGACGAAGAGCTGGAAGAGCTGCCAGGAGGAGTACTGCCCCCTTTGCTGTGTTGTTGCTTTGTGGGGTTGGCCTGCAGCTGCTGCTTCTGCCTTGGGCAGTGAAAGGACTGGACTGAACTTTCTACAAACTTGTGCTGAGTATCTCCAAGGGCCTGAAACCGAGCTGGCCTCCTGTTAAGAAGTCTCAGGGACTACAAAGACTTCACAAGCCTCTGGGTACCGCTTCTGGAACGCTGTTTCAGTTGCCACAGAGGAAGGGAACCGCAACCGACTCCGTCAACCGAATCCATCCCTGGCCGGTGACCTGTTTGCACCGCAGACCGCATCGCCCCGCTTCGCATCGCAACCCTGGTCTCACCGTGGGCGACGTCCGACGCCGCCAACATCGAGGCGCTGCTTGCACCGTGACCTGTGGGCACCGCAGTTCGCATCGCATCGCTTCACTGAACCAACCGGACCCGACCGACGCTGTCGCTGCAACTGGCTCAAGAGTCGTGACCGCACCGCATTTGGGGCACCGCTCGCACGTCTGCGACGCACCGCTCCGACTCGCACCACTGTCCGTCGCCAGCTCCCGCACTCCGGCTAGGTCGCCTGCATCGCAACCTGTCAGCACCGCATCGAGCATCGTCTCACCCTGCATCGCACGCCTTGGACTCACCGACTCCGTCGGCACGACGTTCATCGAGCCGCTGCCTGCACCGCATCGAGGGACACCGCACCT
Organism: Calotriton arnoldi; assembly: GCA_963921515.1. Taxonomy (NCBI): domain Eukaryota; kingdom Metazoa; phylum Chordata; class Amphibia; order Caudata; family Salamandridae; genus Calotriton; species Calotriton arnoldi. Next base: position 231,784 of record CAWUFW010004151.1, read on the forward strand.
TGCATCGCTCCGTCTTGCACCGCAACCGCGACGAACGCCGACCGGCTCGTACACTCCGTACCAGCCACAACGAGAAAGGTACTGTAACCGAGTCTGTTCATGACTCTGCTGGCCCGTATCGACGCGGTCGGCTGGAACTGTTAGACTCTGTGGTTTTCAGCATCACGGTAGGCTCGGACGGAGCTACCGACTCGTACGAACTTTGCTTTTGTGCTATTCCTGCAAAGAAGAAGTTACTGTATCAAGCATTCATTCGTAAAGTATAGTATTGTGGATCTTTGTCGTAATTGGTCTTGTCTTGAGTATATAAAATATTGGTTATTTTTCTAAACTGGTGTGGTGTCCGTTTGTAGTGCTTACACTGTATTACTGTTGGTTATGTGCAAATGCTTTACACACTGCCTCTGAATTAAGCCTGACTGCTCGTGACAAGCTACCACGAGGGTGAGCAGGGGTTACTTCACGAGTGTAACACCCTTACCCTGACTAGGAAGAAGGGTCCCTACTTGGACAAAGGTGCAAGCCCTTGCCAACTAGAGATCCCATTTCTAACATTGGTTGTCAGCGGTGAGGATAGGACTTGTGTTTGCACTTGACTTACAGTGATTGGTGTGCACTACTACCATATCGCAGACCATTACGTACCACATACTGGTTCTTTTTCTTTTGGCCTATTTTTGATCTTGCCAGTTTTCAACTCACTACTTTTGTCATGCCTGAGTCAATTGCATCATCCGTTGCATCCCTGGAAGTTATCTTTGAGGAGGATAGGTTGGAATCCTACGCCGTAAAGGAGCTACGAGCGATTTGTAAAAACCTGAAAGTCCAAATTAAAGGCCTCACAAGGAAGGAGGAGCTATAGAAGGCGCTGAGGGCCTGGGTAGCAGCCAGACATGCCAATGGGCAGCCTGGTAATCTCAGTGAGGAGGCGGAGGAGCCTATTTCCAGGGTGGATGTGCTTTTGGGTAGGGGGAACCCGCCAGGTCAGGCAGCAGCAGTCTGTCCCCAGAGGAGCTGGAGGACAGGCGGGAGGCAAGGCAGTTTGAGCTGCAGAAGCTCAGGCTGGAGAGTGAGCGGGAGGAGAAGAGATTGGCCATAGAGGAGAGGAAGATGCTCTTAGAGCATGAGAGAGAACTGAAGGAGCTAGACCTTAGGAGTAAGTCAGGCTCAGATGGTGGCAGCAATTCGTCCAGAAAGGCAGACAGGATTGTGCACATTCCCAAGAACGTAGGCAAGGAGTTCAAGAAGGGGGATGACATACAAAGGTGGTTTCAGGGTTATGAGGCAGCCATACACATGAATGGGGTCCCTGAGGAGAATTGGGGAGCAGGATTGTGGCCACTTTTCCCTGAAGAAGCAAGGGATGCTCTGATAGCTTTGGGTAAGGGGTATCACCTCACCTATGCTGACATGAAGGATGCCCTTCTCACGAAGTATGGTCTTACTCCTGAAAAGTACAGGGATCAGTTCAGGTCCAGTAAGAAGTCTGATGCCAACACTTGGTTGGAATGTGTGGATGTGTTCTGCAGGTCTCTGGATGGTTGGGTGAAGGGCAGTAGTGTAACAGATTTTCAGGGGCTCTACAACTTGATTGCATGGGAGCACTTGTCTAGTCTATGGTTTGCAGATCTGCTCCAGCACCTAGTTGATAGTAAGCTAACTGACCCCAGGAAGCTTGCTATGGAAGTGGACCGCTGGGTGAGTACCAGGGTCCACAAGAAAGCGTTTGGGGGAGACTCAGCCAAAGGTGGGCAGGGTCCCCAGCAGAAAGGTGGGGGGGACAAGGGTAAAGCACAGGAGTTCTCTAAAGGGCCCCAAACTAGTACCCAGGGTAAAGGTTCCCAGCCCCCCGGTGATAAGAAGAAAGGGGTCTCTACAGGGAAGCCTGTTGAGACCGGCCCCCGCAAGTGTTATGCATGTGACCAGGTAGGTCACTTTAAGGGGGACCCTAAGTGCCCAAAGGGGACACAGCCACCCACCGGTGGACAGTTCAAAGTGTTGGCTAGTGTAGCGCTTGGGGAGGATGGGTGCCCACAAGAGGGTGGGGATCCCGCAGAAATGACCCTTGTCTCACTAGGGGACAGTGAGATGGTCCCAGGAAACCAGGTGCCCCCTAACACAAAGAAGTATAGCACCTGGGTGACCATTAATGGGAACAGGGTAGAGGCTCTCAGAGATACTGGAGCCATTGTGACCTCAGTCCGGTGTCACCTGGTGTCTGAGAAGCAAGTAGTCCCCGGGGCATTCCACCAAGTAGTTGCTGTAGACAACTCAGAGCGCCAATGTATGGTGGCGCAGGTTCCCTTTGAATGGGGGGGTCTCAGGTCCCTTGAGGGTGGTTGTGAGCCCTACCATGCCTGTAGATTGTCTGCTAGGAAACGACCTGGAGCAGTCCTCATGGAAGGAGGTTGAGCTCAGGTCTCACTTGGAGATGCTTGGGTTGCCAGAGTGGGCATGCGTGTCTACTCGGTCAATGGCAGCCAGAAAGGGTGATCAACAGGACTTGGAGCCTGAAACAGTGGCCCAAGCCCCTGCCAAGAGAAAGGGCAGGGGCGCGGGAAACCGGCCCCCGAAGTTCCCACGGACCGGGAGGAGGCGGACCTCGAGGGGGACGCCCGGTGCCTACAGGGGAGCAGGTAGCCGAACTGGGAGACATCTCTGAGCTGACCCATTGGCAGCAAGAAGGGGGTCCCACCAGGGAGGAGTTCTGCAGGGAGCAGAACGAGTGCCCTACTCTGGAGGGTCTGCGGCGGCAGGCTGCAGACCAGGCAGCTGGTAATCAGTCCGGGTCACATCTGATCTACTGGGAGAGTGGTCTCCTATACAGTGAGCCTAAGGTTGCTGAGCCTGGGTCAGCCCGTGTGCTGGTGGTACCCCAGCGCTTCAGGACCTTCCTACTGGGTCTGGCTCATGACGTGCCTTTGGCAGGACATTTGGGGCAGGACAAGACCTTTGACAGGCTTGTCACCCACTTCTTTTGGCCCCAAATGCGAAGGCAGTCAGATGCACACTGTAGGTCTTGCCAAACTTGCCAGGCAAGTGGTAAGAGTGGGAGGAAGGTCAAAGCTCCTCTCCAACCTTTTCCTGTTGTTGGAACGCCCTTCGAAAGGGTAGGGATGGATATTGTGGGGCCACTGGATCCCAAGACAGCCATGGGCAACAGGTACATCCTGGTCTTGGTGGACCATGTCACCCGGTACCCGGAGGCAATCCCTCTCAGGACAACGACGGCGCCAGTGGTGGGCCGGGCGTTAATGGGGATCTTTTCCCGTGTGGGATTCCCCAGAGAGGTGGTTTCCGATAGGGGGACCAATTTCATATCGAAGTATATGACATCCCTGTGGAAGGAGTGTGGTGTAACCTACAAGTTCACCACTCCTTACCACCCACAAGGAAACGGTCTGGTGGAGAGATTCAACCAGACCTTGAAAGCCATGATCAAGGGTCTAACAGAACCCATGAGGCGTAAGTGGGACGTCCTCTTGCCATGCCTACTCTTTGCATACAGGGAGGTGCCTCAGAAGTCTCTTGGGTACAGCCCCTTTGAGCTCCTGTATGGCCACCCTGTCAGAGGACCTCTGAGTTTGGTAAAGGAAGGCTGGGAGGCAGCTTCCAGGAAAACTCCCCAGGATGTATTTAGCTACATGCTGGCCTTTTGAAACCAAACTGCCCGCTTCAGGAAACTCGCTCAGGCGAACCTAGAAGCAAGCCAGGAAGAAATGAAGAGATGGTATGACCAGAATGCCACTCTGGTCGAATTTCAACCTGGGCAAAAAGTGTGGGTCATGGCCCCAGTGACACCTTGTGCCTTGCAGGACAAGTGGACTGGGCCATATGAGGTAAAAGAGCGCAAAAGTGACGTCACCTACCTGGTGGATTTGCAGGCTCCAAGGAACCCTTTGAGGGTCCTTCACGTGAACCGCCTCAAGCCCCACTTCGAGAGGTCCGAAGTGAGTATGCTCTTGGCGACAGATGATGGGGTGGAAGAGGAGAGTGAGCCTCTCCCTGACCTCCTGTCTACCAAGGAGCATGATGGGTCAGTAGAGGGTGTGATCCTCTCCCCTACTCTGACTCAGGAGCAGCAGGGGGACTGTCGCCAGTTGTTGGGACAGTTCGCCCCACTGTTCTCTCTGACCCCCGGTGTTACTCACTGGTGTACCCATGACGTGGACACTGGTGACAGCCCTCCTGTAAAGCACAAGATTTACAGGTTGACTGACCGGGTCAGAGCCAGCATCAAGGAGGAGGTCTCTAAGATGTTGGCGTTAGGGGTGATTGAGCCCTCCCACAGTCCTTGGGCCAGCCCAGTGGTCTTGGTCCCAAAGGCTGCGGCGCCCGGTGCCACTCCAGAACTCCGGTTTTGTGTGGACTACCGTGGGCTCAATGCCGTCACCAGGACTGACGCGCACCCCATCCCCAGAGCTGATGAGCTCATTGATCGGTTGGGAGCTGCCCGGTTCCTCAGCACGTTTGATTTGACGTCTGGGTACTGGCAGATTGCCTTAACCGATGGGGCCAAGGAGAGGTCAGCATTCTCAACCCCAGAAGGTCATTACCAATTCCGGGTGATGCCCTTTGGGTTGAAGAATGCCCCTGCCACCTTTCAGAGGTTGGTCAATCAGGTGTTGGCTGGGCTGGAGGATTTCAGTGCCGCCTACCTGGATGACATTGCTGTGTTCAGTTCCAGCTGGGAAGAACATTTACAGCACCTTGAGAAAGTGTTGAGGGCTCTGCAAGGTGCAGGCCTCACGATCAAGGCCAGTAAGTGCCAGATCGGGCAGGGTTCTGTGGTGTACTTGGGACACCAGGTAGGAAGCGGCCAGGTGGCGCCCCTACAACCCAAGATTGACACCATTCTGGCTTGGGAACCCCCAAGACCCAGACAGAGGTGAGAGCCTTCTTAGGTCTCACCGGTTACTATAGGAGATTTGTTAAGGGCTATGGCACCATCGTTGCCCCCTTAACAGAGCTGACCTCTAAGAGGCAGCCCCGGAAAGTGATCTGGACTGAGTCCTGCCAGAAAGCTTTTGATGCCCTGAAGGCGGCCATGTGCACGGCGCCCGTGCTCAAGGCACCCGACTTCTCCAAGGAATTCGTCGTGCAGACTGACGCTTCAGAGCATGGTGTGGGAGCGGTGCTCTCACAACTGAACGAAGAGGGCCTGGATCAGCCTGTAGTCTTCCTTAGCAGGAGACTACTTCCCAGGGAACAGAGGTGGAGTGCCATAGAAAGGGAAGCTTTTGCTGTGGTTTGGGCATTGAAGAAGTTGAGACCATACCTGTTTGGGACTCACTTCCGGGTTCAGACAGACCACAGGCCCCTCAGATGGTTGATGCAAATGAGGGGTGAGAATCCAAAACTGCTGAGGTGGTCCATCTCCCTACAGGGAATGGACTTTACGGTGGAGCACCGTCCTGGTACAGAACACGCCAACGCAGATGGTCTGTCTAGGTTCTTCCGCCTTAGTGAGGAGAACTCCAATGGGGTTGGGTAGTTCTCCCTACTTTCAGCTGGAGGGGACATGTGTTAGACTTGGCATCTTTTGGCGTGTTTCCCCTGACTTTTTGCTTTCTGACCTCCCGGTTTTGACTCTGTTTTTGCTGGTGTAATGATTCTGCGCACTTTCCTCACTGCGGTCCAGTGGGAAAGTGCAAGTGCTCCTGTATAAAATGCGTTATGGATTGGTGTTTCCATGATTGGCCTATTTGGTTTATGTGTCAGTCCCTTGTAAAGTGCACTGCGAGTGCCAGGGCCTATAGACCAAATGCTGTTGGTGGGCTGCAGCGCTGGATTGTGCCACCCACGCAAACAGCCCGTAAAGTGTAACTCGGGCCTGCCACCGCAGAGCCTGTGCGCAGCCGGGGGCTGCCATGTCGACTTGGCAAGTGCACACACTTGCAAGTCCCTAAAACCTTCCCTTTGCTACATGTTAGTCACCCCTAAGGTAGGCCCAAGGTACCCCTGTGGGCAGGGTGCGGTGTATGCGAAAGGTAGGACATGCCCGGGTGTGTGTGGCATGTCCTAATAGTGAATCACAGCCTAGTTCGTTTTTCACTATTGCAAGGCTACCTGTTCCCCCTAGGTCAGAACGGGCAGTTTTGATTATTACAGCTTATAATCCTAACTGACCCCGGGAACATGGTAGGAAGTCGTGTTTAGTATGCCTGGACTCAGAATGATAAAATGCAGCTTTTAGTGAAGTTGGTTTTAACATTCTGTGTTTGAAAATACCACTTTTAGAAAGTGGGTATTTTCTTGTCTAACCATCCAAGCCTGCCTCTGCGAGGTTGTGTATTCCTTGTCTGGAATGTGAGTGACAGGGGCTGGGGGATGCCAGGAGACAGGGTGAGTCAGCACAGGGCTGAATAGCAAGATCTACATGTAGATGGGTGGGAGGGGTCGCACCTGGGCCCTGAATAGGACAGTGCCTTCCCTCCACAATGCTGGCTCCACCTCCTGTGGTGCGTCTGATGTCCCTGGCCTACTCACTGAAAGAAGGGACGGAGACTTGTCAACAAAGTGCTCCAGAACTGGTTTGGACTAGGCAAAGGCCTCTCTGCCTTCAGAGAACAAAGGAATTTGGGATATAAATATTGGGGCCCTGACCCCATGAATTTAGATCTCGCTGGAATCAAGGAACCTGCCAAGACGAAGAGCTGGAAGAGCTGCCAGGAGGAGTACTGCCCCCTTTGCTGTGTTGTTGCTTTGTGGGGTTGGCCTGCAGCTGCTGCTTCTGCCTTGGGCAGTGAAAGGACTGGACTGAACTTTCTACAAACTTGTGCTGAGTATCTCCAAGGGCCTGAAACCGAGCTGGCCTCCTGTTAAGAAGTCTCAGGGACTACAAAGACTTCACAAGCCTCTGGGTACCGCTTCTGGAACGCTGTTTCAGTTGCCACAGAGGAAGGGAACCGCAACCGACTCCGTCAACCGAATCCATCCCTGGCCGGTGACCTGTTTGCACCGCAGACCGCATCGCCCCACTTCGCATCGCAACCCTGGTCTCACCGTGGGCGACGTCCGACGCCGCCAACATCGAGCCGCTGCTTGCACCGTGACCTGTGGGCACCGCAGTTCACATCGCATCGCTTCACTGAACCAACCGGACCCGACCGACGCTGTCGTTGCAACTGGCTCAAGAGTCGTGACCGCACCGCATTTGGGGCACCGCTCGCACGTCTGCGACGCAGCGCTCCGACTCGCACCGCTGTCCGACGCCAGCTCCCGCACTCCGGCTAGGTCGCCTGCATCGCAACCTGTCAGCACCGCAACGAGCATCGTCTCACCCTGCATCGCACGCCTTGGACTCACCGACTCCGTCGGCACGACGTTCATCGAGCCGCTGCCTGCACCGCATCGAGGGACACCGCACCTTGCATCGCTCCGTCTTGCACCGCAACCGCGACGAACGCCGACCGGCTCGTACACTCCGTACCAGCCACAACGAGAAAGGTACTGTAACCGAGTCTGTTCATGACTCTGCTGGCCCGTATCGACGCAGTCGGCTGGAACTGTTAGACTCTGTGGTTTTCAGCATCACGGTAGGCTCGGACGGAGCTACCGACTCGTACGAACTTTGCTTTTGTGCTATTCCTGCAAAGAAGAAGTTACCGTATCAAGCATTCATTCGTAAAGTATAGTATTGTGGATCTTTGTCGTAATTGGTCTTGTCTTGAGTATATAAAATATTGGTTATTTTTCTAAACTGGTGTGGTCTCCGTTTGTAGTGCTTACACTGTATTACTGTTGGTTATGTGCAAATGCTTTACACACTGCCTCTGAATTAAGCCTGACTGCTCGTGCCAAGCTACCACGAGGGTGAGCAGGGGTTACTTCACGAGTGTAACACCCTTACCCTGACTAGGAAGAAGGGTCCCTACTTGGACAAAGGTGCAAGCCCTTGCCAACTAGAGATCCCATTTCTAACAATTGGAAAGTGAGTGGTCTAAAAAAATATTTTTTCAAGGACCAATTATGTGACACACGCGCTAAGGTGTGATATGTGGTAGAGGAGAATTTCCTCTAATGGCGCATTCCTGTGGGGAAAGAAAATAACAGACAAACATACAGAGAAACATTTAAAATACTAATATAGTACATAGTGGTAGGTGTTTCAGGAACGGTGTGTCCGTGCTGTTATGCGGGCAATGGCAAAGTGAGGACGGAACGTGGCGTTCAGTGATAAGTTATAACAGACGCCTAGAAGTTTATGCGTTACCGTGTGGTAATCAAAACGCGTATTACATGGTGCATCTGGGTAATACACGAGAATATAAAATCATGGTTTCTTAATCAGAGAGTTTCTGGAAAATGCCCCATGAGTTCCATGTGGGGGCCCGACCTGTAGTCACACTCTATGTGACAAAAGGGAGGAAAGAGGACAGAAGCGTTTAAAATGTACCCGCATGCTTGGCGATGCGAGTCTGCCAGCAGCGGGAAAAAAGGCAGTGTTGCGGTGTTCTGCCCGAGAATTTCCCACTTACTTCGTCAAGGTCTAGGACCCTGCTCGATACCTGCTGCAGCCTCCATGGAGTTCTGTGGTAGAATGTGAGGAGCCGGGCGTTTAAATACACTGCTGTTTATTCAGGTGCCAGCGAGTTAGTTAATTGGGATCCGCCGGGAGCAGCTTAATTTGTTCCAGGTGCTGGCTTCTGCTCCGCCTTCTGTTACATCTACGGAAAGAATAGACAAAGAGGAAAGACGCACCCCTGTCGAAGTATCGGGGGCTCGTGTGTGTGAATAAAGTTAATTTAGGGAAAACTCCTTGACACTGCTTGTGTCAGGATTTGTTTTTAAAAATTACTGATTTAATGGCTGAAAAAGATCTGGAATTGTTTCCATGATTAATTCAGAGAACATATCGCAAAAGAGAAGAAAGACTCAGTGTAGTGTGTGGGTACACATGAACTCGATCTATTGTATGATGGAATTCTTATTATGTCAGGGAAGAATTATAACGCCATGGTGTTGTCTATTGTAGTTATAACCCTAACGGGAAGGCTACCATTATGTGGGGGTCTCTGAGTGCCCACGTCAGGCATATGAATATCGGTCTGGCGATCACGTGGAGGGTGTTGACCCATTAGGGTTAGTATGTGCGTGTATACAGTCATCCGTTAGGGTGTTTAAATATACAGTCAGCTTGGGTTCAACAACATGCTTATGTGGCACGTCTCAGTGGCACCAGGGGTATAGGTGGTCTGTTTTAAAGCTAAGAGTTGACTTGACATAGTGCTGTTGTTCAGGTTTGGTTCAGACTGTTCCAGGGTATATTATCATTCAACGCTGTTACGTTTGTACAAAGGCAATATATCCAACGCTGCTCCTTATGTAACAGGATCCTGTCGTTTGAAAAGGTCTGGCTGTTGATTTGTTCTATTACAGTCCAGTTTAGGTCGTTGGGAGTGTGACTTGCTTGGATGAAGTTGTCAGTCAATTTACTTATGTTCTTTTTACACCGTATGGTGCTGCGGTGTTCCACGATGCGGGTTCTGACTTTGCGACTTGTCATGCCTACATATCGTAGGCCGCACGTGCAGGTAATGAAATAGATGACATTGTTTGAGTTGCAGTTAGTGTGGTTAAGCTGCTGCCATGTTTTTCCTGTCTCCAGATTTAGGGTCTTCGTTGCTTTAGTGAGGTGACAGACACTGCAGTCACCGCAGGGATAGTGGCCCTTAATACCTGGGAGACCCCACGCATTGAGTACCGTGTTGGGTGCTGGAGTTCTGGGTTTGGGTGGCCTAGTGGAGACCAGACGGTCTCGTAGGCTGCCCGCTTTTTTGTATGCCAAGAGTGGTCGCTCCCATTTCATGGTGCCACTGTTGAGTATATGCCAGTTCTTGTTAAGTATCTTTGCCACTTGGTTAGAGGCCACATTGTAGGTGGTGACGCAGGTCAGGCGTGTCATTGTGCTGTCCCGTGTGGTGTCCTCAAGGAGGGATTCCCTTTTTTGGTTACGTGCCCTCTTCTTGGTGGTGCTGATTATCCTCTCCGGGTACCCACGTTCTCGTAGTTTAACTGCTAGTTCGGAGCACTGTTGTTTGTAGTCTTTAGTGAGACTGCAGTTACGGTGTATCCGTAGAAATTGGCCGTACGGTAGGTTCTCTCTGAGGGGCCTTGGGTGGAAGCTACCAAACTGTAGCAAGGAGTTCCGAGATGTAGTCTTGTGATATGTGGTGGTCTGTAGTTTGCCTTCAAAAGCCTCAATGTTTAGGTCCAGGAAGGCTATCTTGGAGTTGCTTGTGCTGCTGGTAAACCGTAGGAAGGGGTCCCGCTGGTTCAGCCACGTCAGGAAATTGTCGAGGGTGTCGCTTGGCCCTGTCCATATCATGAGGATATCGTCAATATAGCGACGCCAAAATTGGATGTTGGTACTGTATGGGTTGGTAGCTGCCAGGATGTGTTGTTTCTCAAATTGGTAAACGTAAAGGCCAGCTACGCTAGGGGCGAAAACGCTGCCCACAACGTCCCGTTCGTCTGCAAGTAGAACTCTCCTTTGAATTCAAAGTAATTTTGTTTTAGTGCCAAAGTGGCACACTGCTAAATAAATTCCCTCGGTGTTGTGTGTACCCAGGTGGTTTCAGAGAGCATATTCCTGAGGACCCGTAAGGTGTCATCCTGAGGCAGGCTTGTGTATAAACTCTCGATGTCCAATCCTACTAGGAGTTGAACAGTGGGGTCAAATTCAAAATCCTTGATGAGGTTCAGGAGATGTTTGGTGTCCTTTATATAGGTAGAGGACGCTTGAACCATAGGGTTTAAGAAAAAATCACAAAAACGTGATAGGGGTTCAAGAAGGGAGTTGATCACTGATACTATGGGGCGTCCAGGTGGGGGTCTTGTCTCTTTATGGATTTTTGGAATCGTATAAAAGTACGGTATCTTCGCCTTATTTGTACTGAGGTAATCTGCCTCTTGTTTAGAAATCTGATTGTTGATTTCCGCAGTTTGTACCAGAGAGATTATGGTGTCCTGTAGGATGGTGGTGGGGTCTTCTTTCAGGCGTTTGTAATTCTGAGTATTGCTTAGCAGCCTTCTGCATTCAGTGGTGTAGTCCGTCCTGTTCTGAATGACTATCCCTCCCCCCTTGTCAGCAGGTTTAATAACAATGAGGGGGTTTTCTTGGAGGTTACGTATTGCCTCTCTTTCTTTGGTAGTCAGATTGTTGAAGGGCTTGGGTGAATCAAGGTCTTCAATTTGGTTAAAGACTGCCTGCTCGAAGGTGATGATTTCCACAGGGATACAGGAAGGTGGTGGGCAGAATGAAGATTTTAATCTCAGTCCTGTTTCATTGGTTTGTGAGTTTGGTTCAGTTGGTGGTTGTTTCTCGAAAAACGCCTCTAGCTTCAGCTTGCGGAAAAATTCAGCCAATTCCACATGGAGTTGGAATTTGTCCAGGCGTGTGGTTGGTACAAAGGAAAGGCCTTTGTTGAGGACATCTTCCTCTGTAGATGAGAGAGTAGTGTTGGACAGGTTGAAAACCAGTGACTGTGCTTTTTGGTTGTTCCTAGTTATCTCATTCCGCTGTGTCCTGGTAATGGTTCCTTGGTCTTGCTCCTCGTGTGGGTGCCTACTGGTACTTCGTCGTCCAACCAGTGTACTTGTTGATTGTTCCGTCTCCTGTCTCGTGCAGGGCGGCCTCTTCCTAAAAAAGGCGGCCTCTGGTTGTGTTGGAAGTAGGCCTGTTGTCCAGGGGGGTACAAGGGTGGCCATCTAAAGAAGGGATTTTGTGGGGGGGGTGATTGAAAATAGGTGGGCCATAATTGGGGCCTGGATGTTGGTAATTACTCCAAGGTTGATGCCATTTGGGTGCTCTGCCCCTGCCTCTTCGTTTGTATGTACTGCCAGAGGTGGAGCCGCTTGAGTGTGAGCTGTCATCCCCACTTGTGTCAGATAATGTGTCTTGCCGGCTCGGGACGATGTAATTGTCATCTGCATATGGGTACACTTTGTTGTATGCAAATCTTTTAAGGTCCTTTTGAAATTTGTTGATTTTGGCCTGGGTCAGATATTCTTTATATTCAGCTAGGTCCTTGTTAGATTCATCCAGTTTTTTCTTAAAGGATGTGATTGTCGTCTTGAAGTGGCTCTCAGTGGCCTGGATGTCTATGATCATTGCATCAGAGAGGCGTTTCACGATTTTAATGATGAGCACCAACCAGTCCCTGGTGCAGTGCCATGCAATTTGCGCCCAGTCCTTCCTGAAGGAGGCATCCTCCAGGAAGATCCTGGGCGCATTGGTCACTAGGAGGCCCTTAGGTGCGGTGTTGGTGCGAAGATATTCAGTTAGGATCACACCGTGCAATATGGTGCGAATCCTGTTTCGTTTCTTCTCGGTGAGTTTGTCCCAGTCAGTGGTCTGGGCTATTGTTTGCGATATGTTTAAGTCAGCCATTAAGGGGGGGTCCCTGAGTATTTCGCTGATGTCATCTTCCGTGAATGTTAGGCCGGGTTTGTCCGCCATAATGGTGGGCGAATGGTGTGTATAAGGAGTATAAAAGAGAGAGACTCTCACAGCGGTGCGCTGCCAATAATGTTTAAACAGCAGTGTATTTAAACACCCGCCCAGCTCCTCACATTCTACCACGGAGCTCCATGGAGGCTGCAGCAGGTATCGAGCAGGGTCCTAGACCTTGACGAAGTAAGTGGAAAATTCTCGGGGGGAACACTGCAACACTGCCTTTTCTCCCGCTGCTGGCAGACTCGCATCGCCAAGCATGCGGGTAAATTTTAAACGCTTCGGTCATCTTTTCTCCCTTTTGTCACATAGAGTGTGACTACAGGTCAGGCCCCCACATGGAACTCATGGGGCATTTCCAGAAACTCTCTGAGTAAGAAACTATGATTTTATATTCTCGTGTATTACCCCGATGCACCATGTAATACGTGTTTTGATTACCACACGGTAACGCATAAACTTCTAGGCGTCTGTTATAACTTATCACTGAACACCACATTCCGTCCTCACTTTGCCATTGCCCGCATAACAGCACGGACACACCGTTCCTGAAACACCTACCACTATGTACTATATTAGTATTTTAAATGTTTCTCTGTATGTTTGTCTGTTATTTTCTTTCCCCACAGGAATGCGCCGTTAGAGGAAATTCTCCTCTACCACATATCACACCTTAGCGCGTGTGTCACATAATTGGTCCTTGAAAAAATATTTTTTTAGACCACTCACTTTGCACTACACATAGGTCCTGAAGAAAGCCATACCATTAAAGAGAGCATGGCTGAAACATGTTGACCGACTAGGATATTGGAGCTACCTTAGACCTCCCAAAATATCAGTCTCTCGTTTTTACTTACTGCCTAGGGCCCATTCATTAAAATAGTCACTTTTTCTCTGTGGGACCCTTAGGACAGTCTTTTTAACATTCACTCACCCATTTTCACTCCACTCTCACGGCACAATACCAGCTCCGCTGTATCCAGGCGTTGTAGCACACCCAAGGTGCACTCAGTGCCTTGGGTGGGGCCCGATGATGAAGCATGTCACCAACTAGGTTGGTGAGTGAGGGCCTTCCTGTAAACAAAATGTGTTTCCTCTCTAATACAAACATACGCTAGGAGCACCCACTCCAGAGCTAGTTCTCTTTGATTCAAACACTTTTAGAAAGTGGGCATTTCCCTGCTCTTAGAGCTTTGTGTGCCTGCAATACACTTATGGGGTGGGTGACAGCTTTACTTTGTGCACTCCCTCTAGACAGCCACACACAAAGGGAGGTTAGGTGTGTCTGAATGCCCATCTGCATCCTGATGGCTCATCCTCTGCAAGATGGGAGGGAGGAGCTGACACTTACACCGGAATAGGCAATGTCCTGTCCCCACACAAAGAGTTGATTACCCCCAGTAAAAAGTCTGGAGCCAGGGCTGGAAAGAAAGGACCTCTGTGTACTTCAAAGACCCTTCTTTGAAGTCACTCCCTCTTCAAAAGCACAACTGAGTATAAGTACGGGGTCTCTGGCCCCACCAAATCAGACATTTATGTACCTGTAAAGATCCTCTGTCAGAATAACTTCTGTGCTGCTACAAGGACTGTCACTCTGCTGGACTGCTGTTCTTGAAGAACTGCTTTTCGGCTGTTCTGCCCAGCTGCCTGCTGCTCTCTGAACCTGCTGATGGAGAGATGGTCTCTGCCTTGACCCCAGAGGGATCTCCAAGGGCTTGGCTTGCATCCTGTTTCTTGAGACTCCGGGATATAAAAGTCTCATCCCCTGCGCCTGTGCCTGGTTCATTGAAAGATCAACCATGTGCTTTCCCAGTGAAACCATAGCATCTCCAGTCTGCATGTAGCAGAACCGGCGTATCTACCCTGTTGCGGGAGCAGAATCAGCGCACTGCAGTCAGAACCAGTGCATCGCCTTAAAGAACCGACGCATTGGAACCAATGCATTGCCGTCGCTACAGTGTGGGAAGATCGATGTATCCCCTTGACAGCCTGGAGAAACACGGTGCATCGTCTACAGAACCAATACCTCTAGGCTTGGCGCATTGTCTTCAGAACTGATGAATCGCTGCCACTGCGTGAAGAAAATCGACACATCACATCATATGCGGGATAGATACTGACACATCGCTCAGATGCACCCTGCATCTCGCTGTTGCGACCAGGATCAAGGTACCGTGTTCTGCGGACCTGCATGGCCCCTGTATCCAGCACGCGCTCTATTGCAGATGGCCTGTACCCTTGACTTTGCCCCGGTCTAGTTTGACCAGATAACCCCCATATGCACTTATTGCTTCTAAGTGCTGTTTTTGTTTTTATTCTTAAAAAATTAATATCTCGACTTCTCATTTGATTTTGTCATTTTGGTCTTGTTTTATCTGTTTTTCTAACCAGGTTTGGAGTCTTTTTCTGGTGTTTTCCTTGTGTTACTATGTGCTGTGTTGCACAAATACTTTATACATTGCTTCCTAAGTTAAGCCTGCCTGCTCCATGCCAAGCTACCAGAGGGCGAGCACAGGACAATTTATGGTGTATGAGTGAGTTACCCTGACTAGGATTGTGGTCCCTACTTGGACAGGGTGCATCCCTCTGCCAACTAGAGACCCAATTTCTAACATTGGTGATCAGCGGTGAGGATAGAACTTGTTTGTACAGTACCATACAGTGGCTTAGTGTACATTACTACTCTATCCCTAAGACCAATTCAAATCTTTTTCAATTCTTTATTTTAATTAGTTTTTTTGTGTGCAAAAACATATTTCTGTCTGGAGAAGCAGCATCTGCCCCTTTAAAGATGGAATTTGAGCTGGCCAAGTTGGAGACCTACACTGTGGTCCAGCTCAAAGACTTTTGGAAAGACTGCCCCAACCGCCCAGGAGGAGGACTCGCCATTGTACAGAAGAGCTCCCTCCGACTCTCCACCTCCACCACGAATGACTCCCTCTCCACCGCCGAACACCTTCACTTCCAGATCCAGACCAGCTCCAGAACCACACTTCACGGCACCCTCGCCTACAGACCCCCCGGACCTCGTGCTTTGTTCGCCACAACCATCGACGACCTCATCGCACCCCACGCCATCGCCTCCATGGACTACATACTCATCGGAGACCTGAATTTCCACCTCGACAACCCCAGAGACCCCAACTCCACCACCCTCCTGGACAACCTCGCCAACATTGGCCTGAAACAGCTGGTCACCATGCCCACCCACAAGGCAGGACACACCCTCGACCCTATCTTCGCAGGAGGTAACAGCATCCATTTTAGCCACACCATGCAACCCCCCTGGACGGACCACCACTACGTACACTTCACCGTCAACAAACCCTCCGCCCCCAAACCTGCACCGCACCCCCCATGAAGGAACTAGAGCAAAATCACTGAGGAGCAGCTCAACTCCACCCTCAACCGCGACGCCCCCACCACATCGACCGACGCTAACCTCGCAGCCAAAGAGCTCCACAGATTGATCTCCAACTGCGCAGGCGAGCTCGCACCCCTACGCAACTTCGACAGACAGGGCCCCAGGAAGGCCACCTGGTTCACCACCGACCTCCAAGAATCCATATGCACCTGCAGACGTCTCGAGAACAACTGGCGAAACAGCAAAACGCCAGAATATCGCACTATCTACAAGAACGCCGTGACGGAATACCACCAACGCATCAGATCCACCAAAAGGACCTTCATCCAAAACAAGGTCCTCGCCAACTCCAGCAACTCCAAGGAGCTCTTCAGCATCATCCAGGAATTCACCAAGCCCCCCAGCGAAACCACGGGCATCACCCCCTCCCAAGACCTCTGCGACAAGCTCGGATCCTACTTCCATCTGGAAATCAAGGGCCTCTAAGACTACTTCAACGACCAGACACCTGACGCCGAAACCACCTCCCTCTCCAGAAACGCCAGCCAGCCTACCGTCTCCACCTGGACCCCAGTCACCACCGAAGACACCACCGCGACCATGAAAGGCATCCACTCAGGGACCCCCACGGACTCCTGCTCACCACACAGCTACCACAGAGCCGCCACCACCATCGCTCCAGAACTACGGCGCACCATCAACACCACCTTCAAGACCGGCACCTTTCCCAACTACTGGAAACGCGCAGAAGTTAGACCCCTGCTCAAGAAGCCCTCAGCAGACCCCATGGACCTCAAGAACTACCGACCCATCTCTCTCCTTCCCTTCGCGGCCAAAGTCACCGAGAAGATCGTCAATGCCCAGCTAACTACATTCATCGAAGAAAACCCCATCCTCGACCCCTTCCAATCTGGATTCCGCAGCAACCACAGCAACGAGACCGCTCTACTCACCGCCACAGTTGACATCCGCACCCTCCTTGACCAAGGACACACCGCAGCTCTGATCCTACTCAACCTCTCTGCAGCGTTTTACACCGTCTCCCACCGCACACTCACCGCCAGACTCCACGACGCCGGCATACAGGGAACCGCCCTCGACTGGATCCGCTCCTTCCTCACTGGCAGAACCCAAAGGATCAGACTGCCACCCTTCCTCTCTGAACCCACGAAAACCAACTGCAGAGTACCCCAAGGATCATCGCTCAGCCCCACGCTCTTCAACATCTACATGGCCCCCCTCGCCACCATCGTCAGACAGCACGGACTCAGCATAGTATCCTACGCCGACGACACCCAGCTCATCCTCTCCCTCACTAAGGACCCCGTCACCACCAGACTCAATTTCCAGGAAGGAATGAAGGACATCGCATCCTGGATGAGCAGCAGCTGCCTGAAGCTCAACTAGGAGAAGACAGAGGTCCTCGTCCTCGGACCCTCCCCTGCCGAATGAGGCAACACACCTGGTGGCCCACCGCCCTCGGCAGCCCTCCCACCTCCATGGACCATGCCCAAAACCTCGGCATCATACTGGACTCCTCCCTCTCCATGACCCGACAAGTCAATGCTGTCGCCTCCAGCTGCTTCAACACCCTCCGCATCCTCCGAAAGACCTTCAAATGGATCCCCCCGAATCAAGGAAGACTGTCACCCACGCACTCATAACCAGCAGACTGGACTACGGAAACGCCCTCTACGCTGGGATCAACAAGTCTCTGCTCCACAAACTCCAGACCAGACAGAACACTGCAGCCAGACTCGTCCTTGGCATCCCTCGACACGAACACATCGCCCAACACCTGCGTACCCTCCACTGGCTCCCCATTGAGAAGAGAGTCACTTTCAAGATACTCACCCACGCCTACAAATGCCTCCACAACACTGGCCCCCAATACCTCAATGAGAGAATCTCCTTCTATGCACCCAAGAGAAACCTCCGATCCGCCGACATTGCCCTCGCCGAAATCCCGTGCATCCGCAAAGCCAGAACAGGCGGAAGAGCCTTCTCCTACATTGCAGCCAAGACCTGGAACGAGCTCCTGATCGACATCAGACGCGCCCCCTCCCTGAACATTTTCAGGAAGACACTCAAGACCTGGCTCTTCGACTGAACGGAGCTGCTTATTCCCCCCCAGCGCCATGAGACCCTCACGGGTGAGTAGCGCACTTACAATTCACCTGATTAATTGATTGATTTGGAAGGGGGTTGGCCTGCCCACTAAAGACTTCACCAGGAAGGTGGAGCTGCAAAAGGCACTGAGAGCCAGGGCAGACGTTCACACTGCAGGGACTGGCACCCCAGAAGAAGAGGAGCAAGATATTGAGAAGGATGAGTAGCTGATCCTGGATTCTGAGGAGAGTGTGTGATGCCTGAGAAGAGGGAAGCCAGCATCCAGTCAGGAGCAGTGGTTGTGCCTAGAGCAGGGCTCAGCATTTCATCAAAGAACCTGACCCCAGAGGAGCTGGAGTACTGGAGGGAGGAAAGAAACCTTAAGTTGGAGCTTGCTAAGTTGGAAAAAGAACAGGCTCTGGCCGAGAGGAGGCTAGCTCTGGAGGAAAGGAAACTGGCCCATGAGCTGAGCCTCAGAGAGCTGGACATCAAAGCACTACAGGTGGAGTCCAGGAGTAATGGTTGCAGCAATACGACAGCGCCTACTGATGAAGTAAGAGCCCGCATACCAAAGGACTTGGTGCCCAGTTATGTGGTGGGAAATGACATAGACACATGGTTTGCAGCCTATGAAGTGGTTCTAAGGGTGCACAAGGTTCCTGAGGATTACTGGGGGGGGGTCGTCTGTGGAGGTACATGCCTCAGTGGGGAGGGACACACTCTTAGCACTGGAGGTGGGGGACCAGACACACTGCACCGCAATGAAGGCCATTCTAGTCTGCAATTTTGGACTGACCCCCGAGAAGTACAAGCAAAGATTCAAGGGCAGCCACAAGATTTCAACACAGACATGGGTGATTTTCTTAGATTATGCCAGCAGGGCACCGAAGGGCTGGGTGAGGGGCAGCAAGATTGATGATAATTCAGGGTAGTACAACTTGATTTTGAAGGAGCACATGCTTGATATTTGTTTTCCAGAGCTGCGCCAACACCTGGTTGATAACAAGCTGACTGACCCCAGGAAGCTTGCTGAGGAGGCAGACATCCGGGTCAGCACCAGAGTGCCAAAAAAGGTATCTGAGGGGGAATCCCAAAAGGGTGGTCAGAGTTCACATCTGAAGAACGAGGGGGGAGATAAAAAGGAGTTCTCTCAAGGCCCCAAAAACATCTTACAGGGGAAAGAGTACAATTCCCAATCTGGCCACCAGAAGAAGAGCTTCCCTGACAAGAATCAGCAGCCAAAAACTCCCAAGTGCTACGAGTATTATGAGTATGGGGATCCCAAGTGCCCAAAAAGAACACGACCTCCCAGTGGAGGAAAAGTCCCAGGGGTGATGAATGTAGTGCTGGGGGAGTAATTTGTCCCAGCAAGTGGAGGGGGGGGGTGGTTCAGTGAGGTTACCCTAGGTGAGATGGTTCCTAAAATCCATGTGCCATCAAATACTGCAAAGTATAGGCAATGAGTGCCCATCAATGGGCAAGGTGTTGAGGCTCTGAGGGACACAGGTGCCATGACAGGGCATTGACATTGTTGGGCCTATTGATTCCCAGACTGCTTCTGGCAACATGTTTATCCTGATTCTGGTGGATCATGCCACAAGGTACCCAGAGGCCATACCTCTGAGGACCTCAACTGTACCTGCAGTGGCTAAGGCCATAATGGGGATTTTTTAGCAGAGTGGGTTTCCCTAAGGAAATGGTGTCTGACAGGACACTAACTTCATGTCTGCTTACATTTAGCCAATGTGGAAGGAGTGTGTAGTAACTTACGAGTTCTCCATCCCCTACCATCCACATACCAATGGGCTTGTTGAAAGGTTCAACAAGACCCTGAAGGGCATGATGAATGGTCTGCCTAAGGTCTTGCGGCATAAGTGTGACCTCCTCTTACCATGCCTCTTCTTTATTTACAGAGAGGTGCCCCAGAAGGGAGTGGGCTTAAGCCCCTTTAGGCTACTATATGGGTACCCTGAAAGAGGGCCTCCGAGTTTGTTGAAAGAAGGGTCGGAGCAAGCTCCAAGGAAGGTTCCCCAGGATGTAGTTAGCTACATGCTGGTCTTCAGAAGCCAAATGGCTAAGTTGTGGAAACAAGTTTCAGACAACGTAGTAGCCAACCAGGAAGTGATGAAGCAGTGGTATGACCAACATTCTACCCCTGTGGAATTGCAAACTGGGCAGAAAGTGTGGTTGATGAAACCTGTGGAGCCCAGGGCCCTCCAAGACTGTTGGACTGGGCCCTATGAAATTGTTGAGAAGAAGGGTTAGGCCACCTACCTGGTGGACCTCTAGACCCCTAGGCACCCCCACAGGTTACTCCATATCAACCGTCTCAAACCCCACTTTGAGAGGCCTGAACTCACCATGCTGTTCATAACAGATGAAGGGGAGGAAGAGGAGAATGAAGCCCTCCCTGATCTCTTAGTCTCCAAGGAGAAAGATGGGTCAGTGGAAGGAGTGATCCTTTCCCCCAGTCTGACTCCTGAACAGCAGAGGAACTAGCATCAGTTGTTGGGGCAGTACTCCTCATTGTTTTCCCTCATCCCTGGTGTTGAACCTGGCCCTTTTTGAGGGTTGTTCCCAAACTGTTTGCCTTCCTCCTGTATTTTTTCTGACCTGTTTTTGTTGGCTTTAGGACTCTGGACACTTTACCACTGCTGATCAGTGCAAAAGTGAACGTGCTTTCTCCATTAAACTTGGTATGATAGGTTTACACGTTAGGCATATTTATTTTACCTATAAGTACCTTGTACAGAGGTATCCTATATACCCAGGGCCTGTAAATTAAATGCTACTAGTGGGCCTGCAGCGCTGCTTGTGCCACCCACAGAAGTAGCCTTTCAAACCTGTCTCAGGTCTCTGCCACTGCAGGGCCTGGATGCGCAGTTTACTGCCACAGTGACTTGGCATTTAAAGTTACATGCCAAGTTTGGAACTCCCCTTTTACTACATACAGCTCACCCCTAAGGTAGGCCCTAGGTAGCTCTATAGGCAGGGTGCCCTGTGGGTAAAAGGTAGGAGATGTGCCCTTGTTGTGTGGCAAGTCCTGGTAGTGACAAACAGCCTATTTGGTTTCTCACTGCTGTGAGTGCTGCTCCTCTCATAGGTTTGCATTGGGAATTCCCTGATAAGTGTTCAGTGGTAATTTCTGATCTGAAAGGAGTAGCGTTGCTATGTTTAGTATGTTTGGAATAGTGGTGATAAATCCTGCTTATTGGTTAAGGTGGATTTTTTTCATTACAATTTTAGAAATGCCACTTTTAGAAAGAGGGCATTTCTGTGTGCTTATGACTCTTTGTGCTTTGCAGCCTGACTCCAATCAACGTCTGTTTTAGACTGACTGGGGTTGTTTGTGCATTCACTCTAGACAGTCACACAAAGGGAACTGAAGTGTGCCCTGCATATCCTGATGGCTCATCTGAGTCTTCTTGAGCCAGAGTGGTGGGAGAAGTTATCACTGACACCTGAATAGGTCTGTGCTTGTCCTTTCACAAAGCTGTCTCAATTCCCCTGCAGTGTGTCTGGAGACAGGGCTGGGGATTGAATGGGGGTGTTGTGCACTTCTAAGCAACTTAACGTAGAAAGGCACCAGCGTGTGCAATTTCTGCCGGTGGTGATCAAATGTTGGCCAAGGAAGGGACGACGAGCGACATAGACAGGACCCCATGCCTATTGGAAGCACCACCGGGTCCTGTTTCGCTCCTGCCGCCGCCCCCTGAGAAATCACTTTCCAGCGGGGCTCCCCCCTCCCAGCAACGCGAGGTTGCTGAGGACACCTGTGACATCAGCGGCCTGCCCACAAAGAAGATAGTGCCGCAATGTGTCCTTCCCCTCGAGGAGATTGGGTGCCTTCAGGGCTTCGCTGAGGCTGAGAGAGTCCGACTCGAGCCGACAGCGCCATCCAGATAATTTCCCTGGTGATGCTGGGCTCTGCCTGCCCTCCTTCAAAGAGACCACTGCAGCGCCACCAGAGAGGGCACCACGAAGGTACTGTGCTGCTCAATGGAGGCCCGTGAGGTCTGCTGGGGGTGTTCGGAGCCGCAGGGCGGCTCCACTGTTCTGTGTGCTCAGGGCGTAGGCACACTGCCTGGGCCGAGCCAGGAGGAGACTACTGTCTTGGGTGTAGGACCCAGCGAGGTCTCCCCGCCGAAGGAGGTAGGCTGTACCTCCCTCCATATCTGCGAATACCTGGGGGCATTTCTTGATCTTCGCCACACGACGGGTGAGTTATTGACAAAGGCCTCTGCTTTGTTAGTTCGGAGTCCAGTGATTACCATATTCAATGTAGGAGGCGCCCAGAGGCTTCTGCGCCCTACATGGTGTACTGGCTACCATAACGGGTCTAATAGAAGCACAAGGGTGCTGTGACCGGTGTTGTTTATGGTGACATATGATTTACGTGTTTTCCTCAAAACTACTGCATGTCAGGCCCTGATGTTGTGATGTACGTTGCTTTTCCTTTCTTTGCCAGGACTTGCATATTATGCCCAGCAGCTATGATTTATTTATGTTATAACCTGCATGTCATGCCCTGATGTTTTCTAATGTATGTCATTTTTGCCGTGTATTGTCAGGATAACGAGCATTATTTCAGGATTCGCCTTGTGTGCGCAGTGATGGTGTTTTTATGACGTGTACGACATATAAGTCTTTATCTTATTGCACTAACTGTGATGTTATGACAATTGCCTAGTTGGGAAAGTGATTATTGGTTGTTTCGGTCTATGTGTTATATAAAATATATGAGATATTTTTATATAATATTGTGTGGAGTCACTTTTGTGGTGTATTTCTTGTGTCACTGGTGTGTGGGTTGCGCAAACACTTTACACATTGCCTCTGCGATAAGCCTAACTGCTCGTGCCAAGCTACCAAGGGGGTGAGGAGGGGGTATCTTGGGTGTGTAACTCCCTTACCCTGACTATAGTGCTGGGTTCTGCCTGGCTTAGGTGCATATCCTAGCCAACCAGAAACCCCATTTCTAACACCTGGGACTACCCACCTATGTATTCATGATGTGGACACAGGAGGCAGCCTCCCTGGCAAGAACAAATCTTGCAGGCTGTCTGACAAGGTGAGGGCCAGCATTAAAGATGAAGTTTCTAGAATATTGGAATTGGGGGTGTTAGAACCCTCCAGTAGCCCCTGCTCCAGTCCTGTGGTACTGGTACCAAAAGCTGCCCCTCCGGGCACCACATCTGTATTCAGGTTCTGTGTGGATTACCAGGGGCTCAATTCAGTCACCAACACAGATGGTCATCCCACCCCCTGGGCTGATGAGCTTATTGACAGGTTAGGGCCGCCTAGTACTTAAGTACCTTTGATCTTGCATCAGGGTTCTGGCTGATTGTCTTAACAGAAGGAGCAAAGGAAAGGTCAGCCTTCTCCACTCCAGAGGACCACTACCAGTTTAGGGTGATGCCCTTTGGACTCAAGAATGCCCCTGCCACCTTCCAGAGGTTGGTGAACTAGGTACTGGCTGGAATAAAGGCCTTCAGTGCTGCCTACTTGGGAGACATTGCAGCCTTCAGTAGCAGCTGGAAGGACCACCTTTTTCACCTGCAGGAAGTGCTTCAGGCTCTGCAACAGGCAGGCCTGACTATCAAGGCCAGTAAGTGCCTGATAGGGCAGGGGTCTGTGGTGTACTTGGGACACCTTGTGGGTAGGGGTAAGGTGCAGCCCCTCCATGCCAAGATAGAGACTATCATGGCCTGGGAGCCCTCAAAACCCAGACTGAGGTCAGGGCATTTTCGGGCCTCACTGGGTACTATGTGAGGTTTGTCAAGGGATATGGCACCATTGTTGCCCGTTGACAGAGCTGACTTCTAAGAAGCAGCCCATAAATTTGATCTGTACAGAGACATGCCAAAACGCATTTGACTCCCTAAAGCAGGCAATGTGCACAGCCCCTGTGCTGACGGCCCCTGACTTTTCCTGGGAATTTATTGTACAGACAGGTGCCTCAACGCATGGCATAGAGGCATTACTTTCACAACCTAATGAAGAGGGCCTAGTCCAACCTGTAGCCTTCATGTCTAGGAGGTTACTTCCCAGGGAGCAACGTGTAGTGCTATTGAGAGAGAAGCCATGCTATTGGGGAGAGGAGTTGGCCTAACGGCTAGGGCGGTCAACCTCGAAGCTGGTGAACCGGGTTCGAGTCTCGGCAAGGACGCTCAACATCCTGTGATTCTGGGCAAATTACTTAATCTCCCTGGGCCTAACAAAAATTAATGTATCCTCATGTAATGAAACTGGTGCTCGTGTAAAGCGCTCTGATACCCGATATCCTAGGGTCAAGTCCGCGCTATATAAAACTCTGTAAAAAAAAAAATCCTTTGCTGTGGTCTGGGTACTGAAGTCGTTAAAACCATGTCTGTTTGGGACTCCCTTTCTGATTCAGACAGACCCCAGGTCCCTCAGGTGACTAATGCAAATGAGGGGTAAGAATCCAAAATTGTTGAGGTGTCCATTTCCCTACAGGGTGTGGACTTCAGGGTGGAACACACACCAGGGGTAGACCACGCCAATGCTGATGGTCTCTCCAGGTTTTTCCGCCTTAATGATGAGAACTCCCTAGAGCCTGGGTAGCTCTCCCCACTTTCAGCTGGGGGTGGCACATATTAGACCTGTCAGCCTTATGGTAGGGTTCTTGGAAGCGATTGGACTGTTCTGCTGTTCGACTGATCTTGACTGTGCTCTGCAGCGCGTGTGACCTCACACGGCAAAGTCTGAGGAGAGGTGAGGTGAGACGTAAGAGGTGGGAGCAGAGAAGCCGAGGGTCACTGCAGTCGGGGCTGCTGCGCCTGCCCGGCCCTACATCACTGGTTTGGACCGGAGAACGCCGGTAAGAGACGGGTACAGTTGCCAGCGCAGCTGCCAATCAACCCGCTCCACTGGCCCGAGGGGGAGGAGTTAGCTGCAAGCAGAACCCGAGCCGGAGTGAAGCCAGGGAAAAGCCGGTGAAGAAACTCTAACCAGCCCGACAGCAGCCACCGATGCTCGCCTGCTCGAACCTCCTCCCCCTCTCCTCCTGTTGCCTCCTAGTGCCTCGTCCTCATTCTGCCCTCATTCTGCCTTCACTCTGCCCACTCTGTCCCCACAGACATCTGCAGACGCGAAGGAAAGTCCTGTTCGCCTCTCTTCTCCCTTCCAACATGGAAAGGCCGCCAGGAAGATACTGGTGACAAAAGAGCAGCCTTTGACAAGAGAGCGTCCGGAAAGTGGGTAAGCGCTAAGGTGGCCAGGCAGCAAGGCTAGAGTCGTGGTTCCTCCAGCTGGGGCAGAAGTGGCCGGCATTAGGCTGGTGAGGCTTGCCTCATCGGTGGGACTACACGCCTGTGCCCCACACCCTCCTGCTATTAGTGCATTGAGCCTTGGTATCTAAGCTGCTTCAGACGGGAAAGGACTATGAGGAAACAAGGAATCAAGGAACGAAGGAAATGAGGAGTGGGAACCCAGGACCCTCTTCCCCCCTCACTGTCCCCTGAACAACAACACAAGGGAATACACCTGGTCTTGCCTCACTCACCTTCACTTGCCTGCACTTATTTGATCGTGCTCAGCATTCGGTCTTCAGGAGCACTTCTAGCCAGCATAACCACAGGCGTGCTCGTGCCTCCTCAGTGCAGGAGGGTGTGTCAGCGCTCAGATATGGCCTCCACTCCCTCGCAGATCCAACAGTCATACTGTAGAACAAAATGCCAGCACAAGAAGTGACCAGAAGTTCAACGGGGAAGATACCGCCACAAAACCACAAAATCCGGAAGAGGGCTGCTAAAGAGATGCGCGTGCTGGTGCCCCCCCCCCCGGACAAACCTAAAACCGACAAGTGGGGAGCGGCTGCACTGTCCAATGTAAGGCAAAATCTTCTGAAAGGCTAAACTCACAAGCAAAAATCCAAAGAAGGGATCATAAGGATCAGCCAAGAATCCACAGTTTCAACCACAGATTTAATCATGAGGTCGGGCCAGATAAGGGGTGGGGGGGGCCCTTGCCCAAGACAGAGGGAAAAAATTGTAAACGGAAGCCACAAACAACCCAGATTTCTGGGAAAACTCAGTCAGTCCTCCAACCGGATCTGGCTCGCATCAAAATCGACTTCGACAAAGGAGACCCTATAAGTGGCACTGCAGAAGAGAGAAAAGACAATGCTAAAAAAAGCTGCACGACTCTCTTTCAACCAAAAATATACTAAATTCTGCTTCTTGAAAGACGCATGATCTGCTCTCTTTTCAAGTATCACTGGGGTTCAGGGCTTGCAGTCACCTCTTCAACCACTAGAAAACGGAAGCCACAGGGAAGAAGACAGTCCTCTGGCAAGCATTGCTAAACCCAGACTAGGATTAGGGACAGACCAGATCTCCTCCACAGTCCTAGGACTACCGTACCATACTGCACCTACACTGCAGCAAACAGCTCAGCTGATCATGGCAGAGGTCAACGCAGCTTACGAACACGATCCTGAGCCAGTCTCTGCCCAACCCCCTCAGGGGGCCCAAAACTGGAACACAGAACCACCTAATTTGCAGGCAAGAATAGACACCAGCATCAGGAGGAAGAACTGTGAAACAAATGAGCCCCTAACCAGCTTCAGGAGAAAGAACTGCAAAACAAATGAGCCCCTAACTATAACGCAGTTGGACAATCCGACGTCTCCAGACCACGGACAAAATCTCTCAACAGTCCTAAAGGCCCCAACCGCCCTAACAACTTCACTCTCTTCAAGCTGCGACAAACTAAGTCACTCATCTACACTGCTTCCACTTTCGCAGAAGAGTGCTTAAAGGCACCAACCAGAAGCTCCTAGGCAACTCTCATATCTTGGCATGCAAGAATGGGAAGACATGTTAGCAGCCTACATGCAGGATGTCCAGTACACATACCTGTGCAGCAACCCTGTAGCAGTCGGAAAACAGGATAGGCAGGAGCAGAGTCTTCAGGATCACCGGAGGGATAAAAAGCCAACGCTAAAAGCCCTTGAGCAAGTTTGCTAAAAACAGTACAACTCTTGGTGGAGGCTCTCCAATATCAAGCAGACAAAATGGACATGCAGTTAACCCTTCTCAACACTCTGGTAGTCTATGTAGCAGGCATTGATGGGAAGTCAGGAGATCTGAACTCACTTTTCCAACGTGCACAGAACAGACCTCATGGTGACAAACCCAGCTGTGGGTGCAGCCTAATAGTGGACAAACTAGCTTCTCTCCTCCAATGCTGGGCAATCTATGTAAGGATCTCAAAAAAGAAATTTGAGGTGCCAACAGTCTACCTCCCAGGGAGCAGCCTCCTCTCGCAGATCAAAAGTGGTCGGAAATTCACCCTCCAATTACCTGCACCAAATCCCGAATAAATCTGCAGTGGAACCTGCCCTCAGTCATGAAGTGTGCCTAAAAACAGCCATGGCCCAACCAGACAATGAGGCCTCTCTAGTTCATAGGATGGTACCAGGCACCCCAGATCCAAGAACAAATGCAAGGCAAAGAAGGGCCCAATGGAGAAAAGGCCGGAACAGGAAGTCTGGTATAAACCAGGCAGATGTTTACCCTCTTTTTAGGTCAACATCATATCAAACTGCGACCACACCCATTGAGAGGGCCGAAGAGCCACCGGAACCTGTAATGACCATGACCTAAGAGCCCACCGCAGGAACTCCATGCCAAGCCATTTCAGACACTGCCGAGGAGAGGCCCAGAAACTGAGCTAATCCTCCAACTAAACCAGACAGCAAAGGACCAAAAATAGTTGGAGCGTCCGTGGAAACAAGCGTCACTAAGACAGGCGCTGGAACACACAGCTACCAACAAGCCTCCAGCCTAACACTACATTCAACCAACATGGGCCCTCTGGTAGCACCAGTAAATGGCAACAGTCAGATGGGTTTGGTCCCTGCCATCAAGAGGGAAAACCAGCCAGGAAACACCACAATTCCAACCATACTCATCAAACCACTGACAAAACAGCGAAGGTCCGATGAGGCAGCCCAATCTCCGCCTGATGGGCATGGATGTGGCACTCTGCCTTGGGGAGGCATAGCTCAGCTGACCCAAGCAGAATTTAATGACGGTGACCAATTTGATAAAGGAAGAAAGGCAAGGGGAATAACCCAAGCACCCTCTGAAGACCAACACTCAGTAGGCTGCTCTTCTGAACCCATGCTACACCAGGCCCACACTGCAACAAATTCACAGGCGGAAATGAACATCCTTATCTTCAGCCCAAAATATAAATCCAGGGGATCGCAGGATGTCCTGAATCGAGGAAATATACTCCAGCTGCTGGCAAACATTCCATCCTTGACAGACCTATCCTTAGCATACCTGGAGTCGATAGAATTTATTCACCATAAAACACCATTAAACAAAGTCACAAAGAGTATTTGGAGAACATCGAATACTGCACAGAAGGTCTTTGCAGAAAGATCCATCTTTGAGAACTGAGGGATAAACATTACCCCCTTTCATGAACCTGGCTACCCAGCACCCCTGCTGTCAGAGGCCAGAGGCAAACCATCTGTTAGTTCTAGCAACACCACATGCTTCTGTGTTCAGAGGTGCAAAGGGGTACTCACCGACCAAGAAGGAGTCCTCTCAAGACTCAGATACCGCCACGAGCCAGACGATCTCTACCCTCCGCATAATGATCTTAAATGGATCTCAAGTACAATCAGCAATCAACTGGGCAGTAAAAGACAAAAGCGGAGCAAATTACCAGCCATGTAAAGCAACAACCTACTCCGTCTGTGTTCCTGGAATATTAATGGAGTCGACACCAAGATGTGAGACCCGGACTTTACCATCTACTAACAATCTTTTGACATTGCACTGCAGAAAATCTGGCAGACAGATCCACCACACCTCCAAGGTTTTCTGGGCTTTTTTCACACCGCAATCAGGGGGGCAAAATATGGCCACTCACAAGGCGGACTGGTTACCTATGTTTCAATTACATGCACAGCCTCGGTTCACTCCCTTCGCTCAACCACATCAGTAACTAACGCAATAAAAATATAAGTGCCAACCGCTGGACCATGGAACTAGACCTCAGATATAACACTTTTCAATGCTTATATTCACCCAAGAAGGAAAATCAAGACAGCTTGGCAATTGGTTGATCAGCTTGAGGCATACATAAGCGAGGGGGAAACAGCAGACATCCTCCTCACTGGTGATTTGAATCTATACCTGCTATGCTCCTCTTCAGAAGATGTGGTGACTGCTCAATCATAACTCTGGGACATACCCATACAGGGAAAAAGCAAACAGAGTCATCTAACCAGAACAGGTTGGCGCTTATTGGAGGACCTTGAGCACCTTAACCTAAGAGCCACCAATGGGAGGTTCACAGACGACAACCCTCCGGCAGCCACCTACTACTCTTCAACCACAAGCACAACAATAGATTACACTTTTGTCTCCCTTTCCCTCTTCAAACTGGTCATTGCATTCCACTTGGGAGACAAAAGCAACAGTGAGCACCGACCCCAAGAGCTCTCAATAAAAATAACAATGTCCATCTTCTTGCGGTCACAGGCTGCACTGGAGTCAATCTCTACAATCAACTACAAAAATATCAAATTTGCTCAGACAACAATTGAGCACCTTCTGCCATCCGCCATATCTCTCTTAAAGGCATGGTCAGGTACAAGAGCATTAGAGAAATGGAAGTTCTTCACCACCAACATGGCAGAGACTTTTGCTGTTCCACTCAAACCAAAGGTGCACCAAAATAACGAGGGGTTGGGGCGCATCGCAAAAACGCCAAAAGAATGATCATTTGTGTGCTAAGGTCTCAACGACACAACTCAACTGACAATGCTTCTCAGACACTACTGCAGCAGCAAAAACACATCTAAAGAGATCAAAATGGGCTACCAACAGGCAAAGAGAAGAGGAGATCTGGGCAAAACTCCATGCTGACATCAAGCACAATGCCCACGGTAGAGTTTGGGGAATGATCAACAGCCTTACTTGTGCCTCACATGGGGGCGTTAACTCCCACATTTCTGAAGATGACTGGGTAAGATACCTAGCGGACCACTTCCATCAAGACCAAACCCCACAAATTACCGGTCCAGAACCGGAAAAACATCGAACTGGAAACCCCCTCGCCATCCAAGTAGTTGAAGGCACCTTGTCAGTACCGTATCCAACAGAAGCAAGCACGACGCTCTTACCATCTCCAGCACTCAACATCGCAATAATAAGAATGCAAATTGGCAAAGGTAGGAGGGTGAGGGCCCCAAGGTCCAACATGATCACCCCGGCATTATTCAAACAGGACGCAGAACTCTGGGCGGAAGTACTAGAGCCTTTCTTTTCCGAAATAAGGCAGGTTGCTACAATTCCATCTTCCTGTAGGGGCTCAATAATCTCTCCGATATTAAAAAACGGTGACAAGTCCCTGCCTAAAAACTATCGTCCTGCCGCTCTCATAGATAATGAGGTGAAATATTTTGCAGGAACATTAGAGGAACTTTTGTCGTGGGCCAACGAGAGATCAATCATACCACTCAACCAGACAGGGTTCTCAAAATCAGCCTGCACAACAACAAACATCTTGGCTATGTCACTGCTAATTGACAAGGCAAAAGCATAAAAAATGCCATTACATTTATGCTTCATTGACTACAAAGCCGCCTTCAACCACGTGAATCGAGGCAGACTCTGGAGTAAATTGGCATGTTGGGGGATTCCACAGACTCTGCAGAACCTGTTAATTACTATTCATACAGATACCTGGGTACAGGTAAAGCTCAGTGATGGTTCATTTTAATCAAGATGCATATAGACAATCAAGGGGCTCAAGCAGGGATGTGTTTTGGCCCGACCCTTTTCAATCTTTTCTGGGCGGATCAGGTACTGTCTTTTTTTGCCTGTAGTTCCCATGCCCCCAGACTAGGAGGCCTCGCACTGTTAAGCTTTCTCCATGCGAATGACATAGTCCTGGTCAGCCACACACAGGTCGGGCTTCAGCACCTCCTCATTACAACACAAGAGTATTCTGAAACAAACGGTCTAAACATCAATCTTGAGAAAACAAGGGGCACAACAATTGGCAAAAACTACAAGAAACCACCGGCCTGGTGCTGGGACAAAACACACATTGAAGCAGCAACTGAATTATAATACTTAGGGGTGATCATCAACAAGGGAGGCCCCTTTGCTCCTCAGAGGGATTCAATCGCAAGAAAAGGCCTTGCTTTGGCAGTCACACTAAGGACCCTTAGGTCAAAATTGATAGGTCCAACGCTACTCCCCTTAGTTCAAATAATACCAGCCAAACTTATACCAATGATAGTTTAAGGCAGCGAACTACAAAGGGGCAGGAATGGTGAAACCCTGGACAGCACCGTAATAAGAGCGTATAGAATCATCTTCAGCCTGCCAAATCTCACCTTGCCAGCACAGATCAGCCAGTTCCCATGAGGCACAGGGTCAAGACTGATTTGCATATAGCTGGGTCTGAACTGGGGTGGCGAAGTGAGCTAAAGAACGATGATGGATTCAACCCAGATGTTGAATAGTATTGGGCTGATAGCAGATCCCTGAGGAACACCGTATAGGTTGTTAGTGAACTCAGATTGAAACGGTGAAAGAGCCACTGCCTGTCGCCTCTTGGATAGGTATGATTGGAACCATTTCCATGCTGTACCCACTATCCATACGTCCTTGAGCCTGGCCAGAAGTATCTCATGGTTAACCGTGTCGAAAGCGGCGGACAGGTCAAGCAGAATCAGTATTGCTGACTGCCCCCGTCCGTCCGCATTCGAAGATCATCCAATACGGTTACCAGAGCAGTCTCCGTACCATGCCCAGGACGGAAGCCAAATTGCACATCCTCCAATATCTCGTTAGTTTCCAAGAACTTGGAGAGTGCTTTACTGACCACCTGCTCTATGATCTTTATAGGGTAAGGCAGCAGGGAGATCGGTCTATAATTCTTGGGGCAGCCAGGATCCAGAGTTGCTTTTTTCAACAAAGCTGTCACTACCGCTTGTTTCCAACAGTCCGGTACTGAGGGGTGTTACCCCGAAACCATTCCCAGGATGCTTGTTTCTGGTTCAGGGAAGACCTGGCTTGGCAGTTCAGGTTGGACAGTTTCCAAGAGGCACAGGGTCAAGACTGATTTGCATATAGCTGGGTCTGAACTGGGGTGGCAAAGTGAGCTAAAGAACGATGATGG
Organism: Calotriton arnoldi; assembly: GCA_963921515.1. NCBI lineage: Eukaryota > Metazoa > Chordata > Amphibia > Caudata > Salamandridae > Calotriton > Calotriton arnoldi. Next base: position 263,892 of record CAWUFW010004151.1, read on the forward strand.
ATTCAACCCAGATCTGTGACTAGGGGTGAGTGTCTGAAAGGTTTCAGCGCTCCGTCCATCATCTCCTTGTGTTTGCTTTGTTCGCTCTAAGTTAGTAGGGTATGCCCAGACGTGGGTCCCTTGCTCACTTTGCCACTGGATTCAAGCTAGCCTGGCTGATGAAGGGTGTTACCCCGAAACCGGTCCCAGGATGCTTGTTTTTGGTCCAGGGAAGACCTGGCTTGGTAGTTCAGGCTGGACAGTTCCCAAGAGGCACAGGGTCAAGACTGATTTGCATATAGCTGGGTCTGAACTGGGGTGGCGAAGTGAGCTAAAGCACGATGATGGATTCAACCCAGATCTGTGACTGGGTATGAGTGTCTGAAAAGTTTCAGCGCTCCGTCCATCATCTCCATGTGTTTGCTGTATTCTGGGGGGAGTCACAACTTTACAGTAATTGGATTGATTACCTTAATAACTTCATACGGGCCAAAATTTACGTGGAGTCTCTAATTGCAGGTGTAGTGCAGATAGCCAAACCAATTCTCCTTCCTTGTACTTGGGAGCTTGGACCTATGCTTTTCTGCAGACGCCTTCATGGTGGACTTAGCCTTAGCCAAGGTATTCCTGACGTGTTCCTGAATTTTGCGTAGTTGTTCTAAATGTGTTGTGACAGAAGGGACTGAACTTGAAAGGCTTGGGTTTTCTATAGGCAGGGTTCTAGGGTGATAGCCTGTGACAAATAAAAAGGGTGTGAGTCCAGTGGCAGAGTGTGTACGGTTATTATAGGCAAATTCTTCCAATGGTAAAAGCTTGATCCTAATGCCCGTGAAGGTGGATAGTAGGCATCAGTTTGGGGGTGGAAGGCAGAGGACAGGGCCACTTCTATACCTAGTTTGTTGCAGAGTGCCTTCCAGAATTTCAAGGTGAATTGAGGCCCATAGCCTGAAATAATTTGGATGGTAGACCATGTAATTTTACTATATTATTTATGAACACCTGTCAAGGTACTGTACTCACAGAATGAACACTTCCAAGCCTCACAGGAGCAGAATTTGACCCAACTACCCACTTAGACTTCCCCCAGCTTCCACTTGATTGAACCCTAAAGGGGGAAAGGGGATTGGGATAGAGTAGAGACTGCCTCGCCTAGCTCTTCTGCTTCACCATACAACCTTCTCAGTCTTCTTTATGGGTTTTTAGTTTTAAAATGGAGATAATGGTTCACTGCAATCATAAAGCACAATTGTTACTTTCCTCCTACTTTATTTTATAACACTATACTTTTTAATAATATTTTTATTCTCTGAAGTTGCTCTTACCCATTACACTAAGGCATTTGCTTATATTCTATTTTTATTCTTTGAAAATAATAAACAACTCCTGAGTAACATCTTCTTCCTTCTCTTCTTCTCAGAACCAATATAACCTTTACTTTTAATATTTATTTCTTCTAACATTCATGCTATCTTTTTATAACATGTTTTTCTTTTTCTTTTCCAGTTATAAGTTCTCAAATTACAAATAATACTTTTAACTTCTTTTTCTTTTTTACAGGTAATTCTACTTGCATGTCCGAAGTCTTCACAAAACTCAGGTAAGATCTTTTCATCTTATTCTCTTAATCTCCTCAAGGTCGTATATTCTTTTTTCTTTCTTTTCCACTGAAGGCTCTCTGACGAAATTAACTTTTAAATTTACGAAGCTGAGAGTTCAAAGACGACTAACTAATTGCACCTGCGCTATCGTAAGGACACTAATCTATTGCTAAAACTAACGAGCGCACAGCGAAGACACTAACCTGTCACTAAATAAATACTCACGCACGTGCTGTATAGGCGTCTCTTCCGTGAAGGGGTTGAGGTGAAGTGCGCAGTTCCAAAAGCTAAACATGCCCTATACCACTCCTCAGAAGCTCTCGAGAGAGTACCACAGCCAAAACACTAGACCTGCAACCTCCACCCGCAGCCGCGTTGATTCTTCCGCCTTTCCTGGAATGCCACCTCAGAATCCTGTCTCTCGTCAAGTTTTTTAAGCTCCAGGTAGGCTGACTGAATCTTCCAGCAACACAGAAGGTTTTAAATTCTGCTGGCTCGAGACCATGCAAATGTTCCTCGGGGTCAACTTCAAGGTCTTGGAGTGAACCGTGACAGTACCCATACGCAAGGAAAGTTCTTCTGGTCGTGGTTTGAGAGGGTACTGATGATAAAAGGCCTTTATTAATCTTGGGGCATGCACATCTGTTTGGATTTCCCAAGATCTTTCTTCTGGGCCACAACCCTTCCAATCGATCAAGTAGTAAATTTGACCACAACCCCTTTTCGAATCAAGGATTCTCTTGACTTCAAACTCTTCTTCTGAGATTGAGAAATTTGCAAATGAGGAGAAACCCTCCTTAGCAAAGATACATGAAATACCGGGTGTATTTTTACCTGCTTTGGTAACTTAATTTTATAAGTCACAGGATTGATTGCCTTTTCTACTGAGAATGGGCCCACAAAGCGAGGTTGGAATTTTCTATTGCCTTTTAGCCTCCAAATGCTTAGTACTTAACCAGACCTGATCTCCTTTCTGGAAGACTGGTTCTTGATTTCTTTTCTTGTCTGCATGAAACTTATAACGTTCCTTAGCTCGAGCTAGATTGTTAGTGGCTGACTCATGAACTTCTGTCATGTGCTGAACTTGATCTTTTACTGCTGGTACAGCAACTTCTTGGAGTCTCGTTGTTGAATTCGGATGTCTACCATAATTCAAATAGAATAGAGAGTATCCAGTAGAAGCATTTTTCGCATTGTGGTGTGCGAATTCTGTCATCCAAAGGATATCTGACCAAACTCCTTTCTGATCTAACAGGAATAATCTTAAATACTTTTCTAGTTCTTGGTTGGTTATTTCAGATTGTCAATCAGTTTCTGGGTGGTAACTAGTGGAATATCTGGTTTCCACTCCCAAACCCTTAGTGAAGGCCTTCCAGGAATGGGACAGAAATGGGGAACCTCGGTCAGACATTATGATTTTTGGAATTCCATGTGCTTTTACCACATGCAAACTAAATTGAGTAGCCAATTGTTTTGCAGTGGGCGTTCTTTTTTATTTTTTATTTTTTTTAAAGTTTGTTTTATTGAACATTTTTCCAACATAACACAGAAAAAAAAGTCCCCAGTCGTTCACAGCATTGTACAGTACGTTCGGCACGTATTCACAGCATCATACTACATCGTATATTGGCAGCTAATGTTACATATCAGTTTCATCCTGGTTTACATTAGTATTGATTCTTGAACATTTCAAAGTTATGAGGCAGCATACATTATAGACATGTGGTGATTAAATTCCTACAACACTAGTATCCTTATTTGCCAGCGTGTGCGCTAGGACGGGGACCCATATATATCTTAAGCTTGTGATTGGAACGGGGTCCCTCCCGTAGCTCTTGTGTCCTCATGTCCCAGGGCCATCCTGTCTGTTTGCGGTGGCTCCTGTGTCGTTTGATGTGGACAGAAGGTAAGCTTTCAGGAGATCCCATATATCTCTTGGCCTGGAGGTAGGTGGGAGTAATTCTGCATACGTAAATGATTGTTCCTGCCACAATATCAGATCCTGCAGCCATTCTTTGAATTTAGGGGCCCGGCCCCTACCCCATCTACAGGCCACCTTGCGCTTTGCTATCAGAAACCCCAGGGCCAAATATTTCTTATGTGCAGTTTCAACTCCATCTGTGTAACCTAGTATGGCGGTAACCGGAGATATCTGAAGTGATGTACCCACCATCTGTGACATAGCTTCAAATATTTGTCACCAGTATTCATATAGTGCTGGGCACTCCCATACTAGGTGTAAAAATCCAGCCCCATCTCTCCCGCACCTCGCGCATTTGTCATTATCCAGTAGCTGGAATTTATGCAGTTTGGCGGGGGTGTAGTATAAACGATGTGAAAACTTATAGTGGATCAGTCGTAGCCTGCTATTGGCTGTAATGGCCTCTATTTGCTTACAGCAAAATTCCCACTGCTTATCTGAAACTGGTGCACCAAGATCAGCTTCCCATTCTGAGCGTGATAATGATTTATAAGGTTTAGTTGCTTTTTGTGTGTTGTGGTAGATTAGCGAAGTTACATGTTGGGGTGGATCGGTCTGTAATATCTCATGTAGTGGTGGGAGAACTTGTGGTTCATGAGGGAATTCTGGCGTGGCAGCCCTGACACTTTGTCTGAGTCTGACAAACATAAATAATTCCATAGCTGTGGGTATGGTGTCGCGGAAGAATTGTTCCCTCGTCAGAAATCTCCCATCTACATATAGATCTCCCCATGTCATTTTTTTTCGAGTTTTTCTAGCAGTTGTCTACATTGTCGTTCGTAGGTGACCTGTAAGTCCGGGTGGTGTACCAGGGGCAACCGGGGAGAATATAGCATCTGTCTGACCAGCCTGGTGGCTATTTCGCTCCAGGCGGAGTTGGTGCATGCGACTGTAGTGGGATCAACATCTCGTTTTTTGAGGTGCATGGAAATGAGGCCTGTCAAGGGAGTTGGATCTGTGTATCCCATTTCGACTGCTAAGTGTGGCATAAAAGGGGGTGGATGGAACCAGTGCATTGCATAATGTGCTTGTGCGCAATAATAATAGAGTTCAAGATCTGGTACATCAAACCCCCCCTTTGAGAACGGGAGAGTCAATATTTCCTACTTGAGTCTGGCTTGTCTGCCCCCCCATACTAGCCGGATCATTTGCATTCTCAGAGCCCTGAAAAATGGTTTCCCCAGGTTATATGGAATATTTGTAAATAGGTAGAGCATTTTGGGCAATATTACCATTTTTACTAGTGAAATCCGCCCCACCATGGACATTGGCATTGCTATCCACCGAGTAATGGAGTCTGTGAGGGTTTCTAGGGTCCTACCATAGTTGGTGCGCATCAGTTCGCTTTTGTCCCTAGTGATCTTGATCCCTAGATATTTAACCTCTTCATTGCACCATTCTAGGGGATAATCAAGTGAATACAGTACCACCTTATCGGTGAGTGGGAATATGGTTGATTTACTCCAATTGATGTGTATGCCTGAGTATTCCCCAAACTTGGCAATTTCACGTAGAAGTGGATTTAGGTTGTCCTGCAGGTCTTTAAGGTAGAGAGTGATATCATCTGCATAGAGTGATATTAGAAGGTGTCTGGTGGGGTATGCTAGTGCCCGCTCCTTATGGTGTTGCCTCGTCTTAGCAGCGAGCGGTTCTATAGCTAAGGCAAATAGTATCGGGGATAACGGGCAGCCTTGCCGTGGACCCCTTGTGATTGCAAATGGAGAGGAGCGAGCACCATTGAGGAGAACCGTAGCAGTAGGTTGACAATATAAGAGTTCTATCCATTTAAGGAAACCTGGGGGCATCCCCATATATCGCAGGGTCCCAGTGAGAAAATCCCATTCGACAGAGTCAAACGCCTTGGTGGCATCGAGAAACACTGCCACCGCGGCTATGTCTGGGTCAATGTCTTGCAGGACAGTAAATAATGTCCGGAGATTATGTGATGTCGCACGCCCTGGGATGAACCCGGACTGATCAGGTAATACTAGTCTGTTCATCAACAAATTTAGCCTGTTTGAGAGGGCCTTGGCGAGGATTTTGGTGTCACAATTTATCAACGAGAGTGGGCGGTAAGATTCGCAGTGTTCGGCTGGTTTACCAGGTTTAACCAAAGAGGTGATCATAGCCTCTCTCATAGTTGGTGGGAGTATACCGTCTTCACTTGCCTCGTCAAATACTTTTTTTAATATAGGGACTAGCTGTGTTACGTAGGTTTTATAAAACTCTACTGGTAGTCCGTCGGACCCCGGAGCCCGACCTGACTTCATTTGCATAATGGCGGTCGAGATTTCATCCTCCTCCAGGTCCGCAGCTAGGAACTCTCTCTTGGAGTCTCCCAGCCAGGCCAGAGCTGTGTCTTCGAAATATGGCGAGAGGTTTAGGGGCTGCCCCCTATGTGAGATATATAGGGCTGCATAATATGTCGTGAAGGTGCGTAAGATGTCAGTGGTATTTCTGTGAATCGCTCCCTCGGTGTCGTGAATTTCGGTAACGTAATTGGAGAACCTAGGTTGGCGGTTATAGTCTTCTATGGCTTTCCCTGGTCAGTCCCCCTCTCCATAACTGCATGCTTTGTGATATTTACTTCTGAATTTACATTCTCGTTCCGCTGTGTCGTTGTACTCCGTTAATTTGTCATGCAGCGTGACCGTTGTGAGGCTCTCTGCGGTAGGCTTGCACAGTTCTTGTTCTAGGGCTTTTATCTCAGTATCAAGCTTGCTAAGCTGCATGCGCATATCTCTTAATATTTCCCCTCCTTTAGCAATGCACAACAACCTTATAGTGACTTTGAATGCTTCCCATACGGTGGTAATTTTGGGCACAGAATCTATATTACACTCAAAGAAGTCCTGTATTTCCTGTTCGATTTCAGCTTTAAATACGTCATCTAATAAGGCCCTTGAGTTTAGTCGCCATTTAGTATAGGGCGCCTCACATCCCAGAATGGACAACACCATTTTTACTGGGGAGTGGCCCGAATATGTCCTTGCTAGGTGTTCCGTAACGTCAACCCAATGTCCCATTCCCTTTGAGATTATCCAATAGTCGAGCCTGGACCAGGTCAAATGTACTGCAGAGTGATGTGTACCTTCTTTGGGAGAGGGGTGTAGGTGTCTCCATGCATCTAGAAGATAATTATCTGCAATGATCCCCGCCAATTGCCTTTGTGCGGCCGTATGATGCTGCGGTGATGGATGGGACCTATCTAGTGATGGTGTTACTACCGTGTTGAAATCCCCACCCCAGAGGATGAACATCGACCCCACTGAAAGTATTTTACCCCATAGAGTGGCAAAGAAGTGTGGGTCGTCTATGTTGGGGCCGTAACAGTTGGCAATGGTGACCTCATGGGACCCCATACGGCCCCACATAAGGCAGTAGTGGCCTTGGGGGTCAAGGAGAGAGCCTCCAAGCACAAATGGCATATTCTTTTTAATAAGGATCACTACGCCTCTGGCATACGTGGAGTAAGACGAAAAGCAGCGATTTGAGGACCAGCGGGTAGCAAAGTTTGGGAAATGAGTCTCCTGCAATAGAGCAATCTGAACCTGGTGCCTATCCAAATATCCCAAGATGTATCGTCTTTTACGTGGGTTATTTAACCCGCGGACATTCCAGGACAAGCAGTGAAGTTTAATCCGTGACTTTGGGCCTGCCATTATCTAATAAGCCAGATGAACCTAAATCAGCCTGCTTTACAACGACGCTCTAAGCTGTGAACCTGCAGCGACCTAGCACTTTGATCAAAAAGTACATGATACTGTGATTGACTTCCCTTCCCTTCCCACCCCCCTCCCACACCGACATCCCCAACTTGTCAAGTATGCATTCCCACCTTATCCTAAACTCAAAATGAATATGCAACAGAGTACATGTCTTGTCTTATTTGTAAACATCACTGACAACTTGTCGCATACAAAAGAAAGGACACATAGGGGGTTCTCCCGTAGAGGTGCTGCTAGGGGGCCCACGTCTTTCCACCACCTCATTTTGTCCCGACGCCTAGGGGACTGTCACTGGATAGATAGGTGCGGGGGTGGGTGCCCAGGCTAAAAGTGTTTCACCATTAAAACCAAGGGACACAAATTCTAGCAAAGGAGGTTGGCATCTTTTCATGCCTTCAAAAGTTATGAACTTAACAGTACCTTCTGGATCACGTCCCTGTGGAGGCCCCACCCAGCAGACTTTCCATTAGATATTAAAAGTCATTTTCAAATGGAGACGATGCTGTTGACACTTCTCAGCATTGCTTCGTTGCGCATAATCACCAGTGTGCCGACTGTATGGCATTCAGTCCAATTTTGACAGCGGAGAAGTGGATCAGGATCTGGGCCTATTAGAGTTCGTCTTGGATGCCGCACGTTGGTTCCTTTTCAGAAAATCTTTCACTTGTTGAGGGTTCTGGAAAAAATGCTGCTTCCCCTGGTGGCGGACACGGAGATGTGCCGGGTACAACATGGCATAGTCGATTTGAGCGTTTTGGAGCTTTCTTTTCACCGGGATAAACTTTCTTCTAGCTTCTTGGACGTTTAATGTAAAATCCGGGAAAAACGAGAGGGTGGTATTTTCATATTCGATTGTCTTTTTTTCCCGTGCTAGGCGTAGCACTGTATCCCTATCCCGGTAGTTGAGAAATATGACACTAACAGGTTGTGGTTGTGCTCCGGGAGGAGGTCGTGCTCCCAGTGATCTGTGGGCTCTTTCAATCACCAGATGTTGAGAAAATGCTGCAGCTCCAAACAAGTCGCAGAGTAAACGTTCGATAAAATCTTCCATCTGGCCTGTATTCGTTGTTTCCAATAGTCCTAGTATGTGTACATTATTCCGGCGGGAACGCGCGTCCAAATCCTCATTTTTGGCTGCGATAACTTTCAGCAGGCGATCCATTTGGGAGATCTGTTACTGCTTGTTGCGCTGTCTTCCAATTCGGAGATTCTATTTTCAGTTTCTGTGATTCTCTGATCGTGTTTTTCGATCTTGTGGACTATGGTATCCATACGAGAGGACATGGCGTCCATTTTGGATTCAATGGATGTGAGGCTGGTTTTCATGGTGAACGATAAAGATCTCCAGTCCTCGTCAGGGCTGTCGATAGGGGCTTCAGCATCAGTGTGATCATCTGGTTGCGTTCGGGTAGTTTTCTATGGTCAGTAAACACTGTAACCACGTGTTTACCCCCCAGTTGGTAGTGTCTCCACTCCTTGAAGGCATCCTTTATGGCGAGTAGTTCCTTTTCTGTAATCGTATAATTTATTTCAGCTGGTAACAACTTCCTGGATTGGTGTGTCACTGGATGTAATTGGCCAGTACTCTTTATGAAACAGCACTCCTCCAATAGCCTAATCTGAGGCATTGGTTTCCACATAGAATGGTTCGGAAAGATCGGCATGTAACAAAATTGGAGATGTGGTGAAACTCTCTTTTGAAGACTGAAAAGCTTCATCAGCCGCTTTGGTCCATTGAAAAGGAACTCCCTTCATAAGAAACCTGGTGATTGGCATGACCTTCAGAGAGAAATCCTTTATGAATCTTTAGTAGAAATTTGCAAAACCAATGGAGCTTTGTATCTCTTTCACTGAGGTTGGAGGCGGCCAATTGAGCACTGCTTGAAATTTCTTCTCATCCATAGTCACTCCTCAGGAGAGATTATGAAACCCAGGAAGTCTACTGAGTTTACATTGAATGCACATTTCTCCAACTTAACATATAAGCTGTTTTCCCATAGCTGCTGTAGTATCCCTGTCACTTAGAATTCATGCTCATCCACAGAGGCTGAATAGATCAAGATATTATCAATGTACACTGTGGCACACTGGCCAATGAACTCCTTTAGCACATAATTTATGAAATATTGGAATGTGGCTGGTGCGTTGCAGAGAACATATGGCATTACTTGATATTCAAAGAGTCCAATCTTTGTTCTGAAAGCTGTTTTCCATTCGTCCCCCTCTTGTATTCTTTTTTTTTTTTATATTTCTTTTTATTAAACATACATCAGTGCAATAATACGTTACAGAGGAGTCAACAACTTCAAGTCATGAAATACCATAGGGAGAAGGGATCATGGTACATTATTACATTAAATGAGGAATGCTACGGTGAGGGCGGATCTTCAATATCAAAGCAGCGAGGCGGTGAGCATATTTCTCCGCAGTATGTATTCCAGGGGCTCCATATACGGGACCACTTTTTGGGGCAGCCCTGGCTAGGTACACAGTTTTTCCCTATACATGCACCAGTCTAGATCTTTCTCCCAGGCTTCTATTGTGGGGGCTGAACTGCGCCCCACCGCTGTGCAATGTTTCTTTTCGCTATCATAAACCCCAGTGTGGACCATTGCGTCTGGGCGGTATTCAGATCCGTGGGCTCCCAGATGTTTAGGAGGCACCTTCTCACCTGTGGATGAAGAGAAACTGAGAGCACCGTGTTAATGACGTCGTGGACCTTGCGCCAGAATGAGCTGACGGCAGCGCACTCCCAAATAATATGCATAAATGTTCCTGTGTGCCCACAGTTCCTCCTACACTCCCCGCCATCCGCCCCTCCCATATGTATCAGACGAGGCCCCGTAATATAGACCCTGTGTAGGATTTTAAGCTGAACTAATCTGAGGCGGGCCGGTAGGGCCACTACCCTGGGCGAGGATACCGCCTCCTGCTAGCCTTCGTCATCCAGCTCAATACCATCCCTTATCCACTTCTCCGCAGTGATTGGAGCAGGTCTTCCCCATTATTGATTAACTTCTTATATATGAGGGAGATGGTTTTATCGGGTAGATACCCATCTAGTATTCTGTCTTCCAACGGTGAGGAGTCGGGAGGGACAGTGTCCCGTGGCAGGTGTGTATGGAGCGAGTGCAGGATTTGAACATAGCGGAAGTATTCAGTGTCTGCCAATTTATACTCTTTTTGGAGGTCAGCGAAAGACTTGACCCCGTCTGCTCCCCAAATGTCTTTGATGCGCGAGATTCCGATAAGTTCCCACCTGTCAAACCCTTTCGTCTTCCACAAACTACCTAGCCTCTCGGAGTCCCACAATGGAGTTGCTAATGTCAATTTATTGCTCCACCCGAGCGAGTTAGTCGCACTGTGCCAGATTTGAACGGAGTGTGTGGTGGGGCCGGTTAGGGTAAACCGTCTAGGCCTTGAGTATAGTGCCCTGTCATAATTCCCCCCCGGGAGGAGCCATCTGTCCATAGCGTAGCCAGGGTCATCAGGGCGACCATAGGTGCCGTGATTAACAGCGGCTAAGTGGGCTGCCCAATAGTATTTTTTAATGTCAGGGAGGCTGATGCCTCCATCGCACCACGTTAGTGTAAGCTTGTTCAAGGCGATACGGGGCTTTCCTTCCCATATCAGAGTTCTCTGGAGACTCTCGATCTCCTTAAAGTATTGAGCCGGGACAGGGTCTAGAGTGTTCTGCAGGATATATAGGAATCTAGGTAGAGACATCATTTTAAAAAGGGCTGCCCTGCCTAAAAGCGAAAGGGGGAGTTTTTTTCCAGCTAGCAATATTCCTCTTGAGTCTGTGCAGGGGTGGGAGGAGATTACGCTCGTATCGGAGTGAGGGGTCAAGGGAGACAAATATTCCCAAATACTTGAACCCGGTGGTGTTAATCTGTATTGGACAGTTCCTCGGCGGGATGGGTGGGTCTCCGTTGAGGGCATACAGCAGGGACTTACTCCAGTTAACAGTAAAGCCAGAAAATCTACCAAAAACTTCTAGTATATCTAATACCACCGTCAGGGAATGTTTAGGAGAGGCCAAGTAAAGGAGGATGTCGTCCGCATATAGGGAGATGCGGTCCTCCCAGTCCGGGGACCACCTCAGTCCTCGTATTCTAGGGTCGCCACGAATCCAAGCTGCAAAAGGTTCAAGGGCCAGGGCGAAGAGGAGGGGTGAAAGCGGGCATCCCTGGCGGGTTCCCCTGCTAAGTGTGAAGGCCGCTGAGAGTTTGTTATTAACTACCATCTGGGCCAGCAGTTCACTATATAGGAGACGTACCCATTGGATGAATTTGGGCCCGAAGCCCATCTTAGCCAAAACTGCCCATAGGTAAGGCCACTCCATAGTGTCAAACGCCATGGTCGCGTCCAGAGACACGACCACAGCTGGTTCTTGAATAGTATGCGCTCTGCTCATTACGCCGTGGACTCTGCGCAGGTTTAGTGCCCTGTTCCTATGGGGCATAAATCTAGATTGATCCGGATGAACTAGGGCGCTGATTATTTTAGCCAGGCGCGTAGCCAATAGCTTGGCCAATATTTTAGGTTCAGCATTGAGAAGGGAGATGGGTCTGTAGGAGGTGCATTCAGTTTTGGACTTGCCCTCTTTGTGTATTGTAACTATGGTCGCAATCCTCTGCTCCCTGGGCAGCATACCACCCTCTCTGGCTTCTTCGAACATGGCCTTCAGATACGGTGCAAGTTTGTCAGGCCGGAGTTTGTATAACTCGATAGGGAGTCCATTAGGACCGAGAGCTTTCCCTGAGTTCAAGGAACGGATTGCTTGCCCTATCTCATCCGTTGTCAAGTCACTGTCCATATATTGACGATCCTCTAAGGAGAGTTGGGGGAGCCTAATGTCTCATAGTAGTTCCTGAGAGTCCTCTTTGGAGTGCGGGGTTACCGTCTTGTATACAGTAGAGAAGTGAGTGACGAATCTATCCACTATGGCCTGCGGCTCCATGAGGGAAATATCTCCCTCAACCTTAAGTTCCGGCACAAGCCTGCTCGCATACTCTTTTTTGTCGAGCCACGCTATGAGTTTCCCCGCCTTATCTCCCAGGTCATAGATCCTGCCCAGCCGCTCCCTACTCAGCGCCTTCGCCCTGTCCGTCACCAGAGCCTTGTATTCGTGTTGTTTCAGGCTCAACAGGTGGAGCTTTTCTGGCGTTGCTCCAGATTCTAGGTCGCCCTCCAGAGTACCAATTTCTGACTCAATATCTACTACTTCTTTGTGTTTGTCTTTCTTCACGCCAGAAATCAACGACAGGGCCTGGCCTCGAATTACCGTCTTAAATGCTTCCCACAGTGTCTGGGATGAGGAAACAGAGCCCTCATTGTCTGAGAAATAGTTATCCATAGCTTTCACTATCTAATCTTTTCGGATTTTTGGGTTTTTCAGGTACCAGGGGTTAATGGGAGCTAGCCTGCCCACTGTGGTGTGGTTAAGGGCTATGTGTGTCCATACCGGCGAGTGATCTGAAATGCCTCTAGCTAGATGTTTGATGTCCTGTATATAGGTGGCCTGCGCTGCCGGGACTAGGCAGTAGTCTAAACGGGAGAGACTATTATGCGCTCCGGAGTGAAAGGTGTACTGCTGCTGGTCTGGATGGTATGTTCTCCACCCATCTACCAGCCCCATGGAGTCGAGAAAGTCGGGCAACCATTGAGAAGAGGGCCCCACCTCTCGCGGGGGATAGCGGTCTAGTGTGCCTGAGACTACTGCATTAAAGTCACTCCCGAGGATCAAGAGGCTGTCTGCAATGGTGAGCAGGACAGAACCCAGGTCTGTAAATGTTGTGTTCTGTAGTCCCGGAGGGACGTAGATAGACATAAGTGTGGTGGGACGCCCCTCCCACACGCCCGACACCCCGACATATCTGCCCCGATCGTCTACCCACGTGGAACTCACAGCTAGGGGGAAGGAGTTTTTCATCATGATGCCCACTCCCCGTGAACCTGAGGTAAACCCTGCATGGGCCACCATCTTGTATCCCCACCTGTGCATTGCCTTACACGTGTTGCCTATGAAGTGTGTCTCCTGCAGTAGGACAATATCCGGGGCCTGTCGTTTGACATATTGAAGGACTACACTGCGCTTGATCTTGTCCCCAAGCCGTTAACATTCCAACTCAATATCCTAACATTTTTTTTCCCCTGCGCACCCATTAGGTAGTTCAAAGATTACAGCCTCCTCTGTTGTATAGTAGAAATCGAGTAACAATGCAAAAACAATAACAACATAAAAACACAAAACCCCCTCCCAACTGCCCCCCACCCTGCTTCCCTGCACTGTGGGCTTAGAACTGCCCATGTAGAACTCTGCAGAGTGCCTGTCGCCCTGTGTGTGCACTAAAAGTAGAAAACGTAGGGTCGTGCCATAACGTTTAGCTGACCCCCCCAACTTGGTGGCTATTTAAATCCTTCAGAGAGTCACGCACCCCAGTTCTGGGTGTGGGCCGTTAGTTGGGGACTTCCTCGTCGATGATCGGCCCCCACCCCGCTTGTTACCTGTCCCAGGTCTTCACGGAAAGCGTCCGCATAACGGAGACTCTGTGTCCCTCTTGGCCCCGTCATTCATGCAGCTGAGGGGCATCCACCTCTTCAGCTCCGCGGCCGCATGCAGCACGATTCGAGTGTAGGTCAAGCCATTCCGCCGCTTCCTCCGGTTGCTCAAAGAACCAGGCTTTTCCCTCCGCCTCTACCCGGAGGCGCGCAGGGAATAACATGGAGTACTTGAAACCTCCCTCTCTCAGCATCCGTTTAACAGGGATGAATGACCTCCTCTGCCTCTGCACTCGTTGTGTAAAATCCGGAAAGAAAGAAATTTCTGCATTTTCGTACCGGAGGTTGGTCCGTGCCCTGGCATTCTGGAGAATTACATCTCGGTCACGGAAGTTCAAAACTCTAGCCAATATCGGGCGAGGAGGAGCTCCCAGCCTGGGGCGACCTCCGGGGACCCTGTGGGCCCTTTCGATGACAAAGAACTTGCTGAGACCCTTGGGTTGCAGGTGTTGCAGGATAAGGTCCTCCACAAAGAGGTCCGGGGACTGCCCCTCGGCTCCTTCCGGAACCCCCAGAATCCGTAGGTTATTGCGACGCAGCCGTCCTTCATAATCTTCCAGCTTTAACTCGGTCGCCTTACGAAATTATCGCATGTCTTGCATCTCCTCTTGGAGCTGCGTCACATCTCCCACCAGGCTAGAGGTGGTAATCTCTACCTGCTTGACTTTTTCGCTGAGTTTGGAGAGATCAGTTCGGATTAAATTTACATCAATGGCAATAGTGTCCATTTTGTGTTCCAGGGAGGTTTTGACGTTGGATATGGCCTCCATGACGTCCCTCAGCGACAGTTCCTGTTCTTCTCCAACTTGTTCACACGTGGGGCTGCCCCTAGATTGGCGTCTCTGAATCACTTCTTTAGGGAGAGCGTAGCGATCCAATTTATTTGATTGCACCACCTTAGGCCCCCTTGTACTCGCCGACTTGCCCTTCTCCATCGCTGCTCAATATCGTCCTCTGGGCCCCTTGGTCAGTTTGCGCTTGGCTCCAGCTTGCGCCGCGGTCTGGTCTCGGACACCGTCACACTCCACCACTAAGCCCACATATATCAGCGAAACCCAGACGAGGGAGCGAGAGGCGATGATCTCACCATGCCCTGGGCTCCGGGCGGTCGGATTTTCCTGTGTGGTACACTGCAGCCTCGGGAAAGGCAGCGCTGCGTCCGGTTCACCCCCAATCAAAGCGCCAACTATGTGTTGCAAGTGTGTGCCATCAAGTTGCTGCTTTCAAGGCTACTGGCATCACCTGGGGCATCCAAACTGGCTTGGGGTCACTCACGTCCCCGGCTGTCCTCTGTGTCACTCCTACTCCCACGGATCAGTGTGGGAGGGCCACTGCCCGTGGCTCCAGCAAATCGCCCCCGAGGTAGGGCCGAGGACCGAGGGATAGATAGTATTTTGGGGGAGGGGGGGCCCACGCCCCGCTACTTCACCCAACTCCTTGGGGGGCCTCCTGCCGCCTCACCTCTCATCCGGCACCACGGGCCTTCAACCTGGACGTTCCAGGCTGTGCCGATCCTCCGGGCACAATCACAGCTGGGCCGCAACACCTCCGGCTCCCCCCGCAGGACCCAGCTGTATCACAGTCGGCCTCTGGCACTGCGCAGGCCCCGGCAGACACGGATGAAGGAGGCCGAGGGTGCGATGCGTCGCAGCGGCCTGCCGCGAAAATTGAGCTCCCGGCTTCACTGTGTCTTTAGGCCCTCCTCTTATGGGACTCGCAGTCTCCGGCACAGGTGGTGCTCGGTCCTCTTACCCGGCTCAGCGCCCTCCGCTATCCTTCCGGTGCGTTTCCCAACCTTTGGAGTTTGGATTAGTGTGGCGGATTAACGTGGGGAGATCAGCTAGCACGGAGCTCGCGCTTTAGGCGGCCATCTCGGTTCGGGTCTTGGCCACACCCCCCTCTTGTATTCTTATTAGGTGATAAGCCCCTCTTAGATCCAATTTGGTATAGATCTTAGCTCCTTTCAGCTGATCTAACAAGACTGATATTAAGGGTACAGAGGGTAATGATTCTTAGTGGTGATTCGATTCAGGGCTCGATAATCAATACAAGTTCTTAACTCTTCTTCTCGCTTCGGAACAAAGAATAGAGGAGAGGGGACTAGAGACTGCAAGGGTCATATGAATCGGTTTGCCAAATATCTTTGAATTTACTCTCTTAGATGTTCATTCTCTGCTTCAGTTAGCGGGTAAATTTGCCTACAAGTAAGATTAGCTTTGGGCTCCAAGTCTATTTTACAGTCGTATGGTCGATGTGGTGGAAGCTTTTCAGCATCTACCTCACTGAAGACATCAGCAAATTCTTGATACTCTTCTGGTACTTCTACAGTTTGCACTACACACACTGCTGCATCACTCTTGCATTGCATTGTGGCAGGATTGTCCCTCTTCGACTGAGGCTTGGTATTGAAACAATGGCTTTTACAATAAATGGAATCCATGACAATGGTTCTTTTGCTCCAGTTTATCGTGGGATTATGTTCAGTTAACCATGGTAAACCCAAGATTATTTTGAATTGGGGAGCATCTATCAAATTGAATTGAATCTCTTCTCTATGTCCGTCATCGGAGATGAGTTCAACTAGCTCCATATGACTGACTATGGGTCCCGATGACAAGTTGGTTCCATCCACCGCTCTCACTGCTTCATTTTTTTCTTTTTCAATGGCTTCTAAACCCACCTTGACGGCAAATTTGATATCACAAAAATTTCAGGTTGCTCCCGAATCCACCATCACTGCAACCTCTGATAGTGTAATTCCTGGAAATATAAGTGTCATTGATAACGTAAGATGTGGGGCCGATGATTGCAATGTATTGGCAACTTGATGATCTCTCGGAGTTGCTTCTTCAGAAGCACTCACCAGTCCAACTCCTCCTTCTGGTTCAAGATTTCCCTCTTAAAACTCTTTGGTTTCTTGTCACAGATTTTTACATAGTGTCCACTTGCTCCATAGTAAAGGCACCAATTGTTGTTCCTACGCTTCTCTTTCTCCTCTTTTGTGAAAGGACACCTAACTCCATGGGTTCCACACCTTGATTTTTCTCCGGAACTCTTACATGGTCCACTCAATTTCGGTCAAACCGGGGAACACTGGGACGAAACTCTTGTCTGCGCTCTCCTCTTCTTTCCATTTGCCGGTACTCTATTACAAGAACCAAATCTATGAGCGCAGATACCTCTATTGGTCTATTGGGAATTTGTGCTACGGCGTCCTTCAAATCATCCTTCAACCCTCAATAGAACATGACAGCTCTTTCACCCTCTGGCCAGTCTGTCTCAACCACCAACTTTTTGAACTGTGCCAAGTAGCCTACCAACTCACGATTCCCTTGTTTTAATTCCAGTAGTTCGTTATCAGTGGTTTGAGCCACTCTCCGGCAAACAAATATTCTTAAAAACTCTTTCTTAAATTTTCAAAGTTATATAGAATCGGGGCATCTTGAGTAACCAGAGGTATTGACCACTAAGCTGCATCTCTGCTAAGATAAGATAGTATGAAGGTTATTCAAGACTGTGCATCTGGAAATATCGTCAGACGACACATGAAGTGAAGGGAACATTGAGTTAGGAAAATATGGGCCTTTTGCGGATCACCACTAAATCGTTCTCGTGGGGCCAAAGGAATAACTGGTGCTAATGACTGCAGTACCTGAGTGGTAACCCCTGTGGTCGAAATGGAGGTAGAACCTGAATCTCCATTCTCAGAGGATGGTGGAACAAATTTTACACCTGAACACCCACCCTTTATTATAGCTGCTAACTCTGTAGTTTCCCTTCTAGACGCTTCCATTTCTAACCTCAAGGTTCTGTTTTCCTCTCTAACCGCTATGAGTTCCTGCTGAATAACTTCTAAAATGTTTCCTAATCCTTTTAAATCACAGCCCTCCGCCATTCTGCTCAGTGTGGGCACTTCACTCCGCCAAGGTACTGTACTCACAGAATGAAAACTTTCAAGTCTCATAGGAGCAGAATTTGACGCATAAAACCAAACTCCCCACTTAGACTTCCCCCAGATTCCACTTGATTGAAAACTAAGTGAAGTCCAAAGGGGGAAAGGGGATGGGAATAGAGAAGAGACTGCCTCGTCTAGTTCTTCTGGTTCACCATATGACCTCCTCAGTCTTCTTTATGGGTTTTTAGTTTTAAAACAGAGATGATGGTTCACTGCAATCATAAAGCACAACTGTTACTTTCCTCCTACTTTATTTTATAACTCATACTTTTTAATAATATTTTTATTCTCTGAAATTTCTCTTACCCATACGATTAACGGGCACATGCATCAAGACCGCATTTTGCGATTCCCAAATAGCGAATTTTACCGATTCGCTATTTGGGAATCGCAAAATGCTATGCATGTAGGAATCGCAAAAAAATGTGCGATTCCTACACATTCCTTATTTGTGATTCGCAAATAGCGAATCGCAAATAAGGAATGGCTTCCCATTGATCCCTATGGGCCTAAAGGCCCATAGGAATCAATGGGAATTGCATGCGCAATATGCGAGTACCAAATAGGTACTCGCAAATTGTGCATGCAATTTCAAGGGTGCAAGGGTGCCAAAAGGACACCCTGATGCACCCCTAAAAGTGCAATTAAAAAACATGTTGCACACACACATGCCCCAAGGGCATGTTTGTGTGCAACATAGAACTTTGAAAAATGCACTTTTGTGCATTTTTCAAAGTTTTCGCAAATTACCATCAACTTTAAGTTGATGGTAATTTGCGTTTCTTAAAATCGAAATCGCTATTTTTTGTTGTTGTTGCATTGCATTTAGGGAATCACAATTTGCGATTCCCTAAATGCAATCGCAATGTAAGTAATCGCAAATTTTGCGATTACTTAAATAGCGATTTTTGCATTTGGGATGATGCATCCCAAATGCAAAAATTGCGATCGCAAAGGGGCAGATTCGCAAAAAACAATGATGCATATGCCCCTAAGACTTTTGCTTCTCTTCTATTTTTATTTTTTTTAAATAATAAACAACGTCTGAGTAACTTCTCCTTCCTTCTCTTCTTCTCAGAAACAATATTCGCAAAAAACAATGATGCATATGCCCCTAAGACTTTTGCTTCTCTTCTATTTTTATTTTTTTTAAATAATAAACAATGTCTGAGTAACTTCTCCTTCCTTCTCTTCTTCTCAGAACCAATATAACCTTTACTTTTAATATTTACTTCTTCTAACATTCATGCTTTTTAGAACATGTTTTTCTTTTTCATTTCCTGTTATAAGTTCTCAAATTGCAATTAATACTTTTAATTACTTTTTCTTTTTTACAGGTAATTCTACTTGCTTGTCCGAAGTCTTCACAAAACTCGGGTAAGATCTTTTCGTCTTATTCTCTTAATCTCCTCAAGGTTGTATATTCTATTTTCTTTCCTTTCCACTGAAGGATCTCCGACTAAATTAACTTTCAAATTCACGAAGCAGAGAGTTCAAAGATGACTAACAAACTGCACCCGTGTTATCGTAAGGACACTAAACTATTGCTACAACAATTGCACGCACAGTGAAGACACTAACCTGCCACTAACTAACTACTTACGCACACGCGGTATAGACGTCTCTTCCGTGAAGGTGTTGAGGTGAAGTGCGCAGTTCCAAAAGCTAAACACGCCCTTCACCACTCCTCAGAAGCTCTCGCTAGAGTTCCACAGCGAAAGCACTAGACCGGCAACCTCCACCTGCCGCCGCGTTGATTCTTCCGCCTCTCCTTGAACGCCACCTCAGAATCCTGCCTCTCGTCTAGTTTTTTAAGCTCCAGGTAGGCTGACTGAATCTTCCTGCAACCACTGAAGGTTTCAAATCCTGCTGGCCCGAACTGAGCAAATGTTCCTCAGGGTCAACTTCAAGGTCTTGGAGCGAACCCTGACAACACCTGACTTAACTTGGGTGCTGTTGGCAGCTTTTTAAGGGGTGATAAAGTGCACGGTTTTTGATAACATGTCCACTACTACCAGGATCGTGGTAAGAGTATTGCTGGCTGGGAGATATGTAATAAAATACATACTTATGGTGTGCCAGGGTGTAGGTGGTATGGGCAAAGGGAGTAGAAGACCTGCATGGGTGGTTTGAGTTGGCTTGTTGTGGGCACAGACTGGGCAGGTGCTAACATACGCCTTTATATCCTTACGCATAATTTCTCTCCAGGATTCTTTTTTGCAGAGCTCTAGAGTCTTGTCAATCCCTGGGTGCTCAGCCTAAGTAGAGCCATGATTCCATTAGATTACCTTGTGTTGTAAATCGTCTGTAGGTACAAAGAGTTTTTCATTGTAAAAGAGGAAATTATTCTTTATAGTCTGTTTTGGATTTTGTGCCCAGACATGAGGATCTAATTTTTGATGTTTGACTCTGTATGTCTTTCATGAAATTGTCGACTTCTTTAACTGCGACTAGTCTTTCCGTAGGAATAATACTTGGGGGTCAGGGGGAGGACACAGGGTGTTAGTATGACCTAGTCTAGATAGAGTTTCTGACTTAATTTGTTTGACACCTGGGCAATATGTGATAGTAAAATCAAAGTTACTAAAGAAATGGAGCCACCGCATTTGGCGTGGGGTCAATGCCTTGACAGATCTGAAGAATTGTAATTGTAAGTTCTTATGGTCACAAAAAATTGTGTCCGTGTGTTTGGCTCCTTGGAGGTAATGTAGCCACTCAGTGAAGACTAATTTAAAAAAAAAAAAATGTATTGCCATTTCTTAACACACATGGCGTTATACAGAATATTGCATGTCATCAATAGCATGAGGATCAGTTTTACAAAACAATAACAATAACAGTAATTTCAGGTCAAGTACATTACAGTGTTGTTCAATATTAGCAATTCAACTCTAAGAGTAACACATACAGCCAATTTCACGTATTGTCATACTACATTTGTGCATGCTGAATGTGACATTTGATTCGATCCAACACCCTGTAATCATCGAGCCTGTAGACATCTAGCATGAATTGACACCTGTATCAGTACTTATAGGATTTAGGGAATCAATAGCACTAGATTGGTTGAGTCTTAGCCACTTAGACACCGGTCCCCATATGTCTTTAGGCCTGGAGGCCATAGGCATTAATTCCCAAATTATGGAGAGCTGCTTTTGGCAGAAGGCGACGTCCTGCAACCATATTTTGACCGCAGGTGCGGCTGGTTTACCCCAGTGTATGGCCACCCTGCGCTTGGTCAATAGCAGTAGCATGGCATGTAGTTTACGGGCGTTGGGTGGGGTCTCTTTCACAAACCCCAATATACCCACCAGAAGTGAGGGTTCGTCTGAGATCCTTAGGATTTCTCCTATTTTGGCAAATGTTTCTACCCAGTATGCCGCCATGGAGGGGCAGTACCACGCTAAGTGAATAAACGTTGCTGATGCAGCTCTGCACCTCCAACAATTAGCGTCAGGTCTCAGACCCATACGGTGTAGTTGCATGGGGGTTCTATAAAATCTGTGAAGGAATTTAAAATGAATCAGTCTTAGCTTATAATTAGGTGATAGCTTACGTAGTTGACTACAGCAGAAGCGCCACTGCTCCTTCGACAAGGGGGGGGTGAATTTTGGTATTCCACTCAACTAGCGCCTTTGGTTCTGTTAGGCCTCGAGCCGCGTGGTGTTGGCGAATTCTCGCTGCTAGTGGTTCCATAGCAATAGCAAAAAGCAGGGGGGAAAGGGGACACCCCTGCCGAGTCCCATGTGTAATTTGCGGCTGTGATGAAACCAGTCCGCTCATCCTTAGCCTGGCCGTGGGGGAAGTGTATAATAATTTGATCTGTCTTATGTAGGTCTGACTGAATCCCATCCTGTCTAATATTGTAAAGAAATATGGCCATTCTAGCGAGTCAAAGGCCTTGGTGGCATCTAGGAGAGCTGCAAGCGCTGCGATTGGGGGTTCAAATAGTGTAGAACTTCAAAGAAAGTGCGGAGATTGTGTGCGGTGGACCTGCCCGGGATGAACTCGGATTGGTCCGGTCTGGCAATTAATGGCATTAGGGTTTGCAATTTATTCGCCAGTAATTTAGCATAGATTTTAGTGTCTATGTTTATTAGGAAGAGAGGATGGTATGAGTCTCTCTCGTCTGGTGGTTTTCCCAGTTTTAGAAGTGATAGAATGACTGCTTCTCTCATCGTGGGGGGTAGTATTCCAGTCTCAAGGGCCTCTTCTTATAGTGTCATCAGCTGGGGTGCCAGCAGGTCCACATAGCTTTTGTAAAAGGCTGCTGTCAACCCGTCTGAACCCGGGGCCTTGTCCGGGGGCAAGCTGTTTACCACAGCCTTTATATCCTCCGTAGTGAAGGGTTCGTCTAGGTATGACCCGTGGGCCCTTCCCAGCCATAATAGTTCTAGGGAATCCAGATAGGTCAGGAGCTCAGAGGAGGTTGTGCAGGAGGAGGAGGTGTAAAGGGTAGTGTAGAATTTTGTAAATTGGGCGAGTACTTCTTGGGGGCCCCTGGTCAGTTCTCCGTAGTCATTTAGTATTTCAGGGACAAAGGCAGCGCTATGAGACGTGCGCAGCATATTAGCTAGGTTCTTACTTGGTCTATCTACCTCCCCATATCTTCTGGCCTGGGCGTATTTACCTAGGAATTTCACTTCCCTCTGTGCTTCTTCCTCGTATTCTGAGATTATGTTCCTAATTTCGCCTAGGAGGTTGGTATTGTCTGTTCTATAATATTGCAATTCTAGATCTCTGATTTTGGTTTCGAGCTTCTCCAGGGATTGCCTATTGGATTTTAGAACGTCAGCCTGTCTAAATATACATTTCCCACGCACCACCACTTTGAAGGCCTCCCACAGGGCTGCCTGAGAGTCTACTGATGCCATGTTAGTGGAAAAATACTCTTCTATGTCGCTTCTAATATCCTCCCGGAAGACCATGTCTGTGAGCGCATTAGGGGGAAGTCTCCAATTTGGCATTCTTGATGGCCAGCCTGGTATGGATAACTGTAATTAGACCGGGGCATGGTCGGATAGTGTCCGGGGTAGGTGTTTAACTTCTGTTGTCCATGCAGCTATATCTTGGGAGACCAGTCTGTAGTCCAGTCTAGACCAAGCGGTGTGATGAACTGTTATCCACGTGCCCTCTGTTGTGGCTGGATGTCTCTGCCACCAAATATCTATTAAGCCTCCGTCAGATGCTATATCATTAAGAGCTACACTTGATCTAGGGTGTAATTTACGAGCGCCTCCTTTCCTATCTAGTGTATCGTCCATCGAGGCATTGAAGTCGCCGCCCCATATGATCGTGTCATGTCCTATCATGTTGATTTTGGCCCAAACTGTGTGGAAAAAGTCGGGTGTGTCCACATTGGGACCATATACCGCCGCTAGAGTAACGTCTATTGTACCTAGTTTACCACCCAATATTGCATACCTTCCCTCCGAACATGTGTTGTTGTAGTTGTCCAGGCTATCCCCTGTTTAACCAGTATCGCTACTCCCCGAGCAAAATTGGAATATATGGAGGAGTATATAGCGCCCCATTGTTTGCCTCTCAACCCAGCGTGTGAAGTGCTATTTAGATGGGTTACCTGAAGGAGGTCTATATCGATATTGTGTCGTGCCAGATAGGAGTGTATGAGTCTAGTCTTATGGTAGTTGTTCAGCCCTCTTATATCCCAGGTAAGTAGGTTATAGGTTGTCATGGCTTGGCAGGTGGATGAGTACCCCGACGGACCAAGAGATTATGTTGCAGTGTGTCTTTGATGCCTAAGTGATTGCCTTGATGCCTCTGCTGCAGTTCGAGGGACGGTGCTGGCTGCATCTCGTGGTGTCGGGTCTGTGCGGTCTTATGTTTCTTGTGCTCCGCTTGTAGAGTGATATATTGACCTGGTTAACGAACAGAACTATCCCTTCCCTCCCCCCTCCCACACCAACCCCCAAACAGGTTGTGCAGATAATCCCTCCCATTTAAACCAACTCAAGGTTCGTCCCAGTAGCATAACTGGGACTAACAGGTGGGAGATCTCCCTGGGGGTATGACTCCTCCGGCGTACAAGCCTGCCTGGTGGCGGGGTGGCCGCTCGTGTAAAGGAGAGCTAAGTCACAGTAAAACATGGGCAGTGTAACGGGGTCATGCCCAATCCATGATCGCCCTCCATCACATCTCACCTGTCGTAGGTGGACAATGCCCGGAATCCCTTTTATATCATGGTCATGTGTTTGCATACATAGTACCTGACAGATCTACGCGCTTCAGTTCAGTCATTGTCACTTAGTCCAGCCGCAGATGGGTCACCAGCAGACGCAGCAGCTACGCGATGCTGGCCTGCCACCTGCTTGGTGAATTTCATGGCTGACTTGGCATCCGTGAAGTGGTGCATAGTTCCCTCGTGGGTTACCTTCAGTTTGGCCGGGTACAGTAGGGCATAGGGTATTTCAGCTTGCAGTAGAATGCGTTTGATTGGCACAAATTTGCGTCTTGCTGTCTGGACAGTGGGAGTAAAGTCCGGGTATAGGGAGATGTAATTTCCCTTGTGCTGAATTCTGCCCTTCTCTCTGGCTTGGCGCAGTATGGTATCTCTGTCGCAATAGTTCAACAGTCTCGCTATCATTGGTCTAGGTGTGGCTCCCACCGGGGGTCTGGGACCCAAGGAGTGGTGAGCCCTCTCTACTATGAACATTGTTGAGAGACTTGTGCAGAACAGCTCACGCAATAGTTCTTCCACAAAAATTTCCATCTTAGATATGGCTGTTGTCTCTGGTATACCTGTAATACGGAGGATATTCCTTCGGGAACGGACCTCCAAACTTCGTTTTTGGCCCTGATTACAGTAAGTAGTTTGTCCATTTGCAGTAGTTGTTCTTTGGTCTCTAGTTGGAATTCGTGTACCTCGGTGCCGCGGTTGTCCAGTTGGTCCAATCGGGTTTCGTGAATATCAACTTGTTTTTTTACTTGATCCAGCTGGGAGGTGAGTATATCTAGTTTATCAATGGTTTTTAAACTTGATTTCATGTCCAGAAGCAGCGTGCGGAGATCGTCAGTGCCACCCTCCGCGCCTTCCCTTGTGCCCTGCTCAGAGTCTGTATCCGCCTCGTTGTCTGTCTGTCTGGTGAGCCTCTTGCTCTCAAAGGGGAGCTTCGATTGCTTGGCATCATGTTTTCCCATTTTTCTATGATTTGGTAGACTTGATCCAGTGATGTGTGTGGCCGTCCCTGGGTTCGAAGGGTGTCTGCCCACTCATGCTGTTGAGTTTTGTGCCGCTGCGTATGCCTCAAGCTTCCCCTCCGTTAATGCAGCACACAAGCCCCAGGGAGACCCTCCAGCTCCAGGACCCGCCGTTCGTCAGCACCTCTGGGTCTCAGATGCATTCTCTGTATGCAGGGTGTTCACAGCGTGCAGTGCAGCCGTAGGGGCGACTGAACGCGTGCAGCGCGGTTAGTGGGGGGTAGGCTGCACTGTGGTCATTCACCAATTGTCTAAATTCAGCTACTCATGTACTGTAGATTTTTGGATCCGCTGGGGCCTATGTCTGTAGGCCGCCTACCAGGTTCCCAACAGCCTGGTGTAGCCGCTCCACATGCAGCAACCCCGCCGGAGGCGATCGATCTGCACACACCAGTGAGGGCGCCTGACCCGGTGTCTCCTCTGAGGGCCGTGCAACCCCCCCCTTTGCTAGGACTCAGGCATACAGGATAACAGTAAGGACTCACAATCTGCAGAGTTCGGCGGTGGCCCACACCTCCATGCCATTCAGGCGCGCCTGTCGCATTTGC
Organism: Calotriton arnoldi; assembly: GCA_963921515.1. NCBI lineage: Eukaryota > Metazoa > Chordata > Amphibia > Caudata > Salamandridae > Calotriton > Calotriton arnoldi. Next base: position 289,463 of record CAWUFW010004151.1, read on the forward strand.
TCAATTTTACGACCAAAGGGCTGCCAGGCCCCCGGCGCCTGAGCACGTTACTGCGGTGCACCCAGGCCTGTATTTCAACCAAGCGATCAGCCTCTAGCCAGGATCCGCATGCAAGCCCCGCAGCCGCCCGGACCCTCGCAGCGCATCTCGCCAAAGACCCCGAGGCCTGAGACGCCGCGGCGGCTCACCTTCAGTTTGGGCATTCACAGAGCTGCAGGTATGTCCCGGGGCTCGAGGGTCCCCGCACGATCCACTTCTCTCAGGCCCAGGATCGGCCTCGCCCCTCTCGCCGCAAGGCCGCCCAGCTGTCGCAAGGCACTCCGGTGCCGCCCTCGGCTTCAATCTTTGCTGCCGCTCCACTACAGATCGGTATTCGTTACACTATGATCGCAGGTACACCCCACTGCCAGGATGTCTCCACTTCTTCGCTTCGTCTGGCGCGGCACGGCGACGTCCCGGGCTCCACGATTTCTCAGTCGGGCCTCGTGCTCCCTTCCCCACGGAGCCTGCAAGTGTCTTTTTGTCGGGTTTTCCGGGGAACACAGTGCCCCAGCAGAATCCTGAGCCTGCCACACAGCCTTAGCGTTGTAAAATGAATTGAGCTGGCTCTCGGCTATCAAGGGTTATGCAGGATTATTCTGTGGCCAGCGGAGCCCTCTCAGCGAGCGGCCATTTCGCAGCTCGGCTGGCCACGCCCCCAGTGAAGACTAATTTAATGACTAAGAGCTCTCTTTCAGCGACTGTATGGTTTTGCTCTGCCGAAAGGAGTTTCTTAGAATAAAAGGCTATGGGATGTAAATGACCAGTTTTTGGGTTTCTTTGCGCTATAACTTCTTACGGCTATCTGCGATGCTTCAGCCAACACGCATAAGAGCTGGTCTGGGTCTGCATGACGGAGTATTGGAGCTGTGATGAATTTATCTTTCAGGATGGACAACAGCTGGTCAGCTCCTGGAGACCAATTAAAGGCTTGACCTTTTCGTAATAAGTGTGTGATGGGTGCTGCAATCTCCGAAAAGTGTGAAATGAATCAGCAATAAAAATGAGCAAACCCAAGGATCTGCTGGACTTCTTTTACCAAGCTCTAATTGCCTCTACCTTTTTGGGATCCCTAGTGATTCCAGAAGGTGATAGGTGGTAACCTAAAAATTCTGCTGATGACACATGAAAGGAACATTTCTCCACTTTTACAAATAGGTAATTTTCCCTGAGTCGTTGTAGGATTGAGCGTACGTGTTGCAGATGATCTTGTCCAGAGTTGGAATGAATCAGTATATCGTCAATATAGACAATAGCGCACACGTCCAAAAGTTATCTGAGAAGTTGATTGATAAAATATTGGAATGCCGCAAGGGCATTACATAGCCCAAAGTGCATCACCGTATACTCAAATAGTCTGAATTTAGTTCCAAAGGCGGTTTTCCATTCATCACCCTCCTTTATTCGGATTAGATGGTAGGCTCCGTGTAAGTCTAGCTTTGTATAGATAGTAGAGTTTCTGACTTGGTCAAGCAAGATGGGAATTAAAGGAAGGGGGTATCGATATTTGATAGTGACCTTGTTGATAGCCCTATAGTCCAGACATGCCCGCAGATCCCCATTCTTTTTGGCATGAAGAATAATGGTGAGGAGAGGGGGAAGGTGTACTAATGAATAAATCCTATCTCCAATAATTCATCCAGATATTTCCTTAAGTATTGAGTCTCAGACTCTGTCAAAGCATCGACTCGACTATAAGGAAGAGTGGCCCCGGGGAGAAGGTCTATTCGACATCGTATGGCCTATGTGGAGGCAATTGAGTAACCTTGATAGGATCAAAAACGTCGTGAAGATCATAATATTCCTTGGGTAGTCTTGTGACAACTTCTTCCTGAGTAAGGGCATAGTGTAAACGTGTTTGAATCTCTTAAGACTCTTGGTAACAGGTGGTGAAGTACCCAATCTATTTTTGGGTTATGATATTCCAACCAAGGTACGCCCAGGATTACACCAAATGTGGGAATGTCAATTGAGTCAAAAACTAGTTTCTCTGTGTGCTCATTTTCACAGACTAGAGTTAGGGCCTTAGTTTGGAAGCAAGTTAAGCCTGAGGACAGTTCGGAACCATCCACTGATCGAACTGCTTCTGACTCTAGGATTTTAGTTAAGCCCAATTTAGCGGCCAGGGATAGGTCGAAACAATTCCCGGATGCCCTGGAATCTATGAGCATAGGTAATATATGCCTCTGTTGGGCCGCTAATACCACTGTCACCCTAATGGTCAGGTGGCGAAGGACTCTGTTCCCTACGCTGGTGAGAGATTATGAGATCTGAGTAATTTCTCTCAACGAGACGATCTCGTTTCCCGACGAGAGCTCTAGTTTCCCTGTTCCTGATTGGAATTCTCCATTCTGGCCGTGGTTTTGTTCTTCTTGGGTTTGATAGTACATTCCCGGGCAAAGTATCCTTCCTTATCGCAATAAAGGCATAGGTGTAGTCTGCGGTGACGTTCTTTTTCTTCGCTAGACAAGGGACCGTTTATGCCTCCATTTTGCATTGGTTCACCTTCTGGAACCTTGTTATCTGATTATCTCTTTTCTGTCTTAAGAACAACTATCCTAGAATTGTGACGGGTTTTGTCTCTGTTTGTTCCCCTAATCGATGGTCTAATTTGACCACCAGGTCAATAAATTCAGAGCAATCCTCTGGAGGTCCACGGTATAAGGAATCTTTGAGATCGTCTCTTAACCCTCGGTAAAAAAGAGATGTTCTTTTTTCTTCTTTCCAACGCTTTTTGGCTGCTAAACGATTGAATGCAGTTATGTAGGTTAACAGCTCTTTAGAGCCCTGCCAAAGATTTAGTAGCTCATTGTCGCTTGACTGAATAAATATCTGTTTAGCGAACAGCTCAGTGATGGCTGCCTTGAAAGCAGGATAATTATATAGAATAGGGTCATTATTCTCAACCAGGGGAATAGACCAATTGGCCGTCACTCCCTCTAAATAGGAAATTATAAAGGCTACCTTGGTGGCGTCATTGGGAAAGACCTGGGGTTTACATAAGAAATATAACTGGTACTGACTCAAGAAGGCCGCAAATTCAGTGCTGTCACCATGAAAGCATTCTAGGGGGACTAAGGGCACCGGTTTAGGTGTGGCTACAGTTACATGCAGATTCTGATCTGCGAGTGGAGAGGCAGCCTTGTGGAAAGGTTCTCCAAATGTTGGGGAAGTTAAAACTGGACAAGTTACTTTTGGCAAGCATCTCGCGATTGTGTAAACTGGACCTTACAATTTTGCAACTCCTCTTGAAGTGTGAAATTTTCAATCTTTAACCTATTTATTTCTATCTGCAGTTGTTGAACTTCCCCTGCTAGATCACCTGGATTAGTCATGTCTGCGGCTAGGGCTTGGGCCAAGTCATCAGTGGTGATTTGGTCAAGGTCTGATATGACGTCGCACAAAGGGAACACTATTGTTGTGGCTTTGTCTTCTCTGTAATAAGCCACTCACCTGAATCCCATTGGTTCCGATGGGGCAACGATGAATCCCCGGATTCCACCTAGGGGCTCGTGCACAAGGTCAGAATTTAACACGCAACCACAGGCCCCGGAAAAGGTTGGAAAGACAAGATGCTGTGGTTCTCCTCTGTGGTGACTGCAATGAACCTCGCATGGGCCCATCTCCGATCTTTTGGCACACCGGTTAAGGAGTACCTGTAAGGCACAAGGGAATAGGTGAACGCACAATCTTTAGGTCTTTTTTCCCCTTTGTACTATGTAGCTCATTAGTTGTGATCATACCTTAAACAAGCATCTACTGGGCACTGGCCTTCCGATGAATGAGTCTTCTAAACTCTCTTAACTGGACGTTGAAATCTTGCCAAGGTCTGAGCGGACGTTGAGACTTGCAAAAAATGAGTTCCTGACTCTGCGCTTTGTAACTGGTCTACGACTCAATGTTGTAAGGAGTAGATTTCCTTAGGCAATATTAAAATCCTTGGGGACAGCCGGCCTATTTATAGCGCAGACACTGACTTGAGGGGTATCCAGAAAATAGCTGGATTCTGACAAAGCCCTGTCAGAGGAGATTAGATGTTGTGCTTAAAATATTGCTTTGGAATTAAATTATTCAGGAAGGCTACTGAGCTCAGAACATCTAAATATATGCATATATCAATTGTGAACAAGAATATCTTGAAGTTGGTGTTGTTCTTGTTTTCTCTTTAATCTTTTTTTTCTTCTTGTTTTTTTTCCAGAGATCGTGGTTCAGCCGGTTGCTGGGGTCTACAGCGTATCGCTGGGGAAGCTGGAACGACGTCAGGAGAGGAGCCAATCACAGGAAACAGGTGAGTGGTCAGCAGGGAGACCAAGCAATGCTAATGGGCTAAGGCTGTCTATTTATAGAGCTGTCGGCCACCTACAGGGCATATGAAGGGGGAAAAGCACTAGAAGTTGCTGGAAGCTAGGTCACGTGATTTTAATTGGCAAGAAAGCATTTGCCGGGGTCATAGAACGTTCAACACTGCTTCAGGCTAATTTTCGTGATTGAGGCTAATTTGCAGGAAGGCACCTGTTGGGTCATGGAATGTTCAACACTGCCTCAGACAATGTTCTGTTGATTGAAGCTAATTGGCAGGAACTTACAGCAACTGCCGTACCAGCAAAAGTAATTAGTTTTGATTGTTTAACAGGTGCACCTGCTGGATTAATAGGAGGTTGAAGCCTTCTGGAGGATTCTGCTGCTCATTAGTTTTTCAGACAGTTAAGTGTCTATTTTGGAAAGGGCCAATGGTTGCTACTGCATCACTCGGGTGAACAGAACACACAGCATTTCAATACAGAGAATAAATGTGCCTATCCAGAGGGTGGGAGAAGAATGGAAACATGGTCGACGTCAAGTTGAGGTTTGTGCTGTTGCTAAGACCATGATACTAGTTAGCCCATAGGGAAGGGTGGTGTGTTAGTAAAAGGTTGGACATGTACTTTCAAGTTTTGAATGTCCTGGTAGTGAAAACACCAACATTCATTTTCACTACTGTGAGGCCTACGCCACTCATAGGTTAACATTGGGAATTCCTTATTACACCTTGAAGCTAAAATTCCTGAATAGAAAGGAGTAGCTCTGTCATGTTTTATTTCTTGGGAATGGTAATGACAAATCCTCTTTACTGGTAAAGTTGGATTTGGCATCTCTATTTTAGAAATGCCACTTTTAGAAAGTGGACATTTCTCTGCTCTTAAAGCTCTGTGTGCCTTCAGCCTTTCTCCAATACACTTCTGGGGTGGGTGACAGCTTGACTTTGTGCATTCACTCTAGACAGCCACATCCAAAGGAATGTTAGGTGTGTCGGAACGCCCATCTGCTTCATGATGGCTCATCCTGGGCAGGATGGGAGGAGGAGCTGACACTCACACCTTAATAGGCAGTGTCCTGTCCCCACACAAAGGGTTGATTACCCCCCCCCTGTAGTGAGTCTGGAGCCAGGGCTGGAAAGAAAGGACCTCTCTGCACTTCAAAGACCCTTCTTTGAAGTCATCCCCACTTCAAAGGCACAACTAGGTATTAGTACTTGGTCTCTGACCCCACCAAATCACACACTTTGTCTCCTGTTTCTTAAGACTCAGTGATATCAAAGTATCATCTCCTTCTCCTATGCCTGGTGCATTGGTAGTGGACCCAGGTGCTTGCTCCAGTGAAATTGACGCATCTCCAGTCTGTCTGTAGCAGAACCGGCGCATCACCCTGTTGCGGAGCAGAATCTGTGCCCCGCAGTCAGAACCAACACATTGCCTTAAAGAACCGACACATCAGAGCCAGCACATCGCCGCTTCTGGAGTGTGGGAAGATCAATACATCCCCTTAACTGTGTGGAGAAACCCAGTGCATCATCTATGGAACCAACGCTTCTTGGATCAGCGCATTGTCTGTTGAACTGACGCGTTGCTGTCACTGCATGCAGAAAATCAAAGCATCACCTCGACTGTGGGATCGACACTGACATATTGCTTGGCTGCACCCCACATCTCGCTGTTGTGACCAGGATCAAGGTACTGTGTTCAGCAGGCCTGTGTGGCTTCTGTATCTGGCCCGTGCTCCATCGTGGTCAGCCTGAACTCTTGACTTAGCCCTGGTTAAACGCGACCAGATAACTCTCATAGGAGCTTATTGCTTCTATGCGCCATTTGTACTTTTATTCTTTCAAAATTCATATCTCGACTTCTGCTCATTGGATTTTTGTTGTTTTGGTCTTGTTTTGTTTATACAAATCACATCTATATTTCTCATGTGGGGTGGAGTCTTTTGTGGTGTTTTAATTGTGTTACTGTATGTTGTGTTGCACAATTACTTTACACATTGCCTCTTAAGTTAAACCTGCCAGCTCAGTGCTAAACTACCAGAGGGTGAGTAGAGTACAATGTATCAAGTGTGACTGACTTACACTGACTAGTAAGTAAGTAAGTAAAAATGTATTGTTTTTGATTAATTAAAACCATTACAAAAATACATTCTGATAAAACATTTTGGTTAAATTCCTTTCCGATCGATACTCTGTTAAAATTTTTATGTACCAAGACATGCATGAATAATATGAAAGTGCAGAGTGTCCATGGTTCATTTTGCTCGGAGCCTCAGGAGTCTATACGCAGGTTACAGTACCGCTGATCCTTTGCTTAGATGCAACTTGAAGCAGGAACTTGACAAGCTTCCCATTTAGTTGTGGATCCCTTGGGTTAAAGCATGCGAGTACTGCTTGTCTTCGGGTACGTATGCCACGTTCATTAAAATGAGTTTTTAGGAGGCCTACCCTTTCTTCTTTTAGTTTGATGCAGGAGCATATTATATGTTCAATGTCCTCGTTCCCAACTCCGCATAGCCGGCACAAGTTCCCATAGTTCTTTCTCATCCATGGTGGAAGATGAGGTATGGCTGGCAAGATCCCTAACCTGTGTTTTAGAAAGGCTTCTTTAGACTTCCTAGAGTACCCCAGTTCAAAGTATGCCTGTGACCCAAATGATTTGTACCTGCACAGTGTCATCCATGCTTGGCTCTTGTGTGCAAAGGCGGCTTTATCTTCTGTAAGAGAAAGTTTCTTAATAACCTTATTTACGATGTGCTTAAAGTGCAAGTGCGTTGTTGGGATTTCCCATAGTTCAGCTAGTCCTGTGACGGCCAATGATTCATCCAAGTATGCTTTAGCCGGCGTAGTAGATGTGCTGCACAGTTCCTGCCAGAGCTGGTGGTTCAATGTATTCCTGGCGGAGTTCTTAATTTTGTGCCAGCACTTGATGTACGAGCCTCGCCTTGCGAGGAGTTGCTTCGTTAGACCAAGCTCGAGGCGAATCTGTGCTGGCGAGGTATATGGCGGGAGGTTAGGCATTACTCTATATGCCTTTGCCAAGGTGGTATCCAGCAGTAAAGCGTCCCTGTCTCTCAGTACCTCGCTGCTGTATGTAACTGTTGATGGAATTTTTGCTTGCGCAACACGGAGAAGTGGGGCAAATGTTGGTCCAGTCAATTTTGTTTTAAGTTGCCTTAGCGTTGTCGCAATCGCCATTCCTTTCCTCTTGATGGCCTTAACTTAAGCTGGTTTGCGAATTGGACCCCCTTGTCGATCATGACACCTAGGTACTTATACACATCGCAGTTCGTGATTGTGGTTTTTTCCAAGCGACCAGACATGGGACCGCATTTTTCCATTAATTGTCAAAGTTTTAGTTTTGTCAATATTGACTTCTAGATGGTTTTCATCAGCGTACCCATGCAGTGTGTTAAGTAACCGTTGTAGGCCTACTTGAATATGGCTAGTTAAAACAACATCGTCCGCATAGGACATGCTGGAAATGGATTTTCCTCCTATTCGAGGGGCGTGCGCATTGCAAGCAGTGAGGGCTGTTGTTAAGTCTGCTGTGTAGAGGTTAAAAAGAAAGGGTGCGAGAACGCACCCCTGCTTGAGACCTTTAGTTGTTTGTATGCACCTCGACAGGTGGGAGTCGTTGCCGAGTTTGACCTGTATCCACGTGTTGGAGTGTAGTTATATTAGGAGATTCAGGAGGGACGAAGGAACCCCCCAGAGTGCCAATTTCCTCCAAAGGTTAGCTTGGTTGACGTTGTCGAACGCCGCCTTGAAATCCACAAAGCAGAAATGGAGAGTGACTGACTAGAATTGTGGTCCCTACTTAGACAGGGTGCAAACCTTTGCCAAATAGAGACCCAAATTCTAACAGTTGTAGACTTCATTGGCGTTATCCGAGATAAGTTGTGTCACTCGGCATGAGGTGAAATGGAAAAAAACCCTTAGGGCTAGGCAAACAGCTCAAGCACATTGAGGTGTGTCGTGTCGTCATGCCTGCCCTGGGTTTCGCCCCAAGGTCAGGCACGGCCGGTGGAGGAAGGGGAGGAGCCACGAGGGAGCTGGCAGTGCGAGCCAGACGGAGGAGAATAAAGAAGTGTTCCCACAGTTCGCCCCGTGTCTGTGTGTTCTTGGGCGCCGGGGATACGAAACTGGCGACGAGGGTGGGATGCAGAGTCACCCCCCTCGCTACTCGTGCACAGAAAAAAAAGCGCGCTGCCGCGAATGAGCGGAGCGCCGAAACCGGCAGAAAGGAACCGGCGGGAAGAGCGCGAAAATCAGAACAGCGCGCACCGCCGAGTCAAGAAGACACAACTGAGTTGGCTCGAGGACTTTGAGGATTTCATGAAAGGGTCACAAGTCCGTGACCCCGGCCAACAACTCATAGCCCTGCGCAACCTGGTAGGTAAAGACATTGGACAAATTATTAAAGACCTACCCCCGGCCAACGCCACGTCATACGAAAGTGTGAGAGATGCCCTGAACAGGAAGTTCCTTCCCAAACGGAACTTAGACTACGAACGCTACACTTTCAACCTCGCCTCCCAGGAGCGAGATGAACCCAGGGGCGAGTTTATCTCCCGTCTCAAGCGCCTAGCGCGCCACTGTGAGTTCGACAATTTCAACACAGAAGACGCACTGCGTCTAAGTATCATTGATGGATGTCAATCGGAATCGCTACGCCGTCGACTCCTGAAGAAACACTACACGCTAGACAAGATAGAAGAACTAACCCGCATTAACGATCAAGCCGAAGAGCATGCAAAGAAAATGGAGGCCAGCAAAACCGAGAAAAAAGAACAAGCCCTCCGAGTGCAATCCCACGCGGAACCAAGGCGACGCTCAGACCGACACACGGCAGGAAGAGGTTCAAGACCGCCTCGCATGAAGTCACCCCGCCGAGGGCCACAGAACAGCCACTCCCGCAGACACCCTCCGCAATGCTACCGGTGTGGCCAAGACTACCCTCATACGGGTCCGTGCCCCGCCATAGGGCAACAATGTCACAGATGTGGAAAGGACAACCACTTCGAGGCGGTGTGTCAAGCCCGCCGCACGGAACCAAGACAGACCAAACAGAACGCAGGATCACGTCACCATGCAAGGGCTGTACAAGGTCGAAGAGACCACTCGACGAGCTCATCCAGATCAAGTACTCAATCTTACAGCTCGTACAGATCCCAGCGCTCAACATCTAGAGAGTCGTCCTCCCTCACCCCCATATCACAAGACAGTGATGAATACGTATGCATGGTGGCAGACCCAGATAGACTGAAGAAATACCCACGACTCCATATCCAAATGGGAAGCCACCCCGCCAAGTTTGTTCTAGATACAGGCGCGTCACTTAACTACATCTGCGCCTCCGAATACCAGAGCATGAACCCAAAACCGAAATTGGAGCCAGCCGCAGTGCGGGTCTACACGTGGATGTCCCGGAAACCACTGCCATGTCTAGGACAATTTCGCACCACGTTGACGTACAAGAACAGGAAAATTCAAGCGCAAATTCACGTGATCGAAGGCCCAGAAACAGCAGACTGCCTTCTCAGCCTACCAATGGCGGAACGACTGAAGCTAGTCGAGATCCTATACAAAGTAGATGACTCGCCAGATATAGTCCACAAATTCCCAAAGCTATTCAACGGCCTAGGGAAGCTCGCCCACTTCAAAGTCAAGCTGCACATCAATGAGCAAGTGACGCCGGTAGCACAACACCACCGGAAAGTGCCTTTTCATCTACAACAAGCGGTCAACGACGAACTACAAGACCTATTAAAAGCAGACATCATTGAACGATCGACTGGACCCACTCCGTGGGTGTCTCCGGTAGTGGTCGTACCCAAGAGAGGCCAAGACAACAAAGTACGCCTGTGCATCGATATGCGAGCCCCAAACACAGCCATCGAACGGGAGCGACACCCAGGACCCCACATCAGTGATATGATCACACGCCTGAACGGAGCGACAGTCTTTTCAAAACTAGACCTCAACAAGGGATACCACCAACTTGAGCTACACGAACGCTCACGTTACATCACAACATTCACCACACACCAAGGACTCTTCCGGTACAAACGCCTCAACTTTGGGATTTCCTCTGCTGCTGAGATTTTCCAGGAGGCTGTCAGACGAGTAATACAAGACATTCCGAACGCTTTTAACTATAGTGACGATATCTTGGTGTTCGGAGAGACTCAAAAAGAGCACGACAAAGCACTAGACCGGGTCTGTCACGCCTTACTCACCGCCAACCTCACCCTCAATCAGGACAAATGTGAATTTCACAAATCGACCCTCAAATTCTACGGCCACATTTTCTCCAAGGAGGGCATGAGACCGGACCCTGACAAGGTATCGGCACTCTCGGACACTCCTCAGCCACAAGATGTCAGTGATGTTCGCTCGTTCCTGGGGATGGCCAGCTACTGTGCCCGGTACATCCAGAACTATGCCACTATCAGCTACCCTCTCAGAGAACTCACTCGACAAGGACACAGTTTCCAGTGGTCGGCTGCGTGCGATCACGCGTTCCACAAGATCAAGGCTGCGGTGAGTTCAGCCATCAACCTCGCATACTTCAGTCCCAAACGAAAGACTGAAATCACAGTCGACGCCAGTCCCGTTGGGCTAGGTGCGATCTTGGCGCAATATACTGATGAAGCCGACCAACGCCACATCGTCGCGTATGCCAGCCGCAGCCTCACTGACACTGAAAAAGCTTATTCCCAGCCGGAAAAAGAAAGCTTGGCAGTTGTGTGGGCGTGTGAGCATTTTCATCTCTTCGTGTATGGTAAACACTTCACACTCATCACCGATCACCAGGCGCTCATCACCATTTTTGGAAACCCCAGGGCGAAGATGCCTCTGCGGATCGAACGGTGGGGCATCCGCCTGCAAGACTATACATACACCATCATTCACAAACCGGGGAAAGCAGAGAACCCGGCAGACTACATTTCTCGACACCCTCAGGCTCTGACGAGGGCGCGCCACTCAGTGGCTGAAGAATATCTCCACTTCGTCATTGACTGTGCCTGCCCACCAGCCGTTCCAATTGAGGCCATTATCGAAGCATCGGCAAACGACGCCACAATTCAAAACGTCATACATCGTGTCCGCACCGACTCATGGCGACATCTAGACGACCCAATGACGGGTAACACTATCAACAAGCAAGAACTGGTGGCGTTCAAGCACGTCAAAGACGAACTCTCCATCAGTGACAGTGGCTTACTACTAAGAGGTCAGAGGATTGTCATCCCTAACCAGCTGCGACAAGGAACCATCAATCTGGCACATGAAGGACATCGAGGGGTAGTAGCCACGAAGAAAGCGTTGCGAGAACGTGTCTGGTTCCCCTCTCTCGACCAGATGGTGGAGTCCACACTCCGAGACTGCCCACACTGTCAACTAGTAGGGCGAGAAGAACCACAGGCCCCTCTGCAGATGTCAGACCTCCCAGATGGCGTCTGGCAACATGTAGCGGTTGACTTCTTCGGCCCCCTGAAATCGGGAAAGTACATCATGGTCATCATGGATGAATACTCCCGCTTCCCCATCGCTCATCAGGTTTCTTCCACAAAAGCAACCACTGTCATACCCGCAATTGACGAAGCGTTCGCCGCATGGGGCATCCCCACAGTGGTGAAATCCGACAACGGTCCACCATTCAACGGACAAGAATTTGCGGATTTTGCGAGACATCTCAACTTCAAACATCGGAAAATCACTCCCCTGTGGCCCCAAGCAAATGGGACAGTGGAGCGATTCATGGCCACCATCAAAAAGACAATACAACAAGCTGAGTTGACCCACCGTGACATCCAGCCAGCGCTAAATGAAGTACTGCGAGCTTACAGGACCACCCCACATAGCACCACCAACCAATGTCCGGCCACTCTGATGCTCGGGCGGACACCTCGCACTCGGATACCAACCACAGACGCTGTCGCGCAATCCAGAACCACGACCTCAGACCACGAGACCCTAGTCGAACTGGATCGGACCAGGAAGGCGAAAATGAAAGAATATGCAGACCACCGCAGACATGCCAAGATATCTGACATCCAAGAAGGAGACTGGGTTCTGGTGAGACAAGAGAGGAAATCCAAAGCAGATAGCCGTTACCACAATCACCCTCTACAAGTAACGAAAAGGAAAGGGACTATGATCACAGCCGAGTCCAGAAACAAGAGAACGACTAGAAATGTGTCACATTTCAAAAGATGCAATCCGACAGCATATGAACGGATCTGGAGATCCAACTGGGACACAGATGTGTCGAGTCAGGAGGAGAGCAGCCATGAAGAACCCATACGGGTACCGGAGGCATGCGAACCGAGAAGGGAGCATCACCACAGTCACCTGCGACCCAGCCGACCACGACGGGACATTCGGAAACCCACTCGGCTCATTGAAGAACTCTGAGGGAAATGATGGACATTTAAGATACAGGAATGGTGAACACTTAAAAATACAAAAGGAGGAGATGTTGTGTCGTCATGCCTGCCCTGGGTTTCGCCCCAAGGTCAGGCACGGCCGGGGGAGGAAGGGGAGGAGCCACGAGGGAGCTGGCAGTGCGAGCCAGACGGAGGAGAATAAAGAAGTGTTCCCACAGTTCGCCCCGTGTCTGTGTGTTCTTGGGCGCCGGGGATACGAAAAGGTGCAGCCATTGTTCTGCCAGGGATCAAAGGTTCGCACCATCATCTCCCAGATGACTGCTCAGCACAAAGCGGAGGCATCTGTCACAATGGTGGCCTCACCAGTTTAAAGCAGAATGGGTGACCTACCGTGAGATTGGGAGGACACATCTACCCTCTGCAATCTTGAAGGACCTCCTCCTCCACTGGGCAAAGGACACCAGGAGAGTACACAGGGCCATTAGGCCTAAAAGGTGGAGAATGTTTAGAACTCAAAGTGTTGCTGAAATCCAGAACATGACATAATAACCCACATGTCTGAGATCATGTGAAGAGGAGGATAAGCCATCCTGCAGGCCACATCCAGTATCACATCAATAAATATCAGAGGCTGAGTGCCTAATTCACAAAGGGCCTCCACACTCATAGCGGAGGCCCCGCAGTTGTGGGGAAGTCTCCGCACATGGGGCAGAATCTTCGTGATGAGAATTCTTATTGTGGAGATTCAGCCCTGAGTGAGGAGACTACCCCATGACTGCTGGGCCTCTGCCACGATTGCGGAGACCCTTTGTGCATCAGGCCCTGACTTGGGTTAAGTGTGCTTCCTGTTAATTGATGGAAAATCCCATGAATGAAGTAGGGCTAAAGTACATACCAAGGGTTTCGAAATCAACTGGGGAAGGAACCTTCACCAGCCAGTCATCAAGTACAGAAATACATGGACTCCAGACCACCGGAAGATGACATAATCTAACACTAGCATCGCAGTGATACTTGCAGAGCTTTCATAAGGCAGAAGGCCAGCACCATGAACTGCTATAGCTGTAATCCCACTGTAAAAGGAATGTAATACCCATGACCTTGATGGACTGGCATTGGAAAATTGCCATTCTTGACATCCAGGTACACCACTTGTGCACCCTTGAATCCTGTACATTTAGGGTCAAGAGAGCATGGCCTGATTGAAATACAGCATCCTGAATTTATCATCATGCACTTAGAAGTTTAGGAACCTCAAATCCAGAATTGGTATGATGCCCGAGTCATTCTTGGAAACCAGGAAGTAGCAGGAGTAAAAACCAATACACCGCTCCTCCAATGGAGCTTCTTTGGCTCCGTTATCCAACAATGACAGAGCTTCTGCCTCCAAAATTGAGACATGGTTTGGAGAACACTTCATAACAGGGTGGAAATGTTCTGGGGCAGTTGCCACATAGTGATAGGCACTACCTTGCAGACCAATTGAATCAATCAGCTGTCTTTTGTGATGAACTCCTACTGTTTTAGAAAGCATTGAGGCCTTCCCCATGACTAGAAGTTGATGGTCCTGGGAGGCAATCATGAGCAGCTTCCCAGCAGCAAAGCAAGCAGCTGTAGGGGGGGCTGCAAGTACTGTTGTCTTGGTGGCCCTCCCCTCCCACGAATGGAGTGGGTTTGCACTAGCTAAAGAGGTTATCTCTGTCATTAAACCTTGAATCAGGAAAAACCACCAAAGCAATTCTATCATTTGTAGTATTGTTTGGCAGGAGAAGCCAGCCCTAGGGAGTAACCCATGGCATGAATATTCTTAAACTACTCCAATGAGGACCCTGCCTTTTATCCAAATAGTTTTGCTCCATCAAAGAACATGTTCAGCAATGCAGCCTGGACGTCTCTACAAAATATTGTTGAATACATCCAGACTTGCTTAGTTAAGGGCAGAACTAGCCCTAGTTTCAGATGAGTTCAAAATATATTTCAGTATTTCCTTGGGACAATCAACATCGACCCTGACAAATTCATGGAATGGACCCTTCACATGTTCTGGGAGAAAAAAAGTAGCAAGTACAGCCAGGTCCCAGAAAGTATGGCCACACCACCCACTGGGGAATCTGGCATTGGTTGTGCATAAGACAAATCTACCTGATGCAAACAATTTTCATCCGATGGAATCAAGATGTTTACACAAGCAGGTGAAAGGGGCAGTAGAAAAGGTTTTGGGGTTTAGTTTTGCGAAAGATTCTTGAGCAACCAGGCTTTCCAGAAAAGATGACCCAACAAAAACTTCGGATTGATCCAGCGGGCCTGTGATGGCATGCAAGCTGCCTCTGGACTGCCAAACCCGAAAAGGCCTCTCAATAAATCAAGTCCTCATTGAAGGGCAGAAGAGGTTTGGAACCGCAAATGATGGCTATAAACTTTCTGTATGGATTTTGGACTTGGTTTCAGCAGCCAGGCCTAATCTGTTGAAAAAGTGCTATGTAAATGTTGAAATGTTTGCTTAAAACCAAGGGGAAATCTATTCCCATGCATGCAAGGCATGGAAAGGAACTAACGACAGTGTGCAAGGCAGCGCCATGTACGGATATTGTCACTTCCGGGGCCAAGGAAGGCACGACTTGAGTCACGAGGCACTGGCTGGTGGGCTATTCCTAGGAGAAAGATGTTTCTGGATCCATTCTCCTGTTTGTGGAGATTGATAAAGTGAGAAATATCCATCGGAATAGTTATGCGCATTTGTGCCTGCCAGTGTTTTAATGAGTTACTACATTACGAGCAGACTTAATGGCTTTGCCAATGCTTGTTGAAACAGTGGACAACTGTTTGTCTTTTCGAAACCCGAGAGCAGTGAGGCAAACACAAAAAACGATCTCATTTTTAAAGGTCGTTGCAAAAATTCAGTGTGAGCCCATGCAATGCTAGTAAATTACAAAAGCACAGGTGTCATGACCCCTGCAGTATTTGTAGAGGCCTCTAACAGCATTGTTGTCATAGCTAGATGAAAAACGTCTTGTTCGGATGTTGTTATTGCTTGGCCATAAACTTTTACGGCAAGATTCTGGTCTTTCAGGCCTTTCATCAAAAATACATCCCCGGAGACAGAAATTACCACTGCTGTCTGCAATCCATCTTTTTAGTAGCTAGAATGAGTGCCTGCTATTACTTGGATGGACTTGCTGGTCTTATGTTTAGCACCTCATCTTCTTGCAAGATGTCGGCAAAGGTGCATGCTTGGCATTTTGTGTGTCTCCTATGTTCCAAAAGTGGGTGGTATGGTCTTTAGAAATCCTGAACGCTATATAAGCCATACTCAGAACATGGGGAGCACTCTTGCACGCAAACATAGCTGACTGGACATCAAGCAGAAAAGGTCGAAACTTTCAGTTTTGAACATTTAATATGTTTTTTTTCCATAGACAGGTGAATTTTTCTACTTTTATTAAGTTAGTCTCTGCAAAACATGGTCTTTGAAAATACAAATCTTATCATGACAAATAATCGCCTTCGTTGGATCCCTTCGACAGCATAATTTTACAGCATGCTCTCCTTCAATGTGTTCTCGAATCTCCAGTTAATTAACTTTAGGAAAGAGGATATACCACTGTGTGTATACAAGTGCACACAGTAGTGGTTCGCACAGGTAAGAGTGGTGGGGAACAGTGGCGTAGCTAGCCCTATGTGCGCATGTGGCGGTCTCAGCGTTTGTCGCCAGGTGGCGGCCGCAGTGAAGAGCGGGGGGGGGAGGTTCTGGCCGAGTATTTTCTTCCTTTGCCGCCCCTTCGCGGCATTGAGGAGGGGGGGGGGCTGTTGCCGCCCGGAGACGGCAGGTGTTAGAGGGGGAGGCCGCCACCCTCAAAAGTCGTACCGCCCGGGGCAGACCACCCCCACCCCCCTAGCTATGCCACTGGTGGGGAACATGATTTGGCGCTAGGCAGCACATTGTGCATCACTACTGGAAAAGGAAGGAATGCGCCGTATTGTGATAAATAAGGCATATTCCTGCCGTTTCCTTGTAACACAGTGCAGCAAGGTGACTTGCTACGGTACAATCTGATAAATATGGCCCCTGCTTTCTTCAAGCTAAGTGAAGATTGCTATGCCCCTTGAGAACTGTGACATTACAAGTCGCTTGTAATAACTTATTGCAAGCGACTGGATGCATCATTTTCTTATACGTGCTTTCTGATGTCAGATCGCAACAAAAATAATAAAATAAAATACAACACATTATAGGGAGATTATGAGCTCCCACATATTATAACTAACTAATGCACATAACCTTAAATATGCTTTTTTGTCATCCAACTTATAAACAGAAGCAGGAGCCTTATGGGTAAAGTTTATTACTGTACCATGAGTGGCATAAGACTACCTGGTTTGGGATGTCTTAGCTTCTATTCGCTTGGAGAGGTTTCTGAAATAAACCTATGGAAACATTAAAAATGCTAGTTGCTAATTTGTTTGCATATGTCATTTTGAAACCAAATAAACATACCAATCTTCTTACTGCTTGTGGTTTGGATGGAAAACTTGTGATGGTGCTTTGGCTGAGTAGGTCACCCTAAGAGGTGGGTGGGAATCATGAAGCACTTGGGTAAAAACAAAAATAACAAGGGCTTTTAGAACAACACAGGCAAGCAACTGTGCTTCTAGAAAAAGTTGATTCAAGTCAGGTAATGCATTGCAGACCAGGAGCCTATTGGAATCTGCACTGGGAGCAGTCCTTTCATTGTGTAAGAAAGAATGTGTACTGTAACGGACAAAACTATTTTTGTTATTTTTTTGCACAGCCCCCTTATAAACTATTCTTTTTGCCATAAGCAAATACTAGTGTGCGTGTATACCTCCCTTGAATAATTATCAATGCAAAGAAACATTACACAGTGGTGGTCGCTAATGTGTAGTTATAGTTACGAATTTGTGCTGTTTGATGAATTTTCACAAAACTTACCAAAAAACATAAGTTCACCAACCTCAGCTCCTTCCTAGAAAGTTTCGGTATGATCTGTCAAGTGGGGCTCAGAAAAAGAGTGTGTCCCAAAACACATTTTGCCAATTCAATTTCCATAGGGAATTTTATCCAGCGCGACTGCAAACACGTCTGAACAGAATTAGACCAAATCTGTCTGAAAGCTAGACCATTACCTAGAAAACTGGCTTTTTGTTATGTGGTGTAAATCCATTGAGTAGTTTTGGAGAAATTAAGGGGCATATTTACAAGCCATCACCGCCAACAGAGTGTCACTTTTTTGATGCTCCGTTGGTGCAGCGCCATTTTCCATATTTACATGGTGGCGCTAAGCCGTTTGCTTTTTGACGCTGCTCCAGATTTACAAGCGTGAGGCAGTGCCAAAAATGAATACCATCGAATACCAGGCATTAGAAAGGCGATACGAGACAAAATTATTAATTTCTCCTCGTTTTTTGCTCTTTCCATGTGTGCTGCATTCTGCAGCACAAATAGAAGGTGCAAATTGCCATTATTGACTTGTTTATGTGCATGAAGGAGTCCCTTACTGCACATAAACAAATGTCTCTGCAGAGCAGGCACCCTTGCCACATGGCAGCAGGGATCCTGAGCTGTCTCTAGGTAGCTTTTTTCGCGCCAACGCTGGAGGAAACACAGGGGTGCCCCATATTCTTGTGAATATGGCACATCCCTGTGTTTTCAAAATGTCAAAGCGCGGCACTGCCAAATATGGCGCAGCTTCGTGCTCCGACATTTTATTGTAAATATGCTCCTCAGTTTTACAAAATAGAGATGTCTAGCCCAGCTGGAGTGTCGTGGGACTGCAAGTTCAAAGGGTAGCAATCTGATTGTATAGCCTCAACATCAACAGAGATGGACTCAGGAACTCGGTCTCCAAGTCCTGAAAAGGAAAAGAAACTTATGAGGGGAAGAGTAGGGCTACCCTGACTCCCTAGCCCTTGTTGGGAGGTCCTAGAGGACTGAAATATATATAAATCTTTTTTTTAATTGTGTTGTGGGCCCCTCAGGAGCACCGCTGGACCCAGAGCAGCCCTTGCAGTCTTGCAGTACTCCCACTGGACCTGTGACTTTTTTTTTTTTAAGTGTGGGGCACCATATTTCTTTAAATTCCCCTGGGATGGGCCAGGGGCCAGTGGTCGGCACATATGTAATTTTTAAATTGGTGAGAGGGGCCAATTGCCAGGCGAGGCCTGCTCCAAAAGGGAACACAAACAACCCCAGACCAGATTTGAAAAGACTGTTTACCCATGAGGAGCAGGGTCAGTATCCATTTACATAAGGTGAGCTTTTGTATAGAGTGGTATAGTGGGCAAACACGCAGGGTTGGAATGCTGGTTCAAACAATTGCCAATGGTTTAGACTATTTGCTAGCACTCCTTGCATCTCCTTGTGTGTGTCCACAGGGATGCATTACCTCTCCCATGAAGGTGCTCTTCTTTCCCCTAAATGGTGAGTGATCCCGTACATAGGGTTGCTGAAAATTAACCAAGTAGGATAACATAGGGAGCTCAATTACATAAATAACCATGGGGACACATGTTATATGCTGCTTTTCATAGTCAGCACCTCTTCTATGTGCTGTCAAGCAAAAAAAGCTGAGTGAGTGATCATGCCCCGAATATACGCATAACACCAATTTCATTGAACACAAGGTCTAGCTGGTCAGCGCCTGTGGTCCTTTGGGGGAGAGGATATATGTGCAAACATACTACTGGGTTTGTAAACATCAGATGGAGGCTCTTTGCCTCTCATTCTGAGTGGCCCATTAATTGCAATAAGGCCAGTAGCAGGAGTTACCGGCCACATCTGTATTGTAGATTGGGGTTTTTCATTTGGAGACCTGAAATGCATAGAAAAATGATTAACACTTGTTATGCCGCAAAATCCCGTAATCTGGAGTATTTCCGCTCCTCAGAAGTCACTGATATCTCTGGTGTATGTAACCTCAGGAGTAGGGTGTGATACCGGCAGAATCTCAACAAACTACGGGCCCGATTCACAAAAGTAATCTGAGACAAAAGGGGGCGGAGCTTGCTCGCGACAAAGATGGCCGCTTGAGCAGCGAGCTCCGCGTTGCCATCGCATAATTCGTCAACAATCCGACATCTGCATGAACGATACGGCTTACCTGGCGCCGATCCCGGTACTGGTGAGGCTTAGGTATGCAAGGAGCTGCCTCTGATCCCTGTACTCCCCCGAACGGCTGAGCGGGCAACCTCTGCTGGTGATCGGCCTGTATCCGGCCGTGATCCCCGAGCTGGCATGACGGAGTGAGACGGCCCGGCGCCCTGCAGCTACGCTGAATGCGGCGCTCCTAGATCCATGGTGGGAGACGAGTGACCGGCCAGCGCTGGTGGTGCCTGTGGGGTGTCCGGCCCATTGATCTGTGAGGCGACTGCAGCAGCTCATGGCTGGCTGAGCTGAGGAGTGCGAGAGGCTCAGACGAGCTACACGGGGAGACCGGCACGAGACTACCTCCGGGAGCCGGTGAAGGTAGAGGCTTCTCGAGACGACAACGTGGCTGCACAGCATGCCCGCCGTGCTCCCCTGTGGCGCCATCCCGACAAGCGTAAGCAGCCTGCGTTCTCCGGGAGCGGAGGGCTGAACAGCGGGCCTCTGAACACTGTGTGGTGCGTTGGACGAGATCCGCCATCTTGGAGCCTGAGGGTCCGGGGGTCTCCTGCCAGAGAGCTCAGTCCCTGCGGGGCATCAGAGTAACCGCTGTCTGGAGGCGGTGTCCATCTTGCAAAAACGTGAGGCGCGGGGCTCTTTTCAACTCCTGCGGCCCCAGGTGGCCAGAGTGATAGAGTGAACACCCGGAGAGGACCTGCTCATTGCACAGAGCCAGTGGTGAGCCTGCAGGGCAGCAACGCCATACTGTGTGAAGATAGGCGGGCTGGTGCTCTCTATGGTGGCGCCTGTAAGAGCTGACTGTGGGACTGCCTCTGAATGACTCATCAGGTAGGGGCCACTGAACTTGCGCTGCTCTGTGCCCCCTGCTGTGTGCCGCTATCCAGGAAGTGCACGCAGGATGCCTTTACCCTGGAGTGGGCCACGGGGAGTTACCTTCTGTGGTGGAGACTGCCGGAAGATACCTCTTGCGGCGGGGTCTTTGCCCCTGGCTGGCTGCGACAGGCAGACTCCCTACAGGGCTGAAGAGTGGCGGGCGCTTAAGTAGCGCCATTAGTTGGGTGCCCTGTGGTGACTACTCTCCGGGGGGACGAGACCGCTGATCCACCGAGCTTGGGACTTCCCTTTGGCCGCCCCATAGTGCCGGAGTCACTGGAGGATCCACTACATATTCCCAGAGGTGAGCTGCGTGGCAGTGGAGGCCGGCCTGGGTGCTTGGTGATTCTGGACCCCAATTAACACGGCGATCCTGCTGAAATGGGTAGAGTGGACAAGACTCAGCCGAAACTGTCGTTTGATCACAGGAAATCTAAGGTCCAAGACACTGCTGCTGACGATGGGGACCCTATGCAGGAACTGCCACAAGAGGAGGCGGATGGTGACATCCGCACTATGCTGGCTGCAATGGAAAAAGGTTTGCAGAGCAGCCTATCTGTTCTGGGCACTAAGATGGACTCCCTCTCATACCGTATGGATAGAATGTCTGAGAGAATGGACAAGCATGCAGAGAGGTTGGACATGTCGGAGCGCCGAGTCACGGAGGTAGAGGAAGCACAGACTACGTTGGACGCCGAACATAAGCAATTGGGGAGAGTGATGCCGATTTTACAAGACAAGACTGAGGACCTTGAAGCGCGTTCCCGACGCAACAATCTCAGGATTACGGGCCTTCCGGAGTTGACCCAGACTGGCAACATGGAAAAATTTGTTGAGAAATTATTAGTAACGCTACTGGGTAGCGAAACATTTTCTCCCATATTTGTGGTTGAGAGGGCACACCGCTCACTGGGCCCTCGCCCAACCCCTGGTGCTCCCCCAAGACCGATAATCGCGAAGTTGCTGAACTACCGCGACAGAGACTCAGCGTTGAAGGTGGCCAGGGAAAAACAGACATTGCAGTATGAAGGATCCACTATATCTCTGTACCCCGACTTCACGATCAAGATCCAAGAGGCGCGCAGACAATTTGCTCCACTGAAGAAGCAATTAAGTTAAGAGAGCACAACATCGACTATGCCATGCAATACCCGGCTAGACTTCATGTCAATCGGCAGGGCCATTCGTGAATCTTCACTGATTCAAAAGCCCTACAGAAAGCCCTGAAGGAGTGGTCTAAAGAAAAGCGGCGCAGCCCGGAACGAGGCTCCTTGGAGGGAGCGGATGGTGGAAGCTTAGACGATCAGGACTGAACTCTAGCCTACTCTAACTGCAGATAAGACCGCTGCTTATGGAATGGTTGGGGGAGGCTAACCATGAAAATGCTTGGGGCTGGAAAGAATAAGCATGTTTGACTGAGTTATTGTTGGTTGAAGTGCAATGCGGGACTGATTGCGATATTGCATTAGCTACGCAGGGGTTAGCTCTTGGTGAGGGTTCCGTTACGAGGTTTTTTGACTTCATAGTTGTGAAGCTGTAAGGGGGGTTAGTGTTTCTCTTTTTGCAGATGAACAACATTTGTTTGATGGTGAGCGGAAAGGATACCTAATTAGGTTTAGACGTTCTAGCTTGCTAGGCGAGCAACATCTGCCCACGAATGAAGCACACATCTGGGGAATTGCTCAGTGGGGGGGGGGATCTCTTGGTTTAATGTTACGTTGTTTTCAATTGTTGATTGTTCAGATGACACAAGGGGAATGGTTGAAGATATCTTGCCGAGGCGCTGTTGGGGTCAGCCTGGCGTTGGTGGGGGGCGGGAGGGAATGGAGACTCAGACGACATGACAATTTTCCTGATCAATACATTATCACGCAAGTTGATTACACAATTGTATGTTCCAATGGCAGGCACAGTTGGATAGATAGCACACGATCACATGACAGCCCACTGTAGGTCCAGTAGTACAGCGATACGTGGTAGGCTCCGTGCACTCACATGGAATGTTAGGGGTCTGAATGACCATAGGAAGTTACGTAAGGTCATGGCTTACTTGACGAGACACGAAGTAGATATTGCACTACTACAAGAGACACACCTCCCTCTCAACAGCCCCATTCTTCGCACCAGGGGATTGCAAGGAAATATACACGCAGCAGGTTTTACCACTCATGCGCGAGGTGTGCTTACATGGGTGAATCCCAAGGTCACTCTCAAACTAGAACCGTTGGACACAGACGGGGATGGGCGGTATGTGCTATCTCGGTGTAGAGGAAAGGGAATGTACCTTCTTTTAGTTAATGTATACGGCCCGAATTTTGATAATCCCAACTTTTACACTACACTGTTTGAAAAAGTGCATGGTTGCGGGGACGGACAGCAGCTCTGGGGTGGTGACCTCAATTTAGTTTTCAACCCACGCCAGGATAGATCCGGGGGACCGGAGAGACACGCCACGGCGGCAGCTAGGACAGTGACAGATGTAATGGTTCAGCTAGACTTGCACGATGTGTGGCGGCAGAGATACCCAGACAAAGGGGAATTCACACATTACTCAGCGTACCACGATCTACACACCCGCATAGACTATTGGCTAGCAACCAGGCAGTTGTATGACCGAACCCGGTCCTGCGAGGTGCTTCCCCGTACACTCGGCCCATTCCCCTATACTACTAGTTTTAGACACGCCCCAGAAGACTATCCCCCCCTTTACCTGGAGGTTCCCACCTTACTCTTTACTAGATGCAGTATTTAAGGAGGAACTGGCAGAAGCGATTGAAAAGTACTTCGCCACTAATGTGGGTTCGGTGGATAGCTTCCAGGTGGTTTGGGAGGCGTTTAAAGACTATATCCGCGGAGTGACCATGACTAAGCACTCTGGTGTCCTTAGAGCGATACGACAGAGACTCACGGGTCTGGAAAATATCCTAGCTAACTTGGAAGCACGTCTCCAGACTAGCGCGGACGAAGAGGTAGTACAGGAGTTCAAAATCCAGCTAGAAGAATATCACGATGCCGCGGATGCAGAAATAAAGCATCTTGGCAAATACGCCACTGCTCGCTCCTATGGCGAGAGCGAAAGGCCGGGCGCGGTTCTGGCCCAGTTACTCAAAAAGAGACGAGAAAAGACGGTAGTCGCAGAGATCAAGTCAGCAGAGGGAGACATACTCACTGAGGAAGCAGCCATAGCAGCGAGATTTAGGCAATATTACTCACAGCTCTATTCTACTCGTAGCGGAGGTACCGAAGCGGAAATACTGGACTATTTAACTCACATAAAGTTGCCATGGCTAACAAACACGCACCGTGAATTCCTGATGCGACCCCTGGAGAGAGAAGAAATCACTCTGGCGTTATCAAGCATGAAATCGGGTAGCGCGCCAGGTATAGACGGTCTAACAGTTGCTTTTTACAAAGCGTACTTGGACCTGCTGCTGCCGCACTTAGCCACTTTATTTGACGAGATGTGTGTGTCAGGCACTATGCCGCCCTCGATGAGAGAGGCGATCATTGTTGCTATCTTGAAACCGGGAAAGCCCCCTGAGGAATGCGCATCCTATCGTCCGCTTTCCTTGCTTAACGTCGTCACGAAAATATTCGCGAAGATCCTAGCGAACAGGCTGGTCCCATTGATCCCGACTCTGGTTGCCCAGGAGCAGGCAGGGTTTGTTCCAGGTCGAAACCTTACTTATAACCTGTGAACGGTGTTCGCAGCAGTGCAGCACACTAAGCCGGAGATCCCAGCAGTGGCAGTATTTCTCGACATGGAGAAAGCCTTTGACTCCCTCGAGTGGCCCTTTATGCGACAGGTGTTGATGAGGATGGGCCTGGGGGAAGTCTTTCTACAGCTTATAGGAGTTCTGTGCAATGCTCCCACAGCCAGGATTAAAATTGGTAATCTGGTGACGGATTCTATACATATTACGAGAGGCACGCGGCAGGGTTGCCCGCTGTCTCCGATACTGTACACACTGGTGGCAGAGCCTTTAGCCTGTGCGCTTCGAGAATACCATAGATATAAGGGTATAAGATTCCCGGGCTACGAGCTGATCGTTTCTACCTATGCTGACGATACGCTCCTCTACATTCGAGACCCAGAGCGTAACCTTTCCCCTGTTCTGCGTGAAGTAGTGCGCTTCGGGGCGGTGTCTGGCCTTCGAGTAAACTGGCCAAAGTCTATCGTATTCCACCTTACCCCAGTCACGGCGCTGTTTGAACCTGACTACCCGTTGCAGTGGTCGACAGACTCGGTGCGATACCTAGGTATCCAGGTACACACGGACTCTGAAGTCTTATTTCGTGATAACTATGGGGTAGCGATTAGTAAATTGGAAGATGAGGTGGAAGGCTGGATTCGTCTACCACTATCACTGATGGGCAGAATTTCTATAATGAAAATGGTAATACTGCCCCGCTTTCTGTTCCTTTTCATTAATATCCCGTTAGTACTTCCAAGTACATTCTTTAGGAGGCTTACAGCATTGATGATTAGATTAGCTTGGGCTGGCAAACAGGCGTGGGTCAGATGGCAAATACTTACCCTACCGTATCATATGGGGGGGCTAGGGGCGCCAGATTTGGACTTATACTATAGGGCAGCACAAAGTGCACATGCTTACCACTGGATGCATGGTTCATCGGACATCCCCCACTTACGCATAGAAAGGGTAGTGCCTGCACCTCGTCCACTACCTGCTCTACTGTTCTCGCCTCCGGACCGTAGAACAGGGATACTGGACTCCGTCAATGTGACAACGCATGCCTGGCACCACCTTCTAAAGTTACAGGTGGGAGCCATTCTGTATTCCCCGCTTACCCCTCTGGACTGGTGCCACTGGTTGCCCCCGTGTGGGGATGGGGGAGTGGTACGTGCGCTCAATGCAATAGGGGTCCGAACAATAGGGAAGTTGTTTGACGGAGGTATAGCACGAAGCTGGGAAGACTGGGAGAATGTGGAAGTAGCGCCCACCCTTCTTATCAAATTCCAGTTTCACAGAACAAGGCACGCGTTGTTACAGATTTTGGGGGGGGACTTAATGGAGCCACCGGAGTTGACCGCCTTGTCCTACCTTATTAGAACTGACGAACCAATGCATATAGTATCTAAAATATATAAATTGTCCATGTCCTACAGAGAGAACTATTTCACTAAATCCCGCTTAGCATGGCAGAGAGACCTCGACAGCGACATAGACGAAGCAATGTGGACGTACTGCTGCAACAGCACGAAACGCATTTCCTTAAATGGAAGACATCGTCTGATCCATTTTAAATATCTAAATAGGGTATACTATACTCCAGAGAGATTGAGTAGATACGGCCTTCGTGAAGAGTCGAGGTTTGAGCGTTGCAGCGAACAGTTTGCTGATTTTATGCATCTAGCATGGACTTGCCCGGGGATAGCCAGATTTTGGGAGCGGGTATTTAAGGAGTTGGAAGTGGTGATTGGGCTGGAACTCGCACCGGGGCCGGCATTGGCCCTGTTGGGCTATTCTAAATTAATACCTAGAGGGGTACGCAGACTAGTTGACATGGGATTGCTGCTAGCCAAACGCAGAGTGGCGATTTGTTGGTCAAGAGGACCGACCCCTACGATTGCTCAGTGGGCGAGGGACATGCTGTACTGAAGCCCAAAAACAGAGAATTACAGTGACCTTCTCCCTCCCCGCAATAGACCTTAGAATTTTTGGGCGCTGTATAGAACATATAGAGCGAATAAGGAAGGGGATGGTACATCCACTGATGAGGTGCATTGTTGGAAAACGAGGCAGTATCTGTGAGGCCTGCACAAATAACATGACTACATTTGTCCTTCACTGGGAACCAAACACCTAATTGTAGCGCCTGACTCTCAGAGGGTAGCGTTGCAGAGCAGTCTGAGGCTTACTCAAGGGAGGTGGTGTGGGCTAGTAATCTCCATTTGCAGGTGCGCAGAAATAACACTCAATAATTGATTGTCCAGTCTGTACTTTGCTTTATAAAAGTAAGAGTACATTTATTAAACCAACTCAACTCAACTCAATACTATGCACCAATTTACAAATATACATAAGCTGTTGGAATTACTTTGTGACATTGCATAACATCTCCACCCCTCCTGCCGGGGGCTGGGGTCTAGTACCACCACTCCCATGTATGCACATCATCTTGCCCCCAATGCAGTTAGTTGAACATAACCTGGAGCGAGGTCTCTGCGCACTGGCACCATCCCAGTGGTGACCCACCCCATTATCTCAACAAGCATGTAACATAGGTAACCCTGCCTTGGTGACCCATAACCCTGACTGAGCATTTCCTACTGACCATGAAGTATACACCTCTACATCTTAAGGGCTAGCAGTCTGGGCTCTTCACCTAAGCGCAGCAGCAAGAATACATGTTTAAGCATCACTTTAAAATGACAGTACTCATCACATTTGTGGATCATTAGAATGCATTGCAATTACAGCCCCTAAAGGCATCACAGGATTACGCATATACAGCCAGACACCCTAGCAGGAATGTCTGGCAATATAACCCCACTTTGCTTATGACATCACCTTTCACCATACACCGGTACTTCA
The DNA here is from genome assembly GCA_963921515.1 of Calotriton arnoldi. Lineage (NCBI taxonomy): Eukaryota > Metazoa > Chordata > Amphibia > Caudata > Salamandridae > Calotriton > Calotriton arnoldi. The sequence goes on from CAWUFW010004151.1 coordinate 316,754, forward strand.
CATTACACCTGTGACCTTCAGTCCCTCTAAAAGAAATCCCTTAGTAAAAGCATTTCTGGTGCAATTACACCTCTTCATCTCCAGGGGATGCTCTTCTCCATGCATCCCCACCTCAGCCCTTCACTCCGTAATGCACTTCTCCATACACCCTCAGCAGTAGAATAAAAGTTCCAGCCCAGAAGATGTTAAAATGCTGGCTGAGCCCTTGAGGGGTTATTTTTCAAGTCCCCATGAGACTTAGGGAGGGACTTTCAGTTTCGTGCTGGGGGAGACTGCGCTTCTCAAGCAGCTCCCCCTGCACCTTTGCACCCGTGTGGTGGTGGCTCCGTTCTCCTGGGGCCACCACAAGCAGAGGAAATGCTATTTTCCCTTGCAGGCCGGTCGAGGCCTGCAAGGTATTATGGGACTTCTTGCATCTTTGAACAGCGGCTCTCCCGCTGCTCCGGGGAGAGCCGCGATGTCGGGAGTGCCGCGATGTGGGCCTCCGGCTGCTGGGGACTTCCGTTGGAGGGTCCGGTCCCACCCGGACCCCCAGGTACGTGCTAAGGCTCGGGGAGCCCACCCCCAGCCACTCAGGCCCATTTTCGGGGGCCCGGTCCCACCCGGGCCCCTCGCACCTCCTTTTATCATGTCCGGGGTTCCTGTCTTGCCCGGGACCCCCGCAGGCTCTCCATGTTGGAGGGCAGCCTGGGGAGCCCATCCCCGGCTGCCCCCGCCGGCTCCCCGCCCGGCCAGCACCCTTGCATGCTGTTGCGGGAGCCGGCACAGCAGTTCGGGTCTGCCCGCTCAGGCGGGCAGCTGCGTCTTCTCCCGCCGGCCCGATCAGTCCTCGGGGGAGTGCGGTGGCACTCCCCCGGCCTCCTCCTGTTCCACGGGGCCCGGAGATGGGGTCCCAGGCCCCCGTACATCTTTCGAGGGGGGCGCGATGGCGGTCCCCTCCCTCTGGAGTCTGCGGGGGCCAGGGTGGGCTCCTGGCACCCCGCTCGGCTATTTTCGCGGGTAGCGCGACGGCGCTCCCCGTCTTGTCTTCTTCGGGGGGCGTGACGGCGCTCCCCCTCCCCAACATCACCGTGGGCCAGGGTGGGCTCCTGGCCCCCTTTCTGGGCAATTTCACGGGGAGCGCGACGGCGCTCCTCGACTTTGCTTCCTCCTGGGGCAGCCCCCGGGACCCGACCCACCCCGGGGGCATAATTGCGACCGGCGGCGGAGCCCCACGCGCTTCGTCATCGGTCTCATGCGGGGTCAAAGGTTGCCAACCTTCTGGGGGGCATATCTCGGCCCCCAGGCTGCCGATTGGCACCATTCCGGCCTCCTTTCGCTCCGATGGCCAGCTCTACCCATCTGGAGCCCTTGTCGCTGCCCTCTTTGCCTCCAAGAGGGTAACTTCAGCAGGGAGCTGTTTTCACTGGCTCCCTGCGCCAACCTTTCACCTGGCTCTCCTCCTGGGCCTCTCTTCTCCCTGCGCAGAGGCCCCTGCTTCTGCGCATTGGTCCTGGTCTCTTCTCCTGGCGCTGTTCAGGATTCTGGAGCAGTCAGGGGGTTCCTCCTTCCAACTGCCCATTGCCCCAGGCTCCAGCACCCTCTGCCTCAGCAGACCACACCCCAGAGAGAGCTTCTCTTCCTGTGCAAGGAAGTTTAAGAAGTTGGGGAGGGGGCTGGCAGGAAGTCTCTGTTTGCCCTATCACACAGCGACACATCACTTCTCTGCCCCTGCTTCCTCCTTCCTGCCCAGGCCTCTGGGTTGGTTCAAGATGGCGTCGTCCAGGGTCTCCTGCCACATGGTCTCTGAAAGCCCCTTCCCCCCTCGCTGCCTTCCCTCCCTGGTGCAGGCTGGTGCCTGGCACCCAGTGATAGCTGCTGATAGATGAGCCTGTAGCCCCACCCATCTTCTCTTCTCTTCGTGGAGAGGAGGTCTTCGCTCTGGGAAGAAAGGACATCAATCCAGGCTACTGAGGTCAGCCCCCAGCCAGAGCCTGGTTAGGGCTGACTCAGAGAAATATGACAGTTCTGGATGACCCAAAAGCAGTACAAATATGACTTTGGACTCTGCAGAATACCTCTTCTCACGCCCGTTACAGTGGACTTTAGTGCGTGTCTGGAATCTGTAGGCCTTAGGAAAGTTAATCTAGCCCATGGGCTCCACATCCCCATAAGGGAATAATGAAGTGAAAAACACAGTAAAACACACTGACTTTCCCTGGCATGTTTCTTCCCAGTGTATAAAGCCTATTCCATGTCACCACCCCATTCTGCATAAGTCCTGCCACACCAGTCTATCTGCACCTGCTCCTTGGCTGCGCACGCTAGGAATCTCCCCTGCACAGCCCCTACACGTGTGCACACGCATGTACACATGTGTCTGCATGTAACCAGCCCGGTGTCCCTTACTCCAGCTGCTGCGCAGTGGCCTGGTCAAGCCAGGGGGACACCAGTAAAATCCCCATGCAGTCTCTTTCATGGTAAGTTCACTGTGGGTGAGTTCCAACTTATGAGGCTCCCCCACCGTAAAAGCTCAACAATTAGGTGCTCAAAAAGCGAAAAATCCGGGCGGCCCATAGTGTCAGAACCACCTTCTAACATGCATCAAGTACTGAGAGCAACCAGCTCTGATGTTTAGTGGCACAGGGACGGGGCTGCTGATCGTTGAGGGAACTGAGACCTGTAACTGATGTAATGAAGAGTGAGTCCATTTGCTATCTTCAGGACAATTTAGTAATTAGTGCGGAGGCAAAGAGGGCGATCATGGGCTGGTGGGTGGTACATGCAAAGGCTGTACTGACATGGGACAACACTTGCCTGCTGCCGTTTTTTTTTTTTTTTTAAACTTGTGCTGTATGATTTTTGGAAATTGTTTGTCATTGTATTGTCATATTGATGAAACTGAGTCTTTTGTTTATGATGCTCAAATTAATAAAGGTTTTTAAAATAAAAAAAATTTAAAAAGTAATCTGAGACAAAATCCTACCTTTACGACTTTCGGTATTCACAAAGGGCATTTAGGAGTAGTAAAGTTAGGAATCCTAACTTTACTACTCCTAAATGCCCTTTGTGAACACCAAAAGCTGTAAAGTTAGGATTTTGTCTCAGTTAGTTTTGGTATTAAGTTAACCAAAACTTAAGTTTAACTGAGACAAAATCCTAACTTTCGGTATTCACAAAGGGCATTTAGGAGTAGTAAAGTTAGGATTCCTAACTTTACTACTCCTAAATGCCCTTTGTGAATACCGAAAGTCGTAAAGTTAGGATTTTGTCTCAGATTACTTTTGTGAATTGGGCCCCATGAGTGGAACCCTTTGTGGTATTGTTTAGGCTGGGGCGGGGAAGGGGAGATGCTGTATATTGGTGAGGCCTGTACTTGAAACACTGTCGCTCAGAACAGAACAGCCTGCTAATGTAACGTCAGCATGGGCTCTGCCAATCCGAGTCCTATCCTAATGGACAGAGAGCTGCGTCATTCAGTACCCTCTGTTCACTGAGACGGATAATGCTGCTTTCAGAGGACGATGGGCTGCCATGACCTAACCATGGCCTAACAAACCCATTCTAGTCATGGCCTTCTGGATTTGGGGGTGGTGTCAGTACAGCTCTCTCTCTCTCTCTCTCTTTTTTTTTCCCAGGGTCCACGTTTCTTTCTTTCTTTCTTTCTTTCTTTCTTTCTTTTTTTCTTTCTTTCTTTCTTTCTTTCAAAGGTATGCCATTTAAAGTGAGCTTCTGGGCACTGCTGACAGGAATGTTGGAGAAGTAAAGGGGTAAAAGGGGAGATATGGAATTAATAATGGGGTCGGGGGCTACATGCTCAAAGAGTAGACAAGTTAGCACTAACCAGTATAAAAATATTTTGACACATCTTGGAAGCATGCATATTACTTTAAACTATTGTAATCCTTTGAAAGTTTTTTTCTATTATGGTTGATAATGTTTTAGTTTCTCTGGATTTCTCTGATTTTACAAATATATAGCACATGAAGTATTTTGTAGTACGTTTCTGGTAAACGATATTGCAATACATATTTTTGACGTGGGTTTTGACTTTCCAGACATATGTGGAAGCAATGAGCAGAGTCTCTTCTTCCTTGCTCTTTCCCACTGCTCTTGCACACTCCCCCAACCCTGGCAGATTTGCCTCTTTGATTTCCTTTGTAATTTTTTCATTTTGACTTGCTGCTGAAGATTTCCCCAGGCTTCCATCGCATCCCTAACGCTGCTACCACCAGAGAAGGCTTTTTATACACGAGGATGATAATTTTATTTCCCCAATTATCATTTCCCAACGACACTATTTTTAATTAAGAATGGCCCAGGGCCCTCAGATGTGTCGGTAATTAATTATTTTGCATTTAATCCTTAAAGGATAAAAGCTTTTGGGAATCTTAACTCATATGAAAGAACTTTGAGTTTTTACCCTGACATGCTGAATAGGGACGCGTCTTTCCCTTTGGCTAGAGTTCCTGCTTGATGTTTGATTCACATGTCCTTCCTCCAGGTTTTTGCACACATTAAAAGGGAACATGGCAAATAAACTTCAAAGAAATTATATAGGTTGCGCTAGGTGGCGCTAACGTATTAACCAACTCAGAAAATGTTCAATATTACCATTTTTTTGTAGTCTGCTTTGAGCGTTTATTTTTCGTGTCTTCAGCGCATAGATTCATGCACACATCTCCGAGTTTATGCATGTTTTGCGAGGCCCGGCTTTAGCGCTGGGTGCTTTTTAGGCGCCTCCTAATGACCTCTTTCTCCACAGCTTCCCTCACTACCATCCTCCAACAGTGCCCCTCATCTCTCCGTAGCCTCTCTCTCACATGCATTTCATTTGTTTTACAGCGCTACTCATACCAGTGTAGGGTGTCAAAGCACTTTTAACTCACACACATTATAGAGAGACAATGAATCCTGCGTGTGTAAATAAATCTATAAGAAATGTTACATAAAATAATGAGGATTACAAGGTGCAGGAATCACATGAAATCTGTACTAATAGGCAGAAGGGTTTGGTCTGGAGAAGTACAAACTTAGAGACATATTTATCATTTTTTCACGCAATGCAGCTAGACACATTGCTGCGTGAAAGGGAGAGGGCAAGAATGCGCCTTATCTATCAGGATATGGTGGATTCCTGCTCTCATCCTTGCGCTGGTGCACTTTTGGCTGCCTAGCACCAACGCAGGCACCCATGCACAATGGTGCAAGGGTGCCCTACATGCAGGAATGCTTTATGCGTTTGTTCCTGTGCGTTCATAGTAAATTTTTACCATGAACGTCATGCTTGCTGTAAATGTTTACTGAAAATGGCATGTATTTACGTGAAGTGGTGTAATGTAATAATTTTGGGAACTGCGCATAACAAGTACAACAAAAAATGACAAAATTATGCACATTATGTCAAGCCCTGAGGCTCCATGCTGTGATTACTTCATAATGTACTGCATACCTTCGCAGTAATGTTAATGTGGCTGCATGTGGCTAGACTCTTCACCTTCAAGGCAATGTGCATCGCACATCGAGCAATCTATGGAAATGGACCTTTTGTCCTTCAATAGAAATTCCACATCTCTACAAGTAAAAAAATAAGGTGGATTGGTCTCAAGAGAAGGGAAAGGTGTCCACTTGCTAAGGTGGACAGGGGCAAGAGATCTTTCTAACTAACAAGCTTCACACAATTAAAACATTTAGTTCAAATTATACAGTCTTCAAGTTCCCATTGAGCAGGAACCAATCAAAACCCAGTGTTCTCGCTGTACTTGGTGTCTGCCTCCTTTTCATGGATAATACAATGCCAACTTCTTCTCCCACTGCGATCTTCACAATACCTCACAAAGGGGCATTCACCTCCTCAGTTTCTCATCCACTACAGGTGTTGAAGTCACTGTCCAAACCAACTAACTGCTACTCTATGACCTGCAAATGTAAGCTACCAAAGAATAACATTTCAAATACGCACACAGCAACTTTGGTATTTGAAACAGAAAAGTATTATGTACAACAACCAGAAATACATTGGGGCTTATTTATGAGAGGCTTGCGCTGCCGGAGCGTCGTCACTTTTTTTGATGCTCCGGTGGCACAAGCCTCTCAATCATATCTATGAGGCGACTCAAAGCCACTCGGCGTGGCCTTGTATGGCCTCATAGATATGGAGTAAGACAAAGCAGCGCAAGTCGCTGCCTTGCCTTACCCTGCGTCATGGAGGCATTCCATGGGCATTGCATGGGTTTTCCCACGCAACACCCTTGAATTTTGACGCTGCCCCAGATTTGCTTAATTATGTAATCCCGGGGCAGCACCAAATTCTTATGCCTCCCCAGAGCAGGCATAACGAGGAGAAATATTTTTTATTTCTCCCCGTTTTTTCCTCTTTCCATGTGTGCTGCATTCTGCAGCACTCATAGAAAGAGAAAAACGCCTCCCAGGATTGTTTTTGTACAGGAAGGTGCCCCTTCCTGCACAAAAACAATTCTGTTTGCAACGGAGGCACCTTTGCACCATAGTGCAACGGTGCCTACATTCACATTGGGCAGCAAATTGTTCACCAGTGCAGAGGGAATGGACAGGGTTGCACCGTATTTCATAAATATGGTGCATTCCTGCCCTTTCACATTGGCATAGGGCAGCACAGCAGGAAGACATGCAGCACTGCCCTACGCCAATTCCTCAAAAACGAGGCCCATTGTTTAGTTCAAGATAGAGTGAGGCACCTAGGCCCACTCATACCAACTTGAAATGCACATTGGCCAACTAAAGGCAAATCCAAACGTCAGATTTATTTAATTCACTAAATCTAAATACAGCATAATTTATAAAATAAGGTATAGAACACAATGGGAAAAGAATGAATAAATCAAATATAAGTCACTTGTAAAACATTGAAATCAATCACTTTCCTAAACCTAAGAGTAAAAGAATGTGTTCACACTAGAATTTGATTAAACATCTAGTAAATTAGCATAATATTAAGCATAAATAAATGATTGTACACTTTGCACCATCAATTTCCCTCCCTTCTCGATGGCTCTGGGAGCCGTCACACACAACATCCACCATTTCCTTTGATGATCCTTTTCAAAAACTGTCTATTGTCCTCTGCTGCTTACTTCTATTTCCTTCCAACTCCTTCAACTCATAATAAACAAAACACTGTATCTCTTCCATCTCCATTCCTTCCCTCTTTCATTTCACTCCCTTGCCATCAGCTGATTTCTTTCCACCTTCCTTGCCTGAACCCTTCTCTTTCCTTACCAACCTGAATCCTTTTATCATCAAACACAAACAAATCACGCAAGCTCCAATAATATAGGTCATAATATAGCACACCAAGGCCCAGTACCAAGCTCACTAAGCCGTTTACCTACTGCAGAAAAACCTTTCCCAGTTGCTCCCCATGCGTCAGTCTCTTCCAACACTTTCAAGTCTTTCAATAGGTATGAAATATTTTCAGCATATCTTTTGATCTCCTTGCTCTTATCTGGCATATATGTGCAGCATTGTTGGACATGCAAAACTATGCAAACTCCGCTCACCTTTGTGAGTAGAATGTCTAAAGCAAATCTCTTCTGAAGAACCATCACCCTCATTTATAGCATTCAGTGCTCCTGCAGTGTCAGCTGCTAACTTGTCAACTAAAGTGGACAACTTGCTAATTTGTAAATCATTCAAAATCACACCCGCAGAGGGAATCATGGCACCAAAAATGTCACCCAGTATTTTGAAGCACTTTGAACAGATCTCCCATGTTCGACCTGGATTGTGATTTCTAACTTCTTGTAGGAGAGTAGGATCTGCCTCTTATGTTGCCCCCACTTTTTTTCTGATGTTTACACTGGTTTCTGGCTATAGTCTGGCTGGGACCCTGCCAATCAGGGCCCCAGCCTCTCTGTTCTCTCTAAACGATTTGGAGTGCACTCTAGGTGCACTAGTGATTGGATACTGTGGTACCTTATGAGTCCCTAGTATATGGTACCTTGGGTACCAAGGGCATAGGTACTTCACAGGCCTACCAGGGGCTGAAGCATGTATTATGCCACCCCTGGGAAGCAGACTAAATCTGACACCACAGGCCTGCTACTGCAGCCTGGGTGAGGAAGTGCTAGCACCCCTCACTGAGATATAGGTCCCCTATATCTCTCCTGCACACACATTGAGACTTATCAGTCACCCCTAAAGCAGGCCCTATCAATCCTGAGGGCAGGGTGCTTAGTTTCCATGTGAGGGGGTGCCTCTGCCTGAGCAGGGCCCCTCTGCAGCTCTCAGAGTCCATTCTCTGGGGCTGTTTGTGGATGCGGTTAAACCATATACTTTTAAGTGCATTATATCCTCGCGGTAGAATGCTAACTTTGGAATGGCTGCATCGAAACATGTCGTGTTTGGTGTCAAACATCTTGGAATACTACCCCCCGCCAGTCCTGGCGGCGGGGGTAGCATTCCACCCTTCTAGAGGGATAGACATGTACCTACTGTGGAAACGCGGTAGAATCCTGCAGAGCCCTGGCATCACAAAATGGATGCCACCAGTCACAGACACTGGGCTGCCCTCCTGCTGATGACCAACACTTGCAGTGGAGGAAGCCCAACAATAGATATCCTGTCCCAAGGGGGTGTGACCACCTTCCAGACAGGGTTTAGTGTATTGGGGCTGGGTGGGTGCACTCTTAGAGTGCTTTGAAGTCCTGCACTGGGGGAGCAGAAGGCTCCTCTGTGCATACCCCAGTTCAAACCGGCTCAGGGGCTACCTGCCCCTGCCCTGGTGCAAAACTGGACAAAGGGAAGTGGGTGTAGCCACCCACTCCCCTGACCCTCCCATAGGTAGGGTCATAGAGCTAGTCCCTCCCTTTCTTTTAGTATAAGAGGGGGAACCTGTGCATTGCAAACTAGATTTCCCTGGACGACGCTCTGAAGAAGAATCCCGGACCTTCGACGTTCCACTACCTTTGGAAGACTGAAGAATCTCCCTTGGAGTCAAAGAGTGACTCCCCTGCTTGGCAGGCACCAAAAACTACAAACGATGGTCGCAAACTACACCGCTCCCACCGGAGTCCGAAGTCCCTGCAGCCCAAGAAGTAAATTTTCTGACTTCTCAAAGGCCATCGTGAGTCCCCAGCGAAGCTGAGGCCAGTGGACCCCAAGAGTGACGAGGAACCGTGACCCCTGGGTACCGTGCACTATTGTCAAGTGCAACCCCTTCACAACGTTCCACGAACTTGTGCTTTGGACCACGTGTGGTCCTAGCCTCCAGCAGGAATCCCTCCGAAGATCAGAGGCCTACCACGTTCCGAGTGACTGTGGGCCCCTGTTGAGCGAATCCTCCCAAGGCATCTTCGCAATCCCTTGCCAGCTGGCTTGTGGGTCCCTAGAAGACTTTCTAAAGAAACCAAAGGGCTCCTCTGGTTGCTCTAGGCCTGCCCTGACTTACCCTTGCTGGGTGAGTCCCACAGACCTTGCTGGTCTGCGCCATTGCCTCTTTACACTTTCCCCAAGACTTGCTGTTAGCAAGGCTTGTTGGCTCCAATCGAGTCGCCGATACCGTAGTAAGCTGCAGACATCGTGGGACACGCCGAATCCAGCTCCTGGTCATCGTCGACACCTCCTGGACCTCGTGGCTGAAGAGTCAAGGCACCCGCAAATGACCTGAATCTTGCGACGACGGTGGGCATCCATCTTCCTTGCCCCGAGTCACTGCCAAGTGACTTTGAACACTGTCCCCTCTGCTTTCAGGTCTTCCATCTTCTGAATCCAGGCTTGGATTCCTCCGGACACTTCTCCTGTCGCCGCAAGCAGCAAGTCTTCACTGGCTCCCATTGAAAACGACGCCGCGACCCGACACCAAAGAACACCTATGCACCCGGCTCCCCTGGGTGAGGTAACTTCAGCACTACGGTGCTCCTGTGGGTGTGGGCCCTAGAACTACTTACCCTGTAAGTGACTTGCTTGTAGCTTCCCTAGAAGTGCCCTAAAACTCTTATTTTCTAAGTGCGACAATTGCGCTGACTCGTACAGGGTTCGCGTCTGTGTTAGACACAGCGCGTCCATCTCCTTTTGTAACACTATCTAGAACTGTGTCCTTCGACTCGTACTGAGTCCGATCGGTGTTCGCCTCGAACACACAAGGGGCCTGTAACATTGAGATCTCCATTGCGCTGACTCGCACAAGGTTCGCGTCTGTGTTAGACACAGCGCGTCCATCTCCCTTGCAACTCTATCTGTAACCGCGTCCTTCGACTCGTACAAGGACCGATCGGTGTGTTCGCCTCGAACACGCAAGGGACCTTTAACATTGAAATCTCAATCGCGTCTGTGCGCATAGACTCGTACAGGACTCGCACCGGTGCCAGGACACCGCGTCCGTCCCCTGTGGGTCTCCTACAACTACCTGGGGTGGTTCTTGGGGGTCCCTCGATTCTAGATGCCCTAGACCTAGGTCTAGCCAAACTAAGATTGTGATATTCGATTGTGCTAAACTTATTTTGATAACATTTGACTTGTACATATGTTCCTGACTTCTAATCTCATAAAGAGATTAGTAGAGAGTGTTTATTAATAAATACATATATATTTGATATATATACCTGTGTGGTGTCTTTTCATTTGGTGATTCAAGAGATTGTGTGGTAAAACAAGCTGCTTTACATTCCTTCAAGACTTAGCCTGAAGGCTGCTCTCCACAGCTACCACTAGGATAGCTTTCTATAAAGGTTGTCTTAAACCTATCTACCAGAAGAGTCGAATTGTTCTGGTGCAAGGTGTCCACTTTAATTAGTGAACAGCATATACCAGGCCAACTTCTCACACTTCTCTACAGGATACAGCTATGGAAACACTTAGCCTAGATAACAACTATCCACCCAGTCGGATGGTAACTGGAAATAAGCATTGGTCCCGCATATATAATACACTCCAGGAACTGCAGGTTTCCCTCCCAGCAAAATTGTACTCATTTTTAACTTTTATCGCCTCTACCACTTGCTCCACCCCATCTCTCGTGGATTTTTAAACTATAATTTTGACCTTATGAAACAAAACTTTCCCTCCTTTAACATGTCCAGACTTAACCTAGGATGTACTCCTACAGCCTTCAACTCCTGTTCTTCCTTTTCCCATTTTGTAGCCTCCCTTTTCGCTGAGAACTTCACAATCTGTCCCCTTCATGCCTTTAATTTTTCCATAAAATGTGTGTCCTCCCTAACCATCTTACAAGTAAAATTCCCCTTGTAATAAGGCAACAGTGTGTCCCCACGCAAGAAGTACCCCCATTCATTTACCCTTGCAAAGGCTACATACGAGACCAATGCTCTAAACATAGTCACCTTATACATCAACTTGTCAACATTCAAAAAATGATAATCAAAAACACCTTGTCTATAAAAACAAACTAGTTATTATACTTCAAGTTATAGAATATGTTAGTGGAATATGGTGATAATTCATGCCATCAGCAATAGATGATGGCAAATAAAATATATATATAGCATCCCTTAGCATCTAATACCTGCAAATAACCATGCAACAACATAAAGAAAATGTTCTTGGAATAATTTCCTTCAGTCACTTTACTATGCAAAAGCTCTAAATTAAACTCTTGCTGGCCTTCTATATCATTTAAATGTTGTAGCTCTTCTGCAGAGAAAGGGGTAGGTGTAGTTTCAGGAACAGCTGGCATGCATCCTGGAATGCATCTGGAATGCATTCCTCAGACACAGAAATTCTCTGTCTCTCTCCTCACTTTAGCCACTTTTTGTTTGTTGCCCCCCTCTGGTCCCACTGCTTGTACCTTCTCCAAGCTCAGAATCTGGCTTACAACTTCTTCATTTTGGGTCACTGTGGATACTCGTTCACATTCACCACAGGCCCAGCACTTGTCTTGGGTTGACTTGGAGACACCCGAGTGCTCGCTTTGTCTTCTCTCTCTGAGCTTTCTGGTTGCACCAAGTTTGGCCTCTGCTCATCAGTGGTCGTTGTCACCACCGCTTGACCAGCCTGTCTCATTCTCTGAATATATGAGGCATGTATCCAATTCAGAAGACCTTTGCATTTAACAGCAGTGCTTGCGACCACAATTACTTAGTAGTGCCCACACCATCTGGGATCCAGGCAAGAGTTCGTCACATGCTTCTTCACCAAATGCCACTCCCCAGGACTGAGGTCATGGCTCTGCTCCTATCTTGGAAGTGGAGTTGCCAATTTAACCTGGTGAGAGACAGAACACACCACGTCAGCTAGTCCCTTGTAGTAATTGAGAACCATGTCATCTATAATATTCACAAGTGCGGTTCAGGCACAGCAGATAATCTAATGGCGCTGCATACGAGTATTTCATGCAGGAACAAGCATGTCCTCCGATTTGGAATGCTTCTCTTACTCATCAGCACCAATGGAAGAGCATTGAGCCACTTTAGATACGTGGACATGGTCACCTTAGCAAGATGGGATTTCAGCATCCCATGTATCTGTTCCACAATACCTGAAGCCTAGGGACAGTAGCTACAGTGGAATCTCTGGGTCCACATGCAGCGCTGCACACAAAATTTCCATCACCTTACTCTTGAAGTGTCTGCCACGATCTGATTCAAGAGAAATTGAAATCCCTAAATTAGGGAATAACTCTCTAATCAACAGTTTGGCCAAAGTAAGACTGTCATTCCTGCTAGTCAGGTATGGCTCCACCCATTGGGAAAAGAGACAAACCACCACCAAAATGTAATGGAGCCCATTAAACATAGCTTCTCAACAAAGTCAAGATGCATACGGTTAAAAGGACCACCCGACCTTCCTATATATGACTGGCAAGAACTGGGGTCCTCTGCCTGCATTAAGCTGTTGTCACACAACGCATCTATAACAGAATTTAGCCGCAACTCCACAGGACCTGGGGTTAAACCAATATGTACAAAAGAGATGAACCACAGCATCTCGGCCAATGTGGGTAGCACCATGGAAGTAACATGCTATGGGGGACACCATGCTGTTAGGCAACACTGGACGAGCATCAAAGGAAACCCAAACCTCATCCTTATTCGTAGTGCACCATACACTGACCCATCTCTTCTTTTCACATTTGGGTGCCTCTCCCTGCAATCTTTTCACCTCTTCCCACATATCAGCAATGGTGAGGCAGAAGACCCATGGACGTGTCATGCTCGGACTCATTTGAGTAATCTTCATTGAAGGCGCAAGACCCAAGAGCACAATATCTGGTGATCTCATCCGTGTACCTAAACCCTGTGGTTACGAAATAATTTCCACTCTTGTGTGCTGCACACTTCCCAGCAGCCACCTTGACCGGCTTTGGAATGCCTCCAGCAGTTCCATGATAGAGTGCCCATTAAAGATGCGGGAGCCAGACGAAACCCCATTGGGACTACAACTGCCTGAAGTCATGGACCACTGTAAATGTTTACTCTTAGATTGTCAGAGACACAGCAGGCTCTGGTAAGAGCAATAAGTTCAGCCACTGGAGACAATGTTACATTGCACATAGAGGAGGCTTCCACTACACCCCTCTAATGTGCAAAAAGCATAGGCTGCTTTCAAACCCCTCTCTCATCTCTCAAGCAAGAGACACCAAAAACAGCATATAATCGGGCTCTTCGAGTCAGGCATCTTGAACATCAGGTCTTGGCTTGGTACACAACTTGGTAACATCCAGGCAGTCATTGTCTATCCTGTCTTCATCCCCATCATCAACTAGCAATCGTAACAGTGTAGCTGGATTAAGACATGAGCATCTTTTCAGTTGTATGTTCTCCGCAGCAAGTATGACCTATTCATATATTGGTGTGTCTACTGTTGGTCATGTGTTGAGTTCGAGTGCGGGTGAGCACATATGCATCAGTATTTCTGACACATCCACGGGTCCTTGCGCCATGGAGCCCCGTATTGTAAATACGGTGCATCCATGGCGTTGTAAGGATTTTTGCCTCGGGCGCAAGTAATTTTGATGCATCGATGCATTACCATAGCGATGCGTCATTTCTTGTAAATAAGGCCCTTGGTTTCGAGCCAGAACGCAAAGAGGAACTGGCTTTCCTTATGCAGTGGGATGGAAAAGAACGCTTGGCATAGGTCTATGACTGTGAACCACTCACCATCAAAAGGGATCTGGAACAGTATTACAGCTGGATTCGGTACCACAGGGCTACCTGGGACAATTAAATTATTAATTTTTTTTTAGGGCCTTCACGACTCGCCATTTCAGATTTGATTTTTGTATCCCCATGATCGGGGAGTTACAGGGACTCCATAGAATCTCCTTTAAAATGCCCTTCTCTCACCTGGATTCAATTATGGGGGTAACTCCAGCCACCGCCTCGAGTGAGAGGTTGTATTGGTGCATTTGAGGGAACTCTGTACCTTATTTAATTCTAATCTTTACAGACAAAACACCTTCAATCAGCCCAATATCTTTGCCAGAGAATTGCCAAACTTACTCTTTCACAGAGTCTTTCAAATTGGGTGCCAAATCTTCGTTCGTCAAAACAGGAAATAGCCCAACAATGGGCTTCTGAGTACTCCATTTAAAATCTGCATCCTCGTAATGTGTTTGGAGCTCAACACCATTTGGTGTACAATATCTCACACAGTTGAGCTTACACAGCAAATCTCTCCCTAACAGACTCACAGGGCTTGAATCTTGGACTGCAAATTGGTGGTCTTCTTTAAAGGGACCAAACTTAACAAGAACTTTAGCTGAAACAGGCTTGACTATCTACTTATTGGCAACGCCTACAACTTGGATTTACTTTCTCAAGAGAGGTAGATTTGGGACTTCCACTGTATGCACAGTAGAACTGTAGAATAAGTGTTGATGAGAGAGGACACAGGGTGGCAATTCTTCTCTCTTTCCACATATGGACCACTCTGGTCTACCTCTAAGGTTGCACAAGTATGCAATCCTCCCCTGCTGTCAGGCACTCGTCATTGTGATTGATCTGACCACGGGTCTTCAAAGATGTTGAAGACTGGGAGCTGTTGGAAGGTATTTATATTCTGAAACAAATTCTATGGGCCCCTGGGATTCGGATTGGCATTACACCTCTGGGTATTCAGATTATTCTGCATTGTGGGCGCTTGGGGGGATATTAGGATTAGGAGGCCTCGACATTTGCATATTTGGAACCATTGCAACATTTGCGTTAGGCCCATAGTTCCAAACTGTACTCAGTTGAGATTTGAATGGCACTCATGTTTCCAATGGCCCAACTTGTTACAAAAGTGTCACGATGTAGTTTTCTTTAACATAGCTATGTCCATTCCTGAATTAGGGTCAACAGGCATGCCTCGTCCTCGACCGAGTGGGACACCACTCCCACCCTGCATCATCTGCCCACCACTTTGAAACGCAACTCCTTCCATTCCATTACCTCCACTGGAACCATGGATAGAATTTGCTATGTATGGACTCTTCTAAAACCCTATTTGAGCCAACTTCCTCGGAGCCTACATAAATTTCTCCATAATCCTCTTCTGTCTGTCTGTCTTCCAAATCATCACTGCATACTTTGCGTAACTCGGGATTTCATCTAAATGCTTGGCTTTCCATAAATCACATTTTGCTGGACATGTGAACTAATCTCTTGGCACAAACCAAGAACCAAATAAGACACAAAATTGCTAAAATCACCACACTGGGATTTTCAATGCCATTATGCTGACGGAAAACCTGCACACGCCTTTCATAAGAGGCATGCACTGACTCCTTAGATTCCTGAGTTGTTATTGAGATTTTCAACCTATCAATCTCTTTCTAGTGAACCTTAGTCTTTAATATTATACTGATTATACTTCTCCATGACCACTGCAGAGGGAGCATGAGTTTGAGCATTCCTCAGCGGTTCAGCATTCGGCCATTGCACAGACACTTTACATTTAGCCCATAGGTCAGCCTGGATCACAGTGTCAAAGAAGGTATTTAAATCCTCCCACAACACCTTTGACATTTTCACAATTCTTTCAACCTGTGTTTACCACTGATCAGGACTTTCCCTCAATTTCAGAAAATTATTTATAAACTTGGAAAGATCACCTCGACTCTAGGGCACATGCACATAAACTCCTCCATGTATCTCTCTCAAAGGAAAATTTCTAGCTTCTGGCTTCACCTATACTACTGGCCTCTTTCTCTGGTCCTCATGTATCCTCTAATTTCTTCTTTATCCTCTCCTTCTGGGCCCACCTATCCCTAAACATCTAGGTGTTACTCCACAGTTGAATGTTACTAATCAGTTCTCTCAGTTGCAGCTTTAACCTAGGGATTCACATGTTCTTAAGAGCATCTTTGGTCATGAACGTCCTAAAGTTCTTCCTCAGAGTTGTGCTTTAGAAAAGGTCTTCAAGGGCCTTATGAGTCATACTACTACGTTTGGCAGGTTCCACGTACAGGAATAAGAGCTCATCTTCACTGTACCTATCTATGAATCCCAAGTCAAGGGTTCCCTTGATGACTTCCTCTAATTCTACTTTCACGCTTACCACATCTATCATTCTGGAAGGGGTGTCCATCTCTGATGACCCTGTCTTGGGGCCTTCAATCTCAATAGTCGACATACTCACAATGGGAGTGGCATTTCAGACTCATGCCCCTCTTGTTCTTCCTTCCTTCCTGGTTTCTCGCTTGGCAGTACAGGGTACATCCTCACTTCCTCTATGACATCTTTCCTCCATGCTTGCTGTTTAGCATCCCACTTCGCCTTCGCCCATCGTTTAACTGTCCTTTTAGCCCTATTCTGATATTTCTCTTTCTCTCTGGCATTTGCAGCATGCTCCCATGCATTCAAGGCTTCATAGTGGGCTAGCTTAGGAGGGGGATTCATTTCATATAGCCCCCACCCCAATTTCTCAGTTATTCTCAGATTAAAGGTACCATGGGGAGGAAACTGCAGGGACCCTTCATTTGCAGTGATCTTATTCCATTGTTTAAGCCAAACACACATGTGTGAACCAATATTGGCCATTATATAATGACCAAGTATTCCGTCAGGTGGGGCCTTCATGGACAGAAATTCTAACATCATCACTAAACAAACCCCGTCATTTCTCGAAAAAGGTCATCTTTACCCAATGTTGGGCCCAATACAAAATCAATCAAGGATCAATTGAAATAGCCGGCAGTTCTCAGCAAATTATGAAGCAACCTGAAACAACACTTGCTCCCAATCACAGCGCAACACCATAAACTCTCGACTCACAGAGTGGTACCCTCTGATGTAGCAACCAATTCCATCACAGCACACACACCAACAGACCAATACCAGTATAGCACCTTGTGATGCCACTCACAGCACCCTGCAGCAGCTTTCTCTCCACAGCGCGACGTTACTACACACACAAAGTGAAATCTCGACCAGCGGGAAATCACCTTGACTAGTGCATTTCCTACTCTGCGCACAAAAATTAACTAAACACCAATCTTCATTAATGCAATCTCAAAATAGCCGTTAATAGTCCCTAGCTCAATGTGTGGCTGATAGCGCTTCATGATCCAAATACAAATCTTAACAGAAAGGATACAACATGAATTACTTCAGTGTTTTTTCCCAGAACATTTTACTGAAAGTTTTTCCAAAAGATGCAGAGTAAACAAGAAACCAGAAATGTGTAAATTATACACAGTAATTGCCTAATCGTCGAAACAGTAGAAGCCACTAAATATGACATTGAGCATCATAGCATGAGATGATCAACCAAGCAAATATGTATATCATATTAGTTGTAAAACTAAAGTGTACAGGTAGTCCATTAACAAATAATTGAATGCAAAGCACATTCATAATAACCACTCAGTGAATTAGATAGCAGGGAAAAGAAATAGAATAGGATAGGGGAAAGACAGAGAGACAATAAAGAAAAGAGAAAAGACAGAAGACCATGGGGTTGCAAGTGAGAGAGAAAGGAGCATAAATGACAGAACTGAGCCCTTTAAACAGTACTGTATGAGGGTCATATCGAATGTAAGATAAAGGAGTTGAGAGCGCTACATAGGTTCCACAAGACTCCGGGACTGCAAAGCGCCATCAGTTGTGTGGAATGAGTACTTCTAAGAAAAGTGACTGAGGCCCACTAAGTATGGTATGAAGCATACTTAAAATCTTTCCAGTCAAGGAGGATAACCTTCGAAGCTATAGTCAGTAAAAGGTCCAGGAGGGCCAGATCCGATTCTGAAATTGAAGGAGTACTATTAGAGGCATAAAGACCAAGGGTTATCATGTCGGGATCCTAAACCATGTTTGTATGGAATATTTTACACAATTGAGTCTGGAAATCATTATGATAGGTTTATAACTATTCACAATCAAAAAACATATGTTCTCTATCACCACGCCTGTTCTTGCAGGACCATTAAGTATCAGAGTTCCCTAGATGTAAATTTAAAGAGTTTAGAGGGGGTCCAGTAAAGTTGATGGACTGAGAAAAATGTTGTTTGAGTTAGAGATGGGATTAGCTTGTTTCTTAGCAAATGTGAGCATATCTTCTTCCAAGTTGGAGGATTTGGAAAGACAGAATTACGAATATGAAAATAGTTGATCCATTTAGATTGGACCAGAAGGGAAGAGATATTGATAGATAACAGTAACAGATTATATATTTTAGAGGCCGTGTGTCCTGAATGGAGACACACAGACAGGAAGTTTTTAAGGGCTGGTGGCCTTGAAGGGCCCAGTTTAGAAATGTTTGTTTTCAAGTTTAAAAACTTATAGAGGTCTAAGTCAGGCTTCTATCCAATTGGAATTACTTCAGTGTTTATCCCAGGATCTTAGACTTTAACCAGTCCGTTAACCAAATTTCAGCTCTTAAGCAACAAGTGTGTTTCTTTTCATAAGCTCAGGCAATATACAAAACATGGCACCCTCATGAAATCAAAATGGACACCACACCACGCAACTCTCATAACTCAACAAAATTGCAAACACTGCTAAGCACACCAAAATGTTCAAGACACATGACTAACCCTGGGCAAAGCACTACGCTACGCTACGCTCGCGTAGTTTGCGAAGTTTGCGCTACTTCGCACAACGCGAATTGCACGTAGCACAGTGCAAACACGCGTAGCGTAGCGTAGTGCAGCGGTCATTTTGCTTGCTCGCGGTCCTCAACGTCAAGTTGGCGACCGCGAGCAAGCAAAATGACATCCCGGCGAGACTTTTTCTCGTTCGCGATCAGCAACATCAAGTTGCCGATCGCGAGCGTGGAAAATAAACCTCCCGGCGAGATTCTCAATGCGGGGAGGTCAGGTTTCTCATTGCGAGTGGTCGCGTATGCTCGCGACCGCTCGCGAAGAGAAACTACCAGTCCGCGTTGAGAAAGCTGCCGCTCGAGTAAAAATGTACTCGAGCGGCAGTAAAAGACAGCTCGCACTGTGCAAGATGCCGTTTTCAATGATTGCACAGTGCGGACAAGCATCTGGCACTGTGCAATCATTGCGAACAGTGCACTACGCAGTTCGCGTAGTGCTACGCGTAGCTCGCGTAGTGCGAACTGCACTTTGCGTAGCTTCGCGTAGCGCTACTTCGCGAACTACGCCCAGGCTTACA
Source organism: Calotriton arnoldi (assembly GCA_963921515.1). Taxonomy (NCBI): domain Eukaryota; kingdom Metazoa; phylum Chordata; class Amphibia; order Caudata; family Salamandridae; genus Calotriton; species Calotriton arnoldi. Next base: position 336,271 of record CAWUFW010004151.1, read on the forward strand.
CATGACCTTATTATAGTCATACTCCTAGGACAATGCAACCGCTAGGGAACCATGGAACATCGGCAATTCTCCAAACTGGACCATTGGAAACTCAAGACATGGATTGGGCTGGGGCAGATTCAGACAGATTTTGGGGCAAACTCTAACTATCTATGCCACAGTAAGAACCATCCTTTGCTATCAGATTTGATAGCAGGCAAGATAAGGATGGTATTTTCATTGCGTTAACTTGGCGCAAACGCTGAATGCTTCTAAGTCCATTCAAGAGATCTTTGTCTTGAACTGAGGCTGAAATAACAAATTCATTAACATTGCATTGGCAGTGAAGTAGATATTGCCCTACAGTAACCAAAGAGAGAAATGTTTGTAAACTATGAGGGTTTATTAGCAAATTAATAAAGTTACAATCTTAATCAAATCAATTAGTCAATAAATCACCTGAATACGGCATGCATAAATATGATCCAAGTAATTCAATTTAGTGAAGGTGACCATTGCATTATTAAAGGCAACATATGCAAATCAAAGTAGCTTCCTGTTTCCATGAAGGAAACTCCTAATACTGAACTAAGGCTGTGGGCAAGCCAAGGAAATTCATAAGCAGCAGGTGTCACCAAATAAAGCATTGTAGAGAAAGCAGATAAAGGTTCTGATTAGAATGAAAAGAAATGTACTCACTCTTGAGAGTATCTCTATGACCTGGAGAATAAGGAGCCTTGGTCTCAAGACAAAGGAAAGGTGTCCGCTTGTGAAGGTGGATAAGGGCAAGTGATCTATCTAACAAGCTTCACACAGTTAAAACAACTGTTCAAATGATGCAGTCTTCAGGTTGCCAAAGACAGGAACCAATCCAAACCCAGTGTTTTCTCCGTACTTGGTGCCAACCTCCTTCTCACGGATAATAAAATGCCATATTCTTCTCCCAGTGCAACCTTCTCCATATCTCACAAAGAAATATTCACATCCTCAGTTTCATCCGCTGCAGGTGTTGCAGTTACTGTCCAAAGCAAAGAATTGCTGCCCTACGACCTTCAAATGTAAGCTAGCAAAGATTACCATTTCAAATGAGCACACAGTGACTTTGAGGTCTGAAACAGAAAAGTATTATACACAACAACTAGAAATACAATGGTTATTTCAAGATGGAGTGAGGCACCTAGGCCCACTCATGTCAGCCTTTAATACACATAGGCCAACTAAAGGCAATTCCAAACCAGATTTATTTAATGTACTATATCTAAATACAGAATAACATGTAAAATAAGGTATAGAACAACATGTGAAATGGAGGAATAAATCAGATGTATGTGATGTGTAAATCATGTAAATCACTCACTTTCCTAAACAGAAGAGTAAAATAATGTCTGCGCACAAATATTTGTTTAAACATGCAGGAAATTAGCATATTATTAAGCGCAATAAATATGATTGTTACTTTTTGCCTTCAACTTCGTTCAAAAACGATGCAAACTGGTGTAAGTTCTGTCTCTATCCAGACAAGAAATCTCAAAAACTCCATTTCTCCAGTAACCAGATGAAATGACAATCATCTGGAATTGAGGAGAACATTTAGAACTTGGATCCTCCGTTCACATAATCTCATGACACATATGACCATGGACATATGTAAAAGAAATGGGTATGCATGAACAATCTGTTCTAACACGTTCTGCAACACTGCATGCTTATGTGCAGTGACTTCTGAAGCACCATGTATGAAGCATGTCTATGAATCTCACACGCCTCACCCAATACCTCCCACATGGCACAAGCTATATTCAACATTCTATCAACCGTACGTTCCAAAATGGCGCCTGGGGAGCCTGTTGTAAATTGGAGCGGCTTGTGGCCTTGTCAGAGGTGCCCAAAGTAAATGTCTATCACCAAATGTCAAAGATATGTCCTGTGATTAATGCGCATGTTTTATGTAGAACAGAAATAAAGAAATGGAAAATCATATGTATATTTAAAAATAAACACATCCTAAATCCTTTGTTACCCGCTCAAATTATACCATCCTTCTCTGTGTTTTGTGACATCTGTATATAAAGAAGAGGAACGCTGCCACACATGAACAAAGCACTCGGATGTGCAGACAGCTTCATGTGCGCGAATGTCTGATATTGTTTCTGAATAACGAGCTGTCAGCCCGACAGGAGGCTCCCATTTGCTTTGACATCAAACTGCCTGATCTGTAAAGGCGCACGGCAGACACGTTTACCCCCGACCCCTCCCTCTGTGCACCCGCCTGCCTGCCCCCACCGCATCGACTGAACCTTTTCAATGTCGCTTGTCATCTGCCTGGCTCCTATCTCAGCTGCAGTCACACACTCAATGGGATTTTCTGCAAAAATGCACATAATGTTGGATATCTCACCAGTTCTTCCTCATAACTAGATTATTATTGAATATGAACAGATTTCCAAACCATTAAATTGACGTTCTGCTTCCCCCTGGGGTAACTGCGGCTCATTCTGGCATAATGCTGTATAAATCTGCTTCAAGTACCCAGTTATCCTGCTGGACCAGCCCGGTCATTACCCTGACAGCTGCGTGCAGTGCATTCTGTTGGGAGTGGGATGACGCTCAACCGCACATTACCTGTCAGCCTTCCACCTAAAGAGAGCGGTGGCAAAACATAGACTCCCACAGCCCCCGCGGTGCAGGGGGGCTCCCGAGCTCCAGGGCCCCCCTCAGCACAGTAGCCTGGCCTGTGAGCTACTGACTGTCTACGGGGGGAAGGGGGTCCGTGTACTTTGCAGGGGGCCCCCCTCAAGTTTCGTTACGCCACTGAAAGAAAGTAGGATGTGGGTTTGGTTGATTTACTCAGCATTCCGTTGATGGGTATACTCAGAAGTGGGTCCCTTGCTCGCTGTGCCACTGGATTCAAGCTAGCCTGGCTGATGAGGTGTGAAACGCCGAAACCGATCCCAGGATTCTTGTTTCCGGTTCAGTGAGGACCCAGCTTGGCAGTTCAGGCTGGACTGTTCCCATGAGGAGCAGGGTCAAAACTGATTTGCATATGGCTGGGTCTAAACTCGGGTGGCATAATGAGCAAAAGAACAATGGATTTAACCAAGGTCTTTTGACTGGGGGTGAATGTTTGATTTACTTAGCATTCTGTACATCATTTGTTGCTGTTGCACTTTTCGGCCTGAGGGGGGATGGGTATATCCAGACTTGGGTTCACGTTAGCCTGGCTGATAAGGGGTGAAACCCTGAAACCGTACCCTGGATGTTTGTTTCCGGTCCCGTGAGGACCCGCCTTGGCAGTTCAAGCTGGACTGTTCCCATGAGGAGCAGAGTCAAGATTGATTTGCATATGTCTGGGTTCAAACCAGAGTGGCGTAATGAGCTGAAGAACTATGGATGTAACCAAGATCTTTTGACTGGGGATGAATGTTTGATTTACTCAGCATTCCGTCCATCATTTGTTGCTGTAGCACTTTTTGCCCTAGGTGGGACGGGTATGCCCAGACGTGGGTCCCTTGCTTGCTGTGCCACTGGATTCAAGCTAGTCTGGCTGATGAGGGGTGAAACCCCAAAATCAGTCCCTGGATGCTTGTTTCTGGTCCAGTGAGGACCTGGCTTGGCAGTTCGGGCTGGACTGTTCCCACGAGGAACAGGGTCAAGACTGATTTACTTATGGCGGGGTCCAAACTGGAGTGGCATAGTGAGCAAAAGAACAATGGATTTTACCCAGATCTTTTGACTGGGGGTGAATGTTTGATTTACTTTACATTCCGTTCATCATTTGTTGCTGGCACACTTTTCGCCCTAAGTGGGGTGGGTATGCCCAGACGTGGGTCCCTTTGTTGCTGTGCCACCGGTTTAATGCTAGACTGGCTCATGAGGGGTGAAACCCTGAAACCGGTCCCTGGATGTTTGTTTCCGGTCCAGGGAGGACCCGGCTTGGCAGTTCAAGCTGGACTGTTCCCATGAGGAGCAGAGTCAAGATTGATTTGCATATGGCTGGGTCCAAACTGGGGTGGTGCAGTGAGCAAAAGAACAATGGATTTTACCCAGATCTTTTGACTGGGGGTGAATGTTTGATTTACTCAGCATTCCGTCCATCATTTGTTGTTGTGGGACTTTTCGCCCTTAGTGGGATAGGTATGCCCAGACGTGGGTCCCTTGCTAGCTGTGCCACTGGATTCAAGCTAGTCTGGCTGATTAGGGGTGAAACCCTGAAACCGGTCCCAGGATGCTTGTTTCTGGTCTAGTGAGGAACCGGCTTGGCAGTTCGGGCTGGACTGTTCCCATAAGGAGCAGGGTCAAGACTGATTTGCATATGGCGGGGTCCAAACTGGGGTGGCGTAGTAAGCAAAAGAACAATGGATTTAAACCAGATCTTTTGACTGGGGGTGAATGTTTGATTTACTTAGCATTCCACCCATCATTTGTTGCTGTAGCACCTTTCGCCCTAAGTGGGATGGGTAGGCCCAGACATGGGTCCCTTGCTTGCTGTGCCACTGGATTCAAGCTACCCTTGCTGATGAGGAGTGAAACCCCGAAACCCGTCCCAGGATGCTTGTTTCCGGTCCAGTGAGGACCCAGCTTGGCAGTTCGGGCTGGACTGGTCCCATGAGGAGCAGGGTGAAGACTGATTTGCATATGGCTGGGTCCAAACTGGGGTGACGTAGTGAGCAAAAGAATGATGGACTTAACCCAGATCTTTTGACTGGGGGTGAGTGTTTGATTTACTCAGCATTCCGTCCATCATTTGGTGCTATAGCATCCACCAACCCTCAGCAAGTGCAGTATCGCGGATCTCTGCACCTAACAATAAAGGGCCTTCTCAATATAGTGTGCCATCACTCCATCAACTGCAATCTTAGGCACAGACTTCTTTCCTTTTGGAATCACTACAGTCCAGAAGCAAATCTTCACTGGTCACTAGAGGTCGTCCCTACTTTTAATGACTATTGTAAGAGATGATGCAAAATTTGAGTGACAAGTGCAATATTGAGAAGATCTGACAGACGGATAAAGCTGTCTCTGCCAGACCAACTGTAAAACATCTATGCCACAGAGGGATATACAGTATTTATTGTATCTCATAGATACAGCGCATACCTGCCCTTTTGTTTTCACGTAGGGCAGCGCAGCAAGATTCCTTGCGGTGCTGTCCTACGTCAAAACCTCATAAATGAGGCCCTATGTCTTTGTGACATGTCTCACTACTGTCCTTTATTTCCTGTGATTTAGCACTATGACCTGCCATGCACCAACATAGGCACCCTTGCACCATGGCACAGGGGTGCCTGTGTTTGCACATGGCAGCCAATTGTGCACAGCCGCAGGGGAAAGCACAGGGATGCAACATATTGTTCTACATATGACCCCTCCCTGTGCTTTGAACGTGATGCAGTGCAGCACAGTCACATGGCTTGCGGTGCAGCGCTGCATCACTTTCTTTTAAATGCAGCCCATTGTATTCAGATCCTTGTAGATCTGGTTATTCATGTTGTACATTCAACAACAGGAGGCAGTTTACCAAGTGGTAAACACGGCAGGTAGGTACATGACAGAACTTGATTGGACTGTGCAATGTGTGATTGGCCAGCGTCAGTTACTTTATGGGGGGTTACATGGAACAAGACCCAGATTCCAAACCATTAACCTGCACACAGCACACTGGAGCACAGGTACATAGCTAGCTGCAATCAACAACATGACCTTTTACTCCCATATTGCCACTTGTTGTGACTTACTGGATGACTCTTGTTGGTTCTCTTGAGCTGCACTGTCCTGAGATTCCAGCCACCAACTCCTCTGGGATTACAGCTGCCACCCGCTCCTCCAGTGCATCCAACACCTCCTGGTCTGCTGGGCTTCCTCCTCCGGTCTGCAATGCTGCCTTGAGATTTGACGCTAATTTAGCCTTTGTTCTGCGCTTATAATCGTTTCAGTGCTTCTTGCAGTCGGTAACTGGCCTCTTTGCTTGAGCAACACAGTTTATTTTCTGCACGATAGACTGCCATATCGCCTCTTTCTTCCATAGTGGCAACTTGGAGCTTACAAACAGCAGATGTTGATGATTGGTGACCTCTGTGAGCAGTATCTCGTTTTCCTCCTCACTGAAGTTTGACTTCCTCTTCCTCTTTCCCAGGCTGTCTGCGTGGGCATCTAGACTGGTATTGGGGTTGTTTGGTTGGTTCTCTTGAGTACTACAGTGTACTTCCTGCTCCATTGGTGACTCCAGTAGGGTCCCCCAAATGTTTTTTTGGTGAAATGCGTTGCTTTTTGTCATGTTTTTCCCGCTTGATGCAGTTTAAACTGTTGCGGGGTGTTCAGACTCGCGTTACGTGATGCAAGTCTGCCTTTGTCTCTTTTCTGACAGTTGCACCAATATGACTTGCGGCTATTTTGTGGCACCTACGTGATTTTTTATGATGCAGGCTCCTGCCTTACGCCATGGTCCGCCAAATTGTAAAAAATGGCGCAACCGTGGCGTTTTGCAATGTCGCACGGCAGCGCATTACATTTTGGCCCATCGCTGCGCTGCACCAGCGATGCATCACTTCTTGTAAATAAGCCCCTGTATTTGTAAGAAATTGGGTTATTAGTTGAGAGGGGTGGGAAACCCGCTCAAATAATAAACACAATCCTTGTCAGCATGAACCACAAAAGTCACTAAATAAACCTGTGCTCAACCCTCTGGTAGCATGGCACAATCGGGTAGCATGGCACAAAAGCAGTCAGGCTTAACTTAGGGGCAATGTTTAAAGTATTTATGCAGCACACACAGAGTATTAAAGTGAAAACACAATATAAGAAAAATCCAAAACCAATTTAGAAAAATAGAGTAAAACTTAATAAATACAATGACAACAGAATTACAAAAATCAAAACAGTAGAGCCAAATATATATATATTTTTTAATTTAAGGTAAAAATATCTCCAAGAAGCACAAAGTGCCACTTGGGGGTTTCTGGTCACGGTAGACTGGGGGAAAATCACAAGTTTAGGCCAACCGCGATAGAGCATGGGTCAGATACAGGGATCAGGTTAGTCCAGCTTAAGAGTTACCTTCTCTTGTCTGATGCAAAGAGTTCTGTTCATGTTGCCGGAGCCACGAGGAAGAGTCTTAAGGCACGAGGAGCAGGTTGAGCGTCTCGGACAGTCTTTGCTGTAGCACAAAGAAACTGTCATCACTGGAGCCCTGCGCTGGTTTATCGTTGTTGATGGTCACTGTTGGCGTGACATGCAGGTCCCGCTGGAGCTTTGCATTGGCGGTCATTGTGGGTGGAAATTCTTGAAGAGAAGAGCCCACTTTGCAGTCGTGAGGACCATAAAACTTCAGGATTTGCACCTTTTTTGAGGAGCAGTTCACACTGAGGCCAGCCAAGGGCCCAGGTCCTGGTGGGAACATCTTGGGGATCATGATACACTCCAGCAGAAGCTAGCAGCAGGGATCAGGCAGGTTCAGTTGGTGCTGGTCAACTGGGCAATTGCAGGGAGGCCTCTGGAAGCTTTATGTGTCCATGTAGTTCACACAGGAGGTCATCCAACTGACCCTTGTCGTCACTATGGGTAGCTTGGGCTCAAGTCAAACAGGTCCAAGCTTCCTCCTTCAGACAGCAAGGCAGTCCTTCCAAAAGCAGAGCCGTCCTGCTTGCAGACAGGCAGTTCTTCTTTTGAATTTTCCACAGGTCCAGGTGTGTTCTAATAAGATGTTTTGAAGTTCCCACTTCTATACATGGTGGGGAATTCCCTGACTTACCCCCACAACTAGTCCTGGTCAGTTCGTCCCTTTCCCCTTGTGTTGGCTCCAAACTGTCTGGGGTGATAAAGAGAAGGGTAGGCCTGTTGTCAAGTTCCTTTGTGTGTGCTGCAGGCAGGGCACTTTGCAGTGTGATCAGGGTGGGGTACAGCTCCTCCACAGCCATCTGGTCCTCTCCCCTCACTGCTGAGGTGTTAGGGGGTGGAGATTTCATGTATTAAATGGCGGTGTAGTTGGGTACTAACCTGGTTTACAAGCAGGGAGGGGGAGAGGCAGGGGTCATTTAAATTACAATTTTATTCTGTTTTAAAATGTATGTTTTAAAAACAAGTGTCTAAACATTAATGAAGTTGAAATGAACCTCTCCCCTCACACCTAGACTTCCTTTGTCTCACTGGCTGTAAGCAATACATAGCCCACAACAGCATAGCCATTTACAATCATGTGACCCAGGACACTGGCAGAAAGGCACAGTGGGTTTGGGCAGGAAAATGCCAACTTTCTAAAAGTGGTATTTTCAAAATTGTAACTTTAAATCCAACTTTACCATTAAAGAGGATTTTAAATTGCAATTCATTTTTGTGTAAAAAGCATATCTCTATCTGCTCTCAATCTGAAGTTAGCACTTCCTGATCAAAATAAGGTAATCCAGTGTTAGTCTTTGGGAGAGCTATTTTTACAACTGTGAAAAATTACTTTAGGGGTTTTTCACTGGCGGGATATGTAAAACTTAAGTACACATGCCCTACCTTTTAAATGACATGCACCCTGCCTTATGAGCCTTTAGGGCCTACCTTTGGGGTGACTTATAAATATTTGTTAGACCTGACATCCCTTAGGGTGGTCTTCCCCAAGCTTTATGCCAACTCAACTCCTGTTGCTGAAATTCGTTTTTGTTGGTTTTAGGATTCTGTGCACTTTATCACTGCTAACCAGTGCTACAGTGCTTGTACTCACTCCTTAAAACATTGTACAATTGGCCTGCACCTAATTGGCACATTTAATTTACTTATATGTTCCTAGTAAAGTTGTCCAACATGTACCCAGGGCCAGTAAATTAAAGGCTACTAACGGGAATGCAGAACCTATTGTGCTGCCCACTTAAGTAGCCCTTTAAAACATGTCTTAAGGCTGCCATTGAAGCCTGTGTGCATTTTTAAACTGCAAATTAGGCCTGGAAAAATACACCTTTTGCCAGGCCTAAACCTTCCTTTTTAAGACATGTGTCACCCCCTAAAGTAGGCCCTGGACAACCCATAGGGCAGGGTGCAGTGTATTCTAAAAGTTGAACATGCACGTTTATGTTTTACATGTCCTGGTAGTGAAAAGCTCTTTAATTAGTTTTTCACTACTGCAAGGCCTGGCCCTCCCATAGGATAGCATTGGGTGATCTTATTACCTTTGATAGGAGATAAACTTTGATAAGGAGCATGTAGGAAAGTCATGTTTATACTGACATTAATTGTAATTTAAAACACTCTTTAATGGTAACGTCGGATTTCGAGTTACCATTCTTAAAAATGACACCTTTAGAAAGTTGGCATTCCCTTGCCCTAACCATGTGGTGCCTGCAGCTTGTGTCCAGGGTCACATGACTGGGTGTAGTTTACAGTCAGCCTTTGCATATTCCTCCCAGACAGTGAGACAAAGGACATAGGTGTTGGCAGGATGGGCCATCCAGCAATGCTGGGAAGGGCAGAGCTGTTCCCTGCTCCACTTACATTTCAAAGGAGTTGCCTCAGCACGCTCACAAAGAACTTAACTCCAGTCCATTGTCACTCTAGACCCCTTAAAACCTGGGCAGGGGAGGAAGGAAATTCCATACCAGATGTAGGGGGAAGTCTAGATGTTTCTCCCACTTCAAAGCCTGGCACCGGGTATAACTATTGGACCCTCAGGCCAGCTCTTCAGTTCACTCTGGGACCTGGGGAGGACCCCCCCAAAGGACTGCCTTGTACTCCAGTGGATTGCCCTGCTCCTTGAGGCCAGCTTTATACCTCACAGGACTGCCTTGCTGCTACTAGAGGACTGCCCTGCTGCTTGAAACTTGCCTTGTACACTCAGAGGACTGCCCTGCTGCTTGAGGCCTGCCTTGCAGCTTGATCCCAGGACTACCAGAGGGACTCCAAGGGTCAGGGGGCTGAGCTCCTGCTCAGAGCTACAGGTACATAACAAGCTCCAGAGGCCCCCCTTCAACTGCCCAGCTGACCTGTTGCACTGGACCTACCTGGATCTGCAACTGGACCTGCCTGAGCCCTTGTGGCCTTTGCTGGAGTGAGTTCCTGATCCCCATGAGGTGCCTCCCCATGTCTTGGACCCTTGGATTGCTTCAGTTGAGCTCTTCCTTTGAAATAATGGAACAATCTTGAAGTTTTTGGCTCTTTGCAACCATGAACAGGCTTGTTTGTGCTGCGATTGGTCCCCCGCAACAACAACCACCAATGTGAAGCTCCGTTGACCCCAACACTTCGTGCTACAGGAACCGCCAGCGAAGACTAGCAATGCAAGATCTGCATTTTGCACTACAGCAATGACAGTCCGCGGTGGTCGCCAACGTGAAGTCCCAGCAACCACCGCCTGCGATGCCTGATAGGATCTTCGTGCTACAGCGACAAACATTGGCGACGCGAGGGCGTCTCTTAGCGCTACAGTGATGACCATCCATTACGTTCTCCTTGCGGCCTCCTCCACCAAGAACTGGACTCTTTGTGCTGGACTTTGGGAAGGTAACTTTTTCATTTGGACTAACCTGGTCGCTCTAGACCACCTGCGCTCCATCACCGTCAACCTGAAATTGTGACTTTCCCCAGGTCATGACCGTGAGTAGCACTTTGTGCTTTTAGGTGCTATACTTATCTAAATCTTTGAAAAATGCATATCTCCGGTTCTACTGATTAACTTTTTGTTCTTTTGGTGTCAAATTATTTGTTCAAATTTACTCTATTTTTCTTAATTGATGTGAGATTTTTCTTTTATTGTGTTTTCACTTCTTACAGTTTTGTGTGTTTCATAAATACTTAACACATTTGCCTCTGAGTTAAGCCTCACTAGTTTTGTGCCAAGCTACCAGAGGGTTAAGCACAGGTTAATTTAGTGACTTCTTCTGGTTCACCCTGACAGGGATTGTGGTTGTTGCTTGAGGAGGGTTTACACCCACTCAACCAAAACCCAATGTCCTACAGTATTAAAAAGTAAGGTTCAGACTTGGCAAAAGGTTTTTTTTGCCAGGTAGAAATGGCAGTTTAAAACTGCACTACAGGCTGCAGTGGTCGGCCTGAGACATGTTTCACAGGGCTACTTTAGTGGTTGGCACATTGAGTAGCATTTAATTTACTAGCATTGTGTACATGTAGTACCATATACTAGGGACCTACAAGTAGATTAAATGTACCAATCAGGTGTAGGCCAATTTTACTTTTGCTGTGTTTAAGGAAAGAGAGTACAAGCACTTTACCACTGGTTAACAGGGGAAAGTGCAGCGAGTCCTAAAAGCCTACAAAAATGGTGTTCAGCAAAGGAAGGGAGAGGACTGCAAAAATCTGAGGTGACCCTGCAGAAAGGGCCTGGTCCAACAGGATTGATCACAAGGTAGGGAAACAACACACTGTTTTAAGGCTCTGTGTTCACATCTTCCATATATTACATGCCTTTGGTAACCAGAATGCTTCAAACATCCAGACTTCTGTGGATGTCTTATTGTCTAAGAAGCAGCAGGCTTATGCAGAATAATGTACTGCATAAGACATATCGCTTAGGGGTCTTATAGATGATATGCACCAAAAGGACTTCTTCCTGTCACTACTCAAAAAATGAAACATCTGCTGTTACTAACTTGACTCACAAAACTTCTGGTCACAGCACACAAATCCTGTGCCAGTACCAGAGGAGTTGCTTTAAGCTTATGTGGTATCTCTGTGCAGTATGCAATTGACTGGCAGCCTCTATTTACATATTTATTTTTATTTTGGGCAAACTGTAAGTCAGGCCCGGCTTTAGCGCTGGTGGAGCCCCATGCGACAATAATTGTTGGCGCCTCCACCCCCATGACCTCTTCCTCGGATTCTCTCACTACCACCTACCACCGGGCAAAAGTGCCCCTCATCTCTCCGATCATAAGTTATTGCTAAACAAAGTGCACCATCTGAGGTCAACGCCCCCCTCCACAGGTCAGAACCCAGTGCGGCCACACCAGTCACACTGCCCTAAAGCCGGCCCTGCCGTAAGTAGCGTTTCTAGAACTTACTTCTCTGGGGAACTGCAGCGCAATACTCCAGTCAGACTCTCGGATTCACACAAAAGGATCAGTTCAGCATAAGGTGACTATCCACTATCCAGGGTATGGAATTCTGAAGCCTGCACTTAGAATGGAGAACAAAGGCCTGATTTAGAGTTCAGCGGGTAGGTTACTCCGTCACAAACGTGAAAGATATCCCAACCATCACATTACACTATATCCAGTGGCACTTGTAATATGGCGGACGTGATATACATCAGTCACGTTTGCGACAGAGTAACCTGTTCGCAGAACTCGAAATCATGCCCTAAATGTTTTTCGGTAAATCTCGATGTGGTACTACCATCACCAAACAGGCAACAATATTTCAGGTTTTCTGCACACAAAAGCAGAATAACCTCCAGTAATTATGTTTGGATTTTTGTGGAGCAAAGACGAGTTCTGAACCCGCCACAAGCCGATTTTACATCTGTCGACGGAACTGAGACTGTTCTCCTTTCAGTGTTTTACTATCTAAGGCTTGTATCAGATGGGGTCAGAATAAAACACCCTAATCCTGCTTGACCTTTCTGCCCTTTTCGAAAGGTCTCTCACTCCATCCTACTTGAGCAGCTTCAAGAGATTGGAGGAAGAGATGGTGCACTTAGCTGGGTCTCTTGCACCACACACAGGAAGTCTGACCACCTCCTTCAAAGCCCCTTTCAGATTTCACAGGGCTCACTACTCAACCCTCCTTGGTTTAATATTTATGTTTTTCCCCTTGCTACCCTCACCCATTCTTATTGCTTAGTTTTCTTTTCTCTGTGGATGGCACCAAGCTATCACCTGCTGGGATGGCGACAAAAATGCCTTTCTTTGATTGCATCATAAATGTATTCAAATGCATTCAGACTTAACACTGACAAGAGGAACTCTACAGCAGGCCCAAACCAGCTAAGGGTGCTCGTAGTCTGGGCTATGTGTTTGTCGTAGGCCTTACACAAAAGACTCAAGTTGATAAAGTTACCTCCACCTCCTTTTTCCTATTAAAGACGTTCAACAAAATGCTACTTTTGCTACCATATCCATTTTCTTTTCTGAAAATCACAGTCCAAACCACAAACTCCAAGGGGGAGATTTACTAAGATTTTACGCCGTGTTTGCGTCACAAAAGTGACGCAAATCGGCACAAAATCTTTTTTTCCAATTTACATTCCAGCGCTACACTTGTTTAGCGCTGGAAATAACATGAAAGTAACGCAAAGCAGCACTATCTTTGCATTATTTAGCGCCGAGGGGGTGTACCATGGGTGTAGCATGGGCGTTCCCATGCAACCACCCAAGGTTTCTGACCTAAACCCTATTTACTAAATAAAGTAGTTAGGGTTTAGAGTAGGAAAACTGTGCCCTTTTGAAGTAGTCGCAATGAGGGAGAAATGCTTTCATTCCTCCTTCCTTTTTCGACTTTGTACATGTGCTGCACTTTACAGCAAACTTAGAAAGAGGGAAAAGGGTTAAAGTCAATCTTTGCATAGGGCCTTATTTACAACAAAATGACGCAGCGCAGCGCTGCAAGCCATTTTGCTGCACTGAGCTGTGTCATTTTAAAAGCAAAGGAATGGTTCATATTTACAACAATATGATGTATCCCTGTGCTTTCCCCTGCGCTGGCACACAATTGGCTGCCGTGCACCAGTGCAGGCACATTGCAGGGATGATTGTTTTTGTGCTGGAAGGGACACCTCCCTGCACAAAAACAATCATAAGAGGATTTTTCCTCTTTCTATGTGTGCTGCAAAATGCCGCACGCATTGAAAGAGGAAAAACGAGGACAAATAAAAGTATTTCTCCTCGTTGCGCCTCCTTATGCCTTCCCTGGGGAGGCGTAGGATTCTGTTGCATCCCAATGTTGTAAATCTGGGAATGCAGCAGGATCCATGGGTGTTGCGTGGGGACACCCACAGCAATACCTATTGTACGCCCCTTTCATGCAAAGTAATGCATGAAAAAGGGCCATATTTACAAGGCCATGAAAAGCCACGCACAAGGCTTTGTGTGGCCTTGTAAATATGGGGCAGCACACTGCTCCGCCAAAGCATAAAAAAAAGCGACCCACCGGCGGCGCAAGGGGCTTGTAAATAGGCCCCATAGTATTCTGTACTGAAAGGGTACCCTTCCAGGACATAACTTATGCTAGACTCACAGAGACACCCTTGCACTATGGCGCAATGGTGTCTCTGTGGCGCACGGAAGCCAGATTTCAGCGCCGTTGCTACCGAAAGGGGAGGAGAGTGCCATATATTTCTTTAAATATGGCACTCTCCTCCTCTCTCCTTTCCATGCAGCGCAGCGCCCCATTTGCGCCTGCCGCACTGTGCTGCGTGATTATGTGATAAAACTGGCCCTTTCAGTTCGTTTTCTGGCATCACTTCATTAGCTTCCGATTGCCAAATGTGTCACTTTCGAATGTCTGTTCTTCTGCCACAAAACTATAAACAACGCTATTGCATTTTTTCGATGCCAATGATTTAATAAATATCTACCTACTCAAGATTACTATTAATCCAATTCTAATTTCCTGGTGGTAGATCAAGTATAACGTTCTCACCTCTTCCTCTCTTCTTCTACTCACTCGAAAATACCAAAAATGTAAAACCTGGCTCTTTTCCAACAATCTTAAATGATCAACATTTTAGACATACGGGTCGAATCACAAACCATTTTTGGCTGTTGCTATTACGTGGTGTAAAATTAGTGCATGGTGCGAAATTCTTTTACCACTCTAGGATGAAAGCAGATTTTTGAAGGTGGTACAGTGTGATAAGAATATTTGTACATATTCTGTAAACTGCTTTTTGTGTGGTGGTGAACTGTAGTATGTTTGTGCTATTGTCTCTATGTGCTTTTATTGTTGAGTTATGAAATGTTTATTGTGCTGAGGTTCCTTTTGGCATTTTTGTTGCGCCCTGTTATCTTTTTGTTATACTTTTATTTTGCTTTGTGTTACGCTATTGTGTAGTGTTGTGTTAATTTCTGTATGCCAACAATGCTCCTACAATTCCAGCAGAAAGAAGCATTTAGAACTGTTTAAGGTGGAAAATATAGCTGATTCAGCAAGTCAACTATGTAAAACACCAGCTAGCCCAAAACTGTGCCTGAGACCATGCCTTAAATTAGGGCTTCCAGTGCTGACCTTATGTTATGTGGCCATACATTACTGTTACCTGTTTTTGCATTGTTCTGGAGCTGGGACCAGGTCGCCTTGTTCCAGAACTGTTGCCTTGCTTTTTAAATTGATTTCATTCATTCATTCTTTCATTCATTAATTTATGTGTACAACTTAAGCCCCGGCTATTGGCAGTGCGAATCCTGCGTAGTTTTACTGGGACATATTCACAAGCCCTATCGCCACCACAGCGTCACTTTCAGTGACTTTGTGATGGCGATAGGGGCTTCGCCTTATTTACAAGGCAGCATTAAGCCACTTAATGGCTTAATGCTGCCTTGTAAATAAGGCACACTTTCACGCTGTACTTAGCGTGAAAGTGGCGGGCAGTGGGTGTTGTAGTGGGCGTTCCACCGCAACACCCATTGAGTTTGACGCTGCCCCCTATTTAAAAGGGTGGTGTAAATAGGAGGCATCACCAAAATTAAGACCAGGGAAAACCTGGTCTTAAACAGGCGGAACAAGGAGAAATGCTTGATTACTCCTCGTTTTTGCTGTTTCCATCTGTGCTGCATTGTGCAGCACACATAGAAACAGAAAATTGACTTTGATTGTTTATGTGCAGGAAAGTGTCCCTTCCTGCACGTAAGCAATCAAAAAAAAGAAATTACATTTTGCAACTTCTATGTGTGCTGCATTAACCCCTTCGCTGCTAGGCCTTTTCCCGCCTGTGCTAAGACTTTTTTGGGCTATTTGGGGTAGTTCGCGCTTAGGCCCCTGTAACTTTTTGACCACATAAGGTATCCACGCCAAATTTACGTCCTTTTCTTCCAACATCATGGGGATTCTAAAGGTACCCAGGGTTTGTGGATTACCCTGGAGGGGACCCAGAAATTAGCCAAAATACAGCTAAATTTCAGTTTTTTTGGGGAAAAATGGGAAAAAAGTGCTGCAAATGAAAGTGTCTGGGTTTTTCCCTGCAAATGGTATCAAAAAAGGGTTTGTGGGGCTGAAATCAGAATTTTCCCATCTTTTAGGGAATGACAGATTTTTGTCAGAAAACAAACATTTTTTACACAGTTTTGGCATTTTTCTGGGACAAAGCCTATTTTTGCTATTTTTTGTGCTTTCAACCTCCTTCCAGTTAATGGTAGAAATGGGTATGAAATCAATAATGGATCCTGAAAAGCTATACATTTTTGAAAAGTAGACAAAATTCTGAATTCAGCAAGGGGTCATTTGTGTAGATCCTTGAAGGTTTCTTTATAGAAATTAACAGTTAAATATAGGAAAAATTGAAAATTAGTTGAAAGAAACAGCCTTTTGTGTCAACGTTTTCACCTGTAACTTCTTCTAATTATGACAGCTCTATGAAAGCAATATACCGTTACATCCGTGGGACCTTACTGGTTGTGGAGATATATAGGACTTGTAGGTTCACCAAGAACCCGACGAACCCAGAGCCAAAAATTGAGCAGCGACTTGCAATGGTTTTTTATTATGTAGCGGGTATATAGCAATTAATCTGGGAAAATGTATACATGGAAAAATTGGTATGAAAGACACCTATGTATTTCTGAAATGGGAACAAAATATAGAGTTTAGAAACAGTAGATATTTGCACATTTCCGAAATTGGGAACACTCATACTAGCATGAGAATTATCGGTCATTTTTCAAAATGACTTCTTTTTACACATTGTCTTTCATTTGGAAGGCAGAAAATAATTGAAAGTCAATAGGTAATAACAGTTGCTTTACAAATCTGAATTACCCTAAATCTCCCGATAAAAATGGTACCTCACTTGTGTGGGTAGGCATAGTGCCCACGACAGGAAACGGCTCAAAACGCAACGTGAACACACCACATTTTCACAATGAAAAATTACCATTTTTTTGAAAAGTGCCTAGCTGTAGTTTTTGAATCCTAGCTCTGCCGGCACCTAGGGAAACCTAGAAAACCTATACATTTGTGAAAACTAGACACCCAGGGGAACACAGGATGGTGTGACTTGACTGGCTCTCACCAGGTTCTGTTACCCAGAATCCCTTGCAAACCTCAAAAAATGTCCAAAAAACCACATTTTCCTCACATTTCTGTGGTGGAAAGTTCTGGAATCTGCGTGGATCCACAAATTTCCACCCACTCCGCGTTCCCCAAAGTCTTCCGAGAAAAATGGTACCTCACTTGCGTGGGTAGGCCTGGTGCCCGTGACAGGAAACGGCGCAAAACGCAATGTGGACACACCACAATTTCACAGTGAAAAATGACCCTTTTTTGGCAAAGTGCCTAGCTGTATTTTTTAACCCTAGCTCTGCCGGCACCTAGGGAAACCTAGCAAACCTATACATTTTTGAAAACTAAACACCCAGGGGAATCCAGGATGGGGTGACTCGACTGCCTCCTGCCAGGTTCTGTTACCCAGAATCCCTTGCAAACCAAAAAAATTGTCAAAAACAACACATTTTCCTCACATTTCTGTGGTGGAAAGTTCTGGAATCTGCGTGGATCCACAAATTTCCACCCACCCTGCGTTCCCCAAAGTCTTCCGAGAAAAATGGTACCTCACTTGTGTGGGTAGGCCTAGTGCCCGCGACAAGAAATGGCGCGAAACGCAACGTGGACACACCACAATTTCACAGTGAAAAATGACCCTTTTTTGGCAAACTGCCTAGCTGTAGTTTTTGAACCCTAGCTCTGCCGGCACCTAGGGAAACCTAGCAAACCTATACATTTTTGAAAACTAGACACCCAGGGGAATCCAGGATGGGGTGACTCGACTGCCTCTCACCAGGTTCTGTTACCCAGAATCCCTTGCAAATCTAAAAAATTGCCAAAAAACCCACATTTTCCTCACATTTCTGTGGTAGAACGTTCTGGAATCTGCGTGGATCCACAAATTTCCACCCACCCCGCGTTCCCCAAAGTCTTCTGACAAAAATGGTATCTCACTTGTGTTGGTAGGCCTAGTGCCCGTGACAGGAAACGGCGCAAAACGCAACGTGGACACACCACAATTTCACAGTGAAAAATGACCGTTTTTTGGCAAAGTGCCTAGCTGTAGTTTTTGAACCCTAGCTCTGCCGGCACCTATGGAAACCTAGCAAACCTATACATTTTTGAAAGCTAGACACCCAGGGGAATCCAGGACGGGGTGACTCGACTGCCTTTCACCAGGTTCTGTTACCCAGAATCCCTTGCAAACCTAAAAAATTGCCAAAAAAACCACATTTTCCTCACATTTCTGTGGTGAAAGTTCTCGAATCTGCGTGGATCCACAAATTTCCACCCACTCCGCGTTCCCCAAAGTCTTCCGAGAAAAATGGGACCTCACTTGTGTGGGTAGGCCTAGTGCCCGCGACAGGAAATGGCGCGAAACGCAACGTGGACACACCACAATTTCACAGTGAAAAATTACCCTTTTTTGGCAAAGTGCCTAGCTGTAGTTTTTTAACCCTAGCTCTGACGGCACCTAGGGAAACCTAGCAAACCTATACATTTTTGAAAACTAGGCACCCAGGGGAATCCAGGACGGGGTGACTCGACTGCCTCTCACCAGGTTCTGTTACCCAGAATCCCTTGCAAACCTAAAAAATTGCCAAAAAAACCACATTTTCCTCACATTTCTGTGGTGGAAAGTTCTGGAATCTGCGTGGATCCACAAATTTCCACCCACCCCGCATTCCCCAAAGTCTTCCAAGAAAAATGGTACCTCACTTGTGTGGGTAGGCCTAGTGCCCGCGACAGGAAACGGCGCAAAACGCAACGTGGACACACCACAATTTCACAGTGAAAAATTACCCTTTTTTGGCAAAGTGCCTAACTGTAGTTTTTGAACCCTAGCTCTGCCGGCACCTAGGGAAACCTAGCAAACCTATACATTTTTGAAAACTAGACACCCAGTGGAATCCAGGACAGGGTGACTCGACTGCCTCTCACCAGGTTCTGTTACCCAGAATCCCTTGCAAACCTAAAAATTGCCAAAAAACCCACATTTTCCTCACATTTCTGTGGTGAAAGTTCTGGAATCTGCGTGGATCCACAAATTTCCACCAACTCCGCGTTCCCCAAAGTCTTCCGAGAAAAATGGCACCTCACTTGTGTGGGTAGGCCTAGTGCCCGGGACAGGAAATGGCGCAAAACGCAACGTGGACACAACACAATTTCACAGTGAAAAATGACCCTTTTTTGGCAAAGTGCCTAGCTGTAGTTTTTGAACCCTAGCTCTGCCAGCACCTAGGGAAACCTAGCAAACCTATACATTTTTGAAAACTAGACACCCAGGGGAATCCAGGACGGGGTGACTCGACTGCCTTTCACCAGGTTCTGTTACCCAGAATCCCTTGCAAACCTAAAAAATTGCCAAAAAAACCACATTTTCCTCACATTTCTGTGGTGAAAGTTCTCGAATCTGCGTGGATCCACAAATTTCCACCCACTCCGCGTTCCCCAAAGTCTTCCGAGAAAAATGGGACCTCACTTGTGTGGGTAGGCCTAGTGCCCGCGACAGGAAATGGCGCGAAACGCAACGTGGACACACCACAATTTCACAGTGAAAAATTACCTTTTTTGGCAAAGTGCCTAGCTGTAGTTTTTTAACCCTAGCTCTGCCGGCACCTAGGGAAACCTAGCAAACCTATACATTTTTCAAAACAAGACACCCAGGGGAATCCAGGACGGGGTGACTCGACTGCCTCTCACTAGGTTCTGTTACCCAGAATCCCTTGCAAACCTAAAAAATTGCCAAAAAAAACACATTTTCCTCACATTTCTGTGGTGGAAAGTTCTGGAATCTGCGTGGATCCACAAATTTCCACCCACCCCGCATTCCCCAAAGTCTTCCAAGAAAAATGGTACCTCACTTGTGTGGGTAGGCCTAGTGCCCGCGACAGGAAACGGCGCAAAACGCAACGTGGACACACCACAATTTCACAGTGAAAAATTACCCTTTTTTGGCAAAGTGCCTAACTGTAGTTTTTGAACCCTAGCTCTGCCGGCACCTAGGGAAACCTAGCAAACCTATACATTTTTGAAAACTAGACACCCAGGGGAATCCAGGACAGGGTGACTCGACTGCCTCTCACCAGGTTCTGTTACCCAGAATCCCTTGCAAACCTAAAAAATTGCCAAAAAACCCACATTTTCCTCACATTTCTGTGGTGGAAAGTTCTGGAATCTGCGTGGATCCACAAATTTCCACCAACTCCGCGTTCCCCAAAGTCTTCCGAGAAAAATGGCACCTCACTTGTGTGGGTAGGCCTAGTGCCCGGGACAGGAAATGGCGCAAAACGCAACGTGGACACAACACAATTTCACAGTGAAAAATGACCCTTTTTTGGCAAAGTGCCTAGCTGTAGTTTTTGAACCCTAGCTCTGCCAGCACCTAGGGAAACCTAGCAAACCTATACATTTTTGAAAACTAGACACCCAGGGGAATCCAGGATGGGGTGACTCGACTGCCTCCCATCAGGTTCTGTTACCCAGAATCCCTTGCAAACCTAAAAAATTGCCCAAAAAACACATTTTCCTCACATTTCTGTGGTGGAAAGTTCTGGAATCTGCGTGGATCCACAAATTTCCACCCACCCCGTGTTCCCCAAAGTCTTCCGAGAAAAATGGTACCTCACTTGTGTGGGTAGGCCTAGTGCCCGCAACAGGAAACGGCGCAAAACGCAACGTGGACACACCACAATTTCACCGTGAAAAATGACCCTTTTTTGGCAAAGTGCCTAGCTGTAGTTTTTGAACCCTAGCTCTGCCGGCACCTAGGGAAACCTAGCAAACCTATACATTTCTGAAAACTAGACATCCGGGGGATTCCAGGGAGATATGGCTTGCGTGGATCCCCCAAAGTTTCTTTACCCAGAATCCCCTGCAAACCTCAAATTTAGCTGAAAAAAATCACTTTTTTCACACATTTTTGTGTGGAAAAGTTGTGGCATCACAAATTTCCTACCACCCAGCGTTCCCCAGGGTCTCCCGATAAAAATGGTGCCTCACTCGTGTGGGAGGCCCAAATACCCGCGACAGGCAAGGGCCCAAAACGTAGCAAGGCGACATAAAAATTGCCTATCACAAAACAACCTGGTTTTGCAAGGGGGTCACCTGGGTTTTTGGCCCCGTGCTCGGCGGGCATCAAGGGAAACCTACCAAACCCACACATTTCTGAAAAGTAGACACCCGGGGGATTCCAGGGAGGTATGGCTTGCATGGATCCCCCAACGTTTCCTTACCCAGAATCCCCTGCAAACCTCAATTTTAGCTGGAAAAAATCACTTTTTCCACACTTTTTTGTGTGGGAAAGTTGTGGCATCACCGGGCTGACACAAATGTCCTACCACCCAGCGTTCCCCGGGGTCTCCTGATAAAAATGGAGCCTCACTCATGTGGGAGGCCCAAGTACCCGCGACAGGCAAGGGCCCAAAACATAGTGAGGCGACATCAAAATTGCCTATCACAAAACAACCTGGTTTTGCAAGGGGGTCACCTGGGTTTTTGGCCCCGTGCTCGGCGGCCATCTAGGGAAATCTACCAAACCCACACATTTCTGAAAACTAGACACCCGGGGTATTCCAGGGAGGTATGGCTTGCATGGATCCCCCAACGTTTCCTTACCCAGAATCCCCTGTAAACCTCAAATTTAGCTGAAAAAATCACTTTTTTTGCACATTTTTGTGTGGGAAAGTTGTGACATCACCGGGCTGACACAAATTTCCTACCACCCAGAGTTCCCCCGGGTCTCCCAATAAAAATGGGGCCTCACTCGTGTGGGAGGCCCAAGTACCCGTGACAGGCAAGGGCCCAAAACGTAGTGAGGCGACATCAAAATTGCCTATCACAAAACAACCTGGTTTTGCAAGGAGGGTCACCTGGGTTTTTGGCCCCGTGCTCAGCGGCCATCTAGGGAAACCTACCAAACCCACACATTTCTGAAAAGTAGACAACCGGGGGATTCCAGGGAGGTATGGCTTGCGTGGGTCCCCCAACGTTTCCTTACCCAGAATCCCCTGCAAACCTCAAATTTAGCTGAAAAAATCACTTTTTTCACACATTTTTGTGTGGGAAAGTTGTGACATCACCGGGCTGACACAAATTTCCTACCACCCAGCGTTCCCTAGGGTCTCCCTATAAAAATGGTGCCTCACTCGTGTGGGAGGCCCAAGTACCCGCGACAGGCAAGGGCCCAAAACGTAGTGAGGCGACATCAAAATTGCCTATCACAAAACAACCTGGTTTTGCAAGGGGGGTCACCTGGGTTTTTGGCCCCGTGCTCGGCGGCCATCTAGGGAAACCTACCAAACCCACACATTTCTGAAAAGTAGACACCCGGGGAATTCCAGGGAGGTATGGCTTGCATGGATCCCCCAACGTTTCCTTACCCAGAAACCCTGCAAACCTCAATTTTAGCTGAAGAAAATCACTTTTTTTACACATTTTTGTGTGGGAAAGTTGTGGCATCACCGGGTTGACACAAATTTCCTACCACCCAGCGTTCCCCAGGGTCTCCCGATAAAAATGGTGCCTCACTCGTGTGGGAGGCCCAAGTACCCGCGACAGGCAAGGGCCCAAAACATTTTGCGATAGGCAGGTGACCCCCCTTGCAAAACCAGGTTGTTTTGTGATAGGCAATTTTGATGTCGCCTCACACACGAGTGAGGCACCATTTTTATCGGGATTCTGGGTAAGGAAATGTTGGGGGATCCTCGCAAGCCATACTTCCCTGGAATCCCCCGGGTGTCTAGTTTTCAGAAATGTGTGGGTTTGGTAGGTTTCCCTAGATGGCCGCCGAGCACGGGGCCAAAAACCCAGGTGACCCCCCTTGCAAAACCAGGTTGTTTTGTGATAGGCAATTTTGATGTCGCCTCACTACGTTTTGGGCCCTTGCCTGTCGCGGGTACTTGGGCCTCCCACAAGAGTGAGGCACCATTTTTATCGGGAGACCTGGGGGAACTCTGGGTGGTAGGAAATTTGTGTCAGCCCGGTGATGTCACAACTTTCCCACACATTAATGTGCAAAAAAAGTGATTTTTTTCCGCTAAATTTGAGGTTTACAGGGTATTCTGGGTAAGGAAACGTTGGGGGACTCACGCAAGCCATACCTCCGAGCACGGGGCCAAAAACAAAGGTGACCCCCCTTGCAAAACCAGGTTGTTTTGAGATAGGCAATTTTGATGTCGCCTCACTACGTTTTGGGCCCTTGCCTGTCGCGGGAACTTGGGCCTCCCACGCGAGTGAGGTACCATTTCTATTGGAATACTTGGAGAAAGGCGGGGGTTAGGAAAGTTGTTGTTTCTTTCTGCAGCGTGAACATTTTGGCACGATAATGCAAGGAAAACGTGACAGACACTTTGAGGTTTGCAGGACATTGTGGGTAAGATAACGTGTTGGTATCCACAAGAGAGACATCAACATGTAATCCCATGGGTGTTTAGTTTACGACAATATCTACAGTTGGTAGGTTATTCTTAGATGGAATGTACACCTTGGCAGAGAGACTAAAAAGACAAAGACTCCTGCACAGCCATCTATTCCTCAAGCACACACACATACTGGTTGGATTTGGCACGAGGGCGAGTGATGGTTCAGTATATAACATTTTATTAACAAGAGATTTCACAAAAATGAAATGCACTGTCAATAATTAAACAGACAAAAACTGAACCAGTGACTCGCAGCTCGTGAGCTGTAAAGCCACAGCAAGGCACCAACCGCTTTACAGGCCATTCACACACCTTTCATACGTGATACACACAAGACCATTCACACCACCAGGCACGAAACCAACACATTACAACACTCAGAAAAAGGGACAAGGTACACCCTGCTTTAGAAAGACAGAAAAGACAAATATTTCTGCACAACCACCTATTCTTCAAGCACACAGACATCCTGGTTGGATTTGGCACGGGGGTGAGTGATGGTTCAGTATATACAGTTGTATTAACCAGAGATTTCACAAAAATGAAATGCACTGTTAATAATTGAAAGGACGAGAAACTGAACCATTGACTCACAGCTCGTGAGCTGTAAAGCCACGACAAGGCACCAACCGCTTTACAGGCCATTCATACACCTTTCATACGTGTGACACATACAAAACCATTCACACCGTCAGCCGCTGGCCCAGCACATTACAACACTCACACCAGCAGACAGCGCCATTCAAGGGTCCATCACTTTCACAAGCCCACATTCCTGACACAGCAACCACACCAGCTCAAGGATTGCGTGGAGTGGCGTTTAGCTAACAGTGTGTGTAGTGACCAGCAGCAAGTCACTACTCACACACCGGCAGTCGAGCGCCAGTCCACGCACACCGCCAGCCAAACACCAGTCCATGCACACCCACAGCCAAGCGCCAATCCACACACACCGCCAACAAAGCACCAGACCACGCACACCGCCAGCCAAGCACCAGTCCACGCACACCGCCAGCCAAGCGCCAGTCCACGCACACTGCCAGCCAAGCGCCAGTCCACGCACACCACCAGCCAAGCGCCAGCCTACACACACCGCCATCACATTTAGGATTTTTTTATACAAAAAAGAAAAAAAAACAAATTGCAAATAGATACAAATCTACTAACACACAATCTGAAACTAAATACATTGCACTAATGCCAACATTCAAACAGAACAAACATTTTTAAACAATACAGACCAGGCAGTTCACTTTACCACTCATGGATGCTCCCAATAATTCTTTTGCGTGTGGTATGTTCTAAAACAAGCAGGCACACACAGCCCAGGGTTAGAAGGACACTCGGGGCAGTACATACAAGTCTCTTTCCGCGTACCTCTTCGCCAACAGACTCTACATCTCCTAGTGGGAAAGTCTTTTGAGGGTGTGGGAGGAATGTGATCAGGAAAGTGGCGATCTTTCAATCGAGCCACATCCTCCACCACTCCAACTCTAGGAACACTTGCCTGTTCCACAACAACAAGGCTGCCTATCACAGACTGCTGAAACTGAACAAAAGTCAACTTTGACGCAGGAGAACACTCCTTGAACACAACAAAAGCATTGAAAGTTGCTAAATTGAAGAGATGGATGGTCAACTTCTTATACCAAACGTAAGCCTTACGAATAGCAGTGTAAGGTTCCAACCTCTGATCTACTCTATCAACACCACCCATGTGCTTATTGTAATCTAAAATGCACACAGGTTTGCGCACTTCAGCAATCTGACCCCAAACAGCCACAGCTGAAGTACTCTCATCATGGATGGTAGTCAGCATGTACACATCCCTCCTGTCCACAAATTTCACAGCTAGTAGTTCATCACTACGCAAGGAACTGCACTGTCCCCTCTGAAGTTTTTTTCAAACAAGCTCTTTTGGATAACCTTTACGGTTAGAGCGGATTGTGCCACAAGCAAAAGTGTCCACTTTGAACAATTCCTTAAACAATTGCACAGCAGTGTAGAAGTTATCAAGGTACAAATGGTGGCCTCTGTTAAACAGTCCTCTAGCAAGATCCCACACAATTTTCTCTGAAACTCCAAAAGTGGACGGACAACCAGGGGGGGTCAATAGTGGAATCCCTACCAGTGTACACACGGAAATTAAAAACATATCCTGTCCTACTCTCAGACAACATATACAGCTTAATTCCATAGCGTTCCCTCTTGCTAGGAATGTACTGCCTAAAAACCAAACGGCCCTTGAACAGGACCAAAGACTCATCAATAGATATTTCTTTCCCTGGAGTATAGATCTCTGAAAATCGATCTACAAAGTGATCAAGAACAGGCCGAATCTTAAAAAGACGGTCACAGTCAGGGTGATCTCTTGCCAACGCCAAAGCATTATCAACAAAATGCAGCATCCGAAGCAAAAGTAAATACTGATCACGAGTCATAATTGCAGGAAATATGGCCGTTGCCATCAAGGGACTGGTAGAACAATATGAAGCCATGGACGGCTTCCTTATCAAACCTATCAATAAAGTCAAACCCAAAAACTTCTTTATCTCTTCCAGATTTGTGGGAGTCCACCGGGTAGCTCTAGAGTGGGGCCTAAGTTTGTCACTGTTGTCCCTCAAAAACTGTTCAGCATACAAATTAGTCTGCTTAACAATCTCACCCAAAAATACATCATCCATAAACAACTGAAAAAACTGTATAGGCAAAAAAAATTCACAATCTACTCTACACCCTGCATCACCACTAAAGGCAGGCAACACCGGCTGCACCATGTTTGGATCAACCCAGAGTCCAGCACTTCCAGTAGGAAGCCTAGCAGCCTCAGGCTGCAATCCAGATGCCTCTTGCACCATCGGCACAGCAGTATCCTCCTCTAAAACAGGCACTTCATCCGCACTGAGAGTAGCTTCATCCACACCGAGAGTAGCTTCATCCGCACTGAGAGTACCTTCATCATTCGATGATTCCATGTGGAGAGAAAACTCACTGCCTGAATCTTCCCCTCCCTCCTCTCCCTCAGACGCACTGTCAGTCTCATAATCCTGCTCAGAGGAAGATTCAAGAAGCATACCAACCACCTGCAGAGCAGTCATTCTACTGCTAGCCATAATGCTTACTAATAAAGGTAACTTGTCAAACAAGTCAACAACAACAAACCCTTTGTAAAAAAAGAAATAAACAAAATGTAGCTTTATCACAAAGACCTATATACTCCAACACTATACCACTCACTTGACAGAAGCAGCTAGACTCACCAACACCTACTCTGCACAGACACAGTAAGGATCAACAATATCCCACTAAAAAAAATGTCATGCTCTGAGTACTAACAAATATGCTGCCATTATGACACCACTTACAAAAAATTCATTCATGCATGACAATAATACTCATTTGGAGTAAACACAACAAAAATGTTTTTCTTACCAAATAAATGCAATTACGCAAAACTGCAGAACAACCACTGCCAAAACCGCAAACAGGAATCAAAAGCTTTACACTAGAATAAAAAGGAGAAAATAAACCATTACAATCACATATTCAAATAATGCACCAGTCCACACACAATCCACCAGCTAAGCTAAGGGGTAGGTGGGCCTAAGAGTATAAATAAAATATTCACCCCTGTAAAAGGGGAGCAACCCTTGCCCTTGAGGCCACTCCTCAATTCAAAAATTTAAAAACCCCTGTTGTCTAGTGGCTTCTGCCCCCCCTGGTGGCGGATGGGCCTAAAAAACATACTGCTGATCTGCCACCCAAAGAGGACAGAAATGGCCACAATCATCTTCCCATAAAGGGGAGCGACCCTTGCCCAAGGGGCCTCTCCCCACAAATAAATCCCTGGTGGTCTAGTGGGCCCAAACATGACAAGCCCCAGCCCCCAGAGGAGAGCGACCCTTGCCCAACGGGTCACTCTCCCCCCAAAAAAAACCCTGGTGGCCTAGTGGGCCCTAGATAAAAAAAAGGCGAGATCTGCCCCCCCCAATGGGGGCAGATAGCCAAAAACATAGCCCCTGAAGGGGAATGACCCTTGCCCAAGGGGCCACTCCCCACAAAGTATTCCCTGGTGGTCCAGTGGTCCACTTTAAAAAAAAATGGCGAAATCTGCCCCCCCAGGGGGGCAGACAAAGCCAAAAAACATTGCCCCCATAAGGGGAGCGACCCTTGCCCAAGGGGCCTCTCCCCACAAACAAATCCCTGGTGGTCTAGTGGGCCAAACATAGGGAGACACAGCCCCCAAAGGAGAGCGACCCTTGACCAAGGGGTCACTCTCCCAAAAACAATTCCCTGGTGGCCTAGTGGGCCCTAGATAAAAAAAAGGCGAGATCTGCCCCCCCCCATGGGGGCAGATAGCCAAAAACATAGCCCCCGAAGGGGAGTGACCCTTGCCCAAGGGGCCACTCCCCACAAAGTATTCCCTGGTGGTCCAGTGGGCCACATTAAAAAAAAAAAAGGCGAAATCTGCCCCCAGAGGGGCAGACAAAGCCAAAAAGCATTCCCCCCATAAGGGGAGTGACCCTTGCCCAAGGGGCCACTCCCCACAAACAAATCCCTGGTGGTCTAGTGGGCCAAATATGGGGAGAGACAGCCTCAAGGGAGAGCGACCCTTGCCCAAGGGGTCACTCTCCCAAAAAAACCCTGGTGGCCTAGTGGGCCCTAGATAACAAAAAAGGCAAGATCTGCCCCCATGGGGGCAGACAGGCATAAACATACCCCCAAAGGGAGTGACCCTTGCCCAAGGGGCCACTCCCCACAAAAAATGGACTCGTGGTCCAGTGTGCCAATTTTTGTAAAAATATACATGAATCTGCCCCCCCCAGGGGGGCAGACAAAGCCAATAAAGTATGCCCCAATAAGGGGAGCAACCCTTGCCTAAGGGGCCGCTCCCCCAAACAGTAAATCAATTGCCGATTTGTTAAAAAAAAAAAAAATCCCTGGCTCTAGTGGGCATTCCTGCTGCACGATCGCACGATCGTGCAGCAGGAATACACAAAAGAAGCATCAGGGGAAAGGAAAACCCTTTCCTTCCCCCGATGCCTCTTTTGCTAAAATCCCCCCCTCCCCAGAGGAAAAACTTACCTCTGTGTTCCCCGACGCGCTGGAAGCAAATGGCTTCCAGCGCGTCGGGGAAGAAAGGGAAACCTCCAATGACGTGGAGGGGGGGGCGGGGGGAGGCAGGGGAAGGGCTTCCCCTGCCTTCCCCGGTGAAAACACCTAGATCGGCGTCCCACGGGAGGAGCGCCAGCGCTTCCCCCGTGGGTGGGTGCCATGACGGCCTGGAGCCGTCATGAGCACACGCCCACTGTGCATCATGACGGCTCCAGGCCGTCATGAGCACCGAAGGGGTTAAGCAGCACACATAAAAGTTACAAAACATCATTTAAAGATTTTTTATGTGCTGGAAGGGAGACCTTCCTGCACATAAACAATCTTCCACTCAATGCAGACACCCTTGCACTATGGTGCAAGGGTGACTGCGTTGACGCTAGGCTGCTAAGTTTAGAGCCAGCGCAGGGGGAAACGCTGGACTGCACCATATTGTTGTAAATATGGTGCAGCCCTGCGTTTTTGAAGAGGCGGAGCGCGGCGTTAAGCCAGGAAGGCTAACGCCGCAACCCCTCACTTCATTGCAAATCTGCCCCTCTGTGCTTTAATGTTACTGAAAATCCAATGGATGAATTTAAATGAAATGCGATCAAATTGTGGCACACTTCTTCCATTGCCATTACCCTTTAAATTAGGGGCAGCGTCATTTCCCCTTTTGTACAACTCAGACAGGAAGTACATCATCGGAATCGGGAACTGCATCCAGCAGAAGACAGTAACAAAAATCGGGTGTCCCTGTAACTCCTCAGGAAGTAGGGTGATGAATCAATAATATTAATAATAAGTAACTTTTCTTGGGAATATGCTTATTTTGTGCAATCAACAGCAGAGGAATAGCTTAAGATCTCCACTTGCCCAGTGCAGGATATGCAGATCTGTTTTGCAGGGGGGAGAAATATTCCTGGAGCCTGTGGTATGCACCTAACGATGTTTAACACACTGGAAATCAATGAGACCCAGAATCTTCACTATCAGAATCTAAGAGAATCCATGCAGCTAACGGAGTCCGGAAGTAAAGAATACAAGGCGAAACAGGAGTATTGAGTGCTGCAACTTGTGGACATTGAATATGATTTTTTTTTTCGTTTTATATAGCACGAACTAGACCCAAAGATATCAGGTATCAGAGCGCTTTACATGAGCTCCAGTTTCATTACAGTTGGACACATTCATTTTTGTTAGGCACAGGGAGATTAAGTGATTTGCCCATAATCACAGGATGTTGAGTGTCGTTGCCGAGACTCGAACCCGGTTCCCCAGCTTCGAGGCCGACCGCTCTAACCGTAAGGCTACATCCTCTCCCCTCGTCTTTTGCGACCCATGCTCAAGCAAATGTTTGAACATGAGGTCAGATGTACAACCGTTTTTAGTGGTCACAAACGGAAAATCAGGCTGTTTGCAACTTCTAAAAAGGGTTGTAGCATATACAAACCCTATTTTGCAAGTTGGTAACCTATTACTGACTTGCAAAATAGGGTTTGTGAGTCGTTAATAGGAATGGTAAGCAGTTGCAAACAGGAAGTGGTTCCCTTCACCCCCCCCCACACTTTGTGTTTGGCAGCAAAAATATTTTTTAAGAGCAGGCCGTGGTCCCACAGACCACGGTCTGCCCTTAAAAAATGAAAAGAAAACTTTTTAATTTTTTTTCTTTTAAATGCATCCCATTTTCCTTTAATGAAAACGGGCTGCATTTGAAAAAAGTGTGTTTTATTTCAAAAGAAAACACAGACATGGTGGTCTGCTACCCCCAGCTGTTATTGTAGCCCATTCACAATTGGTCGCAAATTGCAACCTGCCTCATGAATATTGATGAGGCAGGTCATTTTCGACCCCATTGGGAATCGCTAAATGTGCCTGAGACACATTAGTACTCTGCAAAACGAAATGGTCGTACATCTGGCTCATAGTTCGCAATGACAAGCGGTGTGGGGCTTACTGTGCCTGCTAAATACCGCATGGGGAAAAGTCCACAGCCTCTGAGTTTGATCCCATTAAATACTGGCAGTTCAAACCCGCTGGACTTTAACATGTTGCAAATGCAAAAAGCACAAAAGTTAGCATGCAATGCCCTATTTTGAGGTGTGTAAGGTCACATGTTTCAGTTCTGATAGAGGTTATTAAAGGTACCACAACCGCAAATGCTTCCTGGGTCAGCACTGCTTCTCAAATGCAACTGTACACATCTGAGGAAATTATGTATATAGATATCACTACCTAGAGCAGAGTTTCCACAATATGTTTGATTGACATAGCTAAAATACTACATGTCGTGGTAAATGATTGCAATAATATTTCCTTATATTAGAACATTGGAATGTTTAGCACTCCATTGTAGAAAATGGAGTGCTCCGGGCTTCTACTGGCTGGTAGAAGCCCGGAGAGCAACATTCCAATGTTGTTTTCCTTTAGGCCTCTCGGAGCCCGAGGGATTTAAACACCCTCGGGCTCCAGGAGGCTTTTGTTTTTACTGATTAGAAAATTCTGCCCTCTAGGGGCGTAATGTGGGTCCCGGGGGAAGCGAAAGCGCAGCCTAGTCTTCCCCTGGGAGGCTTCGCAAGGTTAAATGACACGGCAGGACAGGATTGGCAGATTGCGGGAAGGGTGGAGTTTGGGGGGTCATAATATAAGGAGTCAGGAGAGGGGGTTTCAGCCTCTTTCTGACTCCTCACACTACTGAGGAGAAAAAGTTTGTGCATGAGATCGGAAGGTGAGGGCCTAGCTGAGGCGAGTGTGGGGAGGAAAAAATGTCACAGGGACAGAACAGGTGATACTGGACGGAATCCCCTGTTACACCCTCGGATGAGCTGGCCCTCGGTGCGTCGCATCTGGTAATGGTGTTGTGCTGCCGGGGGATTTCCAGCTCGTTTTCCACGTCGGGGGTAATTTTCCTAATGGGTCACTAAGCCGGGGGAGGAGGCCTGCGGTCAGTTCGGAGCCGGTGGCGAGGGCAGTGGGACGTACACTACGCTTCTGGGTTATGATGGCATGGGTTTTATGGAGGCATCGGGCATGGGTAGTAGGACACTCTCTCTGGCCTTTGCGGGACAGAAGTAACAGCCATCCCTCTTGCTTTGGCGGCAGATGGACAGGCACGTCACGTCAGGAATCTGATGGGGTGGGGGGGGTGGCCCAGCTGCATGCCATGATTTTTCAGTTGGTTTGCGACGGTGTTTTTGCCTGTACACGTCATTGGTACTGCGCCCATGACAATCTGCCACTAGGTGGCGGTGTTGGTTAAAATTGTGTACGACCCAATATGTGCAGTTTTTCTGTGTATATTAATTTTAGTGAGTTACGAGCAGTTTGTCTTCCTCTGCTAAGGGCAGACATAAATTAGTTTAGCAGTTGGGGAAGATTCTGTGCCTCAGAGTTAGGCCTCTGTGAAACGTGAATTAGGCAGATACTTCGCGTAATTTCGGCTTTAGGGTAGGTTTGATACACATTATATAGGCATTAGCAGATTACTCACGGGCACCTCAAACGCTGTCGGTAGGGGCTAGCATTTTAGCGTGCACCATGTGGTTTGGCTCTACACCATTGTTCAGGGAAACGTTGATAGCAGAAATGCATTTTCCAAATGGATGGCTCCTAAGCAGAGTAAAATGCGAAGAGTCAATGACATGTTTTTGCTATTGTCTCAAGCACCACTGGTGCGGGGGCAGAGAGAGCTACAGGGAGTGGAGTGCAACTAATTGAAAGGATCACATTTAAATATCACTATTTAATGCACAATTCAGGTGCTTGGATAATGGTCACTAGCTTCTTTCCTAGCCTACACAGAAGGCAGTATGCCAAGGGACGTATGAGGCAAGTATCTTGAACGTGGTACACTACTCCATAAGGCCTGCACTGGTATAATAGTGGTAATTTCTTGGCATGGTGGAGGTGTGCTAATCATGCCTGGCCTATTTTTCAGAGTGGTTATTATACAGTATGGATAGTCCTAACAACCAATGACTAGTGGATGTATCAATGGATTCATTGATGTTTCACAAAGAATGATCGGTGGGCTGGGTTGGATCAGTTACACTTAGCACTATAATGTCAATGTTCGCCTGGCACGTGGGTACATTTTCTGGGCCTTGGCAAGCCATGTCGAAAAGCGGTGACCCGGTGTTGCAACTTTTGTGGGGTCAGGGCCTGAGTATGGTGAGCGCATTCCGTGCTGGTAGAGGCTGCAGGGGCTGCCTAGTGCAAACGGGCGCCTCGCTCTCCCCTCCCCCTGCACCGGAGGGTGTTTTGGGCTGTTCGCCACCAAGGTAAGCCTGGGGTAAGAAGGCGTAGCCAGTTAAGGGCCTGTCGGTTACAAACACGTGGGTGAGGCACAGCTCCAGGGCCTTGGGGATGATGGCATTGTGCAGCTCTGTGAGGGCTTTCATTCAGACTGAGGGGGAAGTCACAAGGACGCCAGGGCTCCAAGTGAGCTGGGGGCAGAGAACAGGCTATAAGGGTGCAGAGACCCACGTGGGGGCCAGGGCGGCTCGTGGGCCTGGTGGTGCGGGAAGACCGCCTGGTTGGGACAGCCAGGTGGTGGATGGAAGGGACAATGCCCGCAGAAGAGGCGGGCAGGTGGCTGGAGACACCAGCTGGGGTGCATGACGGCTCCAGGTTCTTGGTCAGAAGAAGTAGGGGCATCTATGATGGCGTTCCCTACATCGTGGGATTGTCCACGCAGTACCTCAACTGCACTACCCACCTCGGTGGCGGGGTGGTGCATGGTGTGACGAAGGATGTTATGTCCGTGCCATGGATGTTTGCGGTGAATGCTGGGGTGCCTGGATAGGATTGCGTGTCAAGGGATGGAATAAGTGAGGTGGTGAAGGGCATGGGGACCTGATTGTGGTGCTGTCTGAGGTGCGAGGCCCTGCTGGAGGCAGGGCAATTTGACATTTCTGTTGGTGTCTTTACAGAAAGCAATGGCAGGTGTTGGGGACAACACCGGGCAGCAGAAGGAGGTTCGCAGTGGAAGTCACAAGCAGAATCGATATTGGAGTTTCTTATCGCAGATGAGATATGCGGGTGGTCAATGTGATATGCACAGGAGGTTGGGGCCTGTTGGGTATGCAGTTAACTCAATTGGGGTTTGACCAGGTAATTGAAGGTGTGGGAGAGGAAACGGAAGGGTGGAAAGGGGGGAGGCCAGAAGCACGGCTCCCCCACATTGGGCCGAGCAAGGCCCTGGGGTCTCCTGCACAGGTTTGGTACGGAACTAACTGTGAAGTCAGGAATGCAAGAATAGTGGTTTTCAATACCTTACATGGGCGTCGATGCTTACTTGTGGTGGGCCTGGTAGCAAGCTATGGCCTTGATCGATACGGCGAGTGCCTTTATATTACAGGTATGACCTGTCAACCCCGGCCTGCGCAATAAGGGCCAAGTATAATGTTGGTAATTCAAGTGCATTTCAAGGGCCACGTTTGGCTCGGGTAGAGAGGGACGTGGGGGACATGGTAAACATGAACAGAGCAATTTTGGGAAGACATATTTACGCAGAGTTATAAATCAGTGGATGGCCACAAGACAATCTTCGGCCTCAACCGGGGCGGGAAGGCCTTGTCTATTATAGTTAAGACTGTCAAGACTGGTCCGCCCAACGAGGACAGCCCCTAAGAAACTATGTATGTTACTGGACCTGCAGGATGAGGCACGTGGGCAATCAGTGCAGCCCGAGGAGTGTACTTACTTCGAAATGGGTCTCAGGTTTGTTTGATCATGTTCACCTCACCTGAACCGGAGGGTGGGCCTCAGTATAGTTTGACCTGATGAACCCTGATTCGCCACAGTGGGTGGGTGGTTTTTATGCCATTTCTGGGATGCAGTTCACTTCAGATATATGCAGCAACAGCGGCTGTATGGTTTTTGGGAGGGTGCTGGTCTTTGATTCGCACCACTGCCCATACAACGAGGGGCAGGTGCAATGATGTAAATATGCATTTCAGGGGCTATGCTTGGCTCAGGTGGTGGGGAATGTGGGCCAGGGTATGTGTGTCCACATACATGGGAAGGGACTGCCTCGAAGAAAACAAGGCCCTTGCTCCATACAGCGATGGTTTTTTCCTATTACGGATGGTCATTTAGCACTGTTCCGCCGTTGGGTGGCAATACTCCACCGGGCAGTGGCAGTAATCAGGGACTGTCTCCATCGGGATAGTGCTAGCAAATGCAGCTGCGTCCTTGGGACACAGTTGGTCATGGATCCACAGGATACATGGGGACAGAGGGTTTCATGTTGCCGCTGGGTGGGGGAAGAGAAAAGGGGGGTTTCATAGCTCGTGCTAATATTTCCTTTCTTCGTAGGGTGTGAGCAGTCTCGGGAACTGTGGGATGGCGATTGGATAGTGGGGACAGCTGTCATCCCTGGGATACTAGGAACGGTATGGCACCGTTGGACGGGATTTTGGAAGGCCAAGCAATGGACATGATGTGCCCTGGTGGGGAATGCTTGGGGGGAGATGGTGTTTTGTTTTGCCGGTTTGTGCGACCATGGTGCATGAAAAGGGATGACCAGACGTGCTTGGCATACATTTGAGAGGAGGAAGTATTTTAGTCCGGCGCTCAGGGAGAGCGGTAATGCAACTTGGGGATGAGGGATGTGTTGTTTTTCACATGGAAGCTGGCGGGGACTTGCTTGGATGGTCTGCATTGGTTCCTTTGCAGAGATGGATGGGAGGTGATAGCATATGCGCCCATCGAGGCCATGAGGACGATCTATTGAGCACCGAGAATTTTGGTCTGGACAGGGACATTATGGTGGCAGGCTATATGAAAGCAGTAGAGGGGAAAATGGGACTGTTTTGTTACAGTCGGGTATAACTCTCTGATCAGGGGCACCGTTCATTGTCTGTGGAGACTGAGGGACATTTTGGGAGATATCAATGAGAAGTTGGTGATGATGGGAAGCGCAGGGCGCAGTGTTGCGGCAGGTTGGGGGGGCAGCAAAACGCCCTCTGGGGTTTTCCTGGGTGGCAGTAGTTGGTGGGGTGGAGAGTCAGATGCGGGCGTATTCACCCCTCGGGGGGGGGAGGGAGCATATGCGAAGGAAAACGGTGTGCGGGATGCCTGGTACAGGACAAGGAGGCTTCATTGGAGGATGCTCGGGTAAAAGAAGTGTGAAAGAGACTGGGAATGGAAGGAGGTTCTTGAAAGAAAGGTGAAAGGAGGAGTGAAGCAAGATGGGGTGCTGAGGTGAAAGCTGGGGTTGAAGAGAGAATGGTGGGAAGAAAGGGTTTACGTTTAAAGATGTTTTGATAAATTGTTGAAGTGTTTTAAGGTATGCAATCCTGTCCTAATAAATGGCCTTTTACGCATCATGGAGTGCAGTGTCTGATTACCTCGCGATGTTCTAATAGCCTTAGAGCCCTCCTAGCAGGCTCTACCGGCCATTAAAGGCCCGCTCCCTTGTTAAAGGCCCTGGCCTTCGGCTCGGGCCTTTAACACTGAAGCGGCCTTTAATGGCTGGCAGAGCCCGCTAGGTCGGGCTCGAAGGCTATAACGGTCACCAGTTAGTGCCAGTGTACGTATATTTCCCAATGCAAGGCTACATTCCGAATGTAAATCTGAGGAAGGGACTATTGCTGTCATAAATTAATGTAAATATATATTTTCTGCTTTTTCCCGGATCATCGTTCTTACATTCAATTAATTTGCTCGTATTCTACATAAATGTTAAGTGCTCACATTTCCCCATATGCGAGCACGTTATTTGCTTGCAGTGATTGAGGATTCCTTTTCTCATCTTAGTAAAATTGTAAAAAGCCATGACAGATGGTAGGCCATTTTTATTATATCCTGTGCCTGCAATGAATTTCAATGAACGAGCTGAGTGTTTAAGATTCCTGCACACGTCAATTGAAGTGAAGGCATAAAAAGCATTGCTTGCAGAATTTTACAAATATGCTCACACACATGCACGTGCACATACTTATGCCTGCGTGCCCATAAAGACACATTTATTACATGAATTTTGAATATATAAACGTCTTAAAAAGTGAAATTATTATGCCAAAACCTTTAACTTGAACTACTATCCTTTGTTTACTACTTGGAACACGCTTGCTGCACTGTAAATGCACTAGTGTACCGTGTAATAACACACAGTGCTCGCAAATGTGTGAGGGTAGGAACTGTATCGCTTCATTACAATTATGTGAGCATCAGCCTTCCTTGGAAACCATACCATAGTCCATCAGCCTTTAATTTGAGGACATTTGAGTGTATACTATGACTTACCCCATTTCAAATTGTTTCATTGGTTGTCTGTCACGTGAGAAATGAAACCTACATGTGAGATTCTATAAGAAAGAACAAAATGAGAGATTACAGCTTCACCAATCCTTGTCACAGTCCTTACATTATGCTAGAAGAAAGTCATCCATGCTTGTTCCCCTGAAAAATCAAACGGGGTTCATTCCCCTTCTACAGATACGTATCTCTAATGCTCAGATCTTTGGACTGTTTTCCTGTCCCAGCATAAGACAGGTCCCAGGCTTTTTGCTCATGACGTGTTGACCCTTTCTGAGTACCATTTTCTAACAAAGGGATTTCTTTGTCCAGTGATGGATTGCCCTCTTATAGGTCCGCCTACTTTTTATGTTAATTAGAATATTGTTCTTTCACTATTCTTTTACTTGTGCTATCTGTCCTGGTAAGCATGTCTCTATTATCTGTGGGTTTGTAGGCCTCTCTTGATGTATTTGCAATGAACTGATAACTTATGCCCATAAATGAAACAAGCACTAGCAAAGCAATTCGTCTGGCGTTGGCTGCCAGCCTTTTGGCTTTGCGAATGCTTGTTTTGTTTGCCATGTTTTTTGTAAAATATTGTTGTGGCAGTGCCGGGCCATCATCAATATAGAAAAAATAGAAAAACGCAAAAATGATTTTTTTTAAATTTTATCTTTAAAGGCACACTTTTCCATATTACTCCCTGGCACAGAAGGGAACTATTTTGTGTGCAAATGTGTCCTTGTGAAAAAGCAGAATGCTGTCACTCACAAAGAAGTTAGCCAATGGCTGACCAATTGCTTCATGCTCTATACTGTAGCAGGTGGAGGAAAAATGTAAATGGCACCACAGCCTAATGAACGAAGCGATTTGGCTGGGAAAGCCTAAAGGTAGGTCTATTATATAGATTTAATTTTAATACAACTAACAGGTTTTGGCTAATACTCGGAGTGTGCAAGATTCGCATAATTTGTGTGGTAAATAGCAAAGCTACCTATTTACTAATAGGCCATTTAGTAAATTACCGATTCGTAGTAGGGCGCTATTCGACCTACCTCATGAATATTAGTGAGATAGGTCGCAATTTGTGACCCACTAAGCAATCTTTTTGTTTTTTAAATGTAGCCCTTAAATGAAAACAGGATTCATTTAAAAATAAAAAATGAAATGTTTCATTTGTATTTTTTAAGAGCAGGCAGTGGTCCATAGGACCACTGCCTGCTCTTAAAAATATTTTTTCAGCCATTCTCAAAGGGGAAAGGTTACTCTTGACCCCTTCCCATTTGCGAATGCGTTACCACCAATGTTCCCTCTAATTTTTTTCCTTTATGTGTGGCAATAAAGGTGTTTCGTGGACTACAGGCAAGGCTGCGTGCACTGAAGACGAGCAACAACTTAATATGCAAGTATGTGGCGCGCGCGAGCTACCAAAATCAGTGGGTTAGCATGGGTACCATCGGCCCTAATTTAAGCCAAAAAAAAACTGACCTCCCCTCACCTTTGGGTTGGTATTAAAAGACACCCATTAAAGGGTTGCAGTGGGCTCCTTGCACCTCTGAACCCTAGTGACACTGAATCTTATTCCCTAATCATTCTATGTATCATTCCTCTCTCTTTACTATCGTCATGTGTCTCTTATCTCCTCCTCGCACCTTTTCTTATCCCTATCCACCTCCACTCTATCTCTCTTGCTTGTCTTTATCTTGTTCCTCCCTTTTTTAAAGTTTTTGTCTTGTCTCCTTGCGCCTCTTTATCGTCCCCACTTTCCTTTCTCCCTTTCTGCTCTCCTCTACTTCTCCCTCATCCTGCCAGAAGCAGAGATGCTTCCCACTGGACCACCAGGGATCGTGGCCTCGAACACAAGACCTAGAAGCGTCAGGGGGCAACAGCTACCAGGTGGAGCTGTGTGGCGAGGGAAGCAATCCACTGACTAGGTCAGTAAGATCAGAGGCACGCAGCACAAACAGATCTTGTAGCTGTGCTTTTCCAGCCCTAGCTGCGGCTGCCGCCAGAAGTGCAGGGCCCAGCCTGGATCAACACCAAGTACAGCGATAATGTTACATTAAGATAAAAACAGTTTTTCGATTTTAAATTAAAACAATTATATATTTTGTTTTAAAAATCATATATTCAAAGAATTCACATATCAATTAAGTGGACACTTTAAACCCTTTGCAAACTGTTTAAGTACATTTTGTTAAGTAGAAAAATAAAAATGCCAACTGACTTATTAATGGGAATGAGGCAAGTGCAAATCTTTAAAAAGCAGCACTATCAAACATTGAGTTCATGGTATATATTGTATGTATCCACGACGAGCAACACACTGCTTCCATAGCGCCTGTGGTGGCGCACGTGCGACAATCCTTTTTAGGGGCCCCCCAATGACCTCCTTCTCCACGGATTTCCTCACTACCACCCTCCAACAGTACACTTCATCTCTCAAATGCCCCCCTCTCACACACCATAAATTTGTTTTACAGACAATGAATCATGTGTGTAAATCAGTCTATAGAAAATGTTACCACAGACAATGAGGATTAAAGGATATTGGAATCACATGTCATCGATACCAATTGGCAGTATATTTGAGTGTTTGGTCTGGAGAAGCACAAACTCAGGATTTAAAACTTACCCCAGTGGTTGGGATTGGCCCCAGTGGTTGGGGTTAGCATTACTAATAAGACTCGGTGGGGCATATTTACAAGCCCCAATCACCATCGGAACGTCACTTTTAACGACGTTCCTATGGCGTTAGGGGCTTCCCCTTATTAACAAGGCAGCGTTAAGCCACTTAAGGAGGCTTAACGTCGCCTTGTAAATAAGGCCCCCTTTCACGCTATACTTAGCGTGAAAGGGATGGGCAATGGGTGTTGTGGCGGGCATTTTGCTGCAACACCCATTGATTTTGACGTTGCCCCCTATTTACAAGGGTGGCGTAAATAGGAGGCAGCGCCAAAATTAAGACCAGGGAAAACCTGGCCTTAACATGGCGAAACGAGGAGAAATGCTTTATTTCCCCTCATGTTTGCTGTTTATTTGTGTGCCCAATTGTGCAGCACATATAGAAACAGTAAAATGCCATGAATGATTGTTTATGTGCAGGAAGGTGTCCCTTCCTGCACATAAACAATAATTTAAAAAATGACGATTTGCAACTTCATTGTGTGCTGCACAATGCAGCACACATAGAAGTTACAAATCACCATTTGTTATTGTTTATGTGCAGGAAGGGACACCTTGCTGCACATAAACAATCATCCCCTCAACGCGGGAAGCCTTGCACAATGGTGCAAGGGTGCCTGCATTGGCACTAGGCAGCTTACTTTAGCGTCATCGCTAGTGAAAACGCAGGGGTGCACAGAACTTTTGTAAATACAGTGCATCCCTGTGTTTTCGAATGGCGGAGCGTGGCGTTAGCATTTTGAGCTTAACGCCACGCTCTGCCATTCCCTTGTAAATATACCCCTATTTCTGCCCAAACAAATCATTTTTAGCAACATTAGGATAATGAAAGCTCTGGAAAAAAGCATAAAGTTCTAACCTATACTATGCAGTTTTCAAGCAGTTCTTTGATAACAATTCGTAGGTCACTGTGCTATATTAGGATTGTAATTTATGAATTGCAAGTAACAAAAGAATCTCTGTGACAGAAGCAGTAACCACTGGAGCTATCCACATAAATACAGTTCTGTTATTTGCATGGTACATGTTCTTTGCAGCAGGCATATTAACCCTCTACACTACTTTATGATAAGTCAAAACTGCCACTAGACAAAGATTCATCTCTCTCCAGCAGGAACATGAATCATGTGTTACTTGACATTTTATTGTTGCCTGAAAACTGCTGAATGCACAGCACAACCCTAAAACATCCTGAAATCACATATTTGAACGAGCTCTTTCATTTGCGATAATTCTCTCATATTCGATAATGAAGGAAAAGGAGGCCCAGCAAAAAAGTATTAGCCAAGTCTTTAAACAAAATAATCCGGAGTAACGCGTTTATTTCACACTGCCTCCTGAAATGCTCCATTCTTAAACTTACTAAAGCAGCGCCTCTTTGTCTTTGGGGATTTTCTGGGCCTCCTGCAGCACAGCCTGCCACAAAAGAAAGAGGAGATTTCACACCTGGCTAAAGAGACAATAAAAGGACATTTCGTCGGCGCCACGCAGCCGGTGTGAAAACACTTGCCGCGTGGCGACGGCAGAATGCCATTTTATTGTCCCTTTTGCTCCTGGAAGTGGCCTGGGCGCTCTCAGAGACAATCTGGGTGCAAGAAAAGGCAAGGCTGTGCGTGCGCGCAGGCGCGCAGCCTAAAGGGAACATAGGTTACCACCAACTTTGAGTCGGTAATAAAGTACAAATGTTTTGCAACTGTATTTCGGTCACAAAACATTAGTACATACCACTACGATTTGGTATTTGGAAGGGATGCCCTAAAAACACCCGTTCCAAATACTGAATTGCTATTAGGTAGCATATCCAAATTGCGATTCAGTAATGTGTTACCGAATCGCAAGTTGGGATTGCTACATTAGAAAAAGCCTTTTTGCGTTCGCAAACGGCCTGATTCTGCAAATTGGACCATTTGCGACTGCAAAAAAAGGCTTCATACATCTAGCCTTAATGCTATTCTTTAGCACAAAATGCGGCTATGCGTCCATTTAATTATGGTAGCATAATGACGGGACATGGCATAATGCTGTAATTTAGGGAATTTCACATAACAACTCACCTGATAATGTAAGGAATGTAATGTGTAGAATGTAGAGATTAGTGAGTTATAAGTGGGTTACTGCTCTTGAGTGGCCTGTTCACAGAATTTTGCTCTTAATGATCCCAAGAATAGTCAATTCGCTGGTGTTGGTTGTGGTTTTTCAGTCGCACGTTCCTACTTTTGAAATCTTTACATCTCCACTGTCTCCTGTACTAAAACCTTGAAGTACAGCCTATACAAAACCAACTGTACATCCTCATCTGTAACCATCTTGTATTTTTCTGGGGAGAAGAAACTATAGACAATTAAGCTATGTGTTACCAAAAAGGCATGTTAGGAGGCAGATAGGAAAGTTTGCCTCCACCTCCCAGTAAATTGCCTTTCTTGTTGCAAATACAATGCAGTCTTCACTGTGGTTTGTTTAGACCATGTAGTGTGGTTTAAAGCACAGGAAAACTCAAATAAAACCTGTTAGACCTGGCATATTTTGGCATGGTTTCCCCTGTCTTTTTTGTCTTTGCCCTCCTGTTTTTGACGGTGTGCCGCATTTTGTTTTTACTGGTTTTCGGACTCTGGGCACTTTACCACGGCTAACCAGTGCTAAAGTGCAAGTGCTTACTATCTAAAATGTAATAGTGATTGGTTTCTCCCTGATTGGCATATTTGATTTACTAGTAAGTCCCTAGTATAGTGCACTGTGTGTGCCCATGGCCTACACATCAAATGCTACTAGTGAGCCTGCAGCACAGATTGTGCCACATACACGAGTAGCCCTGCAAAAGTGTCTCAGGTCTGCCACTGCAGTGTCTGTGCTT
The DNA here is from genome assembly GCA_963921515.1 of Calotriton arnoldi. Classification (NCBI taxonomy): domain Eukaryota; kingdom Metazoa; phylum Chordata; class Amphibia; order Caudata; family Salamandridae; genus Calotriton; species Calotriton arnoldi. The sequence goes on from CAWUFW010004151.1 coordinate 378,667, forward strand.
ACTGTTTTAAACTGCCATTTCTACCTGGTAAGTGCACCCACTTGCCAGGGCCAAACCTTCCTTTCATTACATGTAAGGCACCCAAGGTAACCCCATGGGCAGGGTGTAGTGTATTTAAAAGGTAGGAGATGTACTGTTGTGTTTTACATGCCCTGGTAGTGAAATACTGGCAAGGTCGTTTTTCACTACTGCAAAGCCTATCTCTCCCATAGGTTAGAATTGGTGCCGCCTTGTAATATCTTACAGGTAAATCTGCCAATTGGGAGCTGATAGAAAATTTGGAGTTTAGTGTCTCTGGACTCACAATTTAAAAATACATCTTTTACTGAAGTTGGTTTTTAAATTGCAGGTCTGAAAATGTCATTTTTAGAAAGTTGGCATTTTCTTACTTTAACCATTCTGTGCCTCTGCCTGTCTGTGGAATACACGTCTGGGTTAGGATGACAGTTGGGCTATTTGTGCATCCACTCTAGACAGTCACACAAAGAGAGCTGAGGTGTGCCCTGCATATCCTGATGCCTCATCGCCAGGCTGATGGGTCTTCCTGAGCTAGAGTGGCGGGAGAAGTTAATACTGACACCTGAATATGGCTGTGCCTGTCCTCACACAAAGCTGTCTCCACCCCCTTGTAGTGTGTCTGGAGCCAGGGCAGGGAAAGGAAGGGTCTTATGGACTACAAAGACTATCCTTTGAAGGTTGCCTGCTACAAAAGGCTGAAACTGGTATAAGTACTAGACCTGTGACATTATATCCTCAGAACACTTCTGGGTTGAGGACATTCTGCCAGGAAGAAGAGCTGGATTGCTGTCAGGAAATACTGTCACTTTGCTGGGTGCTTTGCTGTGCCGGCCTGCTGCTGCTTCTGTCCTGGGAGTGAAAGGACTGGACTTTGATTTCTACATCCTGCTTCCAAGGTTCTGCAAGGACTTGTGTGTTCTTGCCTCCTATTTAGAAGTCTCAGGGCCATCAACGACTTCACCTGCATCTTGCTAACAGCACCTGGACTTCTCTGCTGGGAGTCCTGTCTTTCCAAGTGGCACCAAATCCAATTCCTGGGCCCTTGGAGCCTTGTGATTGGTGCTGCAACCTGTGAAAAGCAACCCCGATGACGTAAGTGATGCCGCTGCCTGCACCGAAGCCGAGGGCATCACTCGTGAAGAGCACGACGCACCGCCCAACTTACAACACAGCCCTGGTGTTGCCGACGACTGAAAATTATGGACTCCGACTCCGTCATCAAGGCCCCTGCCTGCACTGGAGCCAAGGGCATCGCTTGTGAAGAGCACGACGCACTGCCCTGACTTACACCATAGCACTGACTTCACATTCGACAGCGCTCTGCACTGATGCTGCCCCGTTGCCTACACTGCAGCCGAGGGCACCACTCGTGAAGAGCAGGGTGCACCGCCCCGACTTGCACCGCATCTCCGGGCCACCAGGTGCCAGTGCTTTAACCGTAACACCACAGAGCCGATCGCCGATGCGCGTGACCTCCTGACCTCATCAACCCTGCACCGTCATAAGGAACCGACGCATCGCTGCCAACGCCGCATCACCTCCCCTGCAACAGTAAGGAGCTGACACATCACCTTCTCTGCCAAGCAGTAAGGAACTGACACCTCACCTCCCCTGTGGCAGTCAGGAACTGACGCCCCACCAGCACCAGCGACACCTCACCTCCCCAACACCATGTAACGCCTTTGTTTTTCATCATCTTCCAAGGTACTGTAACCGGGGTCCATGTGACTCCGCAGCTGGCCCCTTCTCCCTCGTGGTTCGCGCCGAACTATTGGATTAGTACCGGTCACAACGTCGAGATAGCCCCAGTTGGAGCTGTAGTTTTAAGTGATCTTTTCAAATGTGATATCTTTTTTGGTGTATGTTGGATTGTTGTTGTTTTGGTCCTGTTTTATTCAGATAAATAGTGGCTATTTTTCTAAACTGGTCTGGAGTCATTTTAGTGTTTTCACTGTGTTACTGTATGTGTGTGTACAAATACTTTACACATTGCCTCTGGGATAATCCTGACTGCTCTTTGCCAAGCTACCAAGGGGGTGAGCAGGAGTTATCTAAGGTATGTAACCTACTTACTCTGACTAGAGTGGCAGGTTCTACCTGGCTTAGGTGCCTACCCTACCCTAGCCAACCAGAACCGCCATTTCCGACAAAATCCCAAACTATGAGTCAGAAAGTCATCCTTCTCCATAACAGTGTTTTTTACCAGCAGTCATCATTCCTCTCAGTCCTGTCTTCCAGGTCACAGGCCTCACTGAATATGAGTCCTCACCCATGAAGCTGCCACTTCCAACTACTGCACCTACAAGTGTTTCCTTTTGCCGATAGCATACCGGGGCACTATACACTATAGATAGTTATACCACTGGCCACAATGATGCCCATTTTCCTTCAGTTTGCTTCAGAGATATCACCGAAACATGGATTGACCCAATGTAGATAGTTAGATTAACAACCATCCAAACAGAATTTGCCACTTTGAATCTATTCTTCCTGATCACAGACCTTACACATAGTGAGCGAGTCGTCCCCCAGAAGCTACCCCTCCATCTATATTCTTTCAATCATACCTAAATGAGGTATTTTTAAACCTAGTCACTTATATCTGTATAAAAGCTATTTCTGACTTTTGTTTGTACCCAGGTGTTGAGACACATGTGATGATGATCTGCGGAGCTACTGGATGGCAGAAACCAGGACCATGACATGTAAGACCGGCCTAGATAAAAAAATTCCAGCAAGTAATGCACAAGTCTCACCCCATTCCACCTAAACATGACAGTCTTTATACTTTGAGTATATAGCAAGTAGTTGAGCCACCTTTACTCATGTGTCCTGAAGTGACACATTAGAAAATGCCAAATACTTCCACGTACCTATAGATACAGTGGTCAGAGGACAAATATGGTAAGAGACATTACTTGAAAACCTCATACTACCAAATTGTAGTACTAGTTGAAGGGTCTCTTTGTCTAATAAGAACAATCCTTAGGTCTCAGCACAGGATGCTGCCTTGTCTGTAGGAGTAAGGCTCTGCATCCATACCAGAAGGTTTGCCATCTCATAAGCATGGGAATGGTAGGGTGGCTTTAGTAGGTAATGATGGTTTATTATCCTTTCCCACATGACCATATAACAATCAGTACTTCTAAACTACATAAGATTATTTTGTTTAAAGATAAACCAATGGTGATGTATGAACTCCCAAAGTAAGAGTTATTGTCTTGGCGGATTCTGTGTTATTTTAAAAAAAGGATGAGGAATATATTTTATTACTTGTTAAATCATAATGCTATCTAGGAGAGGAACTTTGAACTAGGCCTCGAAAAATTGAAGTCTGATCCCTGTGGTCAAAGATTCCCTTACAAAAATTGTTATGGGCCGAGTTAATGGCCACAGGACAATAAACTTTAGAACAAAGAAAAAATAATGAACTCTCCTTGCAAAACAAATACCTAGGGGCATATTAGCAAGACCGGCGATAAAATTATCGCCGTTTTAGCGGCAGGAAACTGCCGCTAAAACGGCGATAATGGGCTTGCTAATATGCGTTATAGAATTCAATAGAAGCCCAGGTTAGATGTGCAGGACATCTAACCTGGGCTTCTATTGGAATTCCATAACGCATATTAGCAAGCCCATTATCTCCGTTTTAGCGGCAGTTTCCTGCCGCTAAAACGGCGATAATTTTATCGCCGGTCTTGCTAATATGCCCCCCAGTTTTACAATGGTACTGGAGAATGAGCATATAGGTGATGAATTTTCAAACTGCAAAGCAGCCTCCTTGTTAAAAATCTTAAGAAGAAAGTTCATACAAGGGTGTGCACTTCTTCCGTTTTCCTCTTCTTGGTTGATATCCATGCACCACCCATGGAATGGTCCTTGATGCAAAGTAACACAAGGCAGTGCATTGTGCTACCTTGCTAACTTTGGGTTACAATCCAAGGCAAATCATGATTTGAGTTGGATTGTAAATACCAGCTCAACACTTTGTGTAGGGTCTGCGTTAAAAAAGTAAGAAAAACATCTGGGCCTAACTTCCTAAGCCATGCTAAAACTTTCCTCATGAGGTGATCTGTGCCAGGCCAAGTTTTGAAGGCCAGCAAGGGTAGAACATTCAATCTTAAACTTGAAAAAATGTTCAGAGAACAGTCCTCCAGCAGCTGACAACTTCAATTACTCTGGAAGGGACTCAGAGTCCAACATTCAGTCTTCTTCAGGGTGCTTGCTCTTCTTTTCATCTGGAGCAGAGGTCATGGGCACCTGGATCCTGTTTCTGCCAGCTACTTAGGCCTTCCCTTAGGTATTTCCCTATTGTGAGGTGTCTCGGCCTAATTTAGATACGGATGAGCAGCTGGTGCCTAGGTGAACACAGTTACAGATGCCAGTGCATATAGGCTTCAGGTCAAACGATCAACCTGGGCTTCATCAAGTAATTTCTGAGAAGGCAAGCATCACCTTGTTTCTTCTAAATGACCACACCCACCATGGACTTGCCATTCATCTCCACCTTCACTCTGCTAGTAGTAGGAATTGTAGTCCCCATTTGCAACAAGATCATTGCCCTGAGAGTTAGTGCCATATGGCAGGAGATAATCCCGCTTCACCATGGTCCAATGGGCAGTTTTATACCCCATGGCAGAAATCTTCCAGCTATTGATACCTGCTGTCTGTACAAAACTCAAGGAGTATGGATGGACGTGTTTAAGTGCATGCAGGTCTTGCTGCCTGATACCAATGGCTACCCTGTTGATCTCAACTGGACCCTCCTCAGTGCCTTCCCCCACTGTAGGCGCACAGACTGTCTTGAAAGCTGTTGGTTCTGGGTCCATCAGTGCGCAACACTTCTTGTAGTGACCCTCACAATTGTTCTGGAAGTATTAAATTAACGGTAGAGGGACAAGAAGAGTCCTTCACTCCATTCCCTTTGTGGTGCTGATGAGCACACTTGTACACCTTTGGCTTTGGCACCAGCTAGGATGCCTGTGAACTGATGTGGGTGTTTTCCTCAGATTTACGGCCATTCTGATGGGTAATCTTATACACCATTGTCTTTAAATTATGCTGCTCTAGCACCTTGTTTGCTTTGTTTGCTAGCCATTTCTCTCTCAAGACACAAACAGCTTGAAATCAGTTTCTGTCAGATTGGATAAGTGCTGTATGAGTGGCTCTGGCTATTCCTCCTTGAGTTTCTCAACAAACATTAGATGCTTAAAGTTGCAAACAATTTTACTTCCATTACTTTCATCCATTCTTTCCAGTTCCTACTTACCTCATGTATCCAGATCTCACATGAGACTGCATTACTCTTCTTCACATTCTGAAAGTTGACTCTTTATTCATCTTCTGTCAGCCCATACTTCCTAATCACTACATCCTTCATATGATCATAATGCAGTGGCACACTTTCATGCAATCGTGTGATAGCTGTACTCCTTATTGAGGGGAGACAATTCAGTAGAGTCATTTTAACTAGGCAACAGTGAGAACCAATCATCACCCCATATGGCTGAGTGGCTTGAAAGGATTTTCATACTTTGATGTTGTGTCACAGAAAGGTAGGGGAGTTGCAGGAGCAGAGAAGTTGTGCTGGAGGCCACCCAGGAGTCGTGGTGAGCCCCCATAGGTTCAAGGAGTCCACGGTTATATTTAAGAATGTTGGCCTAGGTCTCCCATATCATTGAATCCATGATCCCAGGGGAGATGTTCAGTTGCTTTGAGCATTCCTGAAGCTGGGCTTTTGACTAAAGGTGCATATACATTTGTTGTTAGGTCTTCTGAATGTGCTATACAAATGTGTTTAATGTAGAGAATGGAACTCCGACATGGAATGTTAAGTATTATTATGCAGAGGTAGCATGTGTAAAGTCAAAATCAGTGCATATGAATTGTTTTCCCATTCTTACAGGAGGGCCTTCTTCTTTAGGTGGAGTCATACCAGGTCTTCCCAGGTCACTAGTTAGTGATTGGAGAAATGATGTCACCTATTCTTATTTTCTCACAGTTTCCCACCTCCTTTTTCAGTATTTCTTCTTTGCCTCACCATAAAATTACTCAGGAGCCCCTGTTTCAATGTGTCAGAATCCTTCTGCTACGAGGCAGATGTAACTTCAGAACCTTAGCCACTCCTCTAGTTAGATGAGCTCTTCTCCCACCTGAAAGGTTTTACACTGGGTCTCTCTCTAACTGGGACTAGTGAATAGGTGTTCAGTAGGTTACTGGGAGCAGAAGAAGCTCTCACTGGTGCTTCCAATTCAAAAGAAGTGGTGCTAGGGCTATCCTTTGTTCTGCCTACTCCCAGGTAGCTAACTCTTGCTGAGGGGGTCAGCAGTTAACACTATCATGTTCTTCATGGTCTTGGAGGGAGGCCATTATGTTCTGAGACGGGGCTGTTAATAGTCTGAGCCAATGATGTGTATTCCAGCACCGGAGTTGTGATGATAGGCAGAACTGGTTTTAAGCCAATTCTGTCTTGTGCAGCCTAAAATACATGTTCAATTTTCACCTCAAGTTATTAAAAATATGGTTTTCTCATAAAATCAGATTTTGAAATTTGAAATGGGTTATAACTTTGAATTACTTTTCTAGTATTTTCTCAGGTGGAAACGTTGAATTAAATATTTCAATCACACTTAAGCATGTCCAATGGAAAATGTAACTGAACTTACATAGTGAAATAGCTTTTAGGCATTTAGTCACATTGAGTGCACCCTTTTAAATATATAGTGCCACATTTTTACATATTAGCCACCATTTCTTGTATTTTTACAAGGCAACATTTTGGGGTAAATTAATAATATATAAAAATAGGTTTTCTTACATGGCAAAGACAATTTTCCTTGCAAAGTGTTACTATAGTCCTTTAAACAACAGTTCAGCGAGTGCACAATGGTGCTCCTAAAAGCTATTTATTTTTGTCATATGTGTATGTGGTGTAAAGCCCACATAGACATTCAACTTCCGTGCCATTAGCACATTTTATTCACCACTAACAATTGCCTCACAGGAAATTTAAGTAGATCTACTTTCTGAAATAAGTTTTACAATGCTATTTTAGGACCAGAGATCATGCACTGTGAAAGTGAATAGCAATGTTACAGTGAATAGAGACTTAATACCCGAAACACAGAGTCAAGAAAAAGGCATAAAATCTAGGGTGACCATGCAGAAAAGTCAAGTTTGTACCACTGAACCTGGCGCTATGGTATTAACTCTGGCATTCTAGTGGTAGTTCTTGACTTAATGTGGGCATCAATTTCCTGATGAAGCCCAACCCCAGCCCAGTACTGTCATTGACATAATGGTGTTTTTTATGTTTTAGAAACCTATAGCATTAGAGCAGTCACTTTTGACATAATGGTGGCAATTCTTATCATACTGTTGGCATTTGTGGCATGATGATAAATACCTCCAGCTGGCACAATGCTAGACTAGCAATAATGGTGTTTATTCTTGGCATAATGTGAGCAACTATGAGACCCACTTCAAGGCTAACGGAGTCCATAGCACATCATTGGAAATCATTGGCACATTGTGGCATTTTAGCATACTGCTGCCCACATAATGGTTGCCCGGCATAGAATGATGGTACAGACTTCTGCTATAATCCTAGCACTAGCATCATGGTGGTAATTTTTGTCACATTGTGGGCACATGTGCATGCACTACTTTCAGGCAGAAGGAATTTTTTACAGGTTGAAGAGCAGCAGCCCTTGCAACTTAATCGCAAGCCACCCCCCATACTATGTAAACATTTCAAAACAGTCCTAATCCTCCATCCATTCTGGCAGTCACTTATCACTTTACCCATTCACCCATCCGTATACTCACCCATTGATCCATCTTTGCACTCATGCATTCATGCAGCTTGCTATCCATGCATTCACATTCCCTTGATCTATCCATATACGCATTCATCTGTCCATGCACGCATTGCTAACTTCCCCATCCATTCTCGCAGGCACTCACACACTCAACTACACATTCGCAAACACAGGCTCACCAATCAATGAAGAAGCACTTTTAGTTATTAAAAAACAGACTTTGTAAATGCTTAGTAAATATGGAGGCTGAAGCTTGAGCAACTAGGAAGGGCTTGCTACATGCCATATGAACGTTGTCTTTGAGGGCAATGAGCATATTCACTATTCTCAGCATGATCCCTAGTTAAGTCTTGGTGTTTGGGAGTCAGTGTTCTCCAGTGATTAAGTTGTGATCTTGGATACTCAAATAGTGGATTTGTTGGCAATGAAATCAATCAATCAATCAATCATGTCACTTATAAAGCGCACTACATACCCGCGAGGGTCTCAAGGTGCTGGGGGAAGAGGGGGGTGGTGCTGCTACTGATCGAAGAGCCAGGTCTTGAGGAGTCTTCTGAAGGCCAGTAGGTCTTGGGTCTGTCGGAGGTTGGTGGGGAGGGTGTTCCAGGTCTTGGCGGCGAGGTGGGAGAAGGATCTGCCGCCGGCGGTCGTTTTCCGGATGCGGGGGACTGTGGCGAGGGCGAGACTGGTCGAGCGGAGCTGGCGGGTGGGGGTGTAGAAGCTGAGTCGTCTGTTGAGGTAGGCTGGTCCGGAGTTGTGGAGTGCTTTGTGTGCGTGGGTGAGGAGCTTGAAGGTTATCCTCTTGTTGACAGGGAGCCAGTGCAGGTCTCTCAGGTGGGGTGTGATGTGGCTGCGTCGGGGGATGTCGAGGATAAGACGTGCAGAGGCGTTCTGGATGCGTTGCAGCCGTCTCAGGAGCTTAGCCGTCGTTCCTGCGTAGAGGGCGTTTCCGTAGTCCAGCCTGCTGGTGACGAGGGCCTGGGTGACTGTTTTTCTTGTTTCGGTGGGGATCCACTTGAAGATCCTGCGGAGCATTCGGAGGATGTTGAAGCAGGATGAGGAAACGGCGTTGACCTGCTTAGTCATGGAGAGGGTGGGGTCGAGGATGACCCCTAGGTTGCGTACGTGGTCGGTGGGTGGCGGGGCTGTTCCCAGTGATGTTGGCCACCAGGAGTCATCCCAGGCTGAAGGGTTGGAACCAAGGATGAGGACCTCCGTCTTGTCCGAGTTCAGCTTCAGGCGGCTGGTCCTCATCCATTCGGCGACGGCCTTCATTCCTTCGTGGAGGTGGGCTTTGGCGGTGTGAGGGTCTTTGGTGAGGGAGAGGATCAGCTGGGTGTCGTCGGCGTAGGAGATGATGTTGAGGTTGTGCTGTCGGGCGACGTGGGCGAGGGGTGCCATGTAGATGTTGAACAGCGTTGGGCTGAGGGAGGAGCCTTGGGGTACGCCGCAGATGATCTTGGTGGCCTTGGATCGGAAGGGGGCGAGGCGGACGCTTTGTGTTCTGCCGGAAAGGAAGGATGTGGTCCAGTCCAGGGCCTTCTCTTGGATCCCGGCGTCGTGAAGGCGTGTTCGTAGTGTGTGGTGGCAGACCGTGTCGAAGGCGGCTGATAGGTCCAGGAGGATGAGGGCTGCTGTTTCTCCGTTGTCTAGCAGGGTCCTGATGTCATCGGTGGCGGCGATGAGGGCGGTTTCGGTGCTGTGGTTGCTGCGGAAGCCGGACTGGGAAGGGTCCAGGATGTTGTTCTCCTCGAGGTAGCGGGTCAGTTGTTTGTTGACGATTTTCTCGGTGACCTTCGCGGGGAACGGGAGCAGAGAGATGGGTCGGAAGTTCTTGAGGTCCTTGGGGTCTGCCTTGGGTTTCTTGAGTAAGGCGGTGATCTCGGCGTGCTTCCAGCTTTCCGGGAAGGTTGCTGTCTCGAAGGAGATGTTGATTATTTTCCGGAGATGGGGCGCGATGGCTGTACTGGCTTTGTTGAAGATGTGGTGAGGGCACGGGTCTAGCGGTGAACCGGAGTGGATGGTGTTCATGATCTCGCTGGTGTCCTCGTCGTTGATGTTGGTCCAGGAGAGCAGGCGGTTGGTGGTTGTGGGGGCAGTGGTCTCGGTGGTTGCCGGGGCGGTCGTGGTGTTGAAGCTGTCGTGGATGTCGGCGATTTTGCGGTGGAAGAAGGTGGCCAGTGAGTCGCACAGGTCTCGCGACGGCTGGATGTCGTTGGTGTTGGAGCTGGGGTTGGAGAGTTCCTTCACGATGTTGAAAAGCTCTTTGCTGTTGTGTGCGTTGTTGTCTAGGCGGTCTTTGAGTGAGGCCCTTTTGGCGGATCTGATGAGGTGATGGTGACTGCGGGTGGTGCTCTTGTGGGCGGCGTAGCTGTCCGCTGTCCGTTCGTGGAGCCAGATCTTCTCCAGTTTTCGGCATGTTCGTTTGGAGGCCTGGAGGTCTTCGGTGAACCAGGTGGCTTTCTTGCTGGTGTGGCTGTTGGGCGTATTCTTGAGCGGGGCGAGGGTGTTGGCGCAGTCGTCGATCCACTGTCTGAGGTTGCGGGCGGCGGTGTCGGGGTCGGAGGGTTCGGTGGGTGGGCTCAGGGCGAGGGTTGTGGTTAGCTGGTCTTCCGTGACTCTGCTCCAGCAGCGGCGAGGCAGTTGTTCGGTGCGGTGGTGCATGGTGGGCTTCCTGTAGGTGAAGTGGATGCAGTGGTGGTCAGTCCAGTGGGGTTCGGAGGTGTGGTTGAAGGAGACGTGTGGGCTTGCGGAAAAGATGGAGTCTAGCGTGTGGCCGGCGGCGTGGGTGGGTGTAGTCACGAGCTGTCTGAGTCCGAGGGTGGCGAGGTTGTCGATCAGGGTGGTGGAGTTGGTGTCCTTGTTGTTCTCGAGGTGGAAGTTCAGGTCCCCGAGGAGGATGTAGTCCGTGGAGGCGATGGCGTGTGTGCTGACGAAGTCAGCAATGGAATCGCTGAACTGTGGTCGGGGTCCGGGGGGTCTGTAGATGAGGGTTCCTCTGAGGGTGGTGTTGGGATCGGTGTGGATCTGGAAGTGCATGTGTTCGGCGGTGCTGAGGGTGTCGTCGGTGTTGATTGAGACTCTGAGGGTGTTCCTGTGGACGATGGCGATGCCTCCTCCGACTCCGTTGGTGCGGTCCCTGCGGGTGATCTTGTATCCGTCCGGGATGGCAATGGCGATGTCGGGGGCTGAAGCGGGATTCAGCCAGGTCTCCGTCAGGAATGCGACGTCTGGGGAGGTTGAGTCGAGAAGGTCCCAGAGTTCGATGGCGTGTTTGCGGGCGGAGCGGGTGTTGAGGAGGATGCATCTGAGGTAGTTGGGTTCTTTCCTGGGCGGTGGTTTGGCGGGGCGGGTGCTGGTGAAGCTGCAGTTCCGGCAGGTGAAGGGCCCTTGGGTGCGCTTCGGGGTGGCCTGAAAGGTGTATGAAATTCCTCAGATGCAGTGGTAACTCATTTAGCATAACTCAACATCTCATTTAAATCAGTAAAATCAATGGTTGTGATAACTAAGCTGAAGAAACAACAGAGATGACATCATTTGTTGATAAATTCAGCTAGCAAGACACAAGTTATGGCCTGCTCCTACATTCCCATCAATGTGAATTTAGAACCATATGCCTTTGTAGTAATATGGCTCTGGGAAATGATAGAGAGCTAAGCACTTGAAGGGCGATATTTTGAGATTAAAAGATTTAAATGGTCAAAGTATAAGTCTGATAGCCGCACAAATGCTAAAAATTATATTTATTGTTGCCACGGAAATAGCATAACATTCTGTCCTTTGCTGAACAGACAAGTGGCAATTGTCTAACACTGGGGTGGTGTTAGCTAATAAAGCTTTTTAGTAGTGAAGTGAACTAGAGAAAAGTATATTTATGCCCATAAAATCATAATGGGTGGCCGATGTGTCTTACGGTTCCAGTATTTCTATGACTTCTAAAATGAATGCATGATCCTTTTCAGTCAATTCTCAAAGATGGAATGCAATGCAATTGGAATATCAATAGTTGATTATGCTGAACTATATTCAAAAAGGTCTGGTGCCTCCACAGGTTTCTGGCAGGCAGTTTCTACATTAGGTGAGCAATCTGAAGTAAAAGAGAGTTGGAGAGGCACTTTGGAAGATGACAAAGTCACAGACCAGAAACAGGAGGGTGGCATAAACAGACGGAAACAGAACATAACGTAGAAAAAAGACCGGATGAAACGGAGTCTAGATAACTATGGACTCTGATCGCTATAAATGTGAAGCTAACCTATTGTGAGCTGTGAATGACTTTCTAGGTTGCTTTAATGTTGGATGTCTCAGTTGCCTTTGACACAATCAACCATCCTAACCTCAGACGCATCCTAGAGCAGTAAATAGGATTCACAGACAATGTCCTTCACTGGTTCTCCTCCTACGTTTCCAACCAACACCTGTTTGTTCACATGGGCACCTCCAGTTTACTAAAGATCACTTTCACGTGGCGTCCCCCAGGGTTCCATCCTGTCTTCTGCCATCTTCAACCATTACACTTTACATGGAGCTGCTTGGTGCTCTACCCACAGATAACAGCATCAAGCTTCACCAATATGACGACGATACATAATTCTACTTGAAAGACTCCTCTGCTTCAGACAGGGCCGGACTGGGAACCGAAACCGGCCCTGGCAAACTGCTCGGCCGCCCGCCCTGGGGTTAGGGGGGGGTGCAGCCGAGCTGTTTGCGAGGGCCGGTTTCGGCCGATTTTGTTACAGGGGGCCGATATTGCCGACCCCCGGTAACAAAAACGGCCCCCAGGGGCCCAAAACCGGCCCCCACCCTATCGGCCCACCGGGGAAACGCCCGGTGCCCGCTACGGCCAGTCCGGCCCTGGCTTCAGACATCCAATACCTCAAACACTGCTTGCTCATCATACAGACCAGGATGAATAATACGCACCTGAAGTTCAAACTATTTAAGACCGAATTCCTATTATTTGCCAAGAACAACAAACAAGATATAATACAAACCTGATGCAATGACATGAACCTTGATGGTTTAGAACCCCAATCTTAACCAAATGATAAATCACTTGGATTCACCCTGGACACCGACCTCTCCCTCAAGGAGAAAATTACCAAAAAAAGGAAGATGGCCTGGAACCAGCTCTTTCTTCTAAAGAAAGTCAAACTGTTTCTTCCAGAAAGCGACTTCAGAACTTCTGTTCAAGCCGTAGTACTCTTGTATCTGGATGGTGGTAATGCCCTACTCCATGGCATGTCATACTCCACACTGACACCCCTTAGGGGTATCCTACATGCTGCAGCATGTCTCATCCTGCAGAAATATGATCACATCACTCTGACCCTGATGGAACTCCATCCAACCCGCACCATCTTTAAAACTAGCTGTTTCATTCACAATGCTGATCCAGCGGTATACTAACAACAGATACTCCGCTACCATATACTCACCTGGGCCTATAAATCACAACACACTCCGTATCGAGTAGACCGCTGGAAATCTTACAGTTTTATAATTTCATATTTCTCAAGATTAGTTATTTAACATTCCTAACTAACCTTTCACTTATCAAAAAGTTCTTTTCTCTGGTCAATGGACCATTAGTTGAACTAATTGATGGTGATAATGAACATAACTCTAAACTGTTCTTTAATTAAAGAAAAATAACCACAGACTCGGGAAGTTTTAAAATCTTTATCTAAATTAAATGAATGTGAACCATCTCAAAATTTCAACACAAACAACCTCATTCATAAGAGTGTAATTTCAATCGAAAATACTTCAGACTCATGCAATAACTATGCTCAGAAAAGAGAGGATAGAGAGAAAAGAACATCTACAAACGGACAAGAAATAATAATTACCAAGGATGGTGTGAAGACCAAACCCCCTGGCCAGAGGGCTGGTGAGGGTCCCCCGAGATAGATCAGGAGACAAAGACTTCAGGACAGGATTCAGGACAGTATACTTAACCTCTCTAGATACCGATGGCTGCGTCGCACCCCTCTCTGTCACTCTCTTCCTCCTCGAGCTTCTTCCGCGATCTTCTTGTCTAACCCAATTAAATTAAGATAGAAGGTTCTGCATTCGGTTCTTCATCATCATCTCACAGCATCTCTCCCCGCATCAGCATCTCAGCAACACGAACTCCCAGACATCATCCCGAGCTCTGCATAAAACAACCCCGCTAAAGTAACTAACTAAAGCTACCTCAATTATACCTTTCGTTCATCATGTACCACCCACTAAAGTTTCAATATCGTAAAAATACGAAATCTAATTGGTCAGGCAAGGGGGATGATCATCACACCATGCTTACATATCACTTTTATTCTATCATTCTATTGTTTGAAAAACCCATCCCCTTAAACTTTATTCATTTCTTTCGTTCCCATACATATCCAAACTTTATTAGCAACAATTATTTCAAAATCATGAATATGACTCTTCTTGGCTGAACTCTTCACCCTCTGTTCTCAGGGCACATCACTCTCGTCCTTGGACGGCTGACAAAACCTTGGTCATCCTTCCGGGTTAACTTTCTTGTGGGCCTGCTCATAAATCACGTGACTCAGCTTACAATGGTCATTCGCAAAAGGCCCAAATGCGCACTAATAATAAAGTCAAAAAGACAAAAGTTACTTTCACAAATAAATGGTCTCACTGTATACCACCCATCTCTACTCTAACCCTCTTTATTTATTAATACTTTCCCCGCATTAGCATTAGTAAAATAGCTGATTTTCATTTCGGCTAAGTAGATGCCATGCACGTGAGTCTTCAAGACTCCATTTTAATGCCTTCTGCACATGCGCTAGAATTTCCCTCCAAGCGTTAGTTTGTCATATTGCGTAGATGCAATTGACGCATGCGCACATCAGTTTCCCCGTTTAAAGTGGTATTAGTCCGTTTTCTTTGTTATTTTCATTAGTACACACACATAAGCAAGCTTCGCTAACCCGTGTGTTTCTGTGGTGCGTGTTATTATTTACAGGACACGGTTAGTAATTCGTTAATAAGTTAAACGAGAGGATTGCTTTCGAGCAAGTCTCTTTCTTTACGAGTCCTTGCTCCATCAATGCCATCACAGCCAGCACTCCGCTTAGTTTGCAGACAAGCTCATCATCTCTGGTGGTTCTCGGCACACCTACAGCCAGTATTAGACTACAGACTAAGGAGTGTAAAAAAATAAATAAGACAACAGTCCTTTGCAATCCATGTACACAGGATCTATAATAACATCCCCATATCCATCAGGATAACCCCAAAGCTGCTTCAGTTTAGAAAAGCGTTGAAGACTCACATCTTTAACGAACACTTCATCACAATGCATTAACCATTCACAAATCAGCTTCCTCTCTTGAAACTTGCCAACTTTAAGCTTGCGTTTGACCATGTACATCGCTACGCTGCCATTTTGCCTAGGTTCCTGCTATAGAAATACTGTATACATACATACATAAATACATACATACATACATACATACACACATACATACATACATACATACATTCAATGTTACACTCAAGCTAAGCGCTATGTTGGCTTTAGTTCAAAGGCAGCTGAAAACTTTCTATTTCTTTCTGTAGCAATGCAGGTTTTCCAACCTGTCTAGAAGCTTTTCAGAAGGTATAATTGTGGGAAACTGTCAGGTCTGTATCTCACTGGAGATGAGTGCAGCTACTGAGGCCTCCTATTGCTTTGGGCTAAAGATGCAGCATAAAATCTGCGTGATTGGCTGAAACAGTATCATGACTTATTGACACGCAAATTAACTTCTCACTAATTACCAATATTAGGCTGTGGCCTCCTTTGAAAGTTTACATCCAAGAATATAAGTTTGACTATACGGTAACATTTTAGGCATAAGATGTGGGTATGATTAAAAACTTGTAGAAAACCAGTACCATTCAATGTTCTGTATGGTCTGTCGGGGATAGTCACTGATTGCTACTTGGATTCATCTGCCCACGCCTTTGTAAAAGCATGCCTTATTTATTAATGTTGATATCTCAAGTATATTTTTGTTGACCAATCACACAATGCCAATTAAGTGAAACTAACTCCAGTCCTAGAATATTTGTGGACAGAGCAACCTTCTCCCAAATATGATTTACTATTCTAACTCCAGTCCTGGAATATTTGGGAAAAGTTATAAATTCCCCAAATATTTTTAGGCAGGGTTGAAAAGTAGTAATTTTGAATTGGAGAAAGTGCTGCCCTGACGGCGCAGCTCGGGATAGAAAACTAGGAATACAAACGTTGGGTTTCCCCAAACACGTGTTAGCTGAGGGACTATCTTTGTTACATTTTGACAACTATGAGCTGAATGTCTGTTGAAAAACTTTAAAGAAAGGATGAAGAATACATGTAATGGGTAAGGTGTAAATGTATTGTTTCGCAGTGACAATAATAAAAGAAATTTGCTATATGTGTATTTTGTATTAATTGCAAAAAATTTATTTAAAAAAAAACAAAAAAGCGCTAGAATCAATATGACTATCTGTGACTCTTAAGTGAGGGTGAGGTTCTCTACAAACGCTCTTGTTGCGAAGAATATGTGTAGTGGACAAACTCCTGAGGAGCTGTCTACCATTTCTTTGGATCCGAATATTGTGACAAATTCCAGGAGAATACTGGAAGCAAATTCTTGAAAAAATTCAAAAGCGAATGTAAGCAACTAATTCTAGGCCAGCCCTCCCTTTTGGTCTTGTCACCACTTTCTTTACTACAAACCAATCAAAGCAGCCATGTCACACCCCACAAAACTTCTGTTTTTCACTATTTAGGGCAAAAAGTTGATACTTCTCACTGCCATTTATTACCCGTTAAAAAACTGATATACTTGCAGTTCAAGCACGACCACCAGCCATCAGGTCATTGGGTAAAAATAACTCTTATCCCATGCTGTAATCAGCAAACAGGATTCATGAGAAACGAGAGAGCAATACATGTGGCTTTACATATCTTCAGACTGAGCAGAGCGCATATAGAAACAAACACACCCGATTGGCTCACAGTGGAGGTTACCACCATTTACTTTGTGCCTAGAAAAGAAACGAGTACCATAAGACTGTTAAAAACGTATGAGGCGACTGAATTGGAATTTTATTGGACGGATTCCATCTGAAGTGTATAGCAAAGAACTTTCCAAAAAAGAGGCAGGTCAGCCCCCCATGCACAGACATACTTTCCAGAGGCTATTGTTGATATAGCCAATGAGAAATTCATCGAAATGAAATGGAAATGCAGGTGAGGAGCATGTTCTTCCTTCCAGTTGCTTCTGTGGTGAATTAAGTGTTTTGGGGGATTTTGAAATTGGGATGTTGAACTAGCGCATAACTCAGGACATCGCTGTTCTACCGCTGGGTCTCCGTGAAGTGTATGGCATTCGCCCTAGGATCACTGAAATGAGTAACATTTGTATTCATATTAATTTGCTACTCAAGCATCTAGACAAAAAAGGATAAAGCTGTAGGTCATGTTGAACCCTCCCTACATGAACCAGATGGTGCCGGAGAGAAGGAGTAGCCCATTGGATATAATGGCACTCGTAATATCGTGGACGGGATATCCGTCACGTTTGTGATTTAAAAAAGGCACCGCAATGGGACTGCACTACAAGGATCCTGCACGGCAAGGACTCGAAAGTCCATGCTGTGCAGGAACCTATGTGCATGCACACAGGGGGGCACATGTTATGCCCCCTGAGTGCATGCACATGCGGTTGAGGCACAGGGGGCGTGTAGGGCCCCCTTTGTTTCCTCTCCGCCAGGGTTTTCATGGCAGTGGAACCGTCATGAAAACCCTGTCGGAGAGGAAACTCGTAATATTTTGGACGGGACCGTGGCGGTCCCGCCAAGCATATTGCGGCCTCTGACCACTGCCCGGATGCCAGGGAACGGCGGGTCCCTGGCGGAGCCGGCGGTCCCAGGGCACTATGACTACCCGAATCGTAATCGGGCGGTCGGACTGCCAACACAAGCCTGGCGCTCGTAATAGGGCCCTAAGTGTCTTTGGCCCTGGCTTCCTCAGAAGTTGTTTGTACTGGAGACGGAGTCCTTGGCCTTCTGGTTGCGGATTCTGATCTTTAGATTGGGCAGTTGAAGGCATCGAAAAGGATTCCTCGAGAAGAAAATTAAAATATGTACTCTCTTACTTACCTTAGGTTCTATTTTCTGGGAACCTTTGGCTGGGCTCGAGTTGCTTGTACCTGTGTACTAGTTGCAACCTGAACAGCATTGGTGCGTCAAGAAGATGCCCAATGTAATCAGTAGGAATCTTGTTTTTTATACCGCCTGACTTTATCAGGGCCGGGGGAAATGGTGATCTTCATTTTGCTTACACTGATTAGTCAGGGGTGTGTATTTCCTCATTCTGCTGGAGCAACATAGATGTGCAGCATGATTTGTTTTATTTTCCAGTCTTCTTGAAAACTATGGGCCAGATGTACAACCCTACCAATTTGCGAGTTGCAAATTGCGTTGTTTTGTAACTCACAATTTGCGACTCATAAATAGGAATGTACAATAGTGTCTCAGACACTGCGATTCCTAATGGGGTCGCAAATTGCCTGCCTCAATAATATTCATGAGGCAGTTGCATTTTGCGACCCCATTAGGAATCGCAAGAACTCCCAGATACGGTGGCCTGCAGGGGTCAGCAGACCACTATGTCTGTGACTGGTTTTTAAATAAAGCAGTTTTTTATAAAAATGCAGCACATTTTCCTTAAAGGAAAACGGGATGCATTTAAAAAAAGAGAATCAGAGTAGACAATGGTCCATGGGACCACTGCCTGCTCTTAAAATATATTTTCAATGCCAGTTACAAAGGGGAAGGGGTCCCCTGGGTGCCCCTTCCCGTTTGCGAGTGGGTTGCCACCCATTTGAAATGGGTGGTAAACTGCGAGTGTTTTGCGGCCGCAATTGTGGCCGCAAAACAATCTTACATTGCAGTGGGACTCGCTATTAGGAAGGGACGCCCTTGGCATGCCCCTTCCTAATAGCGAGTCACAAACCCTATTTTGCGAGTCTGTAATAGGTTACTGACTCGCAAATTAGGGTTTGTACATGGGGCAGACCTATTTTGCGGTCGCAAACGGGCCGATTTCCTGTTTGCGACCGCAAAAAACGGTCGTACATCTGGCCCCTGGTCTCGGAAGGAATGATTAAAATTGTTCACTTTATGTGATCCAAAATTCTGGGGAAAGGTCATTCTAAGTGCAAAGATAATACCAGATGTTGGTCTTGGTGGCAAACTCGCTTTCAAAATGATGGACCATATCACTGATGATTATATCCATAGTGGTTAAGATGGACACAACTCAAGCTACTATTCTATTTAAGGCATCACTGAAATGATGATGGGTTGGAATATCAGTGTGATAGAGCTGGCAAAAAGGATACAGAATGCTATTTTCGCGTTCTAGCAAGTCAAAGTAGAAGAGTCTGTGCCTAAACAAACATGATCATTTCTGACATTGAGGTATCCCAAGTCCCACCAGGCACATGACAAGGGCCAAGCGGAAGCAGCTAAATTGAAGGGACTCTTTGTCCACATAGAGAAGATGGGGAAAATATTCAATATATTAGGGACACATTGCACATCCAGGTCCGTCTTTTTTTACAGGTTATGAAGTAGCTATTCTCCAAGAACAAGAAGATCCTGCGAGCAGCTCTCTCACTATTTACATCAAGTTGTTAAGTAGACTAGGCCAAACTCTAATGTCCTGGATAAAGCTTCCTTTCCCAAGTATGTGAGCAAACAATACCTACTGAAATGTTTTGATGTTTTCAAAGCTAATTCGTCCTTGAATAGTATCAAACTTAATGAACATAGAGAAGACACATGAATCATAGTCGACATGTGTTTCTCCTTAGGTGCACCACCTGTCTGTGGGCTTGAGATATAGTGATACATAGCCTCGTGTTTCTAAATTGGTTAATAGATGCAGCCTTTCCAAAAGACAGTATGTGGTCTGGTAAGGCCTTATCTTGTTGCGTCTTGCTTTGTCCCACATGATTTGTGTCTAGGACACAGGATAGTAATGGAATTTGTGCTGAATGTCATTGCATAAATAATTTTCTAGGTACTAAGAACATCAGGGATACGGCATTCTCAGGAGAAAGAAATTCTTCGAGATCTACCGTTTATATATAGCCCCCTTATCTCGCGTTTGTCAGGTTATACATCAGTGATATCTCTGGGTGCTCTGCAACAGAACAACAAGAATTTCGACTTTACTCTAAGGAGGTCTTATGTGACAGCCTGTTTTTCAATGGGGTTGGGTGTGTTGCAGCATATGTTGCACAGTCTTTTCTGCTGAGCTTTTAGGTGTTGTACATGGCCATGCTAAAGGCTATGCTCCAGGCTCAAGATGACGCAGACAGGCCAACCTTTTGTTTTGGGTAAAGTATGATGGGCTGTGAGAAGCAGCTTAGGTGTCTGAGGTTACAGGATTATGGGCGACAGTAAGGAAGCATGGTTGCAGCACACATGAACTTGCTCACACACTTCAATTTTCGTCCCAAGCTTTGAGGTGTGCAGTCATTCAGTCTATTGATGCAAGATGTGGAAGACTGTAAGCGTCTTCCCTTTCTTGGGAGGAGGAGACGATCCTTTCACCAGAAGTAATTGGCATTGGCAAAGCATCCCCAATAAGTGACGCAGTCTTTT
Organism: Calotriton arnoldi; assembly: GCA_963921515.1. Lineage (NCBI taxonomy): Eukaryota > Metazoa > Chordata > Amphibia > Caudata > Salamandridae > Calotriton > Calotriton arnoldi. The sequence goes on from CAWUFW010004151.1 coordinate 399,171, forward strand.
TAAGTGAAGCATTGGGGCATAGTGGTTTCTAACAAAGTTGCAGTCACCTGCCTCTGCACAATACGAAAAGAACGGATGACTAGCCATGCCTTTGCTAGCCCATTCTAGGACACAACCAGTATGGAGACGAGTCATATCTTCGTAATCTGTTTATCATGGTAAAGGACAGTGACAAGTCAGAGGAAACTGAGTGTGATAAAATGCATGTACTGACTGGACTTCCGTTTAATTTCCTCACACTTGGTGGTTCCTCTGACATTGATGTTTTCAGGTTGGTCCAAGTGACATAGGCCGCTGAATGGGATTCGGGATAAGGTGAGAAAGGGAACGGTGTCTATTTGTTCCTTCAAGCAAGGAAGGTCAAAAGCAACATTTCATAATATTTCTTGACATAGCACTCTACGATTTGCATTGGACGAATGCTACATGGAGACTGCACACCACATGGAGACTGAACGCAGCGGTTGATGGCGTTTGCCCGCTTTCCATTTTCTGTCTGCTGCTTACGGAGGCCGAAATCTGCCTGAAATTTGCCCGACCGCTGCCTTTGGCTCCCTGCTGCTTTGGACCCTGCCCCCTATGGACAATGCCGCTCTCTGCTACCGCGGCTGCCAGTAGCTTGTCGCGGCCCACAAGGCAAGTCCTATAGGTCAGCTGGACTTTCTGTCCTGCCTTGCTCCTTGCTAAGGGTGGGCGGAATTTGCGGAATTGCGTTCCGCGAAATTCCGCGAAACGGCAAAAAATCTCCGCGAGCACGCGGAATTTCGCGTGCTCGCGGAGATTTTGCTGCGCCCCTTTATATCTGTAAGTGCTTCCTGTTGAGGTTTAATTTTTGTGACAGGAGCATCGTGCCAGCCCAGAATGAATCCTGCCCTGCATATTTATCCAAGAAGATGAGTCCGTTTTGTGCAATACCTCTACTCAACTGGAGTACTTTCTACTGGCTAATCAGTAAGTGCTACCTTGTTGGGAAAATGTATAGTGCCTTTCCTACACTACAGCTGCAAAGGACCAGAAGAATTGTCTCCAGTGACCTGTGTGTCTAACTTTGCCACCGCGCCGAAAGCGCCGGGGTCCTTTGATTAAGCTGTCCATCATAGTGGGGAAAGGGCGGGAAGACGTTGCATACCGCGAGTGTATGTGGGGCGGGGCTACTAGCCTGTTCTCATGCCTCTTGTTTATAAAGGGTCAGAGCAGGATCTCAGGGGCAGACGAGGAGAAGGAACCTCCTGGTCACAGGAACTACATGAGGATTGCACTCGAGAAAATCAAGGATGCAAAGACCTCCATCAAGGATTACAGCTAGCTTTTCAGGGTGGCAATGGAGAGAAGGCACATCTGCTTAATCACGCTCACGAATTCTACACGAGGATTGTGCTCGAGAAAATCAAGGATGCAAAGACCTCCATCAAGGATTACAGCTAACTTTTCACGTTGGAAATGGAGAGAAGGCACATCTGCTTAACCACGCTCACGAATTCTGCACACCTACCCTGCATATTTATCCAAGAAGATGCCTCCGTTTTGTGCAATACCTCTACTCAGCTGGAGTACTTTCTACTGGCTAATCAGTAAGTGCTACCTCGTTGGGTAAATGTACAGTGCCTTTCCTACACTACAGCTGCGTAAAGGACCTGAAGAATTTTCCCCAGTGACCTGTGTGTCTGTAACTTTGCCACCGCGCCGAAAGCACCGGGGTCCTTTGATTAAGCTGTCCATCATAGTGGGGAAAGGGAGGGAAGACGTTGCATACCGGTAGTGTATGTGGGGCGGGGCCAAACGGGCGGGGCTTCTAGGCCCGTTCACATGCCTCTTGTTTATAAAGGGTCAGAGCAGGATCTCTGCGGCAGACGAGGAGAAGGAACCTCCTGGTCACGGGAACTACACGAGGATTGCGCTCGAGAAAATCAAGGATGCAAAGACCTCCATCAAGGATTACAGCTAACTTTACAGGGTGGAAATGGAGAGAAGGCACATCTGCTTAACCACGCTCACGAATTCTACACGAGGATTGCGCTCGAGAAAATCAAGGATGCAAAGACCTCCATCAAGGATTACAGCTAACTTTACAGGGTGGAAATGGAGAGAAGGCACATCTGTTTAACCACGCTCACGAATTCTACACGAGGATTGCGCTCGAGAAAATCATACGTTACAGAATTTGAGCTTCAACTCGGGCACCTGCTTTTATTTATACCCAAATTCCGTTCCGCCGCGGATCGTGGAAGTTTCGACATTTCCGCGTTCCGCGCAGAACGTGGAAATGCCGAAATTTCGCAAGTTCCGCGAGCGGAACGGAATTTGCCGCCCAAGGTTACTCCTTGCCCCACCTCTGCCTCCGCACCACACTTCTCTGCTGTACACCGCTCATGCAAGCCGCCAGCAAGCCGAATGTGAGCCGCACGAGGGAAGGAGAGCAGTGCACAAGGCTGGTCAGGCAGTAGTGTTCCACCTTGCAGCTCCATCGCAGCTACCTCATTTGTGTGTCTCCCAACAGGGTACACCGGTGTAATGTAAAGGCCCACATACTTGCGGAATAGTGCACACACACACACACACAGTAGTAGGGTACTGATAACTGGCCCAGAGCACGTGCACCCGGCCCCTTTTATTATCAGGGTCACCTGACCAGTGACGCCTGTGATGGGTGGGTGCTAGGTGTGGGTACAGCACAAGGCTGAACAGTAGAACGTGTCCAGCAGGACACTACATCCCTCCCAAACTTTATTGGAAACGAAACAAACAAAAGTCCAACCTAAGGGAAAATCAAACAACAATACACAGCGCCATTGAGTCTCTTCAGGCCATCTGCAGATCAGTGCTGGATCTCAGGACCGGGCGGTCAGGAGGTTTTAGTCCACCTCGCGATGTAGTTTGGACCGGCCTGGTCTCACGGTGTTGGAGGCTATTTATACAGTTCAATAGGGGTGCATCTGGAGCGGTGGTAGAGTCCATTTCAGAGATCTTCTTGAAGGTGTTAAGGCTCTGGTGGACGGCAAACCTGCAAAGACCTTGGTGGATGAGGGCCTTCCTTGAAGACGATAATGCTTCCCAGTGCCTGCTGGCAGAGCAGCTTCAGACCCCCTCTCCTGCCTGGACTCCCTCTCACAGGAGTCTCCTTGAGGCCCTTTCTGCCCGGCTGCCATGAGATGGTGTGGACTGTGCTGGGCCTCTCATAGGCCACTCGAAGGCGTTGCTGAGGAACTGCTAACAGGACCACATCCAAGTCGCTCATGCAGCCGCAAAGGGTGATGTCTCAGAGTCTGTGTGCTCTGGCCGCCAGGACTCAGGTTCACATGCCTTTCTCAGATAGTCTTTGGGTGACCAGTGTCCGTCCATGACCTCCATGCTTCCCGGGGCCTGTCGTGGAGCTGCTGCAGATGCTTCTCTCTTATTGAGATTCCCCTCTCACCGGAATTCACTTGAGGCCCTTGCCTCTGGGTTGCCACGTGACTGCGTGGGCTGTGCGGGCCTCTCATAGGCCGCACTGAGGGGTCACTGCAAAACTCCCAATAGGGCCACGGCCAAGGCTCGTGCAACCCCAAGGATGGATGGTCCAATGGTCGAGAATGCTCTCTTTGGCAGGCCTCAGGTTCACGGGGGCACACAGAAGGCTTTTGGGTGGCTAGCCTCCTACGGCGCCAGATATGTCTCATTGGTCCCCAGGAGTTTCAGGCGTTTGTATTCATTCTGGTGGTGCGATGCCCCTTAGGTGTTTCTGATGATGTACCTGGGTAATGAGTACGATTACTTTCTTACAATTGGCCGACAGGCGGTGATATCTTGCTTGAGGTGATAACTTGGAGTGAGGAGGACTGGAGGGACCACTTGTGGTTATCTTTTGGTAGGTGCACTTGCTAGCCGTGATGCCATCGATGCGAAGCAGCCGGTGACAGGTGACTGGATGGTCGCACTGTGAAGCGTGGGGCCTGGAAGCAGATCACGCTTGCTAGCGACTTATGGTTAGACCTCCCACGAAGCTGTCTCCAGTGACGTCTCTGCACCCCGGTGGCTGGCTTGTGTTGATGAACACCTTCTCAGGTGCTGGCATAAGTCCTCTGTCTTATCGCTCTTCTCCCTTTTCTCCTGCGCCCCTGTGGTGATTGTTCGCTCTGTGGCATCGTGCCATTCTCTTCTCCTCCTTTGCGATGTGGCATCCTGCCACGCTCATCTCCTTCGTGATATGGCGTCCTGCCACGCTCTTCCTTACTTCCGACCAGGTTCCTCACTCTGAAGTGGCATCATGCCATGTGTCCCATGTTCACTCCACATGGACATCTCATTGGTCGAGTCCGGTTCTTAGGACAGTGTCTTTCTTTGTGTCTTGCTGCGGACCTGTCGCAGGTCTGTCCTGTCAGTAGGACATGCTTCTACTCCTCGTGGACCTCTCGCAGGCACCATCCCCTCCTCAGGGATTTTTGCGGTGCTCCTCTACCTGGATGGAGGTCACCTTCTTCCATCTTCTTCGCTCGAGGGCGTAGTGCTTGTGCCTCGAGCCTGCGCTGTTGTGGCATTTGCTCCTGCCTCCATTCAGGCATGCCTGGCAGGGTCAGTCACTTCATGTGACATGCTCAATTCTGGGCCAAAGGTGGCCATTCTGTATTGCGGGAGTTGCATTGCTTATTCTCTTCGGAGAGGTCTCTCTCGCGCTCTGCGCATGTCCTTCTTGTGCTTTACATGGGGCTTGCTGCCTTCTTAGGCTTTGCTGTTTGGCTGCTCTTGGGAACACTGGACTCTTGGCATCCTCTTAATTTCCTTAGTGTTTTCTTTCCCTAGTGCCTCACTTTGTGTACTGTCCATCCGTCTTCTCTCTCCTACTGAGGAACAGGGGCTTTTGGCTTCACTGAACGTGGTGGTCCTTTTCTTGGCTGGGGCAGCTTTAGGCCTCTTGTGGCTCTCCGAGGGGTTCCTAGTCCTGCTCCCCTCCAAACCAACTGGCAGACAGCGGGGAGTGAGGGGAAATGGCACTCTGTTGGCCAGTGTCTGGCTGTTTATCCCTAGGGCACAGGGTACGTAGGCCCTCTTTCCTTTTGTTTCTTTGCCATTCAGGAACCTAGTATCCTCAATTGCAGGCTGTCCTGCCGGGTTGTCTCACCCTTCACTTGATGTATGCAGGGGACAGCCAGTGTGCCATGAAGCACTCCTCTTCTGGCCTACTGCAGAGGCACTCTCCTGCAGAGACATCAGACGGCCACAAGGGGGCATCGTCATCCTCTCCCAGTTCTTCCGTGTAGCAACAGTCATTTGGGGAGAGGCTCTCTCACTTGTTCTCTATTTATTTTATTTTTTTTTCCAATTTGTGCCATCCTGGTGCACTGGTACTCAACACTTGACTCCCTGGGGGCCAGTCTCACCCCGACACGCCAGTATAATAACGGGACTGATTCAGTTCTCTGAGGGCCTTGATTGGAGCTGCGTGCTCTCGCGGCAATCTTCTCAGCCGGTGCTGCCGATGACAGCACGGTGGCGCTGCAGCCGCGCTCCCTCTATCATGGCAGGCTTTCTGATGCTGCAGGCCTCCGGAGAGGTCAGCACAGGCCGACAGTGGCGCTCCTGGCAGTGGCTGCAGGCGGGCTGTAGAAGCTTAGGCCCGCCTGCTGTGTGGAGCGCCGCGCTGGACTCGCTGCAGGACCGCATCTCCCCTTTTCACGCCGGTGAACCTGCGGGTGTGACAGCAGGTATGGGTCACTTCTAATGCCGTGGGGGGGAAGTTCCATGTTTTGGTCCCTGCACAGTGCAGCGTGTTTTTAACATTGAGTATCGCCCGGTCAACAGGGCGGCTTGCTTGCAGGCAGAGGCTGTCTTAGCTGCGGGTTGCCTCACAAGCTGGCGGGGTGCCGCCATTGGCTGAGGAGCGCCTCTCTGCTCCTGTTCTGGGACCAGCGCAACACTGGTGCAGCGCAGGTGCCGTGGGAGGCAAAGGGGCTTGCTTCTGCGGTACTGGGCACTGTGTACACTACGCGTCTTGACTGTACCTTGTCCCCTCAGTGGTGCTACGGCTCCGTGATGTCTTCACTGCCTCGCCACTCTATCTGCTGGGTATGGCAGTGGGGCTAAGGGCTCTCTGCAGACAGATGGCAGTTGAGGAGGCGAGGTGCAGGAGGCAACTGATCTCTATTGTCCCCCCCCTCAAGCTTGGGCAGTGGCTCATTCCACCGTCATGGGTTTGCACAGGACGCAATGCACATGCAGGAGCTTCTAGTGAAGGTACGGGCGCCATCAGTGCCGGGGCCTTTCAGTACCAGCGCAAACTTAATCTTACTCCCCTACTGGCGGGTCACCTGGTAGTCGGCGCTCTGCACTTTTCTTACCCTGATGAAGGACTGGGGCTGCTCCTCCGATTTCATTGCTGCGGGCACTGGGGCATAGTCTCTTTGTCCTGTGCAGGCGACGTAGGTGCCAAGGAGGTCACTCGGTGTTGGGACAGCACTTCACCCCCTTTTTTTCCCTCTGGCCAATCGTCTGCCGGCCCACGTAATGCCGCTGCAGGGGCATGCCTTACAGGCAAACAGTGCGGGGTGCCTTCAGCTGTATTTACCCCTCAGGCACGACAGAGCTGCAGCCGGCGTACATGCGGGGCCAGACCTGCTTGTCGCCATAGCAAAGTAGTGGGCGCTAGGCCCACATATTTGCGGAATAATGCATGCACACACAGTAGTAGGGTACTGATAACTGGCCCAGGGCACGTGCGCCCGGCCCCGTTTATTATCAAGGTCACCTGACCAGTGACTCCTGTGATGGGTGGGTGTTAAGTGTGGGTACCGCACAAGGCTGAACACTAGAACGTGTCCAGCAGGACACTACAACCAGGACGCTTCGCATGCCACGTTGCTCTGTTTGCTACTGGAGCTGAGCAGCAGGGGTAGCAGGGGCGATTGCAGGACTCCTGGTCTGCCTGGCCTGGCCTGACCGGTGGTGAACAGTGGTGACCAATTTGACCCGGAACAGCGGTAAAGAGGGGGGCAAATCAGGATTAGCGAGTAGGCCGCGCACAGTAGGTTGAGCCCCAGGTTCACAGAAGCGACCCGACCAGGTTCGGGTGCAGCTTCTGACTCTGGGTGTGCTCCCCCCGCATTTATTAGATTATGTACATACCTGCCTGACAATCTAGACCAGCTAGCCCCAGCCCAGGCCTCATCACAGCCCAATAAATTGATTCTATTAATTTTAAAATAGTAAGGTGCGTCCTTTACACACAAGTAAAGTTGGAAAAGTGGGGTAAAGTGGGAAAGAACACTGCATTGCAGCACCAAAGCTCTCTAAGGTTCTTGTACAGCTTGTCTAGCCCTTGATTATGAGGAGAATTGGTTAAAAACATTAGAGGGGCACAAGCTAAGCTGCATTTCCTGAAGCCCTCCCATTTACATTAGTCTTTGAAGAGACGCAGTGACGAAGAGACAAAGAACCACTGAGTTTGGGTCTACATCGGCGTGGTTGCAGTATTAGTTGCTGTATCCAAAGGGTTGAGCCAAGGGAAAGAGGAGGCGGTTTGGCTAGATCCAGGCGCGGTTTGCAGGCCTCTTGTGAGCTCCCCAGCCTCTTGTATATCCTTTTATATATTTATATCCTTCCACGAGCATGAAAGACCAGTGAGTGATCGAGATTGTTACTGCAACGCCACTTGAAAACAATAATGAGGTCCGGGCGCTACCATGGGTCCCCACAGCAGTTAAGAAAGCAAAGAATGAAGTTGGAAAGACCTATACCAACAACTAGCTTAGAAGTAACTTCTCTGTATTTAAATGACCCCTCAACTATAAGGTGTGGGCCTTCATTGGGGTCAGGCACAGAGGTTCCACTCAAGCCTAATGACGAGCTGCAAACCAACCCTCTATAGTGTTTTACTTTAGATTTCCAGTAAGATCAATCCAAGTGGATGAAAAGCTCCTTAGCATTTCAAATCTGCCGGCAACAAGCCCTTTGAAAACACTTACAACACTCAGCAATTTTCCGGCTTCTAAGGGTGTGGCGCTAGGAAGTAATCTAGAAACTAAGCAACACCTACCGATATAGCAAACATACTAACAACAGACAGTGCAGCTGTGCCAAATAATGAGTTGGGCTCTCACTTGATGGTTGTAAAGGCACAAGTCCACACCAATGCAGGGTGTTGCAAAAATAGGCTGCACCATTGTTGGAAATGGACCAGCAATTTCCTCCAAACTCATATTGAAGGAAAATAGTAGTGCCCAATGTTAGCATAGCTCAGGCTTATCAAAGCTTGATCTAGGTGGTGTAAATCTGTCATAGTACTAGAAACAAATCAGCAAGTTCCTACAAACTCGGTGCTGTTCTCATTTAAATCAACAATGAAAGACAAGAGCAGATCAAGGGGGAGATTTTCAAAAAAGTTACGCAACGCAGCGCAGCCCCCAGCGAGGCTGCGCCGCGTTGCGCAACAGGGAGGGTGCAGGAGAGAGCCATATCTTCAGAGAAGAACAAATTAATGTGTCGAACATATGACCATCTTGTGAAACTCAAAGGGCTATACTGATTCCAGCACTAGCCTATGGTTCAGTAATTTTGCGAGGGAAGGAAGCCAAATTACTGGTTTTGTTGCAAATTAAGGCTTTTAAGTCTGTTTTTAAGATTCCAAAGAACATTGGCCATGCAGAAATTCATTTTGAGTTTGGCCTTCAAGTTCTAGTAAGACAGGCAGCATTTTTTTAAAAGATCTACACTCCTTGTACTTATCTGAGCCTGGTACTCTAGCATCTTTGTGCTGGCAAGAAATGAACAACTCTGTTTATGCTGGTGTTTGGAGATCCTACTGGCTAGTGTGCCATTGCATGTTTGATTTACAATCATCTGGGTCTCCAGAAATGAATAGAGTTTGCGTTAAGAACCTTTTGAACCAAGTGACAAAGCAACTATCATTTGTAGTGGATAAGTATGCATTATCAGCCAAGAAACATGCTTGGACAGTCATGAATTTCTACGAAAAACTGGAAATTCAGCCTTATATTCTTACATCCTTTCCATCACGTATTATGGATGCATTTCTCAAGTTAAGATTTGGCAGAAATCTAACTAAGAACATCACTCTAAGATGGCTGCAACAATGGGCAACTATCTTCTGTAGACTTTGTGGTTATCCCCAAGAAACTTTATTGCATATAGTTTGTGTATGTCCTAACTTGCTATACTCAAGCTGCATCCTTCTAAAGCCATTGTTTTTAAAAGCAGGAGTGAAAACATGCCGCCAAGCTCTTATGTTATGTTTATCGGGCACATAAATGCCCCTAATTTGCCAGTTTATTAAGTTTCTGACAGAGGTGAAAGAATGTTTACATCTATGGGCCTCATTACTCCTTGTTGGAATCATTTCCGACCGACTCTGGTTCGGGGAGTCCGACCGACCGATTATGATGGTTCGGAACACCGTACGGTCGGACTCTCATTGACTTCAATGACAGCCTGTGTTCCGACCGAAAACACAGGCTCCCATTGCAAAAAGGGGTGGTTGCGGAAAACCCTGCACCGTTTGGTGGGCACCCCAAGGTGCCTGCCACACTGTGAATGGTTTGAAGGAGGGGTCCCATGGGTACCCCCACGGGCCCCAACCACAGACCTGCTACAGGCCCCCAAAGTCGGTTTCCGACAGCCTTTTCGTGTGTACAGACCGAGTCTGAAAGGCTGTCGGAATCCGACTTGTAATCGGTCGGTCGGAAACGCTGTCCATTGAGCTGTATGAATCGGCTCCGACCGACTAAGATTCTCCGAATGCGGGTCGGAACTGAGTTGGAATGACTGAACGGTTTCTTCTATCATAATTGGGCGGTTGGAAATGTTTGCGAGTCGGTCGGAAACATGGGTTGCGACACGCGTTAGGTAAATCCGAAAGCCATTCTGAGCCTTTCCGACCGACATTGTAATGAGGCACTATATCTTAAGTGACAAGTTTTTATGCAGCCTCTTATTACTGTTCTCATATAAAAATGCGATCATGCCCTATGGTGAATAACGATAGTCAACGAATGTAGTGGTGGCTCTTAGGCACTTAAGCACTATTTTGCACTAGATCAACCCTGAATTATCGCATATGTACAGTGGTTCAAAAGTTGATTTTATCTGTCTTTACTGTAATGATAGTTATGATCAACATATTTTTAGCATTATGTAGAGTGAATTGGCTGCAAGTTAATTGTACACTTTTTAGGGCCGTATTACAGATGGTGCCCCAGGGGCTCAACGGGCGTTTGCACCCGCTTTGCGCGCCCTGGGGCACTTTGGTATTATAGAAGGGGGCGCAGACGCTTGTGCGTCCCCTTCTATAATACAGATAGCGCTGGCGCACTTACTGCGCCAGCGCTGCCTTCAGAGGGTGTTCTCTCATTTGCATAGGGGCGTGCCCTATGCAAATGAGGGAATTCCTTGTACTCTGCGCCTGCGCCATATAACAGACACAGGCGCAGAGTCAAAGAAGCCCTCAGGAGGCGCACTGACAGTGTGCCATTCCTGACAGCAGCCCTCTGCAGGGGGTAAAGGGGGTCCGATGGACCTACCAGACTTCTTCTTGCAGGCGGGTGCAATCACTGCCTCACCCGCCTGCAAGGGGATCTCTAAACCCCTTTGAACCCGCCTGCACTGTGAAAACACGGAGCGGCTGCCCTGGGGGCAGCGCATTCACCATAATGGGGCGCATTATCACTGTTTGCGCCCGGTGCACCTTTTGAAAGGTGCGCCCCGCGCAAACAGTGATAATGTGTAATATGGCCCATAGTGCCTTAAATGATTAATTTATTATTTGTCCTAACTGTAAAGACTGCAATGACAAGATATCAATTTTAGCGTTGTGCAGAAAGAATTGGATTAAGGCTAAGCATTTTAGTTCTACCTCCCACTGTCTTTTTGAATATGATTGACATAATTTTTTTTAGGTGTTAATTTTACTGACTTGAAATAATTGTAATGTTTGTAGAGGTATTCGCTGCATTCTGCAGAATGAAGCAGCCTAAAGCTAAGCATTTTTGTGTTACTTGGTACCTACGGCGTTGATTTTACTGACTTAATTGTAATGTTTGCACAGGTATCCTTTGCATTTTGCAGAATTAATTGGCTTAAAGCTATGCAATTTAGTATTACCTTGTACAGATCTTTACTATGATTGGCACTGTTGCTAAAATGCAGGTTTTAATCATGTTATCTTAATTGTAATGAGTTTTATTAAACAGACAATAAAGTTTAACACAGTATTTCTTGTTCTAAAAAGCATGCATATCTCACAGCCATTCCCCCTCCTCGAGACATGCAGGTAAGAGATTGCTAGCTCAGCCTAAGTGGTTGTGTCATTTATTGTGTGAGGTGATAATGAGGAAATGGTGCTGCAGAGCTTAATTTGTAAAAAAAATAAGTGCTGCGGCCCAAAGTTATGGTCAGAAGCCTGTGGTCCGCACTGTCGAAGGTCACAGTGCAAACACCAAGGCTGGGTAGTCTTGATTCCATCTTACACCTCTTTCATCGACCACTGTACACCTCCAGCCTCTTTATCTCACACTTGCAGATTCTTTTTCATCCCTGTTTTCTGTCTTTGCCACAGTTTTCCATCTTTGTCTTCCTCGTTCGTTCTACCGTTTGTCTATCTTGCTCTGGATCAATATCTGTTGAGGAAACTTAATTGCCGGTCCCCAAAAAATGAATGTATGATGATACAACGCGATCATTTAGATCGCGGTACATTACATCGCAGTTTTTACAATGCAAGTCGTTACAACGACTTGCGCTGGAGGGCGCTGGACTTAGGAATATTATGATTTACTATTCCAACTCCAGCCTACGTAACAGTAGGGAAGGTGTTGGAATAGTAAATGACACTATTCCTTAGTCTAGATCGCCATCTAGCGCAAGTCGTTGTAACGACTTGCGTTGTAATGACAGCGAAGTAAATGTATTGCGGTGTTTTGACCGCGTTGTAAAGGTCGTTTTCCCCAAAAAATAAGTGCAGGGGGGGGGGGCACCACATGCCACCACTGGCTGAAATTAAGCACTGAACTGTAGGGTTTCCCTAACAGAAAGGCGCAGCCTTGACAATGATAATTTAATGACTACAAAATATTCTGAATATGCCTTGGATTCACACATAAACAATGGCTAATAGAGCAATATTTATATATTGCTCTGCAGATCAGACAAAGGTTTACCCTATTCTGATTTTCGCAAAATCCAATAGAGTTTGAGTCCCTAGGTCATATTTTGTTCAAGTTCAAAGCCCTATTGCACGAGAGTCTGTTTATGTCAGGAAATGGACATGGTGTTCCCACCTCTAAACTAGTAGTAGTTAATTTGTGCCTAACAGTGGTAGTGCACACGCTTTTAGTAAAGCTGTTACATTTTTATCCTCTGTTGAAAAATAAACTTTTGTGTGATGATAACTGACTGTAATTATTCCATTAAGGCCAAGTAGTGAAGAGGATGTAAATCAAATAAAATGCGTGTGTTAAATGTATTGTGTGTATTGAACACACATTCTGATAAATACTTGTATTGGAATGGTTTCAATTAACTTTGCAATACATTATGAATTCATTCATTCATACATTCATTCAATTTGGGCCCTGCCAGGACTTGTCCCTCACTATTATGGAGGTCCTAGAGTTCATTGCAATCTGTCCCTCTGTATACAGCATAAGCACCTGGTTCAGCCACAAGCTGCACTGTGCAGAAGCCAGCAGAAGGCGTAACAAGGGGCTTGGCATGCCAAGCAGAGTCTTTGAAAGTTGTAAAAGGTAGATCATATCGAGAAAAGCTTTAAACCTAGATCATTGACACTAACGAAGGACAAGCATTAGAAAACATCTGTGAGAGAGCACAACGTCCAGTATGGACATGGGCGTAGGAAGTGTGGGGAACGTGGGGATATATCCCCCCAGATTTTGTAGTGGGGGAACACGGGGGACAAGGGTGGGAGGGACGAGGGGACAAAAGAATTTCCTCTCTCTCTTCTGTCAGTCGCAGGGCCATTGGCATGTCAAAGCACAAGTGTGCCATTGGCACCTCAAAGCACTAGTGCTTTGACGTGCTGATGGCCCTGCACTTGACCTGTGACTTTCCCTTTTGTTGAGCTGCAAAGCTCCAGGAATTGTTTCACACCTCCTCCTCCCCGCCCCAGCTGCCAGCAGTCTTCACTTCCAGGACAAAGGAAGAGAGATAGCTTGCTGATTGCTGTCTACATCCTGCCCTTCCTCACCCCGACCCTAACTTATTTGACCGTTTCACACTGCGCAATTCAGCCAGTCAAAGGCGAATGTTTTGATGAAATGTTTATTTTCAGCAGTTGAACCTCAACCTGGAAGATGAGAACAAATAGCATCAGACATAGTCTAAGCACACATCTTGTGTTACAATGTGTCAGATGTGTTGGTCTGTCCTAATATTTACACAAATAACAATTTAAATACCACTATTTTGTCTTATTTCTTTTATAGGGCTACTCAACCCAATCCAGGGTGTCAAAGCACTTTACATCACTTATACACGTTAGACATTGACAATAAATCATATCTGTGTAAATCAATTTACAGGATGTGTTACATAGGATTGGGAGGGTTACAAGGTTTAGGAGACCCATGCCCTTTCCTTCATAGTTTACTGTGCTATATTAGAAGAATTACAATTTATGAACTGCAAGTTACTAAAGGATCTCTGTGTTAAAAGCAATAACCCACTTACCCATCTACATAAAATAAAAACCCGTCATCTGTGTGTCACATGATGTGCATTGTAGGAGACATATTAACCCTCTATGCTACTGATAACGCTGATTCTTATCTTATCTCTTTTAAGAATCTTCAGGTCGCCAGGATCTTTTTACCTGCTGAATAGTGTGAAGGGAAGAAAATCCTTTCCAGTTATACGACAAAGTTTAGAATCCAGTTTACCTTAAAAGACCACTGACTCTGAATTCAATTTTGTGGGTTTATTACAGCCAAGAATAATTGCACATGCAAGCACCTCAACACGAGGTTAAAGAAATAGATGGGCACTAATACAAATAGCATCCTACGCAGGAGTCTCATCCGACTCAGGATAAGAAGAATCGTTAACTCCAGAAGTATTAGACAAGCGATAACTGCTCCAATCTCTATATTATTCTTCATTACCTAAATAAGGAAAACCTATTAACTGTCCCTACTCTATCACTAAGGTGGCATACCTACTTAACGAATATCCCAGGCCAGAGTAAGTAAAAGGTGTCAGCTGTGAAGACTTCCTAAGAAGTGCACTCACTTAGTACTTAAGCTCAGATTTTAAGATGCTCCTTCACCAAATCCCTCTCTGTCCTCCTCTCTGCTCTCCTCTACCTCTTCTCCGCCCTCCACCCTCGGGGCACTATCCCTAATACAAAACCCAATACAATTGAACACGCCTTTTGTTACGCCTCTTTGGCCAGGTCTTCTTCCTTGTACTTTTCCATCGAAACGGTTACTTCATCCTGGACGGTTGCGATGACCTTGAGTCCCAGGCACCTTCTCCGCTGAAAGTATCATCCCTAAATTCCATTGCACTCCCATCTTCATGCCTCCCATCGCTCTAACTTGTGAAACAAAGAGCCAGTCTTTACTAGCACAGATACAAAGAGGGGAAAGAGTTAAAGTCAGCTTATGCATAGTCTTTTGTACTGGAAGGGTTTCACCCAAGTACAAAACCTATGGTAGACTCACAGAGACACCCTTGTACTATGGCGCAACTGTGTCTCTCTGGCGCACGGTTGGTGATTTCAGCGCTAGTGCTAGGGAAAGGGGAGGAGAGTGTCATATTTCTGTAAATATGGCACTCTTCTCCTCTCCTTTTCACGCAGCGCATTTGCTGCACTGCTCTGCATGAATAAGTGGTAAATCTGGCACATAGTTTCACTTCTGCAGAGGAATTTTGCAGGGAAGTAACGCCTCTTCCTTAGCGACTGCCAGAGGGCAGGACTCTCTGCCCCAACGACTGCCAGAGCGCAGGGCCCTCTCTACCATATGTGGCCTGCCAGGGCCTCTAGACTTCAGTTCACTATTGCAAGTGGCAGGATATTTTGCTTAGCTACTACTTCACCTGTCTGGGTAATATGGAAAGGCATTTGAGGTAGTGGATGCACTGTACAAATGTAAACTTAATTTATTAAGAAAGGGTGGTCTCATGTTATTTCTTTCTTCATTTCACTAATGCCCTCAAGTAGGGATGGCTGTACATGAGAAATGTGATACCAAGATGTTTCATTTGTGAAGCACTAATATCTAATTATAAGCTTGAATGCACGAATGAATCTAAATATGTGCACATAGGGCACTGTCAAAACATGCAGTGAGTAGTAAACACTCAATGTGGACATTTACATTTTTTAACACAAATTTTATTTTCAAACATGTTTCCCCCCCAAATAGCAGCTCTCCTGTGTCACCTCGTTGGTTTGTGAAGAGCTCTGTATTTAAGACTGGGTCGTGCCATCGGTCGTGAGACGGGGTCGTCCCATCGGTCGTGAGACGGGGTCGTGCCATCGGTCGTGAACACAAATCCTGTTTTCCTGCAGTGTTCATAAGGAACCCAAAAGAAATGGCATACAGCCCGGTAACAAAGTCTTGTAAAAGACCCAGATCCATACAGAGTGAACACAGGGTGTTCCATGCTTCGTGGGAAGAAGAATGCGGCATATTAGCAAGGGCACTATCGCCGCTTTAGCAGCACTTTTTGCCGCTAAAGCGGCGATATTCTTATCGCCCTATCAGCAAACTGTCTCTAACAGCAGTTAGCGACAGTTTTCGGGCATTAGCGCCCGTGTTTTACCGCTTTGCATGTCAGCGATATTTATCGCTAATGACATGCAAAGTGGGAGTTCCCGACGAACAAACCTGGGAAACACCCGCTAACAGGCCTATCGCCTATTAGCAAGGTGGCCATGGCCCCAGTTAGCGACGTGAAAAGTTGCGCTAACCGGGGTCATCGCCATTTATTTAACACCTGCAATTAGCAGGTGTTAGCCATATCTAACATGGGGGTGGATTATGCTGATACGACCACAGGGTCGTATCAGCAAGGTTACTCGCCGTTTTCCATGAAACATCGCTGGAAAACCAGCGATGTTTCATGGAAAACACCGCTATGGCTGGAATAATTATCGCCATAGCGCTAAATGTCGCTAATACAGCGTTAGCATGGCAAATTATTCCGACGATAGCCGGCGATAAAAAAGTGCTCGCTAAACACGCTTTGCGATGTTTAGCGCACTTTTTAGATAATATGCCCCAATATCTTTTTGTGGAATGTCCAAAAGATAAAGCTACTTGTCTCCTTTGCAAAGAAAAGGTTAATGTGCTCAAAAGATATAACCTGGAGCGGCACTATAAAACACGACATTCTGACTTCACAGAAAACTTTCCAATGTCCTCAAAACCGCGTTCTGCGAAGGTGGCATCACTAAAGCAAGCCCTTCTATCCCAACAAAAGCTCTTTCTGTGCCAGATGAAAGAATCTGAGGCTGTAACCGAGGCATCCTTCCAAATTTGCTACTTGCTTGCAAAACATAAAAAGCCATTTACAGACGCAGAGCTGGTTAAGAAGTGTTTTCTCTCGGCAGCAGACATTTTATTTGCCAACTATCCTAATAAATCCAACATTATGAAGGAAATAGGTGCATTACAACTGTCAGATTCCACATGCACACGTAGAATCGAGTCGATGGGTGACAATGTTCTAGCACAGGTCATCAATGCAGTCAAGCTGTCCCCTTTCTTTAGCATTGCTGTTGATGAGTCAACAGATGTAGGTGATGTGGCTCAGTTAATGATTTGGGTGAGGTATTTGGAACAAGATATCATTCCAAAGGAAGAGCTCCTCTGCCTTTTGCCATTGCATGGTCACACAAGAGGAGAGGATGTGTTGGCCAGCATGTGTAATTTCTTTGAATCTCATCACCTGCCATTGAACAATCTTGTAAGTATTACTACAGATGGGGCACCCTCCATGATTGGACATGAGAAGGGCTTTGTATCTCTGTTAAGAAAAAAACTTCAATCATCCACTTTAATTGATTATCATTGCATAATCCATCAGGAAGCATTATGCGCGAAAATAAAACAAGGACAACTAAATGATGTTATGAAGCAAGTTGTGAGAATTGTTAATTTTATTCGAGCAAAAGCACTCAACCACAGACTTTTTTAATTATTGCTGAGGGATGCCGAAAGTGAATATGCAGACCTGTTGTTGCATACTGAAGTTAGGTGGTTGAGCAAAGGTAGAGTGCTAGAAAGATTTATTACTTTGCTTCCAGAAATTGAACAATTTGTAATCAGTCGAGGGCAGTCCTTCCCAGAATTATATGACTTGCAATGGCTCACCATGCTCCATTTTCTGTGTGACATCTTCTCACATTTAAACTCTCTCAATCTGGCACTTCAAGGTAGACATAAACTTGTGTCTTCAATGATGAGTGCCATATACTCCTTTGAAAGTAAACTCGAGCTGTTCCGAGAGCAGATGAACGATGGTGATCTTACACACTTTCCTAAGTTGCAGGCTTTAACACAGAGGGTTGAAAAAGCTCAGGAAATGTTGTTCAGTCTCAATCTGTGTGCGTATCTGGAGGAAATGTCTGGGGACATTAAGAGGCGATTCTCTCAGTTTAGAGTTCTCACCCCACTTTTCAGGCTTGTAGAAAACCCATGGATAGTTAGTGCAAGGAATCTTGAAGCTGTTGAACTTCTTGGTTTGAAAAGGGCACAAGCTGAGATGGAACTAATTGACATGCAATGCAGCTCTGTGCTTAAGTCCTCTTTCTTGGGGAAGGAACCAGAAGATTTCTGGCAAAGTGTGCCATCTGAAAAATTCCCTCTTCTTTTTACCTTGGCACAGAGAATACTTAGCATGTTTGGGTCCACATATGTATGCAAGTGTTCCTTTTCTACAATGGGTGTACTAAAAAATAAACTGAGAAACAAACTGACTGATTCACATCTGGATCACCTCCTGAGACTTGCACTCTCTGAAAAGGTTCCAGAGTACAAGAAATTAATTGCGGACATGAAGTGTAAAATTAGTGCATAAACTCTGTGCCTTGGAAAAGACTTTTCCCCATTACATTTGCCTTTGTACTTGCTATTCTACTTTCACTAAAGGCCTTCAAATAAAAATGTATTATCAAAATGTGCTCTTTGTAGTTACATCTGATTTTGAAATACAGCATTGTCGCATTGTCTAATGTTTTGAAACAGGTTTTTTTTACTCTAGCTCCGCCCCCACTGATCCCGCCCCACTGACCCCACCCCTACCAGTGTGGCCCTCGGCCAGAAATCACACTGTAATTTTGGCCCCCGACAGAAAGTTTGTGAGTACCCATGCTGTAGATAAACATAGGAATTGATTCAAGGGGCAGCCCCCTTTTGTGAATACATTTAGAAAGTGGACATTTCTCTGTTCTTGCAGCTCTGTTTTCCTGCAGCCTCTCTCCAATACACTCCAATATTAGTCCAATTGCATTTTGAAGCTAAGGAATGTCACAAAGAGAATTCCGTTTATTCTTCCTTTTTTTTGTCCCACCTTTGTTTGCTTGGTGCATGAAGATGTAAGATTCAAAAACATGTTTTTTTCACATTTGGTCTAATTACTTTGTTTGAATGTAAATAACAATTAAAGCATACTTGCAAACTGTAACTACATGCCTGCCTTTACCAATGTTTCACTACAAAACTATGCAATTGTATTCGTTTAATGGAGCGTACTGCTCTCAGTCAATTGGTGATTTGTATAGGGTCACTGGAAAGTCCAAAAGGTTGTCCATGTCCCCCCAGATATTTAGTGTCTCCTATGTTTTATTTTAATTCGCGCTAAACTCTGCTAATTTTCTGGCACAAATGGTAACTAAGTTTTTAAAAAGTCTATGAAGAGCAGACAGCTTAAATTTAGTCTCCGAGTAAAAGACGTTATTTTTGTATGCTCTCTGTTATATTAAACTCAAGTATAACCATTTCGAAATGGTCACTACCTTTGACCCTACGGATGGCGGGTTCACTTTGTAATAGGGAAGGAGGACAGCTGGCGGGGAGGTTCGACTTTTAAAGAGGCAAAATTTGTTAGTTCCACTCTGCAGAGACAGAAGCTGCAGTGAAAGGCTTCAACTTCACTTCAACAAAGGGCATCACTCTCATGAAGAAATGTCACGTGATAACGGTGCAATAGCTAAACGCCTTACATCATCCACTGTAATTCAATTTCTCCAGTCAGAGACACTGAAGTGTCTACAAGTCTCAAAGCCCAGTCTCTGTATAATTAGAAGAGGCCTTCTCGAGTCTGACATAAAACGTGCAAATTAGGTTAACATGCTGGAAATCAAAAATCTTACTGTTTCTAAATAAGGACTAATCAGTACAAAGCAAAGTGAAATCTCACTGAGGAGAAATAGTTTAAGCACCGGATTGCACTGTTGGAAAAAGCATTTCTTAGAGTAACATAAGTTGGATTCCTAATGAAAGTCAATTTCTTTCTTTAATTTGCCACAGGCTTCACTTAAAGGTTGGAAGGGGGAGGATATGGCCCTCTGGCCGACCTTGAAGCTGGGGAACGCGGTTTGAGCCTCGGCAGGGACGCTCAACATCCTGTGATTCTGGGCGAATCACCTAATATCCCCTTGCCCAAAAATGAACGTGTCCGTCTGTAACGCAACTGGTGCTCGCATAAAGCGCTCTGATACCTTCGGGTCAAGTTTGCGCTATATAAACCTCCGGGGAAAAAAAGGGGTTATTCAGGTTATGTTTAACTTCCCTCACTCCCCCTATTTTGATAAGTTGTCAGTATTTGTATAGCATATTTCTACCATTTGCATGGCCTCTCTTTGCTCCGGAATGTCCAGAGTCTGCATTCCTGCACGGTGCTGAGCGTTCATGCTCGCAGGACTCAGGATTATCATTCATTGGTGTACTCTGGTATGCGGGGAGCTTTAGGGGCATATTCTCAAGGACTTATCGCCGCGTTAGCGGCACTTTTCTGCCGCTAAAGCGGCGATATTTTTATCGTCCTATTCTCAAGCTGTCGCTAACAGCCGTTAGCGACAGTTTTTTGGCGAAAGCGTCATTTTAAAAGATCGCGACTTCTGTTAGCGATAATTATCGCTAATGACATGCAAGGGAGGCGTTCCCGTGCAAAATCTGCCGTTAACCCAACATCACCATATTCACAAGGGGATTCCTTAAGTCCAGAGGACCCAAAAAAATGGCTATAACTGCAACTAGAGGCAGTTTCTTAAGACCAGCAAATATCAGGTCTTAAAATGGAGATAACCATTGGGGCCTCATTTCTGCTTGTTTTTGGCTGGACCGCGCTGCAAGCAATTTTGCTGCGCTGCCCTGCTACAAAATTACAGGTCAGGACTGCGCACCATCAATAAGATAGTGCGCATTCCTGGGCCTCACTCATGAAAAGTGTTGCAGCGCTGCAACAAGACAGCGTTGCAACACTTTTCACTACCCCCTTCTTGCGACACCACGGATGCGCTGTATTCACTGGACAGCGCTCCATGACGCAAGTAATGACAGATACGTCTGGAATCCTGACGTATCTGTCTGCGCTAAAGTCACGCATTGCTGCAGTCGTGTCACAACCATGACGCAACTCCAGCAATGCATGGTGCCAGCCTATCCCTGTGGCACTGCGTCACCCTTACGCCTGCCATCAGGCAGGCGTAAGGTACTGATGGCGTGCCATCCATGAGGGGTGGCCGGGTGTCGGCGCAGTTGGATATCCATCGTTTGCGTTTGGGCGCTGCAGTGTCATCGTCTGTAAGCGTAGGCGTAGTGGTGGTGCTGAGGGAGTTAACGAGACGTACTCCGGTGGCCTTGATCCATCTGCGATGTGTGCGATGATGGCGATGGTGTACGGTGGGCATGGTGAAGACGTGATGTACACAATGATGGTTGGGCCATGAGAGTCCGGTGGTGTGGCTGTAGTTGAAGGTCCAGCTGGCGGAGGAGACGTGCTCGACCGTGTGTCCTGCTATGTTGCTTGCTGCGGTGACTAGCTGCTTGACTCTGATGTCCACAGGAGGGTGTGTCGTTCTGGTCACTGGGGTTGTCCA
Source organism: Calotriton arnoldi (assembly GCA_963921515.1). NCBI lineage: Eukaryota > Metazoa > Chordata > Amphibia > Caudata > Salamandridae > Calotriton > Calotriton arnoldi. The sequence continues at coordinate 420,217 of CAWUFW010004151.1, forward strand.
GGTGGAACTTGAGTCCACCGAGTAGGATTTTGTCGGTGGATGGGAGAGCCTGGTGTGCAATGAGGTCTACAATGGTATCGGAGAATGGGGGTCCATGGCCCGTGGGGCCTGCAGATGAGTGTGCAGCAGAGGATGGTTTTGGTGCTGGTCCGCATCTGGGATTTGAGGTGGTCCATGGTCACCCTTGGCTCATTAGAGTGTGTGGTCAGTCGGAGTGTGCTCCTGTAGATGATGGCAATGCCTCCTCCTTGATGGTCGGGATGCTCCTTGCGGGTGAAACTGCAGCCGTCAGTGATGGCGATGTTGATGTCCGGTCCGGAGCAGAGGTTGGTCCTGGCAGGTGAGGTTGCGTCCAGGGTTGATGGCGAGGATGGTACTGGCGTCGTAGCAGTGGAGTGTCCAAGAGGAATGCTCCTTGGTGCTGAGCGCGGTCCAGGGGCAGACGGACGTAAACGGCATAGCCTATGGGTTGCCTTTGGCACGGGAGATGACCATTACAACGCAGGCAGTACATTGTTAACAAAGCAACTCCAACAACTCAGGTGCCTTTACATCGCATTTGATGACAACGCATTGTAAGGTCAGTAATGGGGTAATAGAAATTTGTCGGGTGGGTATGGGTTCCGGATGTAAAATATGAAAATGGGGTGTGTGTTTTGGGTAAAATATGAAAATGGGGTGTGTGTTTTGGGTAAAATATGAAAATGGGGTGTGTGTTTTGGGCAAAATGAAAATGGGGTGTGTGTTTTGGGTAAAATAGGAAAATGGGGGGGTGTTTTGGGGCCCAAAAAGGTATTCCTGGGTTCACGGTTGGGTGTGGGGTGCAAAGGTCAGTTTTGGGTTGCACTCACTGAAGTGGGAATAGTGATATTTATGTCTCCGCTATGCAACACCTACTCTACTGTTGCAATGTGCCTAGTATTGGTATGCATTGGAATTGAATGCGATGTTATGGCATGCGTCGCTAATACGTATGTGCCTTTGGCACACGAGTGGTACGCCCGCTGTGCATGGGCGCACAGCGTCCACCATTGAGAAGTGCTGGGGGGGGCTGTACAGCTGTGAGGTGGTAAACGCCGGAAAGAACACTGGATGGGGCGTGGACGCAGGGATGTGTGTGTGAGCGGGTGTTGCAAACATTTTAATGAGGGAAGACTTACCTCGAAGCCAGGTCCTGTGTCTTCGTAGCTCATGCTCTCCTGCATCTGCTTCTAGGAAAGGGAAGTAGGCAGCCAGGCTCCCTCCCCTGAGTCAATCACAACACTGCGATGCAGCGGTGTGATTGGTAATTGGCAACGGGACAAGTCATGCAGCCAGGGGCTGGAGGGGTGGGCATGCATTGCGAACAGGGAAGTGTGCATGACTGCTTTGGGCGGCCTGAGTGGGCCGACCAAAGAGTCACTGTGCACTTGAGTGGGCATGCCAATTCGCCCATGCCCTGCTCCGTGTTTGGAGTAGTCCTACCCACCCTCCCACCCCTTGAGGATGCATTGCATGATTACATCAGTTAGTTATCATCATGTGATGATTGTTCCTCTTCTGCACTGCTTGAGGCAGTGGGGCAACGCTATTCCACCATAGCGGAAGAGCCGCCACTGGGGGTGCGTCATCTACGTGTGATAGGCCTGAGCGACTCGGCCCCGGCCCTCCGGCGCTACGTGTCCCACCTTCTCCTTACCTGGACATTGACACCGTGGCGCAATCCACTGCACTCTCTCCAAATCTGTGACTCAGCCAGCAGGAGCATCAGCCAGGTGTGATTTCACTCGGCTGGGTACAGCAATTGCCGCCTAGTCCGCTGGTGGACCTCCAGATGCAGTTGATGCAGCAGGGACCCCTTATGCGTGATGTTGCAGCGCTCACGCCACACAAGTTCGGCGTAGCACAGGGCCCTCACCCTCCACAGCGTACGGGTAGCCCAACATCATCCGGCCTGTGATGCAGGGAGGTGGCACACACCGTTGGTAATCCCCTCCGTGCACCCCGGTATAGTGGTGGATCGTAGTATGCGATGCGGACCTCACTACGTTGGTGCGCAGAAGCGCCTCTACCATTAACAGCTCCAAGGGTCGCAAGGCGGTCTTCTCACGCAGGTCAGCAACATGTCTCCATGCGTCCTGCCAGACTTCACCACCAGGTACGGGCGATCGTCGCGCCTCAATGTCTAGCGTCACAGATCATCGACTCCACAGCTCCTCCACATCCCACTCCAGGATCCAGACGCAGGTCCAGCGAGGCATCCAGGCTCAAGACGCAGGTCCAGCGAGGCATCCAGGCTCAAGAGGCAGGTCCAGCGAGGCATCCAGGCTCAAGACGCAGGTCCAGCGAGGCATCCAGGCTCAAGATGCAGGTCCAGCAAGGCATCCAGGCTCAAGACGCAGCTCCAGCGAGGCATCCAGGCTCAAGATGCAGGTCCAGCGAGGCATCCAGGCTCAAGACGCAGGTCCAGCGAGGCATCCAGGCTCAAGACGCAGGTCCAGAGAGGCATCCAGGCTCCAGACGCAGGTCCAGCGAGACATCCAGGCTCAAGACGCAGGTCCAGCGAGGCATCCAGGCTCCAGACGCAGGTCCAGCGAGGCATCCAGGCTCCAGACGCAGGTCCAGCGAGACATCCAGGCTCAAGACGCAGGTCCAGCGAGGCATCCAGGCTCCAGACGCAGGTCCAGCGGGGCATCCAGGCTCAAGACGCAGGTCCAGCTAGGCATCCAGGCTCCAGACGAAGGTCCAGCGAGACATCCAGGCTCAAGACGGAGGTCCAGCGAGGCATCCAGGCTCCAGACGCAGGTCCAGCGGGACATCCAGGCTCAAGACGCAGGTCCAGCGAGGCATCCAGGCTCCAGACGCAGGTCCAGCAAGGCATCCAGGCTCTCATCCTGGTCATCCTGGATGTTGGGTGGCTTGAGGGGGTTGTTGATGTGTGCTGCACTTGGCCCTGGCTGCTCCATTCTGCTTTTCCCTTTTTTTTGGGCATATTTTTTATTGGGGGTAGACTGATAGTCTATTTTTTCAAATAGAGACAAAAAGCTCATGTTAGGCTGCCTAACGTGAGTTTTTTATCGCTAATGGGCCTAACGTTAGTTTTCGCCCGCTAACGCTGGAATTCCTATTGCCATAACGTTCATGTTAGCGGCAGTTTTCTCCGCTGATCCCTGTAGCTATCGCCATGTAGCGACGTGTTGGGAATACGTCGCTAACAAGGCTATAGTTTCCCTCGGTACGCGGCGTTAAGAAAATTATCGCTAACCGAGGTTAGCGATAATTTTCGCCATTTCTTGAGAATATGCCCCTTAGTGTTCTCCCCGAAGCATGTATTATGTTTGAATTGTTTGTGTAGTGCTGTTTTTTGGTGCGAGAGCTCCCTGTTATTTGATGGTGGACCTCTACCAGACCTTGCAATGTTCGAGTTAGGTCAGAGCTTTTTTGTTGTTGTTGCAATGAGAAATTTTCGGGTTGGCTGAGTGAGCTGTAAGATTGTGTTTGATTTCTGCTTCCACCCAGGCAACGAGTGCCATTGTCCGAAGATGGCGTATACCAGAAAGGGGTAATAGTTGCTCTGCATATCGCTTCAGTGCAGTGCTGTGTGTGTTATGATAAAGTCCTGCCTTTAGGTTTGCGGTGTCAGCCTTCGTGATGGTCCGATGTTTAAAGCCGGTTGAAGCTAATCCTTGGTTGGGATAGTTTGACCTACATGAAGGCGGGTGCAACTCAGCCCCACCGACATTGCCTGAGGAATCGTTCAGCCCACACAGCTCACCACAAATGGCAATTTCCTGCAGCTGGATTTCCAGCCCACGAAGGGTGGGACATTCAGGTTGCAAAAGCTGCACTTTGTGCTCTGCCTGTGCAGTTTTAAAGTTGTAGAAGGAGCCAAGAGGCCCCAGCTGTAATATTCAATGATGCAGCAGAGTTTATATTTTGGTCCAATGAACAAGGTGAGCTCCTTCATTTTTATTGACGAATTTCCAATCCAAAAGATGGAATCCCTGGTTGTACCTTCTCTAGTGCTTTTATGGGATATGTGCTGTCGTGCTAGACATTTTCGAAAGTCAGATAAGAATGGGCAATGCAGATTCTGCAGACAGTCTTCACCGTCCCCATTGCCTCGGACGTTGCCTGTCTTCTTAGCTGTCTTTGTAGTTTGGGCTAGCGCACTAGCACAGACCCAGGTATCATGGCCATGGTTGTGGGTCTGGATCCTCCCCAAACATTTAATCCTGACTCCTCTGGGGACCCTAACACACCTCAAAGTCACAGAAGCCTTTGGCTCAGTCTTGGAGCATGGTGGGAGAGACTCCCAATCCCTGAGGGGACGCCTGACTTTAAGCGTGTAGGAGCTTGCTAGTACAGTGTGTAACAGTTCTCCTAAATGGGCACAAAATATGTAAAGCGGCCTGGACTTCTGAGGGCACAGTATAATCTGACACTGTCACCAATTATTTAAAAAAAAAAGTAATTCTTCTTCACCTCAATTCTATATTTTATTGATGTGTTTTTCATATTTTTAAAAATAAAATATTTGTGTGTCAATAAAGATAAACATAACTGTGTTGTGTAAATATCACAAATTATATTAAGGTTCCTCTATGGAATCACAAACCTCTCCGCTGTTCCCATTTCATGGATATTGGAAGGACAGCGAGCTGTTATTCTCACTTATTAGTAAAGATATAATACATGGGAGCCTGCAATCCCTATATAAGAGCCTACTTCTAATTTCCTTATTACAGGTGACTTGTGATGTCCCTAGACCCCTCTAATAAATAAATGACATAGCCGCTCGACTGTAATAACGTATTACAGTTGAATTGGGATGTCTCAAAGCCTGCTGCCAGGGGGGTGGGGTGGGGTGGGGGGAGTTCGGGAAGGCAGATCAGAGCATAATTAAAGATACGTATGACAATATCTTTATTTTTTCATGCTTTAGGAAATTATTGGAAAGATAGAATCTCCCTGCTTGTTTCTATGGATCCTGAGCGATAGCGCTGTTTTTAATTTGACTTGTATTAAACTGATTCGAATATCTTTTTGCAACAAATATCTGTTTTTTGGTGTCTTTAGTATTGCACTAGAGATTCTAATTGTGTTTTTTTTCTGTTTCCACATGAAAAGCACCACACAAAGGATATAAGTGGTTTGTGGGAAGGGTTATGCTGTGACCATGTTTTATAAGGAATAAATTACCTCATGCTGTACGTTATGAGGATATTGCAAGTCACCTCACAGTACCATGACCTCATAAAGGAACTTGACCTTCGGCCTCGTTTCTCTATTTGGTAACGGGATTTCTCTGTGACTAGCAATATCCTCATAATGCAAGGCAGGGGGTACTCTTTACTATATATAATGCACTGAAACCTGAAAGACCATTATAAAACCCTGTATCTAATATCCTTACTATGGTGGAGTTGTGATTTCTCTGGTCAACTGTAAGTAACGTATTACTGTTGAGTTCTGACGTCATAATGGCTACGACTAGCAAGCTGCCAAGGTGAAAGGCAGGTAACACCTGCAGTTTAAGTAATGAAAAGCAGAATGACTTTTGTTCTTTTTCCTACATGAAGAGCGATCATTTTTTTCACATTTATCATTACAAGAACAATATAATCTCTGCATGATTTTACACATTCTTAGCCACAGTATTTTTAAAAAATCTGATATACATTAAACTGATTCTAATATATTTTTACAACAAATTAATAGCTGGTTTTTAGTGTCTTTATTGTGCACTACAGATTCTCCTTTTATTCTTCATGCCTGCAAACATAATAACTCCTTCATATGAAAGATAGAGGCACCAAGGATTTAAGCAGTTTGTGGTAAGGGCGATTGTGTTACCATGTATTATAAGGAATAACATACCCTCAGCTGTACACGAAATGGATGTCGTAAGTGACCTTCAACCCTGCCCCTCTATATGGTCACGGAACTCCTCAGCGCTTGCAAAATCTTCACCATATACAGCAGTGGGAACTTTATCCCATAAATATGATTAGAGGTGACTGATTAGAGTGTCCATTCTGTGTGAAATGCAATGGTAACACTAAGAGCAAAAGCATTTCTAGCTGCACATGACAAATTGTAAATACTTTGGTGGCAATATAGTTTCACCTGAAAAAACAAGAGTTATAGCTCCACAGAGATATTCTCCATCCAGATCCCAATACTATGAAAGGGGCTGCAAGCAATTTGTGTTTTACCGGCATAATTTCGTGTTATTCCTAAAGTTCATTTTACATGAAGTGTGTGAAATTTTTGTCATTTTGCATAACATGAAATTTCGCATGATTTTTGTCCATGAAATTCGTTTGAGTATAAAATGTCTTGCTAAGATACCAAGGCCCAGATGTACAAAGCTTCCCGTTTGCATTTCTTGAATAGCGACTCCGTAGGAATCGCTAATTAAGAAATGCAAAAGGATATATACTAAATTTGCGATTCCCGAATAGCAAATCCTACAAAGTAGGAATCGCTATTAGGGAATCGCAAATAGGAAATGCCATTACATTACCGCCTTGGGGCAAAATAGGAAATGGTTTGCCTTTCCTAAATTGCAATTTCCTAATAGGAAATAGCAAAGTAAGAAATGCAAAGCCATGGGTGCCTCTGTACTTGAGGCCCCCTTGGAGGCACTGTTGTAGTGAGCCTCAGCAAGGCCTACCAGTGCTTAGGAGTTCTCCCTTCTTTGCACAGAGTCCTCAGACACTTAGGAAGAAGTTGGCAATAGAAACTGGAATAGAAAAGACAGAGTTTATTAAACCTCATGAGGTGGAGCTAACATTCGCACATCACCCTTCAGTAATGCATGAAGTAGCACACTGAATGGAAGGATCCTGGTCCTTTTATACCCACACAGGGGCTCAAATGAAGACGGTACTAACACAAATGCTGGTTTTAGGTACATATAAGGTCATACAGAGAATGCATAGTCGACAAGTGGGTGGAGCTAACAGTTTCTACTTTTAGTAGACACATCCTGACATTTATAAACTCGGAACAGCTGCAAGCTCAACTGAGCATGTGCAAAGCAAGAGGAACTAAATATAACTTGTCTCTAGGCAGATTTCAAGAGCAGTTGACAGGAAGGTAGGACAGAGCACATGGCGAGCACATGGTAGCACATGGCAGCCAAAATGGCTGACAGAAATACAAAATGGATTCCACAAAGCGGACAATTTAGCCTCTAAATACAGGCTGTCTTCAGCTAATGCTTAACTTAAATGCTGCCAAATTACAACAGACGACCCTTTCAGCATTGGCTGAAGACATTCGTTTATCTGGGGTAATCTAGATATTCATCCCGTACATCTATTAACATTATTTCGGCCACCTCTTTATTCAACATTTGTTGGGCCTTTGTTTCAGCAATGTTCCCTCTGGCAGGTATACAAGCAGAAATGAAAATGGAGCAAAGCATTGGACCACATTGGATACATACACAGCATGTAAAAAATATTACAATTATTACACACAGGATAGTCAGTAGCTTCCAGCCCCAAGCAGAAACAAGAGTCCAAAACCATCCAGCAAAAGTCCAAGTACCAGTCTCTGGATGAATTTCTGCAGCAATCTTATGCAATTTTGATATTGCGTCATATACTGAAGGTGAGTGATCTGGTATGAATACACAACAGCTGCTACCGATGATGCGACATGCACCACCTCGATCAGCCAAAATCACGTCTAGCACCATCCTATTCTGGAGTGCTACAATCCTTGCAATCTGTAGTTCTTCTGTAATGTTCCCAAGTGCCATAGCTGTCTGATTGGTAACAGCTTCCACAACACGAGTCAGTCGCCTAATCTTCCTGCTATTTAATGCAGCACCCACAAAGAAAAATAAGCCCAAGTTGAAATCAACATATTGTTGTAGGGTAGTCTCGGTTTGGTCAACTTCATCCATACTTATTGTCCTCTTATTTCTGTTTTTGGAAATGTCATTGTACAGTTTAAAATCACGGTGATACAATGCAGGAGCCAGAAACACAGGGGGCAACAGAAAAGATACATAGCAGATTCCTGACCACCCAATAGGTAATTGATAATATCCGTTATTTCCGCACACAAAATACGTATTATGCGAGGCTGTGAAAGTGCTCTTATTGGCACCTTCAATGGTCAGGATTACAGTACACTCGCTCCTCCCCACTGGAATTCTTCCAACACTACAAATACACAAATCTGCTTTAGCTTTTGTCACAGAAATCACAAAAGGTCCAATGTTCTTTATTATTCTCACATTTGTGAAAACATATGGTGTTGAAATATTGTCCGGTTGATACTCTTCCCATTCCCATTTAGTCCCTTTGGCTTGTGGATAACCTTCCTTATTTTGATAACATACTTTATTAAGTTGAAAAATAATCCCACCTACTGAAGGCTTTCCAGATGCAAACAAAAGCGCATACCAAGCTTGACAAGAACCATTGTGAGAAAATGGAAGAGGAATAAAAGGTGTTCCTCCTTTCTTTTGATGTGCAGGTATCATCCCACACACCCAACAGTTGGTAGTATTTGTAGCATTGTGAGTATGGTGCAACATCTGGATAAAAGTATTGTTCAGGTAAGATTGTCGATGCTTTTGCTCATGGTAAGGAAGAGTAAAGTAGTGGTGTTCCACGGGTACTGGCGTAGTGGCAACAAAAAGCTGTCGAACAGGAGCCACCTTCTCGATGTACCACGTAATTGCTGCCATAGCCACCATAGCAACAACAAACCCTACAGCACAAATGATTTGTTTTTTCATTTTAGCAGCAGTAATGATTGATCTTTCTGAAAACTTGTTGAAAACAGTCGTTGGAGCTCTTCTCCCTGGGCAGCTGCTGATTTCTTCACCATGGGCCAAAGCGAGTGTCACTACACTAATACAGGGCTGATCCCCCTCCCCTTGCCACAATGGCTCTCCGTTTCACTAACCCAGGGCGGTAGCTCAACCAGTCTTTTTCAAAACTGCAGATTCTTTCCTCGGTCTCAATTGATATCTGGATACTCCAGTGATCGTGTGGTCCGGGAAGACTTCCGCAGATTCGTCAGGTGAGATAGCTTGGCCTTTCTCCGTCTCCAGAATCTCTCGATGGTCGGTCAACACAGCAGGTTCCACCAAGGCAGGCGACACGCGTTTGCAGTGTGTGCTGTGGATCCAATTCTTTCTGTTTGTCACTCGAACTGCTGTCCTTGTCGCAAGGAGCACCTGCTCTGGTCCTCGCCACCTTGGCTCCAAGCTGTTCGATCTGTCGAAGACCTTGACCATTACATGGTCACCAGGACGGAGTTCGTGGGCCTCACCTGTAGATCTGTCAGGAAGAGCTTCTCGAACCTGTTGATGAATAGAAATCAAACTGTCGGTTAACTGTGCCAAATAATCATTCATCAGAACACAAGGAACATCATGTATGGGGCGTGGCTTAGGAATTCCCCAAATGTTCATTGGTCTTCCAAACACCACCTCATAGGGGGTAAGACCTGATCGTGAATGTGGCACCGATCTTATGGACAACAATGCCAAAGGTAGGGCATCTGGCCACTTTAGAGACGTGGAAGCCAGTATTTTCGCCAACTTTGATTTTAGAGTAGCGTTATATCTTTCCACCAATCCTGCTGATTGCGGGTGGAAAACTGTATGGAATTTCTGTTTGATCCCTAATCCTTTCAGGACATGCTCAACAACTTGCCCAATAAAATGAGGTCCATTGTCACTCCACAAAAGTTTACAAACACCGTATCTAGGGAAAAACTCCTTTAGAAGCACCTTTGCTGTGGTGAGAGCAGTATTATTTTTCGTAGGGTATGCCTCTATCCATTTGCTAAAGGCACACACCACCACTAGGACATATTTCAGATTATTGCAGCGTTCGAGTTGGATGTAATCCATCTGCAAAACTTCAAAAGGTGCAGTTGGTGTAGCAAACCCTCCTGTAGGAGTTCGTGTCCCTTTTCCAGGATTATACTGCCAACAGATCAAACAGGACTGTACTACCCTTTTGGCTGTGCTAGCAATTTCAGGATGCTCCCAAACTTGTGTAAGCAATTTAGTTATTGCTAGAGCTCCAACATGTGCCAGCCCATGTGCCATTTGAACCATAGGTTGTAAATAGGCCGCAGGCAATTTCCATTTATTCATGTCTTTGTTACGCCAACAACCCTCATCATCTAATATTCCTTCTTTAGACCATTGCTCAAGCTCTTCCACAGAAGCAGATCTCTGTATATCCAATACTTCCTCTCTAGCATCATGCCAACGCTCAGCTTGTGATTTCACTACGTACATGGGTGTAGTGCTTCGCTGCATCGCAGTCTCACGGGCTACGCGGTCTGCAAAGGCATTGCCTTGTCCTATTTTGTCAGTCACTTTCTTGTGTGCGCTACACTTCATAATAGCAACTCTCTTTGGGTATGTAAGTGCAGTCAAGAGATTATGCACTAACTCTCCGTGCATTATCTGCATCCCATGGGATGTAAGAAAGCCTCTTTCCTTCCAGAGTAGGCCAAAATCATGAACCACTCCAAAAGCATAGCGGCTATCCGTGTAAATGTTCACACACAAGTCAGTGCTAAGCTCACATGCTCGTGTCAAAGCTATTAGTTCAGCTGCTTGAGCCGACTTCTGAGGTATGCGAGCTGTTTCCACTACTGTCTCAAGCGTGGTAATTGCATAAGCAGCTGAAGTCGTGCCATCTGGTAACTTCAGACAGGACCCATCAACCCACAGTTCCCCATCTACATCTGGAAGGGGCGTATCTTGCAAATCAATGCGACCCTTTGTCTGTTCCTCAGTAAGGAATATACAATCGTGAGGCTCCTTTGACTGAGACTGGGTCGCAGGATATGGCAACAAAGTAGCTGGGTTCAGTGTCGCACATCTCTTCAAGGTAATATGAGGTGCTAGCAGTGTCAATTCGTATCCTGTCAAACGAGCACTAGTTAAGTGCTGAGTCTTAGTCTGATTCAAAAGGGCATCTACTGCATGGGGTACTAGCACCAACAGTTTGTGTGACAAAACTATCCCTTCACTCTGACGTATGGACACAGCCGTCGCTGCAACTGAACGGAAACACCCAGGCAATGCACGAGCAACAGGGTCAAGAACTGCAGAAAGGTATGCACAAGGACGCTGTTTGTCCCCGTGTGGCTGTACTAAAACTGACAATGCACATCCTTCTTTCTCATGTACATAGAGTGTAAAAGCCTTCGTGTAATCTGGTGTGCCTAACACTGGTGCTGAGCAAAGAGCTTGTCTCAACTGACAAAAAGCATTTTGACATTCATCTGTCCATGGAAGGGGGATCGGAGTGTTTTTAGTCAAAAGTGCTAGCAAGGGCTTAACAATGTGTGAAAAACCCAATATCCATTGCCTGCAAAACGAAGTCAGACCAATGAATGCACGGACATCTTTCTGCGTGGAAGGTACTGGGGTGTCTAAAATTGCTTGAATGCGATCTGGTGTCAGTGCACGGCCCTCCTTAGACAGAAGGTGTCCTAAATAGGTCACCTTCGGTCTACAATATTGCAATTTCTTTCGTGATACTTTATGGTGGTGTGTAGCAAGAAAAGAAAGCAAAGACAAAGTGCATTTCTCACACTGCTCAGGTGTATCAGCTGCCAACAAGATGTCATCAACATATTGTATGAGAGCCACTCCTTTAGACAAGGTAAAGGAATCAAGCTGTCTCTTCAATGCTTGACTGTAAATACTAGGACTCTCAGTATAGCCTTGAGGAACTCTACAAAATCTGTATGATCTATTATTCAAAGTGAAACCGAACAAATATCGGCTATCAGGATGAATAGGAATCGAGAAGAAAGCGTTCTTCAGATCAATTACAGAAAATGTAGTTGCTGTTGGAGGGACCAGGGTAAGCAATGTCGTTATGTCAGATACTACAGGGTACTGTGGTACTACAATCTTGTTAACTTCTCTCAAATCGATGATAAATCTATAGATCCTAGTGTCAGTATCTTTTTTCAAAATGGGAAGAATCGGACTATTGCAGACATTGTAAGGAACTTCTTCCACAACCCCCACCTTAATTAAATCATGTACAATACGTGTGAGTGCTTCTTCTCCTTCTCGAGAAATTTTATACTGAGGCAGTCTTGGCAATAAAGCGCCCTCCTTAACACTAATATGTACTGGTGGAATAACCATTTGCCCTACATCAGTGTCCGAAGTAGCCCACAAAGTACTAGGGAGTGAGGCTAGTGCAATGTCCTCTTTAACAATACAAGATCTCTCAATCATAGGGTAGTTGTCATTCAAAATAACCCGTACTCCTTCCGGAGAACACCGTATCGTAGCCCTAAAATATTTAAGCATATCAAGACCCACAATATTGTCTGGTGTGTTTGGAGAAAGCAAAAACGGACATGGAGCAGTAAACTTATCAATATCAAATGCAAGTGGTTGTGACAATGGGCTAAGGGAAGGTGTTCCATCGAAACCTATCGATGTAATGGTTAAGCCAGACAGGGGAGCCCTTGGAACCAATTGTTTAGACAAGGCGCTACGAGTAGCTCCTGTATCAACCAGAAACTGATCAGTAGAACCCAAAACATGTGCTGTAACATAGGGACCCCTCTGATCTACTGGAACTTCAACTGATTCCTTACCCCGTCCTAGGCAATCCTATGCATAAGCAGAATCTTGAAAATCAGAGGGCGCATAGTCAGACATTTGATATTGGTTCCTTCTATCAAAAGTGTTAAACCCATTCTGCCCACGTGTATTAGCATCAAACCGAGCACGATCATTCGCGCTTCCTCTAGGCCCTTGATATCCTGAACGATTTCTCATTTGTCCCCGACCACGTAGATTCTGCTGAGCACGCAGCACTGGACAATCAGAAAGCCAATGTCCAAATTTTTGCAGTACGCACACTGATCAACAGACAAATTCGAACGGGCAGAGGAAGGAAAGGACGAACCATAAGATCCACGTCCACCTCTATCATTACCTCTAGAAGGTGGACCATAAGCTTGAGCCAACATAACCTTTGTTTTCAACTCTTTAGACTTTTTGTCCTCATTACCTTTGGCTTCTAATTCTTGCCGCTCATAATACTGGGCCATAGTTAAAAGAGAAACCGGAGAAGATGTAGTCCATGAACTCTCACTGGCCTTTAAGCGACTAGCTATTCCTGGCAAAAGGTTTGCGACATATTTATCGACAAACAGATGCCTACCCGTGTCATCTGTCAATGACTGGCCACTAAAATCGTGAAATGCTTCTTCAAAGCGTGTGAAGAAGTCAGAAACTGATTCATCTACCTTTTGCTTGCAAGACGCTAGCACTGTCCAATCTATCTTTTTAGGGGGAATGATCGTCTTTAACTTAACTAATATAGCTGCCGGAAGATTTAAAATTAACTGACACGGTTTCTGTGCAGGTTCTCTATCTTCATCTAACCGCTCTAAATCTTTCCACAATGCTCCAAATGTTGCATTATCATCTATTTTACGCACAGTTCTCCACATATCAGGCGGTAATATTAATCCAAAAAACAAATCAATATCAGACAGAGTCATAGTACAAGAGCTGATTGCACCCTCAACTTCCTCATAAAAGGCTGCTGGATTCTTTCGCGGGTCAGGCAATGCATTTTTAAGGGCCATAACATCTGCTCTATTCCAAGGAGTGTAAACCCAATTATAAATAAAGTACCCTTTCGCATTAAGAGAAGTCTTATCATCCTCTGTACCCGTTCCTTTAGGAGGAACATATAAAGGCGCGGCTTCCCGCATGGGTTTCACATGAATTACAGCATTTTTATCTGTTTCAGGAGTAGAAGTTTGTGCCATGCTGATCTGAGATGCTAGTGCAGCTGTTTCTGCTGCCTTTTTCTCCTCTCGCAAACGGGCTGCTTCAACACGCAGTTTAACCAAGCGTCTGATTGTGTCAGCCACCTGGGAGAAGACAAAAAGACCGTCACGTAATTGTTTACAATCAGTTGCTACATCATCGGGCTCCATTTCTACCGAATACTTCCTAAATCGTTCAATAACCTCTGCAGCAAATGTATCGGTAAAATATATTTGCTCCCTTTCCTGCCATCCTTTTATACTATCTAAAAGTTCAGAGGCAGTGGTAGTACTACGAACGGCTTTACGCGCAGTAGATCTGATGTCAGATGCACGCTCAGCAGATAACATGGAGCGAGTTTCTCGAGCTTTGTCCTGGTCTGAAAAAGAGTCCTCATCTGACTCATGAGGAGCGGAAGAAAAAATATACGGAGGTGGAGAACGATCTAATAACAAGAAATCATCTTGCGGTTTATTAAGGATAGGATAAAGGGGCTGCCTAACAGCGTATTGGCCAGTTACCTGTAAATGGCGTTCCCTATCTTCCCTCTCTTTAATTTCTCTCATCTCCTTGTTTTTTAACTCTAATGCTTTCGCATGAATGGTCTTTCGCTGTTCTTTGTCAATCAAGGCTTGTTCACGCTTCATTCGCTCACGCACTTCTTTCTCCCACATTCGCACACAATCAAACATATCTTGCCTAGTCTTTCGTTTAAACATACATTGTTCCACATACTGAATTTTTCGCAAATCAAATGACCCATACATAGGCCAACGCAACTCAGGATCTTTACTAGTATATTTGTTCCATAACGTGCAGTACATTATAGAAGAAATACCATACTTAATATACATATCCCTATTAGGCGTCCCCTCCGGGGGGGCTGGTTGTGCTTCGTCAAGTCTCAAATTGGTACCACTACAAAAGCAACACATCCTACGAAGTGTGCTGAAAACAGGCCTGGCAAAAAATAGTGCAGAATATGCAGTATTACAATCAAAGTAGCGCTTAAGGTACTCTGCGTACGTTTGCGCTGTTCAAACAATTTTAAATAGAGAAAAATCTCCTCATTACCTGCCTATATGTATTGCAATACATATATAATTACAAAACAGATTCCAAAATTGGCCAATCATACAAACAAAGCCACAGTAAGTGTTACTAAAACTACCTTACCAATCAAAGGCATCAAACCAACAGCAAGTGCCGCAAAACGGCTCTTACCAATCAAATGGTGTCCAGGTTCCAACTGCCAAGTTCTCAAATCGACCAAATGGTCACTGCACAGCGAATCAACAGAAGAGATCTCAGTCAAGGACCGGCGCCGCCGGGATGGTCAGATCAGAAAGAAAGGAAAAACGCCGTGGGTGCCAAGACTCAGGTCTCCTCAGGCAGCGATCGCGTCCAAAAGCGAGATTCCAATCCTTCGTCGCGACCAGTCCTTCGGGCATCCGAGTCGCTGATGAGCCCCACGTTGGGCGCCAATTTGTTGTAGTGAGCCTCAGCAAGGCCTACCAGTGCTTAGGAGTTCTCCCTTCTCTGCACAGAGTCCTCAGACACTTAGGAAGAAGTTGGCAATAGAAACTGGAATAGAAAAGACAGAGTTTATTAAACCTCATGAGGTGGAGCTAACATTCGCACATCACCCTTCAGTAATGCATGAAGTAGCACACTGAATGGAAGGATCCTGGTCCTTTTATACCCACACAGGGGCTCAAATGAAGGCGGTACTAACACAAATGCTGGTTTTAGGTACATATAAGGTCATACAGAGAATGCACAGTCGACAAGTGGGTGGAGCTAACAGTTTCTACTTTTAGTAGACACATCCTGACATTTATAAACTCGGAACAGCTGCAAGCTCAACTGACCATGTGCAAAGCAAGAGGAACTAAATATAACTTGTCTCTAGGCAGATTTCAAGAGCAGTTGACAGGAAGGTAGGACAGAGCACATGGCGAGCACATGGTAGCACATGGCAGCCAAAATGGCTGACAGAAATACAAAATGGATTCCACAAAGCGGACAATTTAGCCTCTAAATACAGGCTGTCTTCAGCTAATGCTTAACTTAAATGCTGCCAAATTACAACAGCACCCCGAATTTCCTAGTGCACATATGCCCTAGAGCAGTTGAAGTTGAAGTGGAAGCTGGTTGCCATCAACTTCGAGTTGATGGTAATAGCATTGCCTAAATGCCCGATTCGAATTTAGGAGAAGCTGCGTACATGTGCTTTAGGAATCGCAATTAGGTAATCCCTATTTTTGATTCCTAAATTGCGGTCGCAATTTGCGACTTCTACCTTGTAGAAATTGCAAATTGCGACCGTTTTTGGCCCTTTGTACATCTGAAAAGGCCATTTAGCATTTCTTAACGGGCCGAAATAGCGATTTGGTCCGTTAAGAAATGCTAAATGGCTTGGTACATCTGGGCCCAAGATACATTTACTACTCCAGCCAGTTTTTTTTTTCTCTCGAACCATCCTCCTGCTGTTAATACACAAGACTATTCTGTGTTAAGTATGCCGTAACACACCAAAGCTATAGAAGATAGCAGAAACATGTATTTCACATAAAATTGTTACATATCCAAGCAGGCGTAAGGTTTTGACGCAGTGGCATCCTAGAAGTGGCACAGTGAAATCTTGTAGATTTCACTGCGTCACTTCTACGAGGCTTTTTTGCGTGGGAACGCCCACCCTGCATACATTATACCTGACGCAGGTATAATGTGACGCAGGGCTTTACAACGTGACGCATCTCCCTAGATGCGTCACGTTGTAAATAGGCCGCATTTTTACACCACCGCTGCGTCACAAAAAGTGACGCAACAGCGGCGCAAAAACAACGCAAGGGGCTTGTAAATCTGCCCCCTTGAATCTAACTTCAATTGACATAACCGGTACATCCGAGAAGAGCATACATTGCTGTCGGAATCTGACTACGGTTATTATTTTTTCAAAGATAAAAATGCTCTTTTCTTTTTCCTTTGATGCTCTGAAGGGAGACAAGCTGGACTCATTAACATTTCTCATGTCTGTTCTCCTGCTAGTGTCAGTGATTCCTTAAAACCTTTATCTGACCAAAGGGCTTCAAAAAGGTCTTCTTTCCTTTAGAAGGTCAACATCACATTTCTGGCAGATAGCTGGCTTGAATCTGAAGAAATGTTTTGACAGCCTTATCTTACTTTTAAAACTGTTTTTACCAAATTACGAGAAAGCTCAGGAATTCGAAGGTGTTCAGCTCTTTTGCAATGTATGTAGATTTATTCTATGAAATAGTTATAAAGGTCACATTTCATGCATTTTCAAGGAATATTTCATTTATATCTCTTATCAGGAAACTTACAGGGTGCATAACATCTTCTCTCCTTGACCGTCTGGTCTCAAACAAAGGTTTCACTGTCACTTTATGTGTTTCATCAAAAAATGTCATTGATTTGGAGATCTTAAGAGTAAGATATATTTGGTCTTTAGCAAAATAAACAAATATTCCTGCTTGCCTACATGACCTTTGCAGAATCATTTGACACAAGATAAAAGTATCAAATATACAAGGAAGCAGTGGCGGCTCGCCGAGGGAGTGCTGCGGGGCGGTGGGGCGGGGGAGGGGCAGGCTGGGGGGGTAGTGGAGTCCGACATACGACGGACAGGAGTAAGGTAAGTAATGAAATAATTAAAACAATTTACCTTGCGCGCGCTGCATCACCAACTCGGCAATGCAGCGCGTGCAAGGTAAATTGTTTTAATTATTTCATTACTTACCTTACTCCTGTCCATCGTATGTCAGACTCCACAACCCCCCCACCCTGCCCCTCCCCAGCCCCACCACCCCGCAGCACTCCCTCGGCGAGCCGCCACTGCAAGGAAGGCAGGTTCATTCTATTAACCTATGATTTCTTGCTATAATGTCAGAGCCCATATATGTGCCATTTCATATTAATAAGTGGCATATTCAACATTTCAAGCTCTGCTAAAACTACCTCTATGAATGCTTATTCTATCAAAGTATAAATGGGATGAGCCCAGGAAGCAGGCCTTAATTTGTAAAAGAATTAGTGCCGGGGCCCAGCCGGACGCAAGAATATGCCAGGTTACCCCGCTTGCTTTTTTACCGCATGCCATTACAATGTGGTCATTACAACGACCGCGTTGTAACAACTCATGTCATTACTCCGCAAGTGGGAACAAAGACTTGCTCTAGAGGGGGGAGCGCAGGAAGTTGCAATAGTATAATTTACTATTCCAACTCCAGTCTGTGCAACATTAGGGAAGGTGTTGGATTTTAAATCCAACACCTTCTTACCCCTAGAGCAAGTCGTTGTTCCGACTTGCGGAGTAATGGCATGCGTTGTAACAATGTGGTCGTTGTAACGACCGCGTTGTAATGGCATGCGGTCTCCCGGTTTCGTGGTAAACGATGTTTACCCGGACGCAATTGAATGAAGGTGTGCCAAATACCAAGGCTGTGTAGTACTGATTCCACTTCATGCACTTTTAGTTCACCGCTAGATACTCCCTGCCCCTCTGTCACTCTTGCACGTTTTTTTCTCCCTGCTTTCTCCCTTTGTCACGTTTTTACCGTCTTTCCCGTCCTACTTTTTACTCCCTTGTGTGTTTTTTTCTCTCTTGCCTATGGGTCCAAGTCTGTTGAGGATAAATAAGTGCTGTTCTCCAAAAATGAGCGCCAGTTCCCCACCTGCAACCACCAGCTCAAATTAGGCACTGCCAGGAAACCGTTTTTAACTGTGGAGCTCGAGGTTTTCATTTGGTAATGGTCTTGCTTTCTTTGCTTGTTCAATAAGATGCATAATGAGGATGCAGCAGGGAATGGTAGAAGAGTGCAAGGCACCTTTCATCAAAGGACGGTCAGTTCATTTTTAATATTCCTCACTGCTAAGGTAGTGACTGTCTTTATTTTTTGTTCAAGTGAGCACCTGTTTGTGTTTGTACTGGCTAAGGTGCAGGCACACTAGAAGTGGTTTTGCATCAAAATTAATGCCACTTGAAAGCAGGCTTAGAAAGTAGATATACCTTTATTGCTCCTAACTTTGGTGCGAAGGTGTGTACATGGCGCTCGGCAGCCTGATTGAGTGCCAGGTCTAGGGTCAGACAGGTTAGTGTCATATCTCTGTATATATGATGCTTTCATGCTCTCTCCCTGTCACACAATGCAGTGAAGAAAGTTTGGGTGCTGCACTGCTTTGTGTGACAGGTTTGTAAATCTGGGACCATAAACTTGAAAACAGGTGCTCAGCTCTGCTCTGAGCCAGCGCAACTATCCATGAAATGGAACCCAGTTTCCATAAAATATACCCTCTGTGGTGACCTGGGCACTCTGTATGAGAAGCCTAGTGCAGCAATTCTTAATCTGTGGTTAGCAGGGGTCCATAATTGTTTATAATATTAAATATTATTAGCAGATTAATCAACGAATTCTGCATAAAAAGCAACATTAAAAATTGAAAATTTTATAACACTCTGAAAATGTGAAGGAATTAGAATCTGGAACCTAAAAATTAAGCTTGGACCATTATCTTGCTTTGTGGGAGTAGCACAAGTACAGCAAACAGAATCTAGTATGTACGATTGGTGGACTCCATTGAAGCAGCACTCGTATGCACCAACCCAAAGAGTACTGCCATTAGGAGTGAAAAAAGTGATATTCTAGGAATATGCTGTTTTTTAGTTTAAAATGTTATGTTTTAAATGACATTTTCACCTATCTATAACATCACTTTAACAGTTGTTTTTTAGTGAATTTTTAAAGTTTAAAAAAAATTTAAAGTAAGATATGATTAGCATACTTCTAACTGTGACGCCACTTTACCTTTTATTTTTTCAGCGAATGCCTCGGGTTTTTGTAACATAAAGTAGATTATTACCATACCTCAGTATATCAACTCCAGGCCTCACAAGGCCTTTGGCCCTGAGGAGCATGGAAATGTATGCAGGAGCTGTCCTCCGGCCAGCCCTGTACCCATTTCCGTATGGGCACCCAACCCCCATGGTTGAGCAACGCCTCAGCCCCCTCCCTTTTTTTCCATGATGCCATGGATCCACAGTTCCACAGCAAATTCACAAGAGACGGGGGGACCGCACTGGGCATTGCAGTGGATCTGCGAATCCATGGAATTGCAAAAAAAAAAAAAATGAATTTTAAATCGACCCTAGTGGGTCTGGGAACTTGTACCCTCCCCCTTATATTTTTTATTTCGTAGGACATGGGGGACAAGACCCATGAGTACTAAAATGGCAGCCACAGCTTTTCTTCAGGTTGCAACAGCCAATGAGATTTTGTAGCATGGGGTTGCAAAACCACGGATCCTTGCAGATTCTCCGCAAAGGTACCACAGCGTGAAATATACATAAATATACATACATTTTGAACCTTCATTTTTCAAAAACTACTGAAGGGATTTACACAAAATCACAAAAAGCACACTTTCTTGGTACAGATCTAGCTTTCAAAACATTTGGTGTAATTCTGTTCAATGTTGTTTTCTAAATCTCTGTTCAATTTTCCCATGGAAAATTGCATGGGGAAAATGCTTTTGGGACACCCCCTTTTTCTTGGACCCGTTTGACAGATCACCCTGAAACTTCTCGGGAAGGAGCTGAGGTGGATGAGACTTTCTTTTGGAATGTTTTGTGAAGATCCATCAAACATGGCCATAGTTATTAGAAAACCAAGAAAACTAATTTCCTAATTAAACATGGCCCTAACTACAACTACTCAGTGGCATGTTTTCCAGAAAAGTTGCAGCCCAACAAAGCATGTCTATTAGAGAATCTCAGGAGTAACTGCATTCATGTTCTCTGCTGTACTGGAGAAAATAGGCTCAAGTGTGTAATGTGTCATTTCTGAAGACTTACCACATGCAATTTTCAGCATACATGCACCTCCCCAATAATCAACGTTACTTAACCATCTTCAAAATGTTATGCACACTGTAATTACATGCAGGAAGCTGAGAAGTGGCCATTGTAGGCCTGCTCTAGCATTCATTCTCACCCTTGCTTAATGCCACCAAGATCCTAAACACAACACTAAGAAACACTTCAGATGCTCCATGTTGTTAGTGATCTCCTTTCATTGTTTGTTCGGGTTACATCTACATATACTCTTTTTTTAAATATTCTATTGAATTTTCTCCAACACCGGTTACCAAAGTCAAACACTGATCATCTACATATAACTGTGACTACCCATAGGACTGGTACACTGAAATTGCCTCTATTGCTATTCTTTGCAGCATGGTGGAGAAGTCGCCTGAGCTAAATAAACAATCATTGGCAAAGCCTTTTGGCTTGTCAATGCTTGTTTTGTTTTATCATGTTTTTTCCAAAACTTTCTTTTTGGGGAAGTTTCCAGGCCCTCACCAATCTAAAAATAAATGTTGGCTAAAAGTAATAATAAGTTTTGGTCTAAAAAACACACATTGCTGTAGTAGACAATGACACTAAAGATAACTATTTGTGTGGGTATTCTCCCTGTGAAAAGGCAGCATGCCATCACTTACAGTGAAGGTAGCCAATGGCAGAAGTGGACTGGCACATTGCCCCATGCTTTATGGGGTAGTATGAGGAAAAAAAAAAAATTGGAATAACATAATAATAGACCAATGGATGAAGAGGGCTGGGTGAAAGCCCCTACAAGTAAATATATTACACAAATAATTTTAGTAAAATCATAAGGACTTGACCAACACCAGACCTAAAAAGAAAGGGGCTGTGTGTGGATGGAGATGCCTGCACACGCCTGCATTTGAAGATACATTTCTGAGCACTCAGAATGTAAATGCGCCGCCCATCGGGGAATACAAGGCAAGCCTTAAGTGATAAGCAGAGGAGAAACAGGGGATGCTTGGATTTTAAATACTTAATGAATGGAATAGAACTCTGTCCTGTTCATATAGTTTTCAATATCTCAGCAACCCTTTGTAGACAGACCAGTGGACCCACATGTAGCCAGCAGCATGTATGTAAAGAATGTAGAGAGGCCGAAAGTAGAATGGGTCCTTTCACGAGGCTTAGACATTTAAAGAAACATGGGTTCCTATATTGACCAATGGTGCTTTAACAGTAGAAAAGTTCCACATTAAGCAAAATTACACCGGTAAGACATAATTTTAAATTCGATCTGTTTTTCCATATGGATGGGAATTGCACGAGCAGTCCTCTGGAAGGAGTGATTATTTATTTAGATGTATATGCTGGATGTCTGAGGAACTTCCTAAGGTGCTGACTAACACCGTATATGTGAATGTCCAGAAGCTCACTGTTCTTTTGAACTCATGGTTATCTTGACCATGACTAGTCACTGATTATGAACCCCAAGAGACAAGTGGCATCCATCTACTGCAAGATGAGGACTGTGTGAAGCACTCATTACCCCATGGTGGATGCATAATTCCAAATGGGACCAGGTAATGATGCTAATGGTTGGAGTAATGGATAATTTCAACATGGGTCACTTGCTGGGAAACAACCTATAGTTGGGAAGGGTGGATGCTATTTTGACTCAATAACAGAAAAACCAGCTGGGTGAGTCTCAAGAGGACGTGGCATCTGGCACAGTGCTCCTATAGGCAATTCAGGCCATGACCTGCACAGCAGGTAACAAGGGCAGAGTTGAGAACTGCTGATCCTACGGGACACCCTGCTAAGACCAGGAGATGGAGTCAGGGATCCTTCCTGAGCTACACACAACCCAAGTAGAATGTGCAGCTCTGGAGGAGTTGTTCAGGCAAAGACTGCAGGTGAAGCAGCAGTGAACCACAAGGCGATTTGGGAAGATGGGCTACTGACATTGTACCTTCTGCAAGGGCAAATGTGGTTGTTCCTCAGTGCTACAGGGACAATCTTTTGCAGTTTGAGTAAGTGGAATCAGGAGTAAGGCATGTTGGGATAAATAGAATAAGGACTATTAACATGGCACAGTCTGTTGTTTGGGGGTTCCATCTATACCTTAAACCTTTCCTTCATGGTCTACAGTCTGAAAATGTCTTTGAGGCTATGCCTAGGGTTTCTATTCATGTACTCAATGTTCTGTGGCTTGCTTGAAGCTTGGGTGATTGATGGATTAAAATGTAAAGGTTCATCTACACTCCTGTTGGATAATTTGGAGGTGGTGTAACATCACTGGATTGTGTGCTTATGTTGTTAGTGTCTAAATGGCCAGAGAACTCTACCAGTTGTACGCTTGTCTATTAGGTCAGCAACATTCCCCTTTCCCAGTGGTTAGAGGTAGCCTGAGCATGATATTGTTGTCTAACAGACTTGACCAAACTATGATTTGTAAAAGCAATGCATGTTGCTTACTTATGCTTTCTTGAGGGTCTTCCATATTAGCCATCACCAATATGAAGACAGTTCTCATATCTAACTTTTACTGAAGGGTACTAAAACCTGGTATCACTTGTGTACCTGTCTGAAAGACTACTATGGCTGGATGCAAGCCAACTGGCTATGCCTTAATGGTCAGGAAACTGAGATCTTGCTTAGCTTCCCAGTTGAGTGTTTATCATTTTCAATCACTTGGCTCACATTCTTATGGGCACCACAGACACCATTGAAAAAGGTGTGCATATTTGGGTAATCATTGACAGCAAACTCTCCTTAATTCAACGCTACCACACAAATGCATGATTCCAACAAGAGTTGCGGTGGATTTGCTTCATGAAGGAATGGTGCATCAAATGAGCCCAGTTCAAGGGAGCAGTCTGATCAATGGCATTAGGGATCAACAAAAAGAAGAAGGGAGCGAGCAGTCCTGTGCTTAGGGAGGACAGTGAGCCATGAAGAGGACGGGGGACTATAGAGGAGTGGCATAGAAAACAAGACCGATCCAGGGAGAAATCTGACCATCTGTAGGGTGACAATAGGAGGCATGAAAGGGAAATTGCAGCCAGACCAAGGATGATATCAGCCTTTGGACTGGGGGTGGGGGGGGCAACATACCTGAGGATACACTAGTGGAACTGAGCCTGGGGAGATAGGCAGCAAAAGGAGCTCTATTATTGAATGGAGAGAAAAGGGATAAGGTCAGGGAGAAAAACAGTCCATGGGGAGGACAGGAATAATGCAGCAAAGGTAGGGGCAAAAATCAAGACCAGACCTGAGAAGCAATTGGACCGTGGGGAGGGGAGGGAGCAACAAAATAAAACTGTCATGTCCTTGGAGACATAAGGTTAGGAGCAGTGGGAGAGTGGAAAGGGGAGTGGAAAGGGAGCAGGACTGTGCCAGGAAAAGAGACAGAGCAGAGCAGCAAAGGAGAAATAAAATAGAAAATGAAGAAATCAGCCACATAGCCAGTGAAGACATTTGCCATAGAAAGGCAGTGAAAGGGCCTGGGCAGCCCAGGAGAATGCAATGGAAATCTGGACCTAGCTAGGGATGTGGATAGGGTGGGGAAAACTTTAAGGGGTCTGTTAATGACACCTTTACTATACAACATATTGTTCAGTAATAGTCATAGTGATATTTTGTTATTATGGTGTAGTGTTAAGGAAAACCAATTTTAAAGGAATGTTGTCCTCAGGCCAGGTCATACAGCCTTGGGGGGATTTTGTGGAGGTGAGTGCAGAAAGCATGATCCTGGTGTTCCATTCCCACCTGTGAGATCACATGAATGGGCCATCATCAAATTGGATGGCGTGTCGGTCACATGACTGCATTCCAGCTGTAGCTTCAAAGGGCCTGCAGCAGAAGTGCCAATATGTTTGTCCCCTGTGGTGCACAACCATGAAAAAAGGCAGCACACATGTGAAAAAACAAAGAGAAGGGTATACAACCTCTGGCCTAATGGATCTGTGCTCTTTCAGGGGGCATCTGCAGTCTGTATTTGAAAAAATTTGAAGTCCACTGGGGGATAAGGATGTCAGTGCGATAGTGCGGAGAGGAGTGGACTTAAGGAAGGCGGAGGAAGTCCAAGCTGCTGTGCCACCAGGGGGTCTTGAAAAGGGGATAGGTCACTTGGTCACCAAATAATATAAGTGAAGAGATGGGTGACAGGGTCACATACCACCATAGTGGCAAGGATCAGGCTGAAAAGCAGGAGACACTGCGCCACCAGGGAATTTTTAAAAGAGAGGCAGAAGGAAAAGGGGAGACTGTGAAGGGCCACTAGGTCACCAAGATTAAAGACCAGTGAAGGGTTTCACTAGGTAAGTGAGGACGTTTTGGGGGACACAGGCACAGTGGACATTGGGAGAAGCGAAGCCAGGCCATGGAGTGGGAGTTTATGGACGCTTTGAAGCCTTCTGGGGTGAGCAAAAGGATAGAAAGGGAGGGAGACATGTGGGCACAGGGTAAAGAAAGGGCTAAGAGATTGGGCTGAGGGTTAGTCACAAGATAGTATGCAGGTGGGTGGGCAGGCTAGATGAGGATGAGGAGGAGAAGGAAGAGTGGAAAGGGCAAAAAGGAGAGAACTTGGCAGTGGCAGTAGAAAGGGGGCAGAAGGAAAAGAAAACAGGAGTGGGGAGCAGCACTAAAAAAATCAGAAGAAAAGGAGGTGGTGGAAATAACAAGACGTTTAATTTGGATCTCCACATTGATGCGAACAAACCAACGGATGAAAATTACATAGATTGCGTAAACAATATTAAAACCACTCTGGACCTAGTGGTTCCAGTCAAGGGACTAAAAAGCACACAAAACCGTCAGCCCCATGGTATAGCACAGAACTTAAAAAACTGAAACTATGCTGTAAAATTGCTGAAAGGAAATGGAGGGAAGTTATACGAAGCAAAGAACAAACTAGTATTAAAAGAAGCCATTCTGAAATACAAAACAGAGATTAATAGAGCCAAAGCAGAATACTACTCCGGTGCTATCTTGGCAGCACCCAACAGCGCTGGAAAGGTATTCAAAATAGTGCAGGAACTCTCCAAACCGGATTGCCTAAAAATCCAGGTACCTGCCTCACAGGAGCTCTGTGACAGACTGGCAGCTTTCTTTGAGGAGAAAATTAGTAAAATCATAGATGGCTTAGAACCTGTCTCAACGACTCAGATCCTCCCGGCTAGTCAGGCAGACCTAGATACTTTGACATCCCGACAGAGGACACCTTCAATAAGCTGGCCATGCCCATCTTTTCTGGGTCCCCACTGGACCCTATACCCCATCGGGTCTGGAAAGAGCTGAAGGACGAACTCTTCTCTCAGCTATGGAAAATTTGCTGCCAATCCTTAAACAGTGAAACGGTTCCCTCGCGCTGGAAAAAAGTTATAATCATTCCACTTTTAAAAAAAACAACTTTAGACCCCATGGCTTTAAGTAATTATAGGCCCATAACCCTACTACTCTATCCAGTGAAAATTCTGGAATGACTTGTTAGCAAGACGTTATCTCACTTCTTAGAAACCAACCATCTGCTGGAAGACGATCAGTTCAGTTTATGGCCAGGGCCCCCATACTGACAGTCATGGATGAACTCAGAATTTGGGCAGACAAAGGTCACACTAATCCTGATTCTACTGGACCTGTCTGCCGATTTCGATACAGTCAACCATGGCATTCTTCTGGACAGGCTCTCCTCGATCGGAGTCGGGCATGGTGACAAAATGGATGCGGTTCTATTTATCTAATAGACAACAGGCCGTAGCCCTCCCCATTATCGCTTCGAATGTAGGGACATTAAACATTGTGTCCCACAGAGATCTTCAATTAGTCCCATACTATTCAACATCTACATGAGTCCATTGATCCCAATCATAATATCATATCAGATCAACTTAGTCAATTACGCAGATGACACCCAATTGATCTTTTCATTAGAACTGCAATGTGGCTTAAATCCAACACGCTTCAGTTCAATGGTGCTAAGACAGAGATCCTATGGTGTCCAGCGTCCAAAGTCCCTTTCCGCCTCCCGTCGAACTTCTGGCCTATACCAGATGAAAAGCCACTGACACTTTCAGAGACGGTCCGAAACCTGGGTGTTACATTTGATAAGAAGCTTACTCTAGAAGCCAATGTGAATAAAACAACAGGAATATGCTTCTCCCTAATCAGAGCACTGTGCAGAATTCTGCCAGTACTCCTACTTCCTGAAGAGCACTTGTGGTAATTCTGAGCCGTTTGGACTACTGAAACACCCTATTACTAGGAGCCTCAAAATATCTAATCAGGAGGCTGCACAGAGTCCAAACGGTGGTAGGCAAGCTGGCCCTAAATAAATCCAGAAGATCCTCTGCCTCCCAGGCCCTGAAGGAACTGCACTGGCTCCCGCTGATACAGAGAAAATTATTCAAGTCGCTCTGTATTTTCTATAAGGCTCTTCATGGCACCGGACCAGCTCTTCTACAAAATAGAATAAACTGGCATGCTCCCATAACAAATTTACGCTCTTCCTCAGCCAACTTGGCCAGTCTACCCACATTAAAAAAAACACAGACAAGGTGGGAGAGCTTTCATGATCGAGGCTACTCGGCTATGGCATGAACTCCCAACAGCCCTGAGGATGTCTGATGAACTAATCCACTTTAAGAAAGGATTAAAAACCTGGCTCTTCCCAAAAGTTTAGAGTGACAGTTAAAGCAAAGCACCATTTTAGCGGATAAACTGCAGGCCATGATCAAATCTCTATTGCACCACATATTTATACAGGCCAGAATACCCGTGGGGTGACAGTGCGCTTTACAAATGATCAAAATAAATAAAAATAAAATAAATAAATAAGAGGAATTTCAGAGTAGGAGGTAGTTGGGGGCAGGTGGAAAAGAGGAAGGGGGCATAGAGGAATGAATGTAAGGGTAAGGCATGGTAAAGGCTGAGGGGTCTGCAGTGAAACAAATATATGCAGAAGAAGCAGATGGGGAAGCGGTTGGAAGTGGAGTGGTAGGTTGGTAGAGATGTGGAAGACAGAGTACAAGGGTCAGAGAATGAGATGGAAGAAGCCAAGGGGTCCATGGGTGGGTCCGAATGAGCAGAAGAAATGGCTCATGGTGGAGAGCAGGTCCAGAGAGGGGTTAGAAGGGAATTTTGCAGAACAGGTGAGGGAGATGGAGCAGAAGGAAAGGAGATAGTGTAAAAGGGAGAAGACTCGAAGGAGGCGGAGGATTGCAGATGGAAGAAATAGCAGAGGCAGGTTCAGTGGTTTAGATCTTGAGCACAAAGGGGTGGTGGAGTGAGCAAAAACCCAGGAAACAGGGAAGCGTGAATAGGGCAGAGTGTAGGAATGAGAGGGGAGATTGTGAGGAACAGGTTAGGAGGTGCAGGAGTTGGAAAGGATCCTGATGGCGGTGCAAGGAGAGGACGCAAAGGCTGACAAGGTACTAAAGGAAAGGATTCAAAAGGAGGTAATATGGCAAGGAGAGAGAAGACAAAGATACTCTGGCTATTCAATTGGGAAAAGGGGAAGTTTGGGGGCTGCAGGTATCAAAGAAGCCAAGGAAAAAGGTGCAAAAGATGTAATACTTTTCCATGCCTGCACTCTTGCCAGGAGAGGGGACAGGGAAGGTGGCCCAGTGTGTGTGTGGTTGAATCAAGAGAAGAAACAAACTAAGGAGGCAGGTTCACAGGACATTTGTGAACTGGAGATCAGGTCTGGCGATCATGATGCACATACTGTTGGAGAAGCGGCAGTATGTGGCATCAGGACTGACAAAATATTGGGAAGATGTGCACACATTTTATGAAGGGAATAGGAATAGTAACTTGTGCTCATTTTTTGATGAGCAGTTTAGGAGGTACAAGAAAATGCACCCAGAGTTCAGTTGGGCAAGAAAGACTGCAGATTACTACTTGGATGCAAGGGAGAAGGGCATCAGGCAGCCCCACAGCAAAGGGGGCAAAGCGGGGATCATGGGAAAGAAGTGATGAAAGATATAAAAAAGGAGGGCTACTGCTGGCAATATAACCAATGCCATTGTTACATAGGGCCTGGGTGCAGATTTGTGTACGAATGCAATAAGCATGGTAGAACTTCTTCACAAGTGCAATGTTGTGGAAGAGCAGCTGGGTATTTCAGGGCAGATCGGAAAGGGAAGGAAGACAACCAAAGATTCTCAGTATAAGTGAAAGTTGAGGAGCAGCAGGAGAAGAAAAACCATCACCGGGACAGGTCCTGCAGACACCAGTGAGAATTGAAGAGGTAAACAAAGAACTGGTGGGTAATGGGAAAGACGGGTAAAACGATTTCCTAAAATGAGGGTTTCAGCAAGATTTCAGGATTCCATGCCAGATGCCAGTTTCCCAGCACCTAATTAAAACTAGGCTAGGGAAATGCCACCTGTCTTAAGACAAAAAACTTGACACATGAGTTAGCCATAGGCTGTCTAGCTAGACCTTTTCAGGAATCACCAATTCCAAATTTCCAAGTGTCACCATTGAGGTAAGTACCAAGAAGGAACAAGAATAATTTAGAATGGTACACCCTTTTTTACCCAGCAGGAAACTCAATTAACTCATTCATTGATAAGGACGCATGCTCAGTAGCTTACACATCATTTGAGATTGCAGAGGTATTGGTTCAAACTAAGAGGGAAGGGCATTGATGGCAAAAACAGATGTGAAGTTGTCATTTCAATAGCTGTCAGTACACCAGGACAGTTACCCACAGATAGGTTTTGATTTGGATGAGGAATATCACTAAGATAAATGCTTACCAATGGGGTGTGCAGTATTGTGTGTGGTATTTGAGATGTCCAGTAATTTCCTAGAATGAAATTGTAAGAGGGACATTGGTATGTACCGGGTAGTACATTACCTGGTTGACCTTCTCTTTGTTGGCATGATGGAGTCAGGGGAGTTACAGGCACTGCTAGGACATTTTGCTAGCTTGACGATGACATTGGGTGTGTGCATCGGAGAAGTGGGAGTGACCAACAACTATACTAACCTTCTTAGGAACTGAGCAAGATACAGTAAGACAAGAACTTGGGATACAAAGTGAGAAAGGTCAGGAATTCAGGGTCTCTGTGTTTTTTGTATGTTGGAAAAAATGTAACATTTCTGCATTTGCACACTTTGATTGGCCAGTTCAAATTTGTGGCAAATGTCAGACCATCTGGGATGTCTTTCTTGAGGAGGTTCGCTATGTCGATGGTGGGACTGAGGCACAGGTCACATATTACCAGGCTATCCAAGAAAGTGAAGGAAAATCTCAAGGTATGGGACCTATATTTAGCTGATTACAATGGGATTTCACTGTGGAGAGGGGGGAGTGTCCAGTGACAGTTTGCTCTGTACACAAGTGCATATGCAGTGTTGGCTTTAGGGCTTTGCTGAGCAGAAAGAGGTGTGCGGAACAGTGGCTGCAGACATGGCATCAGCAAGGTTTGATGAAAAATATTAACTTTCTGGAACTATTTACCAAATTGGTGGCAGCAACATTATGACCCACACACGAGGGAGAAGGGCATCATTTTTTTGGTCAGAGTTTGTTGGAGTGCAGGCTTTGAAGAAGCATTAAGGGAGCTAACGTTGTAGTGCTTGTGGTTTAATATTTTTTTCATGCGTACTTTGTGGAAGGCTGCATAAATGAAATTACAGATGCTTTGTCTTGTGGCAGTTTTTATGTTTTCAGAAAACTGGTGTCAGATGCAGTAGAGAGGACGCCTTTCCTCAACACCTTTGATATTTTGGACCCAAGATTAAATGATTTGGCTCTGCAATTCACTTACTGAACAGACGTGAGGTAAGTATTACGTGAGTATAGAAGACTACAGAAAGTGGTTCAATAGGTAGGGAGGGTGTCCAAAGCAATGGTTTACAAAGAATGCTACACTGCAGTTTATCAAATATGCCAGGAGTAGGAGTAGTTCATGAGGGGTTATAAAGTTGGCAGGCTTGGGTTTTGTGGCTAAAGCTAGGGGCAAGGGTAAAGCACCCACAGGACTTCTGCTCAGGAAGATGATAGGTTGGGAACAGGCTGAGAAAAGCTCCTGATGATCAAAGGGAGGGGGTCCCATTACATACACTGGAGGCAATAGTATGGGTATTGCAGAGAGTATGGGCCTCCCAATATGAGTCTTCTTTGTTTCAATGTGCTTTTGCATTATTGTTCTTTTGGGGCACTGCGAGTCAGTGCAGTAGCCCTAATCTGGAGGGTTGCAAGTGAGCAAGGGCGGTGCAGAAGCGGTGTTGCTGGTTTGGAGATTATAGAATGGGCTTTATGATACCATGGTGCAAAACAGAGCAATCATGTAGGAGTGCATGGGTGGAAATGCAGGCACAGCCAAGATCAGTCATAGGCCCAGACAGGATTGCTGCAGTTTACATGGTAAGGCAGTCAGAGTTGTGGATGCATTGTTGATGCACAAGGGGGCTCTCCACTTAACTATATCAATTTAGGTGTGGAGTTGAGGGAGGCTCTCATAGAATGTGCATGGATGACAGTCATTATGGTACTCATTCCTTCTGAACAGGTGCAGCATTAGAAGAGGCAGCAACCGGAGCATAGAGTCAGACTATTATGAAGATTGGGCGGTGGAAGTCAGACTGCTATACCTGTTATGTGCTCCCTTTCAATATGTTACAATATATTTTGCCCAACACTTTGATCCTCTTTTAAGTATTGTCAGCCTGGACTCAACCTGTTGCCAACAATGGGCCTAATGCGAAATTCACCTCCTCTGAGTTTTTCCCCATAAGGTTTTTCAGGCGATGGTAGTTTTGCCCATGGTAGGCTGACATGACCTGGGGGTCACAAGATGTTCAATCAACTGTATGAGTGTATGAGTAGTATTTGTCATAAAAAGGAATTTATAAACAATGTCACAGGCAGGACTAGCCAGCCCAATTGCGGGTTGCATATGATATTAATGCCATACATGAATGCAAGGCATCCACATATAAGTTACATATAGGGGATCAAGGATGAGAATTATACAGCCACATTTAAACACAGCTATAAACATTTAAGCAAAGTAATAACATTTTATAGAGTAAAGGCAGATAGGGTAAGGGCTGCTGGGGCTATGGCATTCTGGGCCCTGGCGTTATTTGGTGCCAATAGGTCAAGGAGGTGGTCTGGACCATTTTGACTTCCTGTGGCAGTACCACATTGGCACCTGGTAACACCAACTTCCCTGGGTTGGCGTAGGATTGTGTTGTCCAGTGACTTGTGGGGGAAGCGATGGGCATAGCAGCCATGTGTTCAGGCTTCGGCTAGGAGACTATGTTCGACATTACTGCTACTCATTTAAGGGAGACTCATCCCTCCTGAAGGTAAATTCCATTCCAGTAACTGGTGGGTAATGGACACTTGGAGTTATATAGAAGGTTCAGGGTGTGAATCCCTCCATCAATGTAACTAAATTATTTCTTCTGTAAATGAAATAGGTAATACATATTGTAATTGTATTTATATAGCTTATTACCCCTGATAAGGCATTTAAGCGCTTTTCGCTGGGCTGCACACTGCTCTGGGAACCCAACATTTGTGGTTAGTTCAGTGTTTATTGGTTATTTGAAATTTTGGTGTGCTCTCAAAGGAATCATTCCATGCATTTACTGAATTCAGGCAGTCTAAACCCCAACCTGGTGCCTGTTGTTACTGAATTGTGTCCACCTACTCTAAAGGACATGGACGTCATTTAGGGGTCGCCAGGCAACACAGGTTTGCTCCTTGTGACCACTTGCAGTGCTTTTGTGATCCAGTGTCTAAGAGGTGGCAAAATCTGTGCCAAGAATAAAGGTGCATTTTAAAGCTACAGAGAAGAGGTAGGTATCATTCTGATAAGCAATTGGTACAATTTCATACAATACTCAACAATGTATTGTTATATGCAATCAAATGCAAAGAAAGGATATGAACAAAATAATTTATATATGATAAATACTTTATCACAATAATGTTTAAGGCAGCATAACTGAAGCATGAATAATAATGCAATAGGCGCTCAGTCTATCAAGTGAATCAATATAGTATAATGGGGTGGCCCAGTTACGTGCAGAACCTGGGGATATATACTTTAAGGGAAAAGTGGTTCTGTCACTTAATAGCTTCAAAGGAGCATCTAGCTTATATTCAATTAGTGTCCCCCTCTCTTAATAGGGCTAGCATTTAATGAAAATACTAGTGTCCAAACCAAAAAATAATAAAAATATAGAAAGGAATCCTGTGGTTCTTAGAGATTTATAGAAAATTTGTGTAAATCATATAATCACAAAGTGAACAAATATATACACACACAAATTAACACTATACAATTACATTCAAATGACGTGAAGTGAACACAAAAAACTATATATATATCACAACACGATACACAAATAACACATCATTATAAACCCAAACATTACATTTAGACAAAGTGTAAAGTGTTTTGACCATGTATCATCCCAGTTTCGAAATTAATCTAGTTTTTTCAATTGGTCTGGGTGATCATTTGCACTTAATATTTAGCGTCGACGTTTCGACCCCTGGAAATATTGCGAAACTGTGTTCGTCTGAGGGGGGTCTTCTTCAGGACTAAAAAACGATCTGTGTGTGGCCTTCTGGAAGTTCCACCCTGATTTCTATGACAGCACGGCCGCTTGTTCATAACAGATGACCTGTATCCGACGTTACTCTTCTTATTCTGTGGTTAAGATTAGTCCAAGGCACATGCACTTCGTGCCTATATATCTCCGGCGTCTGGCGCTCGGGTTCCAAGTATGAATCTCTCCTTTACAAGCTACCTTATTTATTGATTGGTTGATTGATCTGGCAAGATTCAGAAGTACTGCCATGCTGTCTCAAACTAGGAAGATTGGACCTATTTGTCTTGAATCCAGGGTCACCGAAGTGACTCCAAGTGTCAGTTGGCTGACCTCCTGTTTGATCTACAGGGACACACATGCTTCCAGAGGTCTTTCCTGCCTCCTGCTGACCAGACCCAATTGGACACGATCCGGTCCCCTGTGCTGGCCTCTGTGGGAGTGAGTCCTGAACCCCAAGTGTGGTCCTAAAGGTCCTGGACCCTTGACTGTAGTCAGGGTGCACATCTCCCTGCGTAACTGAAGGTTTCACCGGATCCGATGTAGAGTGATGTAGAAGCTTGCATCGTAGCACCATTCAGCTCCTCGTCAGCGGCTTTACTTGATCTGACACAAAGCAATGCAGAGCCTCTAATTAAAGCACTGTGCAGATCCTGATCGCTGGGTTCAACAGACCTAACACAGAGCGATGCAGAGCCTTGCATCAGAGCACTGTGCATCCCCTGCAGCAAGGACAGAAGGTACAACTTCCAGAGTGACGAACCTTGCCATGTACCCTGCTGGTGTTCTATCATGGCCGGCCTGAACTCTTGGCTTTGTCCCTGTCTGGCATAGCCAGATAGCCACAAGTGGTCTTTTTATGCTATTCGTACCTAAAATTTAGGAACTAATAACTCCAATTCCACTGATTGGATTTTTGCCATTTAAGTGTCATTTCATTTATTAAAATAGCCTCTATTTTTCTAAATTGGCTTGGGATTTTTCTGGTGTTGTGTGTTCACTTTAGTACTGTTTGAGTGTTGCATAAATACTTTGCACATTGCCTCTAAGTGGAGCCTGGCTGCTTTTGTGCAAAGCTACCAGAGTGTTGAGCACAGGTTTATGTGACCTTTGTGACTCATCCTGACAAGGACTGTGATTATTTGAACCAGGCTCTCACTCCTTCAACCAATAATCCAATTTTTTATAGCCAAACGATGGCACTTACTGTTATGTCATTAAGATCAAAGGGTGTGTGATGTCACTTCCGCTAACCCTGGCTTTTTGGTGAATGGACTTCTATGACAAAGGGGTTGGGGAGACTGTATGTGTGAGGGTGAGGGAGAGTGCACGAGGCATTCCAGGGTGCACAGCCTGGACCCGCACAATGCAATTCTGTTCCAGAGCTACAGAAAGTCATCACAGTAGCTATAAATAAAAATAATTGAGTCTCAGATATTTAACTGGTCACATTTGAGAGGATTTTAGACTATTTCCCCCCATAAAGAAGAAAGTAATATATCGGCTTTGATGTTATAGCCCAGCTGTAAAGCGAAGTAATTTGGTTGGTTCTCAGAAAACATATAAAACCTGGCAGGCTGCCTGTCCAGCATGAAGACTTCTTACTGTGGCACTTGCAGCCTTCATTTCACACACAGTAAATCTGCTGTGAGAAACATCAGGAAACGCTTGAACTTAAATGAAAGTTGACAACGTCCTACTGGAAAGATTTTGGATTTGTTTCTAAAAGTTTCAAAAGAGTTCAACACACATTCAAACTGCACCATTTATCCAGCCTCATTTCTGTGTATGGCCTTCACTTTCACCTCCACCCTTCCTCGTTCTCAAGAATATGAGACGAGAAATTCTGAAGTTAAAAAAGCAGAGTACAAACCTCGGGTATTTTTCGAATTTAGAGTACATAAAGCTGAAAATTCATATCCATCATGAGATCTTCGCTAACAATGAATAGCATGGCAAGCTAATCCCTTTCTGCAGAAGGTGGGAGAACCATATGGGATGCCAGCAGGGGAAATAGACCAAGGATTATGAGTGTGTCGGTTTGAACAGCTTCGAAGTTATGAGTTGATAGCTATTTAACGCACCTAGTAATCCCTGAGGCCCAGATTCTCAAAGGATTAGCCTCGGATTAGCGTTTCTTTTTAAACGCAAACCCGGCGCTAAACCTGTTTTGTGATTAACAACAATGCAAATTGGTATTTGCATTGGTTTGCATAGAAATGTAACGCAAAGCAGCGCGAAACACTACTTTGCATTACTTTGCGCCACAGGGCGTTACGTAGGTAACACATGGATGTTCTCATGCACCCACCCATGCTTTTTGATTCTAAACCCAATCTACTAACATTGGCAGACAGGGTGTAGGGCCAAAAATTAACGCCGCTGGAAAGCAAGCGTCAAAAAAAGAAATATTGTCATTTTTCCTTGCTTTTCCGACTTTGCACGCGTGCTGCACTGTGCAGCACACATACAAAGTAGGAAAAGCTTTGAAGTGTGTCTCCACATAGTATTTTGTAATGTAGGGGTACCCTTCCAGTACAAAACCTATGGTAGACTCAGGCATGCACCCTAGCGCTATGACGCTAAGGTGTGTGCCTAGCACACGGCAGCTGAAATCAGCACCAGCACTAGGGAGAGGGAAGGAGAGTGCCATACCTCTGTGAATATAGCGCTTTCTCCCTGTCACGCAACGCAGCGCAGCCTCTTTGGGTGCTGCGCTGTGTTGCCTGGCAGCTACGAGAATCTGGGCCAGAGTGCGTTAAATATCTCATTCTTTGTTAAATTTCGACAGGTCAAACCTGTTTGAATTTAACAGGGGAAAAAGTATACAATATTTACCAAACCGTGTGGATTTTGGTGCGGTAAGCAACAGAATTTGAATCTTATTCCCAAAAAATTCATGATAATTGTTATTTATCGCATCCAATACATAACAAACCCAGCAGTATTGCTATTTATGAGGTGGGATGAATGGCACCTTGATTCCAACGTACTCGGAATCAGGGTCCAAACCCGAATGAATGCTTTAAATGGAAGTTCACAAGGATTCCTAAGCTGCTTGCAAGCCCTCCTGAAGCCAAGATCTAGCGGCAAGAGTCTAAATGAACTCTGCTCTACTTATTTTTCAAAACCCCTCGACAGGGACATTCTGATAGCAAAGTAGGGAAGGCTTGACTTCCTACAGAATGCAACAGTGTCCCACCCCAAGCAAGAATTTGTTGACCTTTTATGTAAACAACTAAAGATGACCCAATCAGCTATCAGCTTTTTTCTATTGCTTCCAGGCCTCTATATACAGAACATCGTAGTTCATTATTACTGCTTTTGGACATGTTAAAGCTGTTAATGTTTAGTCAATTGCTATTACTTATAGCAAGATCAATCTTTTCTATGGATACCAAAAGTCAGGATTTTGACATGGAATCTTAAGTAATTTTGGCATCCCAGTTAAAAGACAAAAGGTTATTTCTCTTTCAGCAGAAGAGGATCCATCTATTATTGACTTTATCCAAGAATTTCATTGCTCAGATTTAGAAACTGTGATATAGGAAAGACAATGGGTCTATAGGATTTTCACTGCCACAGCTGATCGTAGGTGTGGTGTGGTTATATAATGCCACAAACCCTAGGAGAGAGAGAGGTTATTTCCAAAGAAATGATAAAGAAGGTACTTAAGGTGTAGTTGACCTTATGCTCAATGGTATACCATTGTGTATAATTAATATGTATGGACCTGTCCAGTGTAGATGTTCATTTTTGATTGATATTAGGGTGAAGTTTGTTGACTACTTGCACAATACGCAACTGCCTATCTGTGAATTGGGTTAAAAGGACTTCTAAAATAAAACATATTCGAGGCAAACCTTATGAGACCTTTAGAAATGTGATTTTACAAAGGATTTTAACTGACTCTCAAAGACACTGCATCACACCCATTTGGGAAAATAGCCATTTGTAACCACTGAATGACATGGAACTCTGGACACAGTTATCAAAGAAGAATGCATCAGCTTAACAATTCTCCTTCACCTCAAAATGGAGTCAGAACAGAAGGTCAAAAGTAGACCTTTTTTTGCCTTTACATTTTTTAGTACTGGAAAAATCAGAATTTGGACCAAGGAGCGGGTTGTATTGAATCCATTTAAGTGAATCCGTTTTTTACATTAAAAGATGCAATCATGTTCGTGGTGATGGAGAGCCATTCAGTAACGTTTTGCAAACCTGTTGCGAGATCAGCCAGGACATGTTTATTTTTGCACTCTACTAGTCATTTTTGACGGAAAAGTGCCCGGAAATGTCCTTTTACCTCTAGGCAATTCTCTAGGTCATTGCCCTGTCAACAGACCTTTCTAATGGTTGTGTTAAGCATCTAGAAAAGACTTGATTTCAGTGTTCTTACACCTAGATGCCACGTAGCTCCTCTTGAACGTCTTGAAAGTCTTGGGCATCATGACAGAGAAGTGCATCATTGAGATGAGGGACAGTATGGACTGGCATTGGAGATCATGACCTACTAAGGCAGAGAAGAACTGTGGGGAGCACCAATCTGGCCAAATGGAATGGGATTTTTCCCAGTAACGTTTATAGTTGGGCCTCTAAATGTGCCTTTACGTTTGCTCCTTGCATGCCGGTAAGCCTTCCTGAGGTCCTACCTTTAGTTTTTCTGGGACAGTGGGCTATTTTTTTTACTTCGTTAGACATATTGCTCCGTTAATGAACCTGGGAAATGAATAACAATTGCAGCTTATGGATTGAGCAAAGTTAATTTTGAGCAAGACTTTCAACTCAGTCAGCAAAGCCTGTATCCCTGATTCCATCTGGCGACACATTGCATGTGTAAAAGAAGCTGCTATTTGAATTTGTGCCACATAGGACATATTTTCACTCATCACCATTAGTACTACCATGAATGTGATGAGCTAAAACCCTGGTAAGAATAAGAAAAACAATGAAGGCAAGCCTTCGAAAACACAAACATGATGGCAAGATTCAGTGGCACTCAAAATGTCAACTCTTTGCCGTACAAAAAAACGCCTGGCCCATAACATTATTCCCACTTGTCAGAATCAACAACAAGGAATGTTCAATTATCATTCTAATACCTCCCCATTTTATCGTGAGGTAACAAATTTCCGGGATGCATTATCTATCTATTTCTGGACTAAAGTCCTGACAGTACATGAAGAATTCAAAGCGCCTTTTTTTCATCTTCTTAACACTGGTAGGGAAGAAGCTCTCAAGTATTTTCAGTTTTACTTTCATCACTATGGAAGGATTACTGAAACATATATCTAATTTTATCTGGAACTCTGCTATGCGTTCCTGCCCAGTCAGAGTTTTCAGAACACTGACTCACCATTTGGCTCCATCCCCCACATCCTTTCGGGATTACCTACCAGCACCTGTTCCCACATCAGGTGCTGAGGGGGAAACTTGGAGGGTTTCTGTGGGCTCTCATCGCCAGGTGACTGGAGTCTTGTTACTGGGAGAGCAGCAGTTTTGATTTGCTCCCTGTGCTGGAACCTGGGAAGTCCCTGCTCACTTGAACTCACTCCTACTAGTGGAGTAAGATAAAGGACTGCAACGATCCAGCAATTTGGGTGGGTCCCTTGGAGATCTAGCCTCCCCCTGGGAAAATGAAAACATGGGAGCGCGACAGCGCTTTACTTCTGCTGGCTCCCTGGGACACTGGCCCTCAAAGAGGGTGTGGTAAATTTATAGGGTGAGTGTTACACGCTTTGCAGACATCAGACGCCAGGGGCACTGGCCCTCACCAGGGCGAATACTTCTGAAGCTGTGTAGTGCAGTTATGAATTTTCCCTCCTGGTGGTCCCAGGAATTGCTAAGCAAGTACTGCTCAAGCAGGCTCTTCGATTCTAGATATCCCTAGCTCCATTGGGCCTTTTTATAATGGGATTTGTTTGTATTGTGGTCATAGTGGCATGGTCCAGCCACCAAGAGTGTTGATTTAGGATAATTTCCTCTGAGCTTCCTGGTCTCTAGATTTTCAGCAGATTATTGTGGAGCTTTTTTTTTAAAATTGCAATCTCTACAATGAGGGAGAGCTCAGGGAACTACCCTTGAGCCCCCAGTTCCTCAGTAGTCCTCCTTGACCTAGGGTGTTCTAGGAGCAGCAACCACCGGGTCTCAGTGCACACCACAAGGCGTCTCTGCCTTCCCAACATTCCATGGACTCCCGCCTCTTGCATGCCTCAAGTGTGTCTTACAGCATTCTGGGGTACCCCCTTCAAGAGTACCCTCTTCTGCAGGATCCTCATTACACCCACCCTCTCCTGCCCCGTAGAGGGAATGGGGAGGCCAGTGGCAACATCCCTGGAGACAAGTGTCCTACAGAGTCCAAGAAGGTACAAGTCCAGAGTGTGCAGCGTTCATTTACAAGCAGTCCAATATCTTCCTCTTCTTCTGTAGTTCGTTTTCCTCCTCAGGGTTTCTACCTTGTGCAGGAGTTTAACAGTGGAAGTGAACAGTTCTATAAGGTTTTCTAATCCAGAGATGCCACATCATTCCGTCACCTCTGATTGATAGGTTTTAGAAGAAGCCCCCTGACTGTTCCACTGCATCGTACAGCATTTTGGGATTTTTTATGATTGCTGAACAACTCTTGGTTTACAACAGCTCTCTTCTTGGTCATAGACCCACCCCTAACTGCCAATGCAAACAGGTTCCTTCTCTCCAAGACTTCAGAAGGGAGCTCTTGGCTGGCAGTTCTGCCGTGCCCCATTAGTCTCTTTGAGGGATGGATGAACAGGCCTGTCAATAAGGTGAAAGGCATACGGCCTATGCAGATTTCTCCCACTCTTTTCATCTACCAGGAAAATGCTTAGGTCCCTACAAATGGGTCGAATACAGGGGGTGGCACTGATATAACTACTGGCTAGCAGAGTAATTATCATGGCCCACAGAGTAGTCAAAGCCTTAATATCATTAAGGGCTAACTCTGGAAAGTATTGTAAAACTCTGAGTACAGCAAGAAACATACAAAGTGGCCAAATTAATAGTATATATGTGCTTGGGAACCTTTGTAAACATATAGAAAGTTATTTTATTTACTTCTCTATGTTGAGCCTAAGTTGAAGTTAATATTTTGGCACAGTTAACACGCAAAGTGTGAATGCAGTAACACGCCAGAAACGTAGAGTAAATCACTATAGTCTCACACTTCATTCAGAAAGTAAAGGGGGCATTCTGTGAGCAGATGAAGGAACGGGGGTACCCCAAAAAACTGCTGAAACATGCATTCAAACGGACATGGTGTACACCAAGAGAGTCTTTACTTATCAAAAAAGTCAAACCCAAGATGGAGAAGTTGGTGTGTGTCTCGAAATATGGACCACTAACTAATGCATTTCGGTCAATTATACGAACAAATTGGCACCTTATACAGAATTATGACCTTGGGATAGATGTCGCTCTCTTCGCTATGAAGAAGAATATGAGCATTGGACAAAGGATTGTAAGAGCAGACTTATCCCCTTCCAGCAGAAAAAAAGACCTCAGAACAATGTTCAATATGAAGCCGTTGACGGGTCACTATAAATGTGGTACCGGTACGAATTGTAGTAACACGATAGTGGGTACTGACTTTATACGGATCACTGACAAAATATCGAAGGTCAAAAAATCAACCTACAAAAATATCGCAACAAAAATATCGATGTCAAAAATATCGTTATCAAAAATATCGTTTTTTTTTTTGTTAAAAATAATATGTAAAATAAACTAAATAATACTTATAATTAAAATAAACATAATTAAAAATATTTTATAATTTTTTAAATTAATAAGTAACATATATAATTAAATAAAACATTAATTAAACATATACATATAATATATAATATATATACTTACTTAAAGGCCCATTACGATACCGGGCGTAAAAAAATCCACCACCCATGAAAGCGGCAAAAATCCGCCCGCCTACACCGTCTGAATACCGACCCAGCAATCATGATGTCCCAAACCGAAAACCGCCAGCGGCGGAAAAAAAACACAAACACCGCCCGCCCTTGCCCGAGTCGGAGTCAAACCGCCCGCCACGGACGGAAAGACGCACGACAACAGAAAACCGCCCGCCCTCACGGTCGAGACACCGCACGTGAAATTACGATCGCACCGACATGAGCGCGGAAAAACAACAAATACACCGCCCGCCAGCGTAAACAACACCGAAGAAAATGGACACAGCAGAAGCCATGGTGGCCACGTCCCTGCACAGAAACAGCCGCGGACTCAAACAAACACACACAACATGGCAAACAAGTCCACACAGCAACCCACGCACAAATACACAGACAAAGTACACATCCCTAATACACACCACCCCTCGACAAACAAATAAACTACAAAGCCCAGAACACCAGCCACAACACACCTGAAAACAACAGA
Source organism: Calotriton arnoldi (assembly GCA_963921515.1). Taxonomy (NCBI): domain Eukaryota; kingdom Metazoa; phylum Chordata; class Amphibia; order Caudata; family Salamandridae; genus Calotriton; species Calotriton arnoldi. Next base: position 461,844 of record CAWUFW010004151.1, read on the forward strand.
CCATCAGGACACACCCAAACAGGTAAGTACAAAAGCAGCCCCTCCACAGACCACAACCCCTTGCAACATTGCAAAGCAGAGAGGAGAGGAGAGGACACAGTGACACAGCAAGGACAGCAGCACACCACAGATACGCACACATCACACCCACCACCACCACCACCACCAAACACCGGCACCACAAACCCCCTGCACATCACACATCACACACCGCACCAGCACCACAAACACCATGGCATCACACAGAATGCCCAAGTTCACTTCCACTGAGCTGACGGTCATGGTCGACGAGATCGTCAAGGTGCACACACAAATCTATGGCAATCAGGTCCAGCACACACCACTAGCCACCAGAAACAGAATGTGGAACAGAATTGTAGACCAGGTCAATGCAGTCGGGACCGTACCCAGAAACAGAGGAGAGATAAACAAACGGTGGAACGACATCAAAAGCCTGGTCAAGAAGAAGGAGAGCAAAAATCGAGAGCTGGCTGCCACGACTGGCGGAGGGAATCCCGCGCATTACAAAACCTTCAAAGCGTGGGAGGAGAAGGTGCGAGTCATCATCCATCCGAAGATCCTCACCGGATTACCAGGGGGAGTGGAGGCTGGTAAGTACAAACAAATGTATACCAGCACACCGCTATGTACACACATGCACTACCACCATGCCATAGCTCCGAGGGACAAACACCCCCATGTCCAGTACACAATACACAACACATCACTCACACATGCAACAGGCACCACCACACACACAGCCCAAACATATCAACTAACAAAACCATGGGGGCATGTGTACACCGAGCCAGCCACGTAACCACCAACAGGTCCCCTAGTACTCCAGAAGCGCCGCAACGAGCCCCCCCCACACCCATGTGGCAGCCGTAGCTGCACCAACCGACAAGTAACAGGTAAGTAGCCGCAACACAAAGGCAGTTGGTGGGAGGGGGGACAGCTGAAGTACAACACCCACCAGGCCCCTAGTCCTACAGCATAGCAAGGCGGAGCACCCCCCACACCCATGTGGCAGCCGTAGCTGCACTAGCCGACAAGTAACAGGTAAGTAGCCGCAACACAAAGGCAGTGGGTGGGAGGGGGACAGCTGAAGTACAACACCCACCAGGCCCCTAGTCCTACAGCACAGCAAGGCGGAGCACCCCCCACACCCATGTGGCAGCCGTAGCTGCACTAACCGACAAGTAACAGGTAAGTTGCAGCAACACAAAGGCAGTGGGTGGGAGGGGGACAGCTGAAGTACAACACCCACCAGGCCCCTAGTCCTACAGCACAGCAAGGCGGAGCACCCCCACACCCATGTGGCAGCCGTAGCTGCACTAACCGACAAGTAACAGGTAAGTAGCCGCAACACAAAGGCAGTGGGTGGGAGGGGGGACAGCTGAAGTACAACACCCACCAGGCCCATAGTCCCACAGCACAGCAAGGAGGAGCACGGCCCACACCCCACACCCACGTAGCAGCCACTGCAGTGCACACCGGCAGCCGACAGGTAGACATCCCGCCCCAGGACAAACGGTGTCAGTGGGCGTCCAGCCATCACCACGACCCATAACACCGCCCCCACCCCCACAGACCTGCAACATGGAGCACCCCCCGCCCATAACCATGTTGCATCCAGTCCAGTGCACGCTCAAAAACAACCTGCAGGTGGGAAACTGGACAGGGCGGGGTGACTGGAGGCATGAGGACTGAATTACGACTAACACATGGGATATGTCAAGTAGCAGAGGAACACGCAGCACTGCTCCCTGTCACAACCATGTGAACAATGTGCATACGGACATGAACCACAGAGTCACACCCCACATGACCCATCACAGACACAGCAACACCCAAGGAGCCACGTCTGCATGCACAAGTCACACTGATTACAGAACCACATGGCAGGCACAGTGCAACCCATCACACACAACTGCAACACCATCGAAGTCCTGTCCATGTAGCCCCTACTGCCTGTCAACCACACATCCCACAACTACGCCCATGTAAGACATACCACACTAGACGCAACAGCGTGGAACAACATAAATGCACACGAACACCACTGGACCCATCAAACACACAGACACACAATGCACATACAACATACCATCCATCTCATCCGTCAGCCCCAGTCACATGAAAGGTATGTCATCCGAACAGCTTGTCCACATACAGTAGTCACGCAAAGAAACATGCCCATGACAAATCATGTGCCAGAAGTGAATGAAGCGCACGTCACACTGTGAGCAACAACACACATAACATGGGCCACACCCCCCGAGCACTGCATTGATGCACATGGCACAGGGCAGCACGCACACCAAGGAATTGGACCATCTGCAATACGTCGTGTGGCACACAACCATCACTCACTCATAACAATGCGTCCAATTACATGGCCAGAAATCACAACAGACAGCAAATATGCAGGGTATGTCAGACATACACACACCTCAGACCATGCACTGTCATGTTGCCACAACACATGTCACGTTCTGCACCCATGGCTCACAGTATGTACCCCCAAAGCATAGTTCATCTCAAATGCGTTTCAGGGGGCTGACCCCCATCATGCCATCTGCGTTTCTAAGCGCTCCATATGAACCCCCAAAGCATAGTTCATCTCAAATGCGTTTCAGGGGCTGACCCCCATTATGCCATCTGCGTATCTAAGCGCTCCATATGAACCCCCAAAGCATAGTTCATCTCAAATGCGTTTCAGGGGCTGACCCCCATTATGCCATCTGCGTATCTAAGCGCTCCATATGAACCCCCAAAGCATAGTTCATCTCAAATGCGTTTCAGGGGCTGACCCCCATTATGCCATCTGCGTTTCTAAGCGCTCCATATGAACCCCCAAAGCATAGTTCATCTCAAATGCGTTTCAGGGGGCTGACCCCCATTATGCCATCTGCGTTTCTAAGCGCTCCATATGAACCCCCAAAGCATAGTTCATCTCAAATGCGTTTCAGGGGCTGACCCCCATCATGCCATCTGCGTTTCTAAGCGTTACATTTGAACCCCAAGAGCATAGTACAAACCAACCTCCACGATGGGTCTGGAGTCCGCATACACCAGAGCCACAAAAAGCAGGAGCACAGCAACACACCCATCGGCATTGCCAATCCGTCCCATGCCACATGTCCACAGCACACAGTCCCATTGGCATGCCCACACAACAACAAATAGCACAGCCACACACACGGCTCCGGGAAACCTGTGCACGACTGTGCACGAACTGTGGATGTCAGACAACCTATACATACTTTGTCATGTGCAACACAATAACATATCTCATTCCCCCACAGGTGACGAACTGCTGGATGCTGGAGATGGAGACAGCAGCCAGCACAGCCAGCCTGCAAGCCCCCAACAAGGACTCACGGATGTGGAGGATCTGTCCTCCTATTCGGACACGGACCACCCAGCAGGCCCATCTGGTGTGGCAGGGCCCAACCGCACCCCAGGCACCCTCCCACCCACCAACCCATCATCCAGGGCTGATGACCACTCACAGCCCCCTGCTGCCACTGTCGTAGCGGCCACTACCACTGTTGTGGCGGCCACTCCCACTGCCGCAACCCCCACCACCGCCGCGACCACCACCACGTCATCACTGGCCCCAGCCCCAGCGCAAGTGGTGGTCCGGCCGACTGGGTCCACCCTGGGAGCCACAGCGAGGACCATGGTGAGCAATGTGGCTAGTGGGCAGGTCGGTGGCAGCAGTACTGGTAGGAGGAGCAGGGTCAGGCCAACGCCAGCCTCCCCTGGGAGCCATGCCCTGCCTCAAATGGCCAGAGTACTTGGGGCCTATGAAGAGGCCCAAGGACAATGGGCCAGGTCTGCTTCCGACACGCGGGAGGTCCTGGGGGTGTTGAGGTCCATGGACCCCCATATGGGCCAATTCGTGTCCCGTATGGACCAACTCGTGGACCTCATGGGCCAGCTGGTGCTGGCGGTGGGGTCACAGGCAAGGCCAGCAACACCACCTCCGCCACCACCTGCTAGGGCGCAGGGTCGGGCAGCAGTGTCCACTTCCCCTGCGTCCACAGCCAGTGAGCACACCTCACCCACCACCAGCAGGTCGCCACCACACCCCCCCCTCCCAAACGTGGAAGGGGCCGTCCGAAGTGGAAACAGATGTCCCGGGAGGACTTCGCACGCTCCAGACGCAAGTGAGGCAGCCAGCCATCCTTGACCACCCACTGCATTGACTTGGACTACGATCCCACCCCACACAACCATCAGAATGGCATGTGTCTGTTGGACTAGGGACATAGAACTAGTGGGTACACCCTGAGCATCACGCAGCCATGGCCGACAGCTCATTGTCACTGCACGCAACACTCATGTCATCACCTTGCACACAATGACATGTCACAGTTGAAAATAAATGCACCTTTTACACAAACTGCTGTCTGTGCACTGTGTTTATTGAACGATGATCAACCGCCACCTTGAGCAGAAAAGCATCGGATGTGTGGCATGGCGATGGGACAGGAGGGGCTGTAGGGACCTAGGGGGGGAAGACAGAACAGGAGCACATTCAATGAGTGTGTCACACACCCATCACACAGTACATGTCAACAACTACAAGCAATGTACACACATCGCACAGAGCAATAGGGCACAATGCCACAGCCACCGTCAGTGGCATACAAACCTGGACATGGACCATTGACACACAGCACACAGTGAACATAAGGCCTCCGTGACACAGCACACAGACACCTGCACAACTACAGCCACATCATCCGTCGTACATGGACACTCACCGTCAAGTGAAGTAGCGGGCGATGAGCTGCTGACGGACATTCACAGCTTCCTCCTCTCCGCTGTCTTCCTCACTCGAGCTGTCCTGGTCTGCAGGCTGGGGCCCTGGTTGAACTCCATCATCCACAATTAGGGGGATCTGCTTTCGAATAGCCAGATTGTGCAGCATGCAGCAAGCCACCACTATCTGGCACACCTTCTGTGGGGAGTACGCCAGCGCACCCTCGGTGCGGTCCAGGCATCTGAACCTGGACTTGAGGAGGCCAAAGGTACGCTCGACCACACGTCTGGTCCTCCCATGTGCCTCATTGTAGCGGTCATCTGCTGGGGTCCGAGGATTTCGTAATGGACTGAGCAGCCAGGGCCCATTCGGGTAAGCCGAGTCACCTGGGCGTGAGGGACACAGAGAACCGTTGCAATTCAAACAGGACAGTAGACAGCATCCTTAAGCCAGCACGCTACACAACTCCACATACTCACCGACAATCCAGCCACGGTCCTGTTGCAGATTGGTCATCAGTCGTGGTAATATGCTGTTGCGCATGATGTGCGCGTCATGGGCCGAGCCTGGGAACTTCGCACACACGTGGGAAATGACCATGTCCGCAAGGCACACCACTTGCACATTCAGGGAGTGCGTGTGCTTCCGGTTGCGGAAGAGCTGCTCAGTGGCCTGTGGTGGGACAAGGCCAACATGGGTGCAATCTATGGCACCAACGACGTGTGGGATCCGTCCAAGGGCATAGAATGCACCCTTCACTGCCGCCAACTCACGTGCCCTGGGGAATCGGATGTACCTGTTCCTGTACAGCATCATGGCTGCCAGTACATCCCTCAGCACCATGCTGAACATGGGCTGGGACATCCCACCTCCACTGCCCACTGTGTGCTGGAATGACCCAGTGGCGAAAAATGCAGTGCAGCCATCACCTTAGCCGTGGGGGTGAATGCTGTCGGATACACCCTGCGAGGACGGAGGTGGGGTTCCAACATGGCACATAGTCGATGCAGGGTTGGTCGGTCCAGACGAAATGTCCGGATGACCTCAGAATCCTCCATGTCCGCCAACAATTGGTAAGGGCGGTAAATGTTTGGTCTCCGCCTAGGAAAGATGGAAGTGGACACATGTCAAAGCAACACGCCACATGGCATTTTCACATACACATAACTGATATGTCAGAGCAAGAACATGAGTCACAGAACAGCTGTCATGCAGGGACAGCACAGCCACAATACACTTACACAGGTCTCCCACCAATAGCAATGGGCAGTGACACAAACCATTGCTATGTGCATGCACATGGGGATCCAGGCCTCAATGACCTGTGAGGCGTGCTGATGGGGACTGACTGCATATTCGGCAAGCGGCAATGACACGGCAACATGACTGGCTGCTGTGCATCACACTGCTTCCAAGGCTGGATGAGTATGGCACACACCAACAACGATGTGGGCACAGGCTGAGCGGCCAAGAAAAGTGGGACCTGTGGCACGAGGGGATATGTGACAGTCATTGGTGTCACCACTGCACCCTATGTGCAGCACTGTACGGATCACACCTCCAGAAGCATTGACAGGTGTACACATTGACAGCCCTATGCCAACACGGCTGTGTGCTTGCAAATACACATCACATGTGACACGTAACCTTGCACGTGCCAAGTGGCAGATGTACATAGTGAGAGATGGCATGCGTGTGCATATGCGTATACCATGCACCCATGCCAATGTGCAGATGATGACATGCTAACAGACATGTGGGGGCCGGCCACTGGCCGTCCCTGCCTATGCACACGGCATGTTGTGGCCCCGTCCATTGTGCACCTGCACCCACACGCACATCATGGCCACACCTGCAGATGCAGTGCGCACATCATACTGTGTGGTGCACATGGCATCAGCGGACTGTCACCAACATGGGCCAGGCCATTACGGCCAACTCCGATGACCCGCGCGGTTGCACCCTGCGTGTTCCACTATGGAGGTAGGCGTCCCGGGCCAGCTGGGAGCAGGCCAACGTCTGCAATTGCCAATGCAGGTCTCAGTGCACTTGTTGCTCGTGTGAATGTCAGGCTGGGCCATGCTGCCCCTCTCAGTCCCAGCAGGCCTGGCCTGCACATTGACTGCACAATGCCAGTAGATGACAGGACCGACTGCCTAGTGGGTTGCATGTGTCTCCTGTTCAGGACACTCCAGATGGGCGCTAACTCAGTACTGACTATTGGACACACCATGTCTCGTGATAGGGATGTGTGTGTGGGATGGTGGCACTGAATGTGACCTCCGTTGCGTGGTGGGCCATGCACAGGGCGAGTACGTCGATGATTGCGCAGTGTTGGTCACAGTGGGTGCACCCACACAGATGTGTTGCCCTATGTTCATTTTCTATGTCCGCATGATAATGGACTGTAGATGTGGGCAGACTACACATTGGTCGATGTGCTGTCAATTTGAATGTGCCTTCACACCAGGCACAGCTGCCCCTGCACATGTGACCACTGCTGCACTCGCTGCTGGGTCTGTGGAGCTGATGCACCATCTGTGCGTGGGGCGGACAGCTCTCCTCACTTCCGTCATTGCGCATGTCATCACTTTGCCGCAGGTGACATGGATCATGGAGGGCCCACATGTACGCGTGGGTGGCCTCAACAAGTGTGTCCAATGGTTGTCACCCCCAGTCAGTGCTTCGAATGTGAATGATGTTGTGCTGGTGCTAATTTCAGTGTGGCGGGTGGGCGGGGCTAGGTGCGGGCTTACATGCAGGACATGGGAGGGTGATCGGATTAGCGACTAGTTGCAATACACACGGGGCACGTCTTTTCCTGTCCACATCAGGGTCATTCCTTGAACTCACTGACAGTACTACAGTCGTCTTTGTCCCTGTCCTCATGGCCTCCCCTCGCTCCCCCAATATGCATTTGCACCTGTGGGGCTAGCGCATGCAGATGCAGCCCCAAGCTCGCCACGGAGAGGCCAAGGAGTGTATGTGTGGGTCCAGTTGAACGAGTGGTCTGTCTCACGGCATGATGTGTGGCGGGACGCCGTCCACCTGCGTGGTGCCCCGACTCGAGACCCGGGCAACATAGACAATGCATAGCAGTCTCCGCAGTCCGGATACACCACCTGCGACACACAGAGGCTGTAGCTGCCCTAGCGGCCCATGCCGCGTCCATCTGGGGCTGATGGACCCACACATTCACTCTTTTGCCTCACTGGGGCGGGCTCGGAGGTGCTTGCGCACGCGCTGGCTTCTCTGTTGCAACGGCATGTGACGTGTGTGGAGATGTAGGCAATGAGTGCGATGGTGCGAGCCACCTTCTGTGACGTCACTCCTGCTCGTGACGTGTGCGTCCCCCCAATACTTCCATATGACTTGAGCCATGCTACACATTGAGGATGTTTTGCATGCGTGATGTGTCCCGGAGGAGCGCGCCGAGTCCTCTCCCCCACCATACTCCACTGCCATCCCGTGCCCTGGATTGCCTGTGCAGGTTGACAATGTTGGGGATACACCTGGTCGGCAGGGGCTGTGTGTGCCTTGTCAAGGGCCTGGCGGGCGCACAACAGGATCCAGCTTGTCCACAGAGGGTGGGCTGACGTGTACGCCTGATACCGCATTGTTCGTGTGCCCGGCTGCTGTGCACACACGTGTTCACATCCCCCTCCGACAGGTGGCCTTTAACATTGCCCAGGGAAGCGTTAATGTGCAGTTCCGGACCCCTCCCGACACAGCGTGTTTCAACTTTGCATGTGCGCATCTACCCGTCACACCCACCCACCTGAGCGAAGCGTCACTCCCGCTTCACACGACACATGTGTGTCTTCCACAGTTGTGCTACTCATTTGCGTTGACATCCAATGACAGTGGACTACATAGTCATGTCACGACTGCCGTGTACATCACACACTCTCATCATCTCCCATTCGTACTTGTGAAAGGAATCAGCAGAGACAGTTTCTTTCTTCAAACCATGTATTGTGACTAGTTGGGTAGGTGTGTTGTAGGTGCCATTTTGCTGCGGGGCGATGTGGTGGCGTGCTCCGGCTGTGTGTGCAGACTGCAGTGTGCAAGCTCCGAGGTTGCTGTGAGGTCTGTGATGGTCGTAGGGGGGCAGGACTTGTGTTCTGTTAGCTTGTGCGGAGGACACGGGCCATCATCCCACGTGCTTCTCTGAATGTTCAAGGTCAGTGGTGTGTGACTCCTTCCAGATAACTTGCATGGGAACGGCATGGGGGAGTTTTATAATTTTTTCTTCCCCGTTCGGTATGTTCTTAGGTGATATGCGCTATCTGCCCTGTGGTCGGTTTCCTCTGCATGCCTGTGTTGGTCTTTTTTTGGGACAATGGCTGTATTCTCCGGCTTGTTTAGTCGGGTTGTGGTTTCGGAGTTGGAATGGAAGATCGTTCAGTGCTGACTGCTCTCCCGTGTGTGGGCGGCAGGCTGTGTTTCCGCTATGCGTTGGGCCTTGTGTGTGGGTGTCATTCTTGGGTCCACCTGTTGTCGGTCCCCGGGCTCTTTGGTATTCCGTTTTGTATGTCTGGTTCATGGGTGCAGGGTGGTATGGGTGTTTCTGTGTGGTACTGGCGTACCTCTTACCGATGGGGCCCATGTTCTGCTGGGTGGTGTTGCCGCCGCTGTGTGCTTCGCCATGTTTGTCACACAGGGGTGTGTCCTGATGTTGCGTGACTTCACTGACATGTGGGCGTCGGTTGTGTGATGTTGGGTGTTGTCCGTGAATTGGGCGTTGGGGACATGACTGTGGCCGGCCTGTCATGTGTCATGTGCGTTCTGGGTGTGGCTGGTGTGTGTGGTGCTTGGTTGTGTCCCTGTGTTGTTTGTGTGCGACGCATACATGGCGTTATGGTTGGGCGCTGAGTTGTGCGCATGTGTGGCTGCGTCATCGCCGCTGTGCTGCGGTGCCGTGACGGGGTCGTTGGTTCCTGGTCCCAGGTGGTGTGCCCTTGATAGTTGCGAGATGTTGCAATTTGCCCTGTGTTACATTTGTGGGTGCAGTGGTGGATGTGTCTTGTCCACGCAGGGGTGTTGGGGGGGGTGCCATGTCCTCCTTTTCCGCACTTGCACTGTGTGCGCTGTTTGCGTGCCCTTGTTGTGTGTGTGCCTACCTGCGTCTCCGCGGTACGTTGCCTCCTTGGTGGTGCATCAGGTATAGCATGGGGAGGGCCTGCAGTGCTGGATTCATGCTCGGGGGGTCGCCTCTTCGGTGTCTGTGCTCGGCGTTCGGGTTTCCGCCTCACTTTCACGTGCGGTGTCTCTTAGCCGTGGGAGCTGTTTGTTTGCGGCATCGTAATTTGTACCCCGGGCGGTACGTGATTTCGTCTGGCGGTGTGTCTCCATTGGGCTGCGCCGCTACGTGAGCGGGCGCACTTTGATGGCGGACGGCGTCGCTGGCTTGCCGGCGGTGTTTGGCTGCCTTTTCACATCGTAATTTGGCGGGCGTGTGGGCTGCGGCATGCGGGCGGTAACTGGTGGTTTTTGCATCCGCCAGCACGGCGGTTGTGCTTCCTCCCGCCATCGTAATGGGCCCCTTAATAATCAGTTTGAATAATTATTTTAATAAATTATAAATTATTAAAAAATATTATAAATTACAAATACATCTATACACATAAAACAATAACATAACTAAAAATTATATAATTATGTATAACAAATTAAAAAAATTAAATTTACTTTTAATATTTTTAAAATTAATTATATACTATATTAACTAAAATAATACAAAAAATATTAAATAGCGTAGGGAATAAAACTACTATTACAACCCCCAAAAAAACAACAGTAAGAAAAATGTTGGATAGCGTAGGGGTGAAAATTACTATTCCCACTCCAGAGAGTGCAACAGAAGGGAAAGTGTTGGATAGCGTAGGGGTAAAAATTACTATTCCAACTCCAGAGAGTGCAACAGTAGGGAAAGTGTTGGATAGCGTAGGGGTAGAAATTACTGTTCCCACTCTAGGGAGTGCAACAGTAGGGAAAGCGTTGGATAGCGTGAGGGTAAAAATTACTTTTCCCACTCCAGTGAGTGCAACAGTAGGGAAAGTGTTGGATAGCGTAGGGGTAAAAATTACTATTCCCACTCCAGAGAGTGCAACAGTAGGGAAAGTGTTGGATAGCGTAGGGGTAAAAATTACTATTCCAACTCCAGAGAGTGCAACAGTAGGGAAAGTGTTGGATAGCGTAGGGGTAGAAATTACTATTCCCACTCCATGGAGTGCAACAGTAGGGAAAGCGTTGGATAGCGTGAGGGTAAAAATTACTATTCCCACTCCAGTGAGTGCAACAGTAGGGAAAGTGTTGGATAGCGTAAGGGTAAAAATTACTATTCCCACTCCAGAGACTGCAACAGTAAGGAAAGTGTTGGATAGCGTAGGGGTAAAAATTACTATTCCCACTCCAGAGAGTGCAACAGTAGGGAAAGTGTTGGATAGCGTAGGGGTAAAAATTACTATTCCAACTCCAGAGAGTGCAACAGTAGGGGAAGTGTTGGATAGCGTAGAAGTTACAAATAACATACTTATAAATAAATTAATTTTTTTAAATAATTAATGAATTATTAAATAACTCTAAACTATTTACCAATACCAATAAATAATTATTAAAAACATAATTACCAATAGAAAATTTATTAACAATAAATTAATAATAAATACCAATAAATAATAATTAATAAATATTAATTACTAAATAATAAATATTGAACAATAAAATATTTTTAATTAAAAAAAACATATAAATTATTAAAACTTAATTACCAATTAGCTAATATTAAACAATTAAATGCTTTTTATACCAATAATAATAATAATTAAACATTAATTATCAATTAATAAATAATTCTTAATATTAATTAAATTTATCAATAAATAATATTTAATAATATTTAATTACCAATTAATGATAAAACAAAATAATTTTTAGAAACAAAAAATTGTAATTTAAAAAAATTACCTATTAATAATTAATATCTAATAAATTAATTATCAATACCCAAAAATAAATTTAATAATTACTTAATTAGATTTCAATTACTTCCAAAAGTATTCCCCTATAAACGCACAACACACTCCAATGATAAAATAATACACTTAACATAATGATCAATTAATCAATTAATAAAAATTAATAACTAATTAATAATAATTAATTACCAATTAATAAAAATTAATTACCAATTATTAATTAATTGCCAATTATATAATTATCAATAACAATTAATTAAAATAAATTATAACTTAATTACATTTAAATTACATGATAATCAATTAATCAATTAATAAAAATTTATAACCAATTAATACAAATTAATTACCAATTATTAATTAATTAACAATAATATAATTATCAATACCAATTAATTAAAATAAATTATAACTTAATTACAATTAAATTACTTCCCACCCTATTCCCCTATAAACCCACAACCCGCTACAGAACTTAAACGCAAAAAATAATTAAAATTAATTTATAATTCCTAAAAATTAATAATTAATTTAGTATAATTAAATTACTTCCCACCCTATTCCCCTATAAACCCACAACCCGCTACAGTACAAAAAAAAAAAATTTACTTAACATTTTTTTATTAACATATAAAAATTGTATACATATATTTTTAAGCAAGTAGAACACTTAACAAAAACACATATAACATACATATTAAAAACATAACAAAATACATAACAATAATACAAATATCGATATTAGTAAGATCGATATTAGTAACATCGATATATTTGATTTCGATATTACTAACTTCGATATTATTTACATCGATATTAAAAAATTCGATATTACTTACCTTAGGGTCGATATTCTGTCCATCGATATTCTTCACATCGATATTCTGTCCCTTCGATATTTTAACTTCGATATTATTGTATATCGATATTTTATTTTCGATATTTTGACTGCTCACCACTTTATACACGATGACATTAAGTGGACAAGGAAACAATTCTCCAACTGCAAGACAAAAAACGTCATTTATGCAATTGTTTGTCCTTGCCCAAGAATTTACATTGGCAAAACTAACCAAGAGATTCATCAACGCGTAGCGCAGCACCGATCAAGGATAAAAAAAAATAAAGTTGTAACAGCACCTATGGTGAACCACTTCATTGACTCCAATCACCACGAACTTGAGTTTAAATGGACTGTGCTAACAGTCATCAAACCATCACCAAGAGGGGGTGACACTGAGGCTTCACTGTTAAGAAAATAAGCCTATATGATAGCTCGTTTCAATAGCATCACCAAAGGACTGAATGAAATGTCAGAAATAGGTAGATGTTAAAACAGCTCCAGTCCAGGTTTTGCATTTCCAGTTTACACCATGATTCAAATAATCTTTGGAAACATGCATACATATTTTAATACTAATGTACACACAAACCTTGAAAAAGATATATATGTTCTATCTTTTCCTTCGATATGATTTACTTGTAGCACAGTTTACCTTCAATAAACTCACTCAACCATAATGCAATGGGACCAGGTCACTCTTGAAACTTCCTGTGACCCGGAAGCGTTCTCGAGTGAGAAACTGGGAATGAGACACCATTAGACGACTTTCACAGCCGATTACAAGTAAGATTATGCAACCTTTCACTACACGGGCGCGTTAAATTCTTTTTATAGAATAGGACACACGGTGACACGTCCTTTTCGTTTACACAGAGAGACGCGATGCGCTTCGTTTCTGTGCGAACTTTAAACAAAGCAACCTTCTTTATCGCTTTGTGAAATATGCAGCGGAGCGGCCCCGTTTAAGTTACACGTTCAGCTATTGGCAATTACTAAACCGACTGAGAGCTGAAAGGAAGCATCAAAGAAAACAGCGCCGGCATGGCGAAAGTAAGTGTTGCCTCTTGCCCACAAAGCTACATTGTATCTAATTAGATACTCTATTGATGTAGCACTCATTTCTATTTATAAATCGCCCTTCCAAAGTACAACTAGGCTTCCATTTAACCGGCAGCAAGCATTCATATACCTTTTTGTAAAAGCACCACCTGTCTGGCGCAACTAAGTGCCTTTTCTGGTTCCCTCAGTTATAAAATATTAACATTTACCAAACTATGGGGCACATTACGATACCCGGCGTAAATAATTCCGCCAGGCATGGAAGCGGCAAAAATCCGCCCGCACACACCGCCTGAACACCGACCACGCCATTACGATTACACAAACCGAATACCGCCATCGGCGGAAAAAGCACACAAAATACCGCCCGCCAACGTCCGAGTCGGAGACAAACCGCCCGCCACGGACGGAAACACGCACGACAACACAAAACCGCCCGCCCTCACGGCCGACACACCGCACGTGAAATTACGATCGCACCGACATGAGCGCGGAAAAACCACAAATATACCGCCCGCCAGTGCAAACAACGCCGATGAGAATCGACACGGCAGAAGCCATGGCGCCCACGTACCTGCACAGAAACCATCCGCACACAAAACCAATAGCACACAACATGGCCAACAAGTCCACACAGCAAGGCACGCACAAATACACAAGCACAGTACATATCCCGAAAACACCCCCGGACAAACAAAAAATACAAAGGCCAGAACCCCAGACACAACACACCTGAAAACAACAGACCATGAGGACACACCCACATAGGTGAGTACAAAAGCAGCACTCCCACAGACCACAACCCCTTGCTACATTGCAAACCAGAGAGGAGAGGAGAGGACACAGTGACACAGCAAGGACAGCAGCACACCACAGAAACGCACACATCACAACCACCACCACCACCACCACCACACACCACCACCACCACCACCACCACCACCACCACCAAACACCGGCACCACAAACCCCCTGCACATTACACAACACACACCGCACCAGCACCACAAACACCATGGCACCACAAAGGATGCCCAAGTTCACGCCCATGGAGCTGACGGTCATGGTCGACGAGATCATCAAGGTGTACCCACAAATCTATGGGAACATGGTCCAGCACACACCACTAGCCACCAGAAACAGAATGTGGAACCGGATCGTAGACCAGGTCAATGCAGTCGGGACCCTGCCCAGGAACAGAGTCGAGATTAACAAACGTTGGAATGACGTCAAGAGCCTGGTCAAGAAGAAGGAGGGCAAAAACAGAGAGCTGGCTGCCGTCACTGGCGGAGGGAATCCCGCGCTCTTTAAGACCTTCAAAGCGTGGGAGGAGAAGGTGCGAGTCGTAATCCATCCGGAGATCCTCGCCAGATTAGCAGGGGAGTGGAGGCTGGTAAGTACAAACTAATGTATACCAGCACACCGCTATGTACTCACATGCACTACCACCATGCCACAGCTCCCAGGGACAAACACCCCCATGTCCAGCACACAATACACAACACATCACACACACATGCAACAGACACCACCACACACAGCCCAAACCGAACAACTGCAAGATGCGTGGGGACATGTGTACACTAAGCCAGCCATGTAACCACCAACAGGTCCCCAAATATGCCAGAAGCGCCACAACGAGCACCCACCACACCCATGTGTCCGCCACAGCTGCACCAACCGACAAGTAACAGGTAAGTGGCAGGAACACAAAGTGCAGTGGGTGGGACGGTGGACAGCCCAAGTACAACACACACCAGGCCCCAGTCCCACAGCACAGCAAGGAGGAGCATCCCCCACACCCCACACCCACGTGTCAGCCACCGCAGTGCACAACGACAGCCGAAAGGCAGACATCACGGTCCACAGCAATCGGTGTCAGTGGGTATCCAGCCACCCCACGACCCACAACACCCTCCCACCCCCACAGACCTGCAACATGGAGCACCCCCGCTTAGAGCCATGTGGCATCCAGTACAGTGCACGCACGAACAACTTGCAGGTGGGAAACTGGACAGGGCCGGATTACTGGAGGCATGAGGACCGTAACACGACCAACACATGGGACATGTCACGTAGCAGACGAACACGCAGCACCGCCCACCGTCACGAACAAGTGAACAATGTGCACACGGACATGAACAACAGACTCACACCCCACATGACCCATCACAGACATAGCAACACCCAAGGAGCCACGTCTGCATGCACAAGCCACACTGAATATAGTACCACACGGCAGCCACTGTGCAACTCATCACACACAACCGAAACACCATTGAAGTCCTGTCCATGTAGCCCCAACTGCCTGTCAACCACACACCCCACAACTACGCCTATGTAAGACAAACAACACTAGACGCAACAGAGCGGAACAACATAAATGCACACGAACACCACTGAACCCATCAAACACACAGACACACCATGCACAAACAACATACCATCCATCCCATCCGTCAGCCCCAGTCTCATGAAAGGCATGTCATCCGCACAGCTGCCACACATACAGCAGTCACGCTAAGATACATGCCCATTACCAACCATGTGCCAGAAGTCAATGAAGTGCACGACACACTGTGAGCAACAACACACAACATGGGCCACACCCCCCGAGCACTGCAGTGATGCACATGGCACAGGGCAGCACGCACACCAAGGAGATGGGACAACTGCAATACGTTGGCTGGCACACAACCATCACTCACTCATAACGATGCGTCCAATGCCATGTCCAGTAATCACAACAGACAGCAAATATGCAGGCCATGTCAAGCATGCACACACCTCAAACCATGCACTGTCATGCTGCCACAACACATGTCACGTTCGGCACCCATGGCTCACAGCATGTACCCCATAAGCATATTCCCTCCCAAATGCGAATCCGGGGCATGGCCCCCATGTTGCCATATGCGTTCCTAAGCGTTCCATTTGAACCCCAAAAGCATATTCCCTCCCAAATGCGAATCCGGGGCATGGCCCCCATGTTGCCATATGCGTTCCTAAGCGTTCCATTTGAACCCCAAAAGCATATTCCCTCCCAAATGCGAATCTGGGGCATGGCCCCCATGTTGCCATATGCGTTCCTAAGCGTTCCATTTGAACCCCAAAAGCATATTCCCTCCCAAATGCGAATCTGGGGCATGGCCCCCATGTTGCCATATGCGTTCCTAAGCGTTCCATTTGAACCCCAAAAGCATATTCCCTCCCAAATGCGAATCTGGGGCATGGCCCCCATGTTGCCATATGCGTTCCTAAGCGTTCCATTTGAACCCCAAAAGCAAAGTACAAACCAGACCCAGGATGGGCCAGGAGCCCGCATACACCAGAGTCACAATAAGTAGGGGCACAGCAACACACCCATCGGCATGGCCAATCCGTCCCATGCCACATGTGCACAGCACACAGTCCCATTGCCAAGCACACACAACTACAGATGCTACAGCCACACACACGCCTCCGGGAAACCCATGTACGAGATTGCACGAACTGTCAATGTCAGACGACAAATACATACTTCGCCAGGTGCAACACAATAACTAATCTCATTCTCTCCACAGGTGACGAACTGCTGGATGCTGGGGATGGAGCCAGCAGCCAGCACAGCCAGCCTACAAGCCCCCAACGAGGACACACGGATCTGGAGGATCTGTCCTCCTCTTCGGACACGGACAACCAAGCAGGCCCATCTGGTGTGGCAGGGCCCAGCCGCTCCCCAGGACCCCTCCTACCCACCAACCCATCATCCAGGGCTGCTGAACATTCACAGCCCCCTGCTGCCACTGTCGTTGCGGCCACACCCACGGTCATTGTGGCCACTACCACTGCCGCAACCGCCACCATCGCCGCACCGACCACCACCGCCGCCACCACCGCCACGTCTCCGCTGGCACCAGCCCCAGCGCAGGTGGTGGCCCGGACGACTGGATCCACCCTGGGAGCCACAGCGAGGACCGTGGTGAGCAATGTGGCTAGTGGGCAGGCCGGTGGCAGCAGGACTGGTAGGAGGAGCAGGGTCAGGGAAACGCCAGCCTCCCCTGGGAGCCATGCCCTGCCTCACATGGCCAGAGTCCTTGGGGCCTATGAAGAGGCCCAAGGACAATGGGTCCGGTCTGCCTCAGACACGCGTGAGGTGCTGGGGGTGTTGAGGTCCATGGACGCCCGTATGGGCCAAATCGTGGACCTCATGGGACAGCTGGTGGTGGCGGTGAGGTCACAGCCAGGGACAGCAGCTCCCCTCCGCCACCACCTGCCGGGGCGCAGGGTGGAGCAGCAGTGTCCAGTTCCCCTGCGTCCACAGCCAGTGATCACACCTCAACCACCAGCATGTCGCAAGCAGGCACCCCCCTCGCAAACGTGGAAGGGGCCGTCCGAAGAGGAAACAGATCTCCCGGGAGGACTTCGCACGCTCCAGTCGCAAGTGAGGCAGCCAGCCAGCCTTCCGCCAGCCTTCCTTGACCAGCCACTGCATTGACTTGGACTACGATCCCACTGCACACAGCCATCTGGATGGCATGTGTGTGTTGGACTATGGACATAGAACCAGTGGGTACACCCTGATCATCACGCAGCCATGACCGACAGCTCATTGTCACTGCACGCACCACTTTTGTCATCATCTTACACACAATCACATGTCACAGTTTGTAATAAATGCACCTTTTTCACTAACTGCTGTTTGTGCCCTGTGTCTTATTTGTACGGAATACAACGGCCACCTTGGGCGGAAAGGCACCTGATGCGTGGCATGGCATTTGAATCCGGAGGGCCTGTAGGGACCTAGGGGTGGGAGACAGAACAGGAGCACATTCAATGAGTGTGTCACACACCCATCACACAGTACATGTCAACAACTACAAGCAATGTACACACATCGCACAGAGCAATAGGGCACAATGCCACAGCCACCAACAGTGGCATACTACCCTGGCCATGGAGCGTTGACACACAGCACGCAGTGAACAAACGGCCACCCTGACACAGCACACACACACCTGCACAGATACAGCCACATCAGCCGTCGTACATGGACACTCACCGTCAAGTGAAGTAGCGGGCGATGAGCTGCTGCCGCACATTACCAGCTTCCTCCTCTCCGCTGTCCTCCTCACTCGAGCTGTCCTGGTCTGCGGGCTGGGGCCCTGGTTGATCTCCGTCATCCACGATGAGGGGGATCTGCTTCCGAATGGCCAGATTGTGCAGCATGCAGCACGCCACCACTATCTGGCACACCTTCTGTGGGGAGTACGCCAGCGCACCCTCGGTGCGGTCCAGGCACCTGAACCTGGACTTGAGGAGGCCAAAGGTACGCTCGACCACACGTCTGGTCCTCCCATGTGCCTCATTGTAGCGATCGTCTGCTGGGGTGCGAGGATTCCTCAATGGACTGAGCAGCCATGCCCCATTTGGATACGCAGAGTCACCTGGGTGTGAGGGACACAGAGAACCGTTGCTAATCCAACTGGACAGGGGACAGCATCGCACAGCCAGCACGCTACACCACTCCACATACTCACCGACAATACAGGCACGATCCTGTTGCATATTGGACATCAGTCGTGGCAAGATGCTGTTGCGCATTATGTGTGCGTCATGGGCCGGGCCTGGGAACTTTGCACACACGTGGGTGATCACCATGTCTGCAAGGCACACCACTTGCACATTCAGGGAGTGCGTGTGCTTCCTGTTGCGGTACAGGTGCTCAGTGGCCTGTGGTGGAACAAGGCCGACATGTGTGCAGTCAATGGCTCCAACGACGTGTGGGATTCTGCCAAGGGCATAGAATGCACCCTTCACTGCCGCCAATTCACGAGCCCTGGGGAAGCGGATGTACCTGTTCCGGTACAGCATCATGGCTGCCAGTACATCCCTCAGCACCTTGCTGAACATGGGCTGGGACATCCCTCCTCCACTGCCCACTGTGTGCTGGAATGACCCAGTGGCGAAGAAATGCATGGCGGCCATCACCTTAGCCGTGGGGGTGACAGCAGTCGGATACACCCTGCGGGGACGGAGATGGGGTTCTAACATGGCACACAGTCGATGCAGGGTTGGCCTGTCCAGCCGAAACTTCCTAATGACCTCCGTATCCTCCATGTCTGCCAGCAATTGGTATGGGCGGTCAATGTTCGGTCTCCGCCTAGGGACAATGGCAGAGGACACATGTCAAAGCAACACGACACATAGCAATTTGGCATACACATCACTGACATGACTGAGCAAGCACATGAGCCACAGCCCAGCTGTCAAGCTGGGACGGCACGGCCACAATACACTTACACAGGTCTCCCACCAATGGCAATGGCTAGTGATACAAACCACTGCCATGTGCATGCACATGGGGATCTAGGCCCCAATGACTTGCGGGGCGTGCTGATGGGGACTGACTGCATATCCGTCAAGCGGCAACGCCACGGCAACATGAATGTCTGCTGAGCATGGAACTGCTTCCGCGGCTGGATGAGTATGGCACACGACGACGACGATGTGGGCACAGGCTGAGCGGCCAAAACAAGTGGGACCTGTGGCACGAGGGGATATGAGACAGTAGTAGGTGTCAGCACTGCACCCTATGTACAGCACTGTACGGATCACACCTCCTGAAACATTGACAGGTGTCCACATTGACAGCCCCATGCCAAGACGGCTGTGTGCTTGCAGTCACACGTCACAGGTGAGAGGTTACATTGCACGTGCCAGGTGGCAGACGTACACAGTGGGAGCTGGCATGTGTGTGCATGTGTCTCCTGTTCAGGATCCACCACATGGGCGCTGACTCTGTACTGACCATTGGACACAGCATGTTCCGTGGAAGGCTTGTGTGTGTGGGATGGTGGCACTGGATGTGCCTCCGTTGGGTGGGGGGCCATGCACAGGGCGGGTACGTCGATGATTGCGCATTGTTGGTCATGGTGGGTGCACCCACTCAGATGTGTTGCCCTGTGTTCAATTCCTATGTCCGCATGATGATGGACTGTAGATGTGGGCAGACTACACATTGGTCGATGTGCTGTCTATATGCATGTGCCTTCACACCAGGCACAGCTGCCCCTGCACATGTGACCCCTGCTGGACTCGCTGCTGGGTCTGTGGAGCTGATGCACCTTCTGCGCGTGGGGCGGACAGCTCTCCTCACTTCCCTCATTGCGCATGTCATGACTTTGCCGCAGGTGACATGGATCATGGAGGGCCCACATGTACGCGTGGGTAGGCTACACATGATTGTACACAGGTCGCCACCCCCAGTCAGTGTTTCGAATGGGAAGGTTGTCGTGCTGGTGGTATGTTCGATGTGGCGGATGGGCGGGCCTAGGTGCGGGCTTACATTCCGGACATGGGGGGGTAGTTGGATTGGCGACTAGTTGCAGTACACACGGGACACGTCTCTTCCTTTCCACATCTGGGTCATCCCTTGTACTTACTGACAGTGATACAGTCATCTTCGCCCCAGCCCTCATGTCCTCCCCTCGCTCCCCCAATATGCATGCTCACCTGCGAGGCTAGCGCTTGCACAGGCAGCCCCAAGCTCGCACCAGAGAGGGCAAGGAGTGTATGTGTGGGTCCAGTTGCACGAGTGGGCTGTCTCAGGGTATGATGTGTCGCGGGACGCCGTCCACCTGCGTGGTGCCCCAAATGGAGACCCGGCCTGCATGGACTATGCATCACAGTCTTCGCCTTCCGGATCCGCCACCTGCGACACCCAGTGGCTGTGGCTGCCCTTGCGGCCAGGCCGCGTCCGTCTGTGGCTGATGGCCCACACATTCACTCTTTGGCCTCTCTGGGGAGGGCTCGGGGTGGTGGCGCACGCGCTTGCACTTAGTCGCAATGGCATGTGGCGTGGTTGGTATGATGGGCAATGGATGGGATGGTGCGAGCCACCTCCCGTGACGTCAGTGCTGCTCGTGCTGTGGTGCGTCCCCCTACACTTCCATCTGACTTGTGCCATGCTAGACGTTGAGGTTCTATTGCCTGCGTGATATGACCAGGAGGAGCGCGAGGAGACCTCTCACACACCATGCTCCACTGCCATCCCGTGCCCTGTATCGCCTGTGCGGATTGACTATGTTGGGGTTACACCTGGTCGACTGGGGCTGTGTGTGCCTTGTCAGGGGCATGGCGGGCGCACAACAGGATCCAGCTTGTCCACAGAGGGTGGGCTGAGGTGCGCCTGGTACCGCTTTGTACGTGTGCCCGGCTGCTATGCACACACGTGTTCACTCCCCCGACAGGTGTCCTCTCACAATGCCCAGGGAAGCGGTGGTGTACTGTTCATGACCCCTCCCAACACGGCGTGCTCCAACTTGGCATGTGCGCATCTACCCGTCGCACCCACCCACCTGAGCACTGCGTCCATACGACTTCACACGACACATGTGTGTCTTCCACAGTAGTGCTACTCATTTGCGTTGACATCCAATACCAGTGGACTACATGGTCATGTCACGACTGCCGTGTACTTCACATACTCTCATCCTCTCTCATTCGTACTTGTGAAATGAGTCAGCGGAGACAGTTTTGGTTTCAAACATTATATTGAGTCTTCTGTCCTCTGTGATGCAGTATAGTGGACACTACTGGCAGCGGAATACATGTTGAGGATATACTGAGCATGATTGCAAATGGGATAGGGAGTGGGGTTACATGTGATTGGCTGTTGCATGTGGGATGTGGGCTTCAGAGTGACATCTGCTTGGCCAAGGCTGTGCTAATGTACATTTACATATAGCTGCGGAGCTGCGGACTTTGACACAGATGGTATACATGTAGCCTACCAGACCGCTTGGCATCATGGGCACAGTCCATCTCAGTTCCATGTGACAGGTTTGCTGCGGTTGTTCCTCATGCACGCGTGCATGTGAGATGACATCAGGGCATGTGCTTGCGTGCATGCAGCGGCGTGCCACTTGTTGTTGCACTGTGGTGGTTACTGGACATGTCACAGTCACTGGGGTCGTGTTGTTGTTGTATGCACTTGTCGTCCATGCAAAGGTCCTGGTATGGGATTCCCGGGGCGGGGGTGGGAGGGGTGCAGCACCCACAGACTCCAGGCGACCTATTCATGTCCACTGAGCGGTGTGTGTGTCCATGGGCGCTGGATCCATGTCGTGTCCTGGTTGTTCGTGCAGTTCCGTCCATGTGGGTGCGATACACAGAGCCCATGCCACTGCCTCCCACGATGCATGCGGTGTTCCTGGATGTGATGGGGAACAGTGTGCATGTCCCGGTCATATCCGATGTCATGGCGATGTCGTTGATGGTGTGGTTACAGTTGCCGGTCGTTTGGTATGGCTGTTGTGGTGGTGACTGGCCAGTCCGTGCGGAAGCTAAGCATGGGTGCGGGGTTGGACATCATAGGTCACTCGGGGAACCTGCGTTGTGGTCCGACGTATTTACAGGTTGTCAGGTATGCGATGCCGTCCAGCAGGGCTTCCATGTCATTGGTGGTGTACATGTTTGCCAGCCAATGAAGCGGATGGTGGCTGTCAAGGTGTTGTTCGTAGGTTGTCCCTTGGAGGACCATGATGGGGCATGCTGGGTGACATTCGATGTAGCTGTTCTCGATGATCCGTCGTGTGGAGGCACAGTGGTCCCATTTCAGTGCGGGTGCGATGTTGGCCACATACGCCATGCCCCCATAGGCAGAGCAGGCCCTGTCGTGTGCGTCCAGAGGGAGGAGTAGTGGTAGCAGGTCCGCCTTCAGACATACCGGGTTGGAGAGGCATATCTCGACGGGATGCTGGTAGGGACACCTCCGACAGTAGAAGACGGGCATGACGCAGCTGAACAATGTGATGCGGTAAGTCAGTCGGTAACTTACGTTCAGCAGGGACAGGAGATCGCATCCCAATGTATGGCACAGGTTGGTTTTGTACAGCTTGAGCTGTTCGGCGTAGTTGGGTAGGTGTGTTGCGGTTGCCATTTCGCAGCGGTTCGTTGAGGTGGCGTGCTCCGGCTGTGTGTGCAGTCTGCAATGTGCACGCTCCGGGGTTGCTGTGAGCTCTGTGTAGT
Organism: Calotriton arnoldi; assembly: GCA_963921515.1. Lineage (NCBI taxonomy): Eukaryota > Metazoa > Chordata > Amphibia > Caudata > Salamandridae > Calotriton > Calotriton arnoldi. Next base: position 485,515 of record CAWUFW010004151.1, read on the forward strand.
CGTAGGGAGACAGGACTTGTGTTCTGTTGGCTTGTTTGGAGGACACGGGCCCTCTTCCCACATGCTTCTCAGACAGTTCAAGGTCAGTGCTGTGTGACTCCTTCCAATTAACTTGCATGTGGCCGACATGGGGAGTGTTTTCTTCTTTCTTCCCCGTCCGTTGTGTGCTTCTGTGATATGCGCTATCTGCCGTGTGGTCGGTCTCCTCGGCATGCCTGTGTTGGTCTATTCTTGGACAATGGCTGTATTCACCGGCTTCTGTCGTAGGGCTGTGGTTTCGGAGTTGGAATGGAAGGTCATTCAGTGCTGTCTGCTCTCCCTTGTGTGGGCGGCAGGCTGCCTTTCCGCTCTGCGTTGGGCCTTGTGTGTGGATGTTATTCTTGGGCCACCTGTTGTCGGTCCCCGGGCTCTTTGGTGTTCCGTTTTATATGTCTTGTTCATATGTGCAGGGTGGTATGGGTGTTTCTGTGTGGTACTGGCGTTCCTCTTCCCGAAGGAGCCCTGCTTCTCCTAGTTGGTGTTGCCGCCGCTGTGTGCTACGCCATGTTTGTTACACTGGGGTGTGTCCTGCTGTTGCGTGTCTTCACTGACATGTGTGCGTCGGTTGTGTGGCGTTGGGTGTTGTCCGTGAATTGGGCGTTGGGGACATGTCTGTGGCCGGCCTGTCACGTGTCATGTGCGTTCGGGGTGGGGCTGATGTGTGTGCTGCTTGGTTGTGTCCCTGTGTCTGTGTGCGACGCATGCATGGCGCTGCGGTTGGCCTCTGCGTTGTGCGCATGTGTGGCGGCGTCATCGGCGCTTTGGGGCCGTGACGGGGTGGTTGGTTCCTAGTCCCAGGTGGTGTGTACACATGTGTTCTGCGATGTTACGATTTGGCCTGTGTGTCATATGTGGATGCGATGGTGGATGTGTTGTGTACACGCGCTGGTGGGGGGTTGTCCGCTTTTCCGCCCTTGCACTGTGTGCGCTGTTTGCGTGCACTTGTTGTGTGTGTGCCTACCTGCGTCTCCGCGGTACATTGCGTCCTTGGTGGTGCATCAGCAGGAGCATGGGGACGGCCTGCAGTGCTGGATTCATGCTCGGGGAGCCGCTTTTTCGTTGTCCGTGCTCGGCGTCCGTGTTACCGCTTCGGTTTGTCGTACGGTATCTCTTGGCCGTGGGAGCCGTTTGTTTGCGGCATCGTAATTTATGCGCCGGGCGGGACGTGTTTCGTCGGACGGTGTGTGTCAGTTGGGCTGCGCCGCTACGTGTACGGGCGCACTTTGATGGCGGACGGTGTTGCTGGCTTGCCGGCGGTGTTTGGCCTGCTTTTCGCATCGTAATTGGGCGGGCGTGTGGACTGCTGCGTGCCGGCGGTAACTGGTGCTTTTTGCATCCGCCAGCACGGCGGTTGTGCTTCCGCCCGCCATCGTAATGGGCCCCATAGTACATGACTGATGGTGGATCCGTTTTCATTTTAGATCGTGCCATCTACATTTTAACTTGCCTCTTCTCGCCTGCAACGTGCAAATTTATTTCTCTATTCAATCAGGTACTTTTGAAAAGTCATTCCGTAACTTGAGTAATTGGGAAGTTTAGAGTCCCTCTTCATGTATAATTCATGCCCCCCTTTTGTTTCTTAGATAAACCAGTCCACTCCCTGAAGAGAATCCCGCAAACAACCTTGGGAATCGAAACGCGTCAATATAAAGTTTAGATAATTGTTGTTATGTATCACGCTTCATGTATTGTTTGTTACTTCACATTACTTTATCACACAGCCTGTATGTTTTTGTTTTATTTGTTGCTTAATATGTATAATTTGTTCTTGACTGAAACGTATCCACACTTATCTGCCCCCCATGATTAAATGTGGAGTAAAGTGTACAGAATGAAGTAGCAAATAAATGCTTCAAGCCCATATCAATTGAATTGATGGCCTTTAGTCTGTTAAATTGGTTTAGCAGCATTTGAATGTGACGGCTAGGACACCTCTTGTTCTTAGTTTACTACGGCCCCGTCCAGCCGCCTAGGGCCAAACCCCTTGTTGCTATTACGCTATTGAATTATAAGGCCTGCACTGGCTATAACCAACTTATTCAAGATCTGTGACAGATTACCATTCTAAGTTAGATACTAATCCCACTTGCTCAGCCTCCTCATGTGTTCACACATGTCTATATTTAACCAGCACACACCCTCTTATCACAGCTGTGCAACAGGGCGCCTTATTTTAAATGGCAAGCAGAAGAGGTTAGCACTGAATATCAGTGAGAATCAGTGAGATTCACTCACAGTAGAGTTCCAAAAATCCTAGGTGATCCACAGTCATGAACATCTAGGGGGTTTAACGGGTCAAAACCCATTATGCCACATATGGCTTCTAGAAAAAGCTTTGGAAAGTCAGCTGAGGATATGAGAGAGTACAGGAAGACATCTTAATAGTGTCGCTACTTGCACTCTGTTAAAATGCTAGCCAAAAGATCCTGCGAGAAAGAGTTCTTGGGTTGCTTGCTGAATGGAGACGTTAAAATGATGATGTGACTATGGTGTTCTCCAAGAGGTGGCCTGCTATTTTCTTGTAGTGGATTCATATTTCAAATCTATGCCTGGTAAGGAGCCTGACCCCAAGCCTCTATACTTCTCAAAGCACAGTATCAAAGACACTTTTGCTCACTAAGCAACAGACATAGGGCAATGCAGGGAAAGATAGGCTTGTCAAACACAAGAGACCTTCAACTTCTGCTGGTGTTTAGGTCATGAAAGGAAGTTGATATTTCCAAAGTTCATGTTGCCAATGCCAGTGGACAGCAAGCTTTTGTGTGTCAGTAATGGGGGTGGGGGGGGGCGGTGGACCTATCACTGCAGACTTTCATGAATGCCAAGCATATGACCATAAGGGACATAGTCGATCCGAAGGTGGATGTTGTACTCAACACTGTTTTGAATTTTACTCTGAGGTCAAGTTTTTTTTCAACTTATGTGGCCAAGTGATTGAAGAAGCATTTTAAGAACCTGCATGACTTCATGCATGAAGAGACAAAGGCCGACATTCCATGGATGCCAAAGTCCTGCTCCTGAAAATACCAATGCCACAGGTATCTGTAATTTCAGGATTCAGGACCACGGTGGCCTTTTGAAGGTGCATAAAGAAATTGGGAATTACCAGGAGAATTGGACTTACAACACCCAATTTCCACTCATATTCTGCATTTCAGCTGTTTGCTCCCTGGAAATTTCAACAGCTTTCAGCTGGTGACACTGATGGAGCAAGGTCTCATAAGAAAGAGACTTGCTCGGAAGCAATCCTCTCGTTTAACTCATTAACAAGTTACTAACCCTGTTTAGTGAATAACTAATATGCACCACATGAACACGCGGGTTAGTGAAGCTTGCTTATGTGTGTACTAATGCGGATAACAATGAAAACGGACTAATACCGCTTTAAATGGGGAAACTGTTGTGCGCATGCGTCAACTGCATCTACGCAGAATGGCGAGGTAATGCTTGGAGGGAAATTCTAGCGCATGAGCATAAGACACTAAAATGGAGTCTTGAAGACTTGCGTGCATGGCATCTGCTTAGCTGAAACGAAAACAGGCTATTTTACTAATGCTAATGCGGGGAAAATATTAATAAGAAAAGGGAAACAGAGTAGAGGTGGGTGGTATACAGTGAGACCATTTATTTTGTGAAAGTAACATTTGTCTTTTGACTTTATTATTAGTGCGCATTTGGGCCTCTCTTGTATAACCGGACTGGATAAAATGACGCAATGCCTGCGCATGCTCACTGAATGAAGCCATGAAGGTCAATGACAGAACACTTGAACGGAAGCCAAATTGGAGTGCCATACCCTGGGAATGGATGGTGAAAAGTTCAGCAATGAGATGTTCTATTCTTCGTAGTGTTATTAATGTTTCAAAATAGATACATGTAGTGGATGGGAATAAAGTTTTGAATAAAAATTAAGGGGATGGGTTTGCGAACAATGGTTTAACAGAATAAAGTGACATGTAAGCATGGTGTGATGATCATCCCCCCCTTGCCTGACCAATTAGATTTCGTATATTTACGATATTGAAACTTTAGTGGGTGGAACGTGAAGAAACAAAGGTATAACTAAGGTAGCTTTAGTTAGTTATTTAGCAGAGCTCGGTATGCTGTCTGGGAGTCGGGGATGCTGTTGCTGGGAGAGATGCTGTGAGATGCTGATGAAGAACTGAATGCAGAATCTGAAGCAGAACTTACTATCATAATTAATTGGGTTAGATCAGAAGATTGCAGAAGAATCTCGAGGAGGAAGAGAGTGTCAGAGAGGGGTGCGGAGCAATCGTCGGTATTCTAGAGAGGTCAACTATCCTGTCCTGAATCCTGTCCTGAAGTCTTTGTCTCCTGACGTATCCCGGGGACCCTCACCAGCTCTTTGGCCAGGGGGTTGGTCTTTCACACCATTCTTGATAAATATATTTTCATGTTTTTGTAGATGTTCTATTCTCTCTGTCCTCTCCCTTTCTGAGCATTTGTTATTGTATGAGTCCGAAGTATATGCTTGATGTTTAATCAATTGAATTTTCTCTCCTAAGAATGATGGTGACTGCACTGTAATTTTGAGATGGTTCACATGCATTTAATTTAGATAAAGATTTTAAAACTTCCTGAGTCTGTGATTATTTATTTCAAATAAAAGAATAATTAAGGGTTATGTTAATTATCACCATCAATTAGTTCAACTAATGGTCCATCGACCAGAGGAAAGAACTTTTTGATCAGTGAAAGGTTAATTAGGAAAGTTAAATAACTAATCCTGAGAAATATTAAACTTTAAACCACTCCAGCGGTTTTACTCAAAGTGTGTGTATGAAATAAAATTTATATGGGCCCAGGTGAGTATATGGTAGTGGAGTATCTGTTGTTGGTATACCGTTGGATCAGTTTTCTGGTAGCAGAGTTATGGTTATTATTGACTAGTTTGGTGATAAATATTGATTATTGATTATTGATTTATGTTTAACAAAAAAGAGTTAGTGTCTTGTTTTATGTTGTCCAGAATCCGGGGAAAATGAATAGCGGGTGGTGACAGAAGCCACCCTGCAGTGAGGTTACTCGTCTGTTGGAATAATACTGAGAAGCTACGTAGGGCTGGCAGTATTAAACTAGGGACTATTTCGTATAAAAGTAGAGTGCGGATGATAGCAAAAGGGGTTCGCTGGTGAAACTTTGGTCTCATTTCCCAATACGGGTGACACTGGAGAAGTAACAGGTTCTCCTGAGCTTGAATGAAGAGTAAACAGGGGTTTTACTCGTGGTAGAAGAAGAGTAATTTCTGAAACTCAAGAATAAATCGAAATCTATCCTTTTGTTTAGTGGAACAGACAGAGTAGCAAATGTTTTTATGTTGTTATTAACAAAGAATTTAATGAAAAGTATTAAGAAATAAGTTTTCGTATTACCTTGTGAAGGGAGTGTCAGTCGCAGGAGTTGTACTGACGTCACAGAGAGCCGCGCTGGGATTGGTTAAAACAGCGGGCGTGTGACAGAAGCAGATTGTAAAGGAGGGGTCAGTAGTAAGGAGCAATACTGACGTCACAAAAGGCCGTGCTGACATTGGTCAGACCAAGAGCGCGAGCCTGAGTCTGATTGGTTGATAGATAGAAGTCGCGCTAGGATTTGTTGGAAAAGAATTGTATGTTGAGTCCTGATTTGACTGCAGGTGTGAGTCGTGCTGACATAGGACGCGACGTAGGTAATAGAGCTAGAAGATATACGGAAGATTCTTTCCAAATCGACCATCTGAAATGTTCGGAAGACCAAAGAAAATGACATTAATGAAGAAAATTAAAAATTTCTTTAAGAAAGACAAGCCTGTAATGACTAGAGAGGGAATTCCTATTCCGGCACCTAAAACACCTGCTTCCTTTATGATGATGGAGAAAGGATATCACACGTGTGTATGGTTGGAAAATTGGATAGAGTATACTAAAGGTGATGGAGTTTTGGCTTTTCCGGAGCATGGTACTTTTAATTTAAAGATACTTCAGAATTTGAGAGATCGAATGAATATGTTAGAACCGAATACCAGAATGACACAGTATGAAGCTTTGGAAGAATGGGAAATTGAGGCATTTGATCGTGAAAAATACAGAAGTGGTCGGAGATTTAGAGGATTTTTGCCTAGATATCCGTATGAATCAAGTGGAGATCAAATGAAGCGCTGGAGAAGAGCTGTGGTGACCGAGGATTTATATCCAGTAATAATGGCTGAAGAACAGTTAGGAGGAAAGTGTAAGGAAAAAACGAAACACATGAATACGACAGGTTATGGTGAATCAGATGATGAGCTATTAGAGGATATTTTGATTAAAACACCCTCCACCGTACCAAGAAGCACCTAGTAAGGTTACCCCGAGTGCACCAATGATAGGAATGCCTTTAACCCCACAAATTTTGCATGATACGTCACTTAATAGGGTATTGCAGGATAATGAGAGAGAAGCTTTAAATAAAACTAGAGAAGAATTAGTTCAGAAAGTAAACCAATTGAATTTAAATGCTGAAGCTCTGACAGTACCAGTGACTATTGGTCCTGTAATCCCATTATATGGAGATAAAAAGACTTGTCAGAAACCTCAAAACAGTTCCGTTAACTAGTCCTAGAAAACAAATAATAATTATGGATGATCAGGCCAGTGAAAGTGAATCAATTATTTCATTAATGGATCTCCCGAATGTAGAACCTTTAACTGAAACTCCGAAAAGAATTACACCTGCAAATTTGAGAGAAAAGAGATCTTTGGTTCCTATAGGAACTGGAGGTTCAACAGTAGTTACCCCTGAAGATATAGAGAGATGGGCACAGGAAATCGACAATCGAAACCCACAACCAAAGATTTTAGATATCAGTAAATTGAAAGTAGAATTGGAAGAAATGATAACTGGGAATGTGAGCATAGAAAGATTGAATGTTTATATTGATGAGGAGTTATTATTTTTATGTAAGAGTATAACCAGAAGAGCAAGAGTATTTCATGAGAAATTAACAGAAGTTGCCTCAGAGATTGGAATAGATATAGGGAAATCGAAACTGTTGCAGAAACCATATCGAGTGGAGTTTACTGATAAAGATTTAGAAAGTGTAAATGCTTCTGGTAAGAGACTACAGATAAAAGAGTTGATGAATATTTTGCGAAAATGGGGAGACATGGACAAATGGAGAATTAGGTGGATAAGAAAGAAAGAGGAAGTACAAGCAAGAGAAGCATCAGCTGCATTTCCAGTGAGAGAATCAGAGAAGGTTGAGAAAATGTGCCCAATGAGAGAAGTTCCTGGTGGTGGATATGTTCATGTCCCCTGGAGTAGACCGGATATTTTGTCATTTACAAATGATTTTCCCAGATTGAGAGAAAAACCAGTTGAATGGTATAAACAGGTGGAAAGATTTGTGGAGGTTTCAAAGGTTTTATTGAAGTATCTGGAAGGTTTGTTTGATATTGTGGTACCTACTGATTTATGGACAGAGTGTAAGATCACAGTTGATTGGCCAAGTGAGGAGTATGCTAGAGACTCGAAAACAGGAGCGCCCTCAGAGGAGGTGATGAAGAAGTATCACCAAGTAATTACTTTCCTGAAAGGGAAAATCCCTCCTAAAGAAACAGATTGGGTAAAAATAGATAGAACAACTCAAGAGCCAAATGAGTCCATACATGCATATTATGAGCGGTTACTGCAAGTGTTTAAGCAGTATAGTGGTTTTGAGAACATTGGTGATAAGGATATGGGACATTTTGTATATCGGTTTGTGTATGGTTTGAAACCGGAGATTAGTCAGATGATTCAACAGCACATGTTGTGCTGGCAGAGTAAGTCGATTGATGAAATTTTGAAATATGCTAAGTATTGTGGTGATGACATTGAGGCAAGGCGTAGAAAGCTAAAAGAGAAAATGATGTGGGCACAAGTAAAATTGGCAGAACAGCAGGAGAATAAAGTAAATACCCCGACTGATAATCAGATAAAAGAGCAGAGTCAGAATGATCAAGCGGCGAATGGTGGTAAAGTAAGAGGACGAATGAATAGAGAGGAAGTGAAGAAGAAGTTTCCTTGTCATGCGTGCGGAAAGCTTCGACATTGGAAGAACGAGTGTAAGAGTATTCAGAATAATAATGGGCCAAACCAAAATTTAATTTCACAGATGCAGAATGAAGTACTTATGAATCAGCCGCAGCAGGTAGTTACTCCACAGTATCAGGTGCCACCAGCTCCTATGCCAAACTTTGTGAATCCTCAAAAATACAGTGCGAACACCGGATTTCACGGAGAAAGTGGTAAGAATAACAGAGTGGTTACACAATTTTTTTTGCAGAATGATGAAGAAAATTCGGACTATGTGCAATGACGATGCCTGAGGGGGGAGGAAGAGGAGTGCGTGCTTGGCGCATCCTGGCCGGTAGATCAGTCAGGTCCATTTGTTGATGGGAAGGTTGAAGGTAATGACATCACTTTTCTATTGGATACTGGTGCTACCTGGTCTACTGTGAGAACAGCAGACATCCCAAACCTACCCCTCTCGGGAGAATCCATCCAAGTTGTAGGAGTGTCAAATCAACAGATTAAAACCCCAATTACAAAACCAATGGAGGTACATATCGGAAATGTTAAAGAAATGCATCGGTTTGTAGTTTGTGATTCCAGTCCAGTAAATCTGTTGGGAAGAGATCTATTGTGCAAAATGAATTGCACGATCTATTGTACACCAGATGGTGTCACTTTCCAAACCCCTGATGAAGATGTAATATATAAAATGATGCTAGCTAAGCAAGGTACAGAAGTAGATGAGATGTTTTCATTGATGACTGAAAGTGAATTGCCGGAAGAGTTGAGAACCACAGTGAACCCAGAAGTGTGGGATTTTACAGGAAAGGACATTGGGCTGATGTCAGATGTAGATCCAGTTAAAGTGACTGTGAAAGAAGGTGCAGTTTATCCAAACACACGACAGTACAAAATGTGTCCAGAAGTGAAAGCAGGAATTGCCCCAGAAATTGACCGAATGATTAAACAAGGCATTTTAAAAGAAATAATGGGTAGTCCTTGTAATTCGCCAATAATGGGACTCAAAAAGCCTAGCGGAAAATACAGGATAGTATAGGATTTGAGAAAGATTAACAAAATAGTAGTGCCTTGTTGCCCAGTAGTGCCAAATCCAGCAGTGATCCTTTATCAGATACCCTGGAATGCAGGTTGGTTTACAGTAATTGATTTGTGCCAGGCATTCTTTTCTATTCCCTTGCACCCAGACAGCCAGTATCTTTTCGCCTTCCGGTTTGAAGGTCGTATTTTGGCATGGTGCCGAGTTCCTCAAGGGTACACAGAGAGTCCCTCAATTTTCAATCAGATACTGAAAAAGTGTCTGGAGTCATTAGTTAAGCCCGGGAAATCAGTTCTGGTTCAGTACATTGATGACTTATTGGTGGCATCAAAAACACGAGAAGATTGTGTCACCGACACAATTGCATTACTGAACCATTTGGCCAAAGGAGGACACAAAGTGTCTCCAGAAAAATTGCAGTTCTGTCAACAAGAAGTTAGATATTTAGGGCATAAAATAGAAAGAGGAGTTAGAAAAGTGACACCGGAAAGAATAAAAATAATCAAAGAAATGCAGCTACCTCAGACACAAAAGGAGATGAGAATGTTTTTGGGAGTGGTTGGGTACTGTAGGCAGTGGATCAATAGCTTCTCCATGCTAGCAAAGCCATTGATACAGTTAACTCGGAAAAGAGCGAAAGATCCCATCGATTGGAATGATGAATGTTTGGAAGCTTTTGTGAAATTACAAAATTGTCTATGTGAGGCCCCTGCATTGGGCATGCCTGATTATTCAAAAGAATTTGCGCTGTTTTGTTGTGAGAGAGAAAATTGTGCACTTTCAGTTTTAACCAGAGACATGGACTGAGCCGACGTCCAGTGGCCTATTTCTCTGCCACCTTGGTTCCAGTGGCCTCAGACTTACCTGGCTGCTTAAAAGCAGTAGCTGCTACCTGTATGAGTCTGGAGCAAAGTGAGTCAATAGTGATGGGACATCCTGTAAAAGTTTACATTCCACACTCAGTTGAGATTCTTTTGACAAGAACGAGAACACAACATCTCACTCCTAGTCGGCTGACTAAAGTATGAAAGGGTGATTTGGGGAGAAGAAAGTGTGACAGTGATAAGGTGTACGATAATGAATCCTGCCACATTATTGCCAGATCCATGTTGTGAAGAAGTGAGAGATGAGATTGATCATGATTGTCTGGATGTGACTCAATTGTGTACTAAGCCCCGCCCAGACATAAAAGAAACACCATTGAAGGAAGCTGATCATGAATTGTTTGTGGATGGGTCTTGTCTGAGAACTGAAGGAGGAGGATTAAGTGCTGCATATGCTGTATGTAAAATAACGTGGGTGGTTGAAGCATCCTGTTTACTGGGAGTCAAGTCTACACAAGTAGCCGAATTGGTGGCCTTAACAAAGGCATGCAAAAAGGGGAAAATTGGAGAATAACTATATTTACGGACAGTCAATATGGTTTCGGGGTTGTGCATGACTTTGGCCAACTCTGGATGCAGAGGTTATTTCTGACTTCTTCAGGATCTTCAATCAGAAACAGTAAAAATGTAAAAGATTTGTTGGAAGCATTACCATTGCCAAAAGAAGTAGCAGTTGTTAAATGCGTTGCACATCAGTCAGGAAATGACTATGTGACGGCTGGAAACAGATATGCAGACCAAATTGCTCGATACTGTGCAAGAAATACAATGTCAATTAACAGAAAAATTGAAACAGGTGAAACCAGCTGCCAACTTACGTTTTTCTCAGTTCCAGAAACATGGGATGAGATCAGACAGTTACAGGAAGAAGTTGAGGAAAAAGAAAAGGAAATTTGGATAAAATCAAGTTGTACAAAAAGAACAGAAGATGAAGTGTGGGTGTATTTAGATGGCAGACCAGTCATGCCAGATTTTCTACTCTCACAAATGGCAAGAGTATACCATGGGACAACACACATTGGTAGGGATTCGATGATCAGATTATTCAGACAGAGTTGGTACAATCCGAAGTTTAGGGTAGTCTAAGAGAGCCTTTGCCAAAGATGCTTAATCTGTCAGCAGCAAAACCCAGGCAGGAAGACAGTGGTCAGTTGGGGAAAGATTGGAAAGGCAGAAGGACCCTTCACCAGGCTGCAGTTAGACTTCATTGAGTTGCCTCCTTGCAATGGACTGAAGTATGTACTTGTCATAGTTTGCCTGTTCTCGAGATGGGTAGAGGCGTACCCCACTAGAAGTAATGACAGTCTTACAGTTGCTAAACTACTATTGAGGGAGTTGATACCTCGTTTTGGTTTTCCAGTCACTTTGGAATCAGATAGAGGACCTCATTTTAACAATGAGATAATTCGATTAATCTGTGCTGCATTTAACATTGAACAAAAACTGCACTGTGCTTATCGTCCAGAGGCTTCTGGAATAGTTGAACAGCTAAATGGCACAATCAAGTCAAGATTAGGGAAGGTGTGCGCATCCACAATGCTGAAATGGCCAGATGCATTGCCTCTTGTACTGATGGGTCTCAGAAGTATTCCTGACAGAAAAACAGGATTGAGTCCAGTCGAAAGACAGCCAGACCAAGCGCATGATTTGAATCCTGGAGATTGGGTGTTAGTGAAGAAACACGCAAGGAAGTCGTGTCTAGCACCAAGGTGGGATAAACCACATCAAGTCATACTAGTCACTAACACAGCAGTGAAGTGTGCAGGTTTACCCAATTGGATTCATGCTAGTCATACCAAAAGAGTTCCGAGCCCAACAGAACAACAAGAGCAGCCACTGACTGCACACATGTTCATTTTCTCGTAACCACTCTCGGTCATCTCGGAATGACATTTGGTGAAGGGAACTTTATAACTCTGGCTCGTCTGTGATTAATATTCCTATTTATTTCATCCTTAGTGTATCTTTTCTGTCCTGTGACAAGCTCTTTTAATAGTAAGCTTTCTTTTTAAACAATACTTGCTCTGACTCTTTATTGAGCAGAAATTGTAGTAGGACCTATTTATGTCATTTATATGATCTATCTCTATATGCACCCTGTTTAGGTTTCAGTAATAATTGTTACATGGCTTCCTGATGAAGGCACATCGCCGAAACGCGCGTAGGATACTGAACTTTCAAGAGCCATGCTAAAGATGATTGTCCTTCAATGAATTGAAGTGATCTGTTTTGTACAATTCATGTTTCTCTTTTTATTTAAATTTTGTATAATAATTTTACGTACAAATTTGTGTACTATTGGCACAGTGTGAATGTATTAGTATGACTGAATATTCACCATAAGAAACATGGATATCCAATGTAGCGAAATGTACTGAATACATCACTATTGTGCACATTGAGATACTGTACTGAGGGGAAAATGTTTTTTCTTCTTTCTCCTTTTTTACCATTCATATTAAGATAAAATTGTCTATATAAACAAAATAAAAAATACTTTTGTTACCTAATACTTGGGTGGTTATATATTGTTTATGTAAATCCTAGGTCCACGTTTGTTATCAATTTCCTAACTGTTTTGTTTACAACCGATATTCATGCCCTGATTTAGGAAATTTTTTCAGGGGTAACCCCTATTTTCACACACATGAACAAGCTGAAACGTCAGAAGTTGAAAACTGTGAAGCTGAAGAATTTAGAGTGATAGATTCTGAAAGACAACTACATGACGAACAGCCAAGTACAAGTCAGGAAGAGTGGATACCAGTGATTGAAATACCTGATGCTGTTGTCGAAACAAGAAGAAGAACTGAATTAAAGAGACAGAAAGGCAGAAAGGAAAAGACAGGGAAAGAAGAACACACTCAGGTAGAAATAAACAAAGCCATTCAGAAACCTGAGCAGGGAAAAAAAGATCTAGAAGAACAAGTTCAGGCAGAAGAAGAACAAGTTGAAATAAGACCTGAGCAGGAACAGATAGATCTAGAAGAGCAAGTTCAGGCAGAAGAAGAATAAACTATAATAAGACCTGAACAAGTGCAAGTAGAGTAAGGTCCAAATATAGAAAATACAGAACAAAGACAATTAGAAAGGGAAGAAGAACAAGAACAGATTGTGCCCAAATTAAGCGAAAATAAAAGAACTTTAGAAGGAGACAGAGAAGGTGAAAGTGCAGTTCAGGTCAAAAGAGTTAGAAAAGGAGACAATTGGCCTGCAGGAGTGAAGAAACTAAGATATTATCTAAGAAAACCAGAAAAGAAACCAGAACAAGTAAATGAGGTTACGAGTCAGACACAACCTAAACAAACCCTAGTAAAACTTATACGAAGAAGCCCAAGATTGAGAAATCTGAACAGAAAATACAAGGCCCCTGAGTGGACCTATGTTATTCTTGAAGAATTTGAAAACTTAGATTTATGTGAAGAATCAGAAAGAGTTCATGTTGCACAGATTGATGAAAGCAAATTAAGACCTCCTTAAAAATAAAAGACTGGATTTTAAGAAAATTTAGACAAAGAAAGAGAAATAGAGAAGACATTTTCTCTGATTAAAATGGCAGAAATTGAAGACACTGAAAGACCGAAACAAATTTTAAAAAGAAAATGTTTAAGATTTTGCTTATGTAGTATTTTATTAGTGGTATTAGTATGGTTATTTCTAACAATAGGAGTACCTTTGTTGATGGAAACAAGTAACAAGAATAATACAATTACTAATGGGCAAGTAGACAGAATAAAAGAAACTAAAATAGAAATAGGGGTAGAAGATGAGATGAATTATCATAATGAATCAGACAATGATTCGTCTTTAAATATGTTTACTAAATTGTTATTTCAGTATGTTAATACGATGGAGATTAGTAATTGTTATGTTTGTATGAAGTTACCCTCATCAGTGTCAGAAGGGGTGAAGTATCACCATATACCTTTAACATATGGTGTATCATGTAGTGCTTTATCAAGTTTATTTTACGTAACAGGGAAACTTCAGTATTTTTATTCAAACTTAGATGTAGTATTTTCAGAATTGCCTATTAGAAAGAATATGAATCCAGTAGTTAGTAGTAAAAATGCACAGTTCATGGGTGAATTCTTTTTAACAATGAGTTCAATAGATGTAGCTCAGGCACATAAGGATAACCTAACGTATATTACGTGAAGAATAAAAAGAATGTTTGAATTTAGTAGAAGAAAGGAGACAGGATTTAACAAAGAAAGCATCTGAACAAAAAGCCCATGTACCTCCATGGGCTGAGAAAAAGGGTATTTATGCAAAGGGCGAAGCTCATGCTGCGATGTCCCTAGACTTTGTGAAAAGGGGAAAATTCTGCCTCCATAGGTTAAAGACAGATTATAATAACAATTTCATTGGTTCCAGTGAATGTGAACATGACTTCCTAATTTTAGGAGGGTGGGGACAAAAAGGGGGAACTGATCCTGTATTTCCAGGAGTTTATTATGTATGCGGGAATAATGCCTATTATAGGTTACCTGCAAGATGGTACGGGAGCTGTTATTTTGGAATAGTTTTTCCAAAGATTTAACATGTGGACAGAATCAATGGAATCAATGAAAAATGTAATGGATTAACACGGAGAAGAAGAGCTAGTTTTTCTGAAATAGTAGGTGATATATTTAGTGCATTGATACCCTCATTTGGAGTCATTCTAAATTCACGTAAAATTTGCAAATTATCAACCATAGTTGATCGTCTTTCTACAGATAATGCAGGAGGATTCTTAATGATTAACACAGAGATGGTTGCAATAAGATCTATGGTTTTACAAAATCGTCTTGCTCTTGATATTTTATTGGCAAAAGAGGGCGGAGTCTGTGGTATGTTGAAAATTCAACATTGCTGCACTTATATTCCGGAAAAAAGTAAGGAAATTAAAGGGTATATTAGAAATATTACAAGAATGCATAATGACTTGACCCAACTGGAGGTTGATAGTGTATGGGGAAAATTAACAAAGAGTATAACATCAATAGGGAATTGGTTTACTAATTTTGGGAAAGGTTTTATAGGTCAAATAATCTTACCAATAGTTATGATAATGACAATAGTAATGACAATAATGATCACATGTAAATGTTGCAGAAGTAAGGGAAAAAGAAGAATACATTTAGAAAGAGAAGGGAGAGGAAAGAAACGAAAGAGGGAATATGAAGAAATTCAGTTAGAGGAAATGAAAGGAAAGCTATACAAAAAGATGAAAGATTTGGAAGGAAAAGAAATAACTGACGAATTGATGAGAGAGAAAAGAGAAAATTGAGATGTGCTAAAGTTGGCATCTGGGAAGGGATGGGCAATTTTGTGATGGCACAAAATGCCATCAGAGAGGGGATTGATGGAGCAAGGTCTCGTAAGAAAGAGACTTGCTCGGAAGCAATCCTCTCGTTTAACTCATTAACAAGTTACTGACCCTGTTTAGTGAATAACTAATACGCACCACGTGAACACGCGGGTTAGTGAAGCTTGCTTATGTGTGTACTAATGCGGATAACAATGAAAACGGACTAATACCGCTTTAAACGGGGAAACTGTTGTGCGCATGCGTCAACTGCATCTACGCAGAATGACGAGGTAATGCTTGGAGGGAAATTCTAGCGCATGAGCAGAAGACACTAAAATGGAGTCTTGAAGACTCGCGTGCATGGCATCTGCTTAGCTGAAACGAAAACAGGCTATTTTACTAATGCTAATGCAGGGAAAATATTAATAAGAAAAGGGAAACAGAGTAGAGGTGGGTGGTATACAGTGAGACCATTTATTTTGTGAAAGTAACATTTGTCTTTTGACTTTATTATTAGTGAGCATTTGGGCCTCTCTTGTATAACCGGACTGGATAAAATGACGCAATGCCTGCGCATGCTCACTGAATGAAGCCATGAAAGTCAATGACAGAACACTTGAACGAAAGCCAAATTGGAGTGCCATACCCTGGGAACGGATGGTGAAAAGTTCAGCAATGAGATGTTCTATTCTTCGTAGTGTTATTAATGTTTCAAAATAGATACAAGTAGTGGATGGGAATAAAGTTTTGAATAAAAATTAAGGGGATGGGTTTGCGAACAATGGTTTAACAGAATAAAGTGACATGTAAGCATGGTGTGATGATCATCCCCCCTTGCCTGACCAATTAGATTTCGTATATTTACGATATTGAAACTTTAGTGGGTGGAACGTGAAGAAACGAAGGTATAACTAAGGTAGCTTTAGTTAGTTATTTAGGAGAGCTCGGGATGCTGTCTGGGAGTCGGGGATGCTGTTGCTGGGAGAGATGCTGTGAGATGCTGATGAAGAACTGAATGCAGAATCTGAAGCAGAACTTACTATCCTAATTAATTGGGTTAGATCAGAAGATCGCGGAAGAATCTCGAGGAGGAAGAGAGTGTCAGAGAGGGGTGCGGCGCAATCGTCGGTATTCTAGAGAGGTCAACTATCCTGTCCTGAATCCTGTCCTGAAGTCTTTGTCTCCTGACCTATCCTGGGGACCCTCACCAGCCCTTTGGCCAGGGGTTGGTCTTTCACACCATTCTTGGTAAATATATTTTCATGTATTTTGTAGATGTTCTTTTCTCTCTGTCCTCTCCCTTTCTGAGCATTTGTTATTGTATGAGTCCGAAGTATATGCTTGATGTTTAATCAATTGAATTTTCTCTCCTAAGAATGATGGTGACTGCACTGTAATTTTGAGATGGTTCACATGCATTTAATTTAGATAAAGATTTTAAAACTTCCTGAGTCTGTGATTATTTACTTCAAATAAAAGAATAATTAAGGGTTATGTTAATTATCACCATCAATTAGTTCAACTAATGGTCCATCGACCAGAGGAAAGAACTTTTTGATCAGTGAAAGGTTAGTTAGGAAAGTTAAATAACTAATCCTGAGAAATATAAAACTTTAAACCACTCCAGCGGTTTTACTCAAAGTGTGTGTATGAAATAAAATTTATATGTGCCCAGGTGAGTATATGGTAGTGGAGTATCTGTTGTTGGTATACCGCTGGATCAGTTTTCTGGTAGCAGAATTATGGTTATTATTGACTAGTTTGGTGATAAATATTGATTATTGATTTATGTTTAACAAAAAAGAGTTAGTGTCTTGTTTTATGTTGTCCAGAATCCGGGGAAAATGAATAGCGGGTGGTGACAGAAGCCACACTGCAGTGAGGTTACTCGTCTGTTGGAATAATACTGAGAAGCTACGTAGGGCTGGCAGTATTAAACTAGGGACTATTTCGTATAAAAGTAGAGTGCGGATGATAGCAAAGGGGTTCGCTGGTGAAACTTTGGTCTCATTTCCCAATACGGGTGACACTGGAGAAGTAACAGGTTCTCCTGAGCTTGAATGAAGAGTAAACAGGGGTTTTACTCGTGGTAGAAGAAGAGTAATTTCTGAAACTCAAGAATAAATCGAAATCTATCCTTTTGTTTAGTGGAACAGACAGAGTAGCAAATGTTTTTATGTTGTTATTAACAAAGAATTTAATGAAAAGTATTAAGAAATAAGTTTTCGTATTACCTTGTGAATGGAGGGTCAGTCGTAGGAGTTGTACTGACGTCACAGAGAGCCGCGCTGGGATTGGTTGAAACAGCGGGCGTGTGACAGAAGCAGATTGTAAAGGAGGGGTCATTAGTAAGGAGCAATACTGACGTCACAAAAGGCCGCGCTGACATTGGTCAGACCAAGAGCGTGAGCCTGAGTCTGATTGGTTGATAGATAGAAGTCGCGCTAGGATTTGTTGGAAAAGAATTGTATGTTGGGTCCTGATTTGACTGCGGGTGTGAGTCGTGCTGACATAGGACGCGACGTAGGTAATAGAGCTAGAAGATATACGGAAGATTCTTTCCTATATCGACCATCTGAAATGCTCGGAAGACCAAAGAAAATGACATTAATAAAGAAAATTAAAAATTTCTTTAAGAAAGACAAGCCTGTAATGACAAGAGAGGGAATTCCTATTCCGCCACCTAAAACACCTGCTTCCTTTATGATGATGGAGAAAGGATATCACACGTGTGTATGGTTGGAAAATTGGATAGAGTATACTAAAGGTGATGGAGTTTTGGCTTTTCCGGAGCATGGTACTTTTAATTTAAAGATACTTCAGAATTTGAGAGATCGAATGAATATGTTAGAACCGAATACTAGAATGACACAGTATGAAGCTTTGGAAGAATGGGAAATTGAGGCATTTGATCATAAATATACAGAAGTGGTCAGAGATTTAGAGGATTTTTGCCTAGATATCCGTATGAATCAAGTGGAGATCAAATGAAGCGCTGGAGAAGAGCTGTGGTGACCGAGGGTTTATATCCAGTAATAATGGCTGAAGAACAGTTAGGAGGAAAGTGTAAGGAAAAAACAAAACACATGAATACGACAGGCTATGGTGAATCAGATGATGAGCTATTAGAAGATATTTTGATTAAAAACCCTCCACCGTACCAAGAAGCACCTAGTAAGGTTACCCCGAGTGCACCAATGATAGGAATGCCTTTAACCCCACAAATTTTGCATGATGCGTCACTTAATAGGGTATTGCAGGATAATGAGAGAGAAGCTTTAAATAAAACTAGAGAAGAATTAGTTCAGAAAGTAAACCAATTGAATTTAAATGCTGAAGCTTTGACAGTACCAGTGACTATTGGTCCTGTAATCCCATTATATGGAGATAAAAAGACTTGTCAGAAACCTCAAACTGTGACAGTTCCGTTAAGTAGTCCCAGAAAAGACATAATAATTATGGACGATCAGGCCAGTGAAAGTGAAACAATTATTTCATTAATGGATCTCCCGAATGTAGAACCTTTAACTGAAACTCCGAAAAGAATTACACCTGCAAATTTGAGAGAAAAGAGATCTTTGGTTCCTACAGGAACTGGAGGTTCAACAGTAGTTACCCCTGAAGATATAGAGAGATGGGCACAGGAAATCGACAATCGAAACCCACAACCAAAGATTCTAGATATCAGTAAATTGAAAGTAGAATTGGAAGAAATGATAACTGGCAATGTGAGCATAGAAAGATTGAATGTTTATAATGATGAGGAGTTATTATTTTTATGTAAGAGTATAACCAGAAGAGCAAGAGTATTTCATGAGAAATTAACAGAAGTTGCCTCAGAGATTGGAATAGATATAGGGAAATCGAAACTGTTGCAGAAACCATATCGAGTGGAGTTTACTGATAAAGATTTAGAAAGTGTAAATGCTTCTGGTAAGAGACTACAGATAAAAGAGTTGATGAATATTTTGCGAAAATGGGGAGACATGGACAAATGGAGAATTAGGTGGATAAGAAAGAAAGAGGAAGTACAAGCAAGAGAAGCATCAGCTGCATTTCCAGTGAGAGAATCAGATAAGGTTGAGAAAATGTGCCCAATGAGAGAAGTTCCTGGTGGTGGATATGTTCATCTCCCCTGGAGTAGATAGGACATTTTGTCATTTACAAATGATTTTCCCAGATTGAGAGAAAAACCAGTTGAATGGTATAAACAGGTGGAAAGATTTGTGGAGGTTTCAAAGGTTTTATTGAAGGATCTGGATGGTTTGTTTGATATTGTGGTACCTACTGATTTATGGACAGAGTGTAAGATCACAGTTGATTGGCCAAGTGAGGAGTATGCTAGAGACTTGAAAACAGGAGCGCCCTCAGAGGAGGTGATGAAGAAGTATCACCAAGTAATTACTTTCCTGAAAGGGAAAATCCCTCCTAAAGAAAAAGATTGGGTAAAAATAGATAGAACAACTCAAGAGCCAAATGAGTCCGTACATGCATATTATGAGCGGTTACTGCAAGTGTTTAAGCAGTATAGTGGTTTTGAGAACATTGGTGATAAGGATATGGGACATTTTGTATATCGGTTTGTGTATGGTCTGAAACCGGAGATTAGTCAGATGATTCAACAGCACATGTTGTGCTGGCAGAGTAAGTCGATTGATGAAATTTTGAAATATGCTAAGTATTGTGGTGATGACATTGAGGCAAGGCGTAGAAAGCTAAAAGAGAAAATGATGTGGGCACAAGTAAAATTGGCAGAACAGCAGGAGAATAAAGTAAATACCCCGACTGATAATCAGATAAAAGAGCAGAGTCAGAATGATCAAGCGGCGAATGGTGGTAAAGTAAGAGGACGAATGAATAGAGAGGAAGTGAAGAAGAAGTTTCCTTGTCATGCGTGCGGAAAGCTTGGACATTGGAAGAACGAGTGTAAGAGTATTCAGAATAATAATGGGCCAAACCAAAATTTAATTCCACAGATGCAGAATGAAGTACTTATGAATCAGCCGCAGCAGGTAGTTACTCCACAGTATCAGGTGCCACCAGCTCCTATGCCAAACTTTGTGAATCCTCAAAAATACAGTGCGAACACCGGATTTCACGGAGAAAGTGGTAAGAATAACAGAGTGGTTAGACAATATTTTTTGCAGAATGATGAAGAAAATTTGGACTATGTGCAATGACGATGCCTGAGGGGGGAGGAAGAGGAGTGCGTGCTTGGCACATCCTGGCCGGTAGATCAGTCAGGTCCATTTGTTGATGGGAAGGTTGAAGGTAATGACATCACTTTTCTATTGGATACTGGTGCTACCCGGTCTACTGTGAGAACAGCAGACATCCCAGACCTACCCCTCTCGGGAGAATCCATCCAAGTTGTAGGAGTGTCAAATCAACAGATTAGAACCCCAATTACAAAACCAATGGAGGTACATATCGGAAATATTAAAGAAATGCATCGGTTTGTAGTTTGTGATTCCAGTCCAGTAAATCTGTTGGGAAGAGATCTATTGTGCAAAATGAATTGCACGATCTATTGTACACCAGATGGTGTCGCTTTCCAAACCCCTGATGAAGATGTAATATATAAAATGATGCTAGCTAAGCACGGTACAGAAGTAGATGAGATGTTTTCATTGATGACTGAAAGTGAATTGCCAGAAGAGTTGAGAACCACAGTGAACCCAGAAGTGTGGGATTTTACAGGAAAGGACATTGGGCTGATGTCAGATGTAGATCCAGTTAAAGTGACTGTGAAAGAAGGTGCAGTTTATCCAAACACAAGATAGTACAAAATGAGTCCAGAAGTGAAAGCAGGAATTGCCCCAGAAATTGACCGAATGATTAAACAAGGCATTTTAAAAGAAATAACGGGTAGTCCTTGTAATTCGCCAATAATGGGAATCAAAAAGCCTAGCGGAAAATACAGGATAGTACAGGATTTGAGAAAGATTAACAAAATAGTAGTGCCTTGTTGCCCAGTAGTGCCAAATCCAGCAGTGATCCTTTATCAGATACCCTGGAATGCAGGTTGGTTTACAGTAATTGATTTGTGCCAGGCATTCTTTTCTATTCCCTTGCACCCAGACAGCCAGTATCTTTTCGCCTTCCGGTTTGAAGATCGTATTTTGGCATGGTGCCGAGTTCCTCAAGGGTACACAGAGAGTCCCTCAATTTTCAATCAGATTCTGAAAAAGTGTCTGGAGTCATTAGTTAAGACCGGGAAATCAGTTCTGGTTCAGTACATTGATGACCTATTGGTGGCATCAAAAACACGAGAATATTGTGTCACCGACACAATTGCATTACTGAACCAGTTGGCCGAAGGAGGACACAAAGTGTCTCCAGAAAAATTAGAGTTCTGTCAACAAGAAGTTAGATATTTAGGGCAAAATAGAAAGAGGAGTTAGAAAAGTGACACCGGAAAGAATAAAAATAATCAAAGAAATGCAGCTACCTCAGACACAAAAGGAGATGAGAATGTTTTTGGGAGTGGTTGGGTACTGTAGGCAGTGGATCAATAGCTTCTCCATGCTAGCAAAGCCATTGATACAGTTAACTCGGAAAAGAGCAAAAGATCCCATCGATTGGAATGATGAATGTTTGGAAGCCTTTGTGAAATTATAAAATTGTCTATGTGAGGCCCCTGCATTGGGCATGCCTGATTATTCAAAAGAATTTGCGCTGTTTTGTTGTGAGAGAGAAAATTGTGCACTTTCAGTTTTAACACAGAGACATGGACTGAGCTGACGTCCAGTGGCGTATTTCTCTGCCACCTTGGATCCAGTGGCCTCAGCCTTACCTGGCTGCTTAAAAGCAGTAGCTGCTACCTGTATGAGTCTGGAGCAAAGTGAGTCAATAGTGATGGGACATCCTGTAAAAGTTTACGTTCCACACTCAGTTGAGATTCTTTTGACAAGAACGAGAACACAACATCTCACTCCTAGTCGGCTGACTAAGTATGAAAGGGTGATTTTGGGAGCAGAAAATGTGACAGTGATAAGATGTACGATAATGAATCCTGCCACATTATTGCCAGATCCATGTTGTGAAGAAGTGAGAGATGAGATTGATCATGATTGTCTGGATGTGACTGAATTGTGTACTAAGCCCCGCCCAGACATAAAAGAAACACCATTGAAGGAAGCTGATCATGAATTGTTTGTGGATGGGTCTTGTCTGAGAACTGAAGGAGGAGGATTAAGTGCTGCATATGCTGTATGTAAAATAACGGGGTGGTTGAAGCATCCTGTTTACCGGGAGTCAAGTCTGCAAAAGTAGCCGAATTGGTGGCCTTAACAAAGGCATGCAAAAAGGGGAAAATTGGAGAATAACCATATTTACGGACAGTCAATATAGTTTCGTGGTTGTGCATGACTTTGGCCAACTCTGGATGCAGAGGGGATTTCTGACTTCTTCAGGATCTCCTATCAGAAACAGTAAAAATGTAAAAGATTTGTTGGAAGCACTACAATTGCCAAAAGAAGTAGCAGTTGTTAAATGCGTTGCACATCAGTCAGGAAATGACAATGTGACGGCTGGAAACAGATATGCAGACCAAATTGCTCGATACTGTGCAAGAAATACAATGTCAATTAACAGAAAAATTGAAACAGGTGAAACCAGCTGCCAACTTATGTTTTTCTCAGTTCCAGAAACATGGGATGAGATCAGACAGTTACAGGAAGAAGTTGAGGAAAAAGAAAAGGAAATTTGGATAAAATCAAGTTGTACAAAAAGAAAAGAAGATGAAGTGTGGGTGTTTTTAGATGGCAGACCAGTCATGCCATATTGTCTACTCTGCAAATGGCAAGAGTATACCATGGGAAAACACACATTGGTAGCGATTCGATGATCAGATTATTCAGACAGAGTTGGTACAATCCGAAGTTTAGGGTAGTCTAAGAGAGCCTTTGCCAAAGATGCTTAATCTGTCAGCAGCAAAACCAGGCAGGAAGACAGTGGTCAGTTGGGGAAAGATTGGAAAGGCAGAAGGACCCTTCACCAGGCTGCAGTTAGACTTCATTGAGTTGCCTCCTTGCAATGGACTGAAGAATGTACTTGTCATAGTGTGCCTTTTCTCGAGATGGGTAGAGGCGTACCCCACTAGAACAAATGACAGTCTTACAGTTGCTAAACTACTATTGAGGGAGTTGATGCCTCGTTCTGGTTTTCCAGTCACTTTGGAATCAGATAGAGGACCTCATTTTAACAATGAGATAATTCGATTAATCTGTGCTGCATTTAACATTGAACAAAAACTGCACTGTGCTTATCGTCCAGAGGCTTCTGGAATAGTTGAACAGCTAAATGGCACAATCAAGTCAAGATTAGGGAAGGTGTGCTCATCCACAATGCTGAAATGGCCAGATGCATTGCCTCTTGTACTGATGGGTCTCAGAAGTATTCCTGACAGAAAAATAGCATTGAGTCCAGTCGAAAGACAGCCAGACCAAGCGCATGATTTGAATCCTGGAGATTGGGTGTTAGTGAAGAAACACGCAAGGAAGTCGTGTCTAGCACCCAGGTGGGATAAACCACGTCAAGTCATACTAGTCACTAACACAGCAGTGAAGTGTGCAGGTTTACCCAATTGGATTCATGCTAGTCATACCAGAAGAGTTCTGAGCCCATCAGAACAACAAGAGCAGCCACTGACTGAACAAGCTGAAACGTCAGAAGTTGAAAACTGTGAAGCTGAAGAATCTAGAGTGATAGATTCTGAAAGACAACTACATTACGAACAGCCAAGTACAAGTCAGGAAGAGTGGATACCAGTGATTGAAATACCTGATGCTGTTGTCGAAACAAGAAGAACTGAATTAAAGAGACAGAAAGGAAGAGACAGGGAAAGAAGAACACACTCAGGTAGAAATAAACAAAGCCATTCAGAAACCTGAGCAGGGAAAAAAAGATCTAGAAGAACAAGTTCAGGCAGAAGAAGAACAAGTTGAAATAAGACCTGAGCAGGAACAGCTAGATCTAGAAGAGCAAGTTCAGGCAGAAGAAGAATAAACTATAATAAGACCTGAACAAGTGCAAGTAGAGTAAGGTCCAAATATAGAAAATACAGAACAAAGACAATTAGAAAGGGAAGAAGAACAAGAACAGATTGTGCCCAAATTAAGTGAAAATAAAAGAACTTTAGAAGGAGACAGAGAAGGTGAAAGTGCAGTTCAGGTCAAAAGAGATAGAAAAGGAGACAATTGGCCTGCAGGAGTGAAGAAACTAAGATATTATCTAAGAAAACCAGAAAAGAAACCAGAACAAGTAAATGAGGTTACGAGTCAGACACAACCTAAACAAACCCTAGTAAAACATATACGAAGAAGCCCAAGATTGAGAAATCTGAACAGAAAATACAAGGCCCCTGAGTGGACCTATGTTATTCTTGAAGAATTTGAAAACTTAGATTTATGTGAAGAATCAGAAAGAGTTCATGTTGCACAGATTGATGAAAGCAAATTAAGACCTCCTTAAAAATAAAAGACTGGATTTTAAGAAAATTTAGACAAAGAAAGAGAAATAGAGAAGACATTTGCTCTGATTAAAATGGCAGAAATTGAAGACACTGAAAGACCGAAACGAAGTTTAAAAAGAAAATTTTTAAGATTTTGCTTATGTAGTATTTTATTAGTGGTATTAGTATGGTTATTTCTAACAATAGGAGTACCTTTGTTGATGGAAACAAGTAACAAGAATAATACAATTACTAATGGGCAAGTAGACAGAATAAAAGAAACTAAAATAGAAATAGGGGTAGAAGATGAGATGAATTATCATAATGAATCAGACAATGATTCGTCTTTAAATATGTTTACTAAATTGTTATTTCAGTATGTTAATACGATGGAGATTAGTAATTGTTATGTTTGCATGAAGTTACCATCATCAGTGTCAGAAGGGGTGACGTATCACCATATACCTTTAACATATGGTGTATCATGTAGTGCTTTAACAAGTTTATTTTACGTAACAGGGAAACTTCAGTATTTTTATTCAAACTTAGATGTAGTATTTTCAGAATTGCCTATTAGAAAGAATATGAATCCAGTAGTTAGTAGTAAAAATGCACAGTTCATGGGTGAATTCTTTTTAACAATGAGTTCAATAGATATAGCTCAGGCACATAAGGATAACCTAACATGTATATTACGTGAAGAAGAAAAATAATTTTTGAATTTAGTAGAAGAAAGGAGACAGGATTTAACAAAGAAAGCTTCTGAACAAAAAGCCCATGTACCTCCATGGGCTGAGAAAAAGGGAATTTATGCAAAGGGAAAGCTCATGCTGCGATGTCCTTAGACTTTGTGAAAAGGGGAAAATTCTGCCTCCATAGGTTAAAGACAGATTATAATAATAATTTCATTGGTTCCAGTGAATGTGAACATAACTTCCTAATTTTAGGAGGGCGGGGACTAAAAGGGGAACTGATCCTGTAATTCCAGGAGTTTATTATGTATGCGGGAATAATGCCTATTATAGGTTACCTGCAAGATGGTACGGGAGCTGTTATTTTGGAATAGTTTTTCCATTTCCATTTCCAAGCTTTATTTCGATCTTTGTAGACCATAAAAGCAAAAAATAAAATACATACATCACTGAATTTGAGCAATAAAAACATCAATAAACATTACAGAGTATAACCATGTACAGTAAACTGAACAAATTTCATGGCAGTTAAAAAAATATTAAAATGTAAAAATGCGAATTAAACAAAGATTTCATATATTAGTAAGATCAAAACAGTAGGAAATGGGAAAGGAACATTTATCATGTGCGAGGGGAGGTTAAAAACTTGCGGCGCCTATGCCACATAGAATTAAGAAAACGGGACACAGCAAAAACAATCGGGGGATGAGTATCAGTTCTCAAAACTCTAAAGGCCTTCTGTGACTGTCTATACCCCAGGTTCCTGCATATTGGCAAGAGCCAATACCTCCTGGGTATATTGTATCCTGGACAAAAGAAGAAAACATGAATAGGTGTCTCTTCTTGGCTATTGCAGGCAGGACATCCAATAGGGGAAGTTTTTGACCATTTATTTATAAATGCATGGACCGGCAAGCAGCCCAATCTAAACTGGACATAGAGTTTCCTTGCCATAAACGGATGAACTTCATCAAGGAAGACCTCAAATAAATACTGATCTTTAAAATTGAGGAAGTCCGAGGTTAAACGTCCTGATTTTATACTCCCTTGAATTTCAGCCAGTCTAAACTGTCTGTAAGTTTTGACTAGATCAAGCCGAGATATTGTCGGGGACACTTCCTCAGGGTGGGTCCATAGGTTCGGCCGGCCTAGTCTAATGCACAGGTCTTTTATGTATGCGAACCAAGATAGTTTTCCCACCCCTGGGAGCCCCAAGATCGCCTTGAGTTCCGACTGGTAGGCTATTAGCTCGGGAGTCGCCCATAGTCTACGCCAGAAAGTCAAGGGTCGCAGTCCGATCTCCTCATCTATGGGTCTAATCCCGAGGTCCATACGAAGGGGGATAAGAGGAGTGCTTTGTGGTAGGCCCAAGAGCTGTCTCATAAACTTGTTCTCGGTTTTAACCAGTCCACCTACTGGGAGGTGTCCCCATAGTTCTGCCCCATATATTATAGCACTCCTGATTTGAACTTTATATATCTCAGTCAACGGACCCGGTTGTCTAGATGTTGAGTTCCTGTATAATTTTGCTATTCCCCCGGCCATCTGTGCTAACCTTAAACCTGCCTTGTTTTGCTGTTGGCCCCACCCAAAGGTTTCCGTCAGCGTAACACCCAGATAGACAAAGACAGCTACCCTCTCTAGCTGGATACCATTTAAGGTAGGATTATGACGAGATGTTTTACTAGGATTAAATACCATGTACTTGGTTTTTAGTGTGTTAATCTCTAAGCCCCTATTTTTGCAAAATAAAGAGAAGCTGTCAAGGGTCCTTTGGATGCCCATGGGCGATTTAGATAGTAACAAGGTGTCGTCCGCAAACATCATTGCTGGCACCTTGCCACGGGCGAGCTTTGGGGCATCAATGTTGATTACCTCATTTAATTGGTCCACCAGGGCATTAATAAAAAGACAGAACAGTGTGGGGGCCAGAACACACCCCTGCCTTACACCCCTATTCACTGGGAAGCGTGGGGTCAATTACCCAAATTTCCCATATCTCACCTGGGCAAAATTTCCAGTGTGCAAACGCTTGATCAAAGATAGCAAATAGGGAGGAATGCCCAGTTGCTCTAAAACTGCCCAAAGTTTGACACGAGGCACCAAATCAAAGGCTGTTTTTAAATCAACGAAGATCAAATAGAGGCTCCCACCCTCTATAGTCACCGTCTTCCAATATAGTAATTGGAGCCTAAAGATTTGGTAGTTTTTCCAAAGATTTACCATGTGGACAGAATCAATGAAAAATCTAATGGATTAACACGGAGAAGAAGAGCTAGTTTTCCTGAAATAGTAGGTGATATATTTAGTGCATTGATACCCTCAGTTGGAGTCATTCTAAATTCGCGTAAAATTTTCAAATTATCAACCATAGTTGATCGTCTTTCTACAGATACTGCAGGAGGATTCTTAATGATTAACACAGGTTGCGATAAGATCTATGGTTTTACAAAATCGTCTTGCTCTTGATATTTTATTGGCAAAAGAGGGCGGAGTCTGTGGTATGTTGAAAATTCAACATTGCTGCACTTATATTCCGGACAAAAGTAAGGAAATTAAAGGGTATATTAGAAATATTACAAGAATGCATAATGACTTAACCCAACTGGAGTTTGATAGTGTATGGGGAAAATTAACAAAGAGTATAACATCAATAGGGAATTGGTTTACTAATTTTGGGAAAAGTTTTATAGGTCAAATAATCTTACCAATAGTTGTGATAATGACAATAGTAATGACAATAATGATCACATGTAAATGTTGCAGAAGTAAGGGAAAAAGAAGAATACATTTAGAAAGAGAAGGGAGAGGAAAGAAACGAATGAGGGAATATGAAGAAATTCAGTTAGAGGAAATGAAGGGAAAGCTATACATAAAGATGAAAGATTTGGAAGGAAAAGAAGTAACTGACGAATTGATGAGAGAGAAAAGAGAAAACTGAGATGTGCTAAAGTTGGCATCTAGGAAGGGATGGGCAATTTTGTGATGGCTCAAAATGCCCTCAGAGAGGGGATTGATGGAGCAAGGTCTCGTAAGAAAGAGACTTGCTCGGAAGCAATCCTCTCGTTTAACTCATTAACATGTTACTAACATGTTACTAACCCTGTTTAGTGAATAACTAATACGCACCACATGAACACCACATGAACACGCGGGTTAGTGAAGCTTGCTTATGTGTGTACTAATGCGGATAACAATGAAAACGGATTAATACCGCTTTAAACGGGGAAACTGTTGTGCGCATGCGTCAACTGCATCTACGCAGAATGACGAGGTAATGCTTGGAGGGAAATTCTAGCGCATGAGCAGAAGACACTAAAATGGAGTCTTGAAGACTCGCGTGCATGGCATCTGCTTAGCTGAAACGAAAACAGGCTATTTTACTAATGCTAATGCAGGGAAAATATTAATAAGAAAAGGGAAACAGAGTAGAGGTGGGTGGTATACAGTGAGACCATTTATTTTGTGAAAGTAACATTTGTCTTTTGACTTTATTATTAGTGCGCATTTGGGCCTCTCTTGTATAACCGGACTGGATGAAATGACGCAATGCCTGCGCATGCTCACTGAATGAAGCCATGAAGGTCAATGACAGAACACTTGAACGGAAGCCAAATTGGAGTGCCATATCCTGGGAACGGATGGTGAAAAGTTCAGCAATGAGATGTTCTATTCTTCGTAGTGTTATTAATGTTTCAAAATAGATACATGTAGTGGATGGGAATAAAGTTTTGAATAAAAATTAAGGGGATGGGTTTGCGAACAATGGTTTAACAGAATAAAGTGACATGTAAGCATGGTGTGATGATCATCACAGAGAAGTGTGGCTCAATGGTTAGAGCGGCAGACCCTGATGCAGAGATCTGGCCCGGGACCAGGGTTCAATTCCCGCCTCGGCGGGTCCTGGGCTCAATTTCCTCGGACCTGATAATTCTCGCCTCGGTGCCTATTCTAATCATGGGTCCCACTCTGCAACTCTGGGCAATAGCTTGCTTAATCTCCACAACAGCCCCAACAGCGCTGGGATGCCTGGCTTCACCCTGGGGGTGCCCAGGAGTGGACATTTCACAGGGAAAATCCAGGAAGGGTTCCACAGCGCTATGCGTACAGCGCCTGGACACCCCTTTGGGGGTATGGGTGCGCTTTACAAGTACAAATTTCATTCATTTCATTTCATTCATTCATTTCATCATCCCCCCCTTGCCTGACCAATTAGATTTTGTATATTTACGATATTGAAACTTTAGTGGGTGGAACATGAAGAAACGAAGGTATAACTAAGGTAGCTTTAGTTAGTTATTTAGCAGAGCTCGGGATGCTGTCTGGGAGTCGGGGATGCTGTTGCTGGGAGAGATGCTGTGAGATGCTGATGAAGAACTGAATGCAGAATCTGAAGCAGAATTTACTATCCTATTTAATTGGGTTAAATCAGAAGATTGCGGAAGAATCTCGAGGAGGAAGAGAGTGTCAGAGAGGGGTGCGGCACAATCGTCGGTATTCTAGAGAGGTCAACTATCCTGTCCTGAATCCTGTCCTGAAGTCTTTATCTCCTGACCTATCCTGGGGACCCTCACCAGCCCTTTGGCCAGGGGGTTGGTCTTTCACACCATTCTTGGTAAATATATTTTCATGTTTTTGTAGATGTTCTTTTCTCTCTGTCCTCTCCCTTTCTGAGCATTTGTTATTGTATGAGTCCGAAGTATATGCTTGATGTTTAATCAATTGAATTTTCTCTCCTAAGAATGATGGTGACTGCACTGTCATTTTGGGATGGTTCACATGCATTTAATTTAGATAAGGATTTTAAAACTTCCTGAGTCTGTGATTATTTATTTCAAATAAAAGAATAATTAAGGGTTATGTTAATTATCACCATCAATTAGTTCAACTAATGGTCCATCGACCAGAGGAAAGAACTTTTTGATCAGTGAAAGGTTAGTTAGGAAAGTTAAATAACTAATCCTGAGAAATATAAAACTTTAAACCACTCCAGCGGTTTTACTCAACGTGTGTGTATGAAATAAAATTTATATGGGCCCTGGTGAGTATATGGTAGTGGAGTATCTGTTGTTGGTATACCGCTGGATCAAAACGTCCAGGGGAAAGTTGGAAGAAATCAGGAATGCACCTTTCTCCCCATTATAATAATTCCTGATTCTCTTGGAAAGAACAGAAGTCCTTCAAACTACAAACATGGGTCTAATTACTCTGACTTGCTGGTGGCCGCAGATCAGCAATTAGAATTGCTTGTAGATGTGGCATTTTACTCTAAAAGACCCTCTAAGAGTTGAAAGAGATGGAAAGAGAGGCTCTGCAAAGTGTAGCAATACCTTGTATTTCAGGGTCAATTGAAATGCATCTCCTCTAAATCATTCCCTTAGAGCAAGCATGAGGGAGACACCATATTACACTACACTAACCCTTGCAAGAATTGTCAGATATTTACAGATGGAACCATGACCTCCTTACATCTGAAGCTCTTCTAGACATTTCACATGGCCACCAAAGGGACTCTGGACAGTTGCCATAATGATCTGTCCCAGGCCGTGTTTTAGTTGTCGGTGAAGGATGTTTGTGGTGGGGCTGATCACTTGCAGATGTACTACACAGAATTCGAAGTGATCTTTGTCTGATTTTGCAGTTAAAAAATTTAGAACAGAGTGAGACCCTAATAGATGGCTTTGAGGTGTTATTGAGGAGCAAGGTGACTGTGCTAGTCTAGGTGGCACAGGAGTACTTATGATTCTACTCTGTAATCTTTTTGGCCCATAAAGATTTCCCACCAGGTGTTTGATGTTAAGGCACTCAGGGGTATATTCACAAGAACGTGTGATAACTACCGCAAGAGTAGCGTAACGCAACTTTCAATAACGCAGCCTATCACAGGAAAATAACCCAGTGTCAACGTGGAATTCACAACAAGGCAGTAGCATGCGATAGCCTGCCGAAACCGCGGACAAAGTCCGCGATACAACCACCACGATGGAGATAAAAACACAAACCACAACACCAAAAAACACGCGATGGGCCAAAGCGCGATGAGGAAACCAGCGACAAGCAGCGCCAGGCCTGCAACACACACCTGGCAGGCGTCAGAAACCTCCATAAAAGCAGAAAAAAAACCCACACACAAACTGACCAACACACAAGCACCATGGAGGCAGCCGGACCAGGCGCAGAGGACCAGCGCAACCCCACAAGCACCCCGGACGACCAGCCTGGGACCTCAGGGACAGGGAAGGGCAAGGACAAGAAGACCAGGAAGACCAAGTTCAGTCCGCAGGCGAACAGGATCATAGTCACGGAGGTGATGGAACACCATCAACAACTCTTCGTCACCTCCAACGTGTCATTGGACACCAAAAATGGAATATGGCGGGACATCGTCGACAAGGTGAATGCCGTCGGAGAGCACAAGCGGACAATGGACGAGGTCAAGAGGCGATGGAATGACATCAAGCAAAAGACCAAGGATAAACTCTCCGCCAACCTGAAGGCAGCAACGAAGACCGGAGGTGGGGGCCCAGCGCCACAGTTGGAGCTGGATGACATGGAGGAGCTGGTGTCGACAGTCATCAGTGTGGAGACTGTGGCCGGAGTCGGGGGACCGGACACTGCTCGACAGGACACAACACAACCGCAACAGGGTGAGTGACCACCAGGTACTGGGGGACGGGGGAGATGGCCACAATGGCACACATGCACAAGCAAGCAGGGCACAGTGCACACCCACAATCACTCTGGGTCCTCGCCCAGACCCACACACTGTCACAATGTACAATGCCATGCTGTCTGAATGTCAACCTGTACCATGCGGCTACATACATGTGGACACATTGTAATACACCATCTCCCCTTCACATCGCAGGGGCATCGTCAACACCTCCTGCAGAGCAGTCACAGCCACTCTTCACTGATGACGAGGAGGAGGACAACACCAGCATCAACACCCAAACCATCCAAGACCTCATTGACCACCTCCGCAACTCACCTCCAGGATCAGGGCAGCCCAGCTACATCCATGAGACCCCACCCACCAGCCAAACCACCCAGCAGGAGGCACCCACAGCCCCGGCACCCTCCCAAGTCCCCCTGGAACAACAAATGGCCTTCCAACGCCGTGTGCTGGAGGGCCAGAGGGAGACGGCCGAGCAGGTGCGGGTGGGGTTCGAGCTCATGGCTACCAAACTGGACGCCATCCTTGGGTGTCTATGTCCACCCCATGGACTCCAGCGAGCCGTGACTGACATCTCTGGAGTCATGACGTGGAGGGAAGAATACCTGTCCGCTCAGAGTGGCCCCAGCGATGCCAGCCGTGAGCTGGCACACATGCGGAGGCTCATGGAGGACATGGTGCAGATGGAGCCGGAAAGGATGGCAGCCTCCGCTGCACATCAGGGAAATGTAGCTGGGATCTACCGTGCCCTGCATGTCCTCGTCATGGCATTGCTGCCACAAGGCGTGGCGATGATTAATGCTGCTGCCCCCACGCCATCCACATCTCCGGGCACTGGTGTGTCAGTGCCTCCCAGTGCGGCAGGCGTATCCACTCCGGCACCTGATGTGTCACTGCCACACAGTGTGGCCGACAATCCTCCTCCGGCCCCTGATGAGTCAGTGGCACACAGTGCCGCAGCCGGCACTGCAACACCCACAGGTGGGGCAGGACACACACCCGGGGACGAGGACGTGGATGGGACTGTGGTCAGGAGGGCCAGGCACTAGCATCCATTACCGCCACCTTGCCTGTTTCTACTTGGCGCCTACCACTGACCCCCGATACACTCTGAGGCACTCACCTTGGACAGTGACATGGACTGCCACATCCTGTTTGACGACCAATGACACGGCGGACAGACTGCTGACTGTACCCTTCCTCTTCCGCAGTACAGGTCATCCCGGGATGGACACTGGCTGGCCCTCCACGGGACATATTGTGTGGTGTGATCGGCATTGCCCTGTACCTCTCCAGCTGCATGACTGCACTGGATGTGCAAATAAACATCCAGTGACGCACTGCTGTGTAATGTCTTACGTCATTCCTGTGTGGATGTGTGGATGAATGTGGGGACAGTGCCTTCCCTTGCGTCAATGATGTTCTTCCTGTGGGATGCCAGTAAGGGGCTGCGACATTGCATCTTGTGTAGCAGGTTCCGTGAACACTGCAGCAGGGACACACGCATCAGTCACTTCCTTGTCTGGACATGGACTGGACCACGCCCAGAGCCCACGAGTCATTGTTGCAAGCCCTGCGCTGGTCCGGCGTACGGCAGGCCAGTCCACTCCGCTTACGCCCCGAGGGGGGCCCTCATTGCTACCCGTCTCAGCCGTACTCGCTGGTGGTGTGCAGGTCACTGGTCTAGTCATCAGCATGTCACAGCCATTCCCTGAGGGCAGGTTTTCACACACACCACACCCATCCGGCACAGGCATCACAGGCCATGTGACTCCGCCAACATAAGGGTCCGACGACGTCACATTCCCCTCTTCCGGTGGTGACTGGATGACGGACGCCCCACGGCTCGCACTCATATAGGGCCCAATGTTTGTTGCGCACAGGGTTAGTGGCATCCGAGGCCTTAAGTACGGCACGGTCCTACCGCCACGTGGCGCAGACTGGGGTTGCACAGGGTTAGTCACACCAGAGGCCTTGCGGACGGGACGGGCCTACCGCCACATGGCGCAGACTGGGGTTGCACAGGGTTAGTGGCACCAGAGGCCTTGCGGATGGCACAGGCACCCCGCCACGGGACGGTGACTTTGGGTGCACTGAGTCAGTGGCACCTTGAGCTGCTGAGCGGGTGTGCAGCCTGCGATGATGCCCCGTCCCGGCGGTCCGGACGGCTTAGGTTTTGTGTGCCCTGCTGGACCGCAGTGTAGGCCAGAGCCAGCGGGCAGCGTGGGCCTACCGCCACGTGGTGTCGCTTCCGGGATCCCAGAGTTGGTGGCACCCATTGGGCTGAGCGGGGGTGCAGCCTGCGATGGTGCCGGGTGAACTGGTATGACCTCTGCCCTGGAGTAATCAAGACCCAGCACTAAATGTGAGACCTGGTGGCCTGCGGAGTGGGGCTGCATGATGTGGAGGGTGCCATGTCCGCGGGCCCCGGGCTTGTGGCTTGCAGCGGCAGGTGGTGGGACCTCCTGTCTACGCGCCGGTGGCAGAAGGTGAGCATTGAGGCCTGGGTGTGCATGGGCCGGCATGCTCCGATGGGCGGCGGGAGGGGTTGGGGTGCCTCTGCCTGGGTGTGCATGTGCGGGCAGGCGATGTTGTCTTGTGCAAGTGTGTGTACTGTGCCAGTCATGTATCTGGGCTCTGTTTCAGCTGACGGCTCTGACTCAGATGTGTGACCTGGTGTCCTGCTATGCATACCGGCACGTGGTTGGGGACACACCGGTGGCAGCAGGTGAGCAGTGTGGCCTGGGTGCGCAGGGGCGGCACGTTCTCTCTCTCTCTTCCTCTCTCTCTCCTCTTCTCTTTCTCTTTCTCTCTCTCCCTCTCTTCCTCTCTCTCTCCTCTTCTCTCTCTCGCTCTCTCTTCCTCTCTCTCTCCCTCCCTCTCATCCTCTCTCTCTCCTTCGCTCTCTCTCTGTCCTCTGATGTGTGCAGGACACACCTTCTCATCATGTTTTTTCTCTTACAGGCTGTGACCTACGTATTGTCCTAAGGGGAGCGGCCATGTGTCTTCATTTTTTTTCGTTGTTCATTTTAATAAAGTTTCATTTGTTGCTTCGAAAGTGGATGTGTGCTGCTCATTTCTGTGACGACACATGCATGTCACCAGTTGTGATTGTGCGGCATCAAGCGGAATATTCTGTTCATGTTTAGGTGTGGCTGATGTGGCATGGCTTTGGTCGGGGGTGCCAGGGAGGGGTGGTCCTGGGGGTGGTGGCGGTGGGTGTTGTGGCCCTCTTGGGTGTCTGGGCCGCATGATGGGTGGCTCCATGGCATTTGTTGCCCTTCGGATGTGGCCCATGGCTGTGCTCCCTTTTGTGGTGCTGGCTGCCGTCCGACTTTACACCAGGTCAGAGCAGGTGTAGATTTCCTGGTGCTAACGCGCCTTATCGCCTGTTTTGTATTTTTATCGTGGATGTGGCTGGTCGTTGTGAATGTTGAGGTGTGCTGTTGTCTCGGCTTTTGTCACGGGGATGCCTACTCTGCATCTCATTAGCGATATTTGCGAGGGTTCTCTGTGGCGATGTTTTTTGCGGCTGCTATCGCGGGTAAACTGGTGCTGTGGGCTATTAACACCGGCTTGTGAATGGGGGGTAAATTTATCACGACTTTGGCTGCGATAAAGTGCCGTTAATTCGGCGATAGCTCCTTGTGAATATGCCCCTCAGTGCACTGATCCCAATGGTGCTTTTCAAGATGGAAACACAGCAGCAGATTAGTTTAGCGATGGAACCAGAGGACATTTTAATGTATAGCCAGTCACAGGGTACCTACTATTACAAGAATATTCACTGTATGTAGGCAGAATAACCAGTTCGCTCATCTACCCTTTGATATGAACACTGCCACTCATATATACCTGAAGGGCATAGTTCTGCTGATTGGCTTGTTAAACAGGTATAGGGTCCTAATCCACCCTTCTTTGGATGAAGGGCTGGTCCAGACTCCTTGAGACCCCTTGTCAAGTTGAACACAAAGAAATAGTTCAGTCCTAGAAGTTCACAGCGTTCTCAAAAACCAGCAGAAGTTGCAATTGTTACTGTCTTAGTGACTAATGGACTTTGGGGCTTCATTCTGCATGTTTTTTTAAAAACATATTTTTATTGGCAGTTGATTATGAGGACATAAAGAGCAAGTTTCAGTATATGAGACATGTCTTTGGTTGTATGAGATTGCATTCCATTGCCATATCAATTAATCGGATAATATGAAACATAATAATAACATATCATTGCATATGACTAAACAAGGATCACATCATAGTTGCAATGTCTTCCCAAAATTACTCAGGTCCCGGTGTATCTCATGTGTTACATAGTGTTGGATATTAGAGAAGATAATTAGCGGTCGTGTCTAAGTTTTTGCCTATAGATATTTAGTGCTCTATGAATATATTATCAAACAGAATTCGTAAAGTTGGGTCCATCAATGCCATATTGTGGATAAATGAAAATTAAAAGTATAGATAATACAAAGTTTTAAAGAAAGGCAAAGAAAAAAACAAGAATGAAACCGCCCTGAGGGAAAGAGCACCAGGGAAACCTGTGGGGGCCCATCTTATTTTGTATGGCTCTTAAGGTCCCAGGATGTGTCAGTGCGTCAGGGTAGGGGGAGGTAAGGGAAGACATCTTGAAGACAATTCCATTGCCTAATCAAGCAAGCAAACATCCACGGTGGTCCACGGAGGCCGCCCTCACCTCAGGGCCATACTTCACATCTCAAAGGAGGCCCACATACAGTTCCCATGGAAATCAATATCTATATTTCACAGTAAAGAAAAGGAATAAAGGTTCCTATTAGTCATCCTGACTGCCTCAGAAGGAGTCCACAGCACCCCCATCTCACGAGGGGCCATACTGAGGTTTCCACTCATTACCATCTTTTCTGCTATTCCAGACTTCAAGCACCTCCGTCCAGAGGCCTGACAGTGGGCGACATCTTCTCACACATGTAGCTTCTCTAATCAGTGTTCACTCCTCTGCTCTGGCCCATATGTCAACATCTCTTTCCCATGTTGCAGTCACTGTGCCTGTCCCGGCCAACCACCACATTGCTATGCGTCTTCTTGCCAAAACCAAAGCCAGATCCAAAAATCTGGTACCAACTTTACACGCTTTGGGTCTGGGGAACAGTCCTAAGAGGCAAACCTCTGCTGTGCATGAGAGTGTGTGGTCTAGTACTCTGTTAAGCGTGGCAACTACCGTATCCCAAACTGCCGCAACCCTGGGCAGCTCCACGTCATGTGTACGAAATCTGCCTCTGACTCCATGCACTTGGGACAAGTCCTCCCGTCTTCCCCATACATGACTTGTAATCTATGGGGGGGTCAGATAGGTCATGTGTATATAATTTAATTGGACATATTTAAGCTTATTATTTCTATAAATATGCTTAGAGCTCTCCATAATCTTACCCCATTCCAATTCCGAGAGGTCTCTGCCCAGTAATGCTCCCCACCTCTCCCAAATCTTTCCCAATGGTTTCATAATCATCTGTAGTTGTGCTCTATAAAGCCACTGCACCAGATGGCGTGGGAGCCTAAGGTCACCAGCGCCTGAAGGACGGCATGGGTCTGAGGCTCTCGTCTGCCTTTGGACCACAGGTCCCCAAATGTCCGCACTAAAGCATGATAGGTCAAGCACTGGCCAGGGGGCAGCGCACACTGTGTCACCAAGTCATCTAGTGGATTGAGTTCTCCCAGCTGGTAACAATCACTCACCGTGATCAAGCCTGCTGCCGTCCAGTCTGATAGTTGTTGTCTCATAAAGGAGAAGGAGAATCCCCATGAGGCAACGCAACCAACTGCAAGTCTGGAGTATATAAGGGGGTCCCAGTCACCCCTATATCTAAAGAGCTCTACCAAGGGCTCAATGGCCAAGGCAAACAAAAGAGAAGACAGTGGGCACCCCTGTCTGGTGCCCCGGTGTGCTCTGTACTGAGCAGAGACAACACCACCTGTCTTGACCTTCGCCGTAGGGTTAGTGTATAATAGGCTTACCTTTTTAATCCAGCCATGTCCGAGCCCCATCCTATTCATAACAGCATGGAGAAAATCCCACCACATCGAATTGAAGGCCTTTTCCAGGTCCACCAACATAATGAGGGCATTGGGTAGAGGCCAATATCTTGACGATAGAGGATGTGGTATAATCAGCAGAGATTCCTGGAAGTAGACCAATGCGGGATGAACCCATTACCATCTTCATGGATGAGATTTGGCATATGGGGAAGCATTAGCATCGCTATTATTTTACTGAGGATCTTAAAGTCCATGTTTAACATGGACAGGGGGCGAAATTCTGATGTACGTGCTCCTAATGTTTTCATCTTGTGTAGAGGGACCACTAACATATTTTTTGTCGAATCTGGCAGCGAGTCCAGGCGTAGCGACTCAGCATATAAGGTCTCTAATCTAGGGGCCAAGGCAGAAGCAAACGTAGTGTACAATTCAGCCGATAATCCATCCGGGACAGGGGTTTTCCCAGTGGCCATGTCTTTGATGGCTGAACGGATCACCTGCACCTTCACAGGACCCCCCAAATCCTCCAGCAGAGCAGGGTCAAGGGTGCGTAGAGACAATGGTGCCAGGAACTCACTTAGGGGCTCTGGTAAAATTACCTATGGTGGCCGATAAAGAGTATTGTAATATTCACAAAAGGCTGCATTAATAGCCCCGGGAGAGTAAAGCAATGTCCCCTCACTGGGTAAGATCTGAGTAATGGGCGCTCCTCTTGACTCTGGATGAACCAACCAGGCCAAAAGTCTACCCAATCGGCCACCCTCCTCATTGACTCTAGCAAGATCATCTTACAAGTCTAGCACCGGATCTGTTCTCGCGCAGCATTTTATTGACCTTTAGTTTCAGTGAGCTGTGTCTGGATGGTATTATCAGTACCCAACTTATTACCCAAATCGTGTAGATTATGTTCGAGAGAAGTAAGTTTTCTATTCAGCTCCTTCCTGATCCCAACAGATTGCCCCATGCAGTGACCTCCACTTTAAAAGCATCCCATTCAAGCGTTGCAGTACCCGGGCTAAATTCAAAATATTCAGAGATGTCCGTTTGCGGGGAGTCCCTGAAGCATGCCTCCTCTAGAAATTAGGGGCTAAGATGCCATGTAGGTATCACCGGGCGTTCGGCAATGGGACGGAACATCAATAGTAATGGATTGTGAACTGACATTGTGCGCCCCAAATATTTGGTGTGGGTTACATAAGGGCTAAGTGATATCGAGCAGACAAACATATCAAGCCGTGTGTGTAATCTATAGAGATGGGAGAAGAAAGAATAATCTCATTCTTGTCCATGATGCATTCTCCAGATATCTGAAAGGCCCCAACGTCCCACCCAATCCCAAAATAACTCTGCGGTCCTTTAGGCCTACACCCCTGGTATGGGAGGTGTAGACCTATCCAAATAAACATCAGCCACACAGTTAAAATAGCCTCCTAAAATGAGGTTGTCTACTACTAGGGAGGACAAAGGGATGGACAGTGACCGGAGGAAAGGGACCTGGTGCAGGTTTGGGGCATATACGCTTCTCAATGTAACTTCCCTGCCCAGAAGCCTACCCTTAACCAAGACATAACAGCCCTCTTGATCAATAATAGAGTGAGTGAGTTCAAAAGGGGTCCCCCCCCGAATCCACAAGAACGCCCCCCCGGGAATAAGCAGAGTAGGAGGTTGCATAAAGTTGGCCTCGCCATCTGCGGCGTAAACGGATGACCTCCTCTGCAGTGAGATGGGTCTCCTGCAACATCCCAATTTGGTCTCCCCACCAACACAGGTACCTGTAAATATTGTGACGTTTGGAGGTAGAACCCATTCCCCTAATTTTCCAACACAGCATGTTATGTTAAAATGAAGGTCTCCCATGGCATGCAATAGTGCAGATCTTCCATTCAGTTGTCACCTGACCTCGCCAGCCGCCCCCAGCAATTATAAAGCAATCCATGTCCCCCAAAATAACAAAACCCCAACTACAAACTCCCACACCAAAGGACAGTCCATCAATGGCTGGCCGTCCAATCCTGTAAAGAAACAGCACTGTTAAGAGAAAGCCACCTTCCGATTCCTAATAGGGGCAATCTAGGTGGAGGTAGGTGAAATAAATCTAAAAGCCCAAATAAGCACAGGCCTAGAACTCAGATTAACAAGGAGGGAATGCCTTTCTGAAGTCATGGGTCGCAAGCCAACCCCAGGGCCATAACTATAGCACATATGTCATGAGTGGACACCAGCCTTGTCACCACCAGCAAGGAACAAACCAATCAATGAGTCAGTATATTCTGATTCAGTCCAGCATCTACAGCTGTGGATCAGGAGTCAGAGGGACATCTGGTGTTGCCATCAAATTATGTCCTCAACAGATTGTGGGGTCACAACTGGGAGGTCTGTCTCACCCAAGGCCAGCCCCCTGAGTCAGAAGCCATTGATTTGTGACCGAAGAAGTGTCTGCCTCAGTTTTTTGTGACAATACAATTTCTGCTATGGCAAGCAATGCCGCCTTGTGCTCACGCTCCATTTGTGAAGAGGAAGGCCTTTTGAACCGTCTCATGAATCTCTGTCTGGGGGCCCGCGCCCCACCCGGGAACTTGAGTGCAGCTCACCTGCCTTGTATGCCTCCAGGAATGACCATACTGCATCTGGAGTGTCACAAAAATAGGTGTTGCCATCTAGAATGACGCAAGTTTGGCAGGGAACATCAGTAAATACTGTATGCCCTCTTCACTGAGAGCTTTCTTGGCTTCCACAAATGGTGCACGCTGTGTCTGCACCTTAGTGATGAAGTCCAGGAACACCAGCACCTTACTATTTTCAATTGCACATGGACCATTGGTGCGATCCCTCTTCAGGATAATGTCTCGATCCCTATAATGGAGTAATCATGCCACTACCGGCAGAAGGGGCCTCCCCGGCGCCAGCGGCCGTTCCAGTACCCTATGAGCTCTTTCTAGGGCGAAATTTTTTTGTAATGTGGTCAGGTGCAACCTCAGTATGGAGCCAGTTTTCTGGGAAAGTCACCATGTCCGCTCCTTCAACCCCTTTGGGGAGTCCTACCACTAATATTGTTGCAGCGATTCCAGCCCTCCTCATGCTCGACCCTTAATTCAAGGGTAAGCACTCTAGCAGAGTCCTCCACTTTGCAGTCTATTGCCTGGTGTTTGGAGAGAAGTTCATCAACTGACTGTTCCACATTTTTAACTCGATCCACCATTTCGTGGTGTTCTGCCTGCAAAAGGCCCAGACCCACAGATACTGCACTAATGTATTGTTGAATAGTGGCCTTAGTGTCCACGATAGCGGCTAGTACCCTGTCAAGATGAGAGTGAATCGAGGCATCAGTGACCTCCCCATCGACTCTTGATCCCGTTGGGGGGAGTGAAGGATCTTCCATCTCTAGCTGTGTGGACCCCTGTTTAGGTTTGGATTTGCCCATGGTAGCAGACGGTATTGCGCCGGACCCGGAGGTTGCAAAGTCCCAAAGTATGTATGTGGCCCTCAACTAGATGGTCTGTGCTCAAATTTATTTGGGAGACCCAGCCACATGTTGCTTTCTGTAGCACTCTCACCAGGTCCCTATCTAGGCCTGACCTCCCACACCATGTCAATCACGCACCAGAAACCTGGTCGTACACCTCTACATACAGCAGGCTCACCAGGTCCCGAACCAGGCCCAACCTCCCTCGTCAGCAGTCGCGAGACCGCTCCCTTAGTGCAGCCCACAGCCCCCTTCAACTTCAAAGATATACTGCAGTGAGACGCAGAATCATTGGAGCCAACATTTGGTAGACAGCCCTCTTACCAGTTTCCAGCAGCAAGGCACAATTCCCATGGGTTACAGCCGGTCCCCACGTCTGAAGCTGATCTCCACAGCGTCTGTCGCGCTTCTCAGGCTGTGAGTGGGTGGCGCCCGAGCCACCGCCGTGGGGGGCCTAGGCCACTCGTCACACCCTTAGGCCTCTGGGCACAGCAGCCCCGCACCGGGAGTGCGGTCGAGGCCCAGTTCAGCTCTCGGGCCAGTGCCCCTCCTCCAAGAGGATCGCATCCGGCAGCAACAAGCCATGTGCCACCTACACCAGATAAAGTATGCGTGGTGTGTTGTCCTCTCACAACAAGCTGTCATTCATGGGAGGGGGAACCACAGGACCCTCCCCCTGCCTCCGAGGTCATTGGTCACCGGGCCCTGATCCAGACCCCGAGCACCCTCACTCTCAGGTAGGCCGCAGACAGCCCGGGTATCTCAATGAAGGTCCGATATGAACCGGAGGGCCCGACGGCGGGAGGTATGATGTCGCAGGGGGCATTTCCAATGGGTGGTCCTAATGGTTCTGCAGTGTAGGTCTCAATCCCGGAGCCTCCAGCCAGGCACCACGCGGGCCCAATCAATACACTAGCCCACCGATGTCGCGTAGCGCAGGAGGCTGCAGCAGACCCAGCCCGTCCAAATTCCGAGGCTAGTTGTTGCAGGGGTCGCAGCTACTCAACAACAAACAATGTGCAGGGGGTAAGCATTCCAAAAATAGCCCCTGGTCAGCCACCGCCCTTCTGCCATCTGGATGGAAGAGATTTAAGGCAGGCCTGTGCCGAGCAACAGGCTCACACGTCCGCCATCTTCCGAGACCCGGCCACGCCCCTCATTCTGCATGTTTATGTCTTTCTCCCAAAGACGCATCGGCAGAGACCTAAGGACAAGTTCTGAATGCTACTCAAATACAAGTTTGCACTGTTAAGGACATGCTTCCAAGTATAGGAGCATATGGTTGCCACAGTGCGTTTGATGCCCTGGGCCAGGTTTCACATTAAGTATTAGGGATTGCATTTTGTGTTCTACTGGTAACAGGAGAGCATGGTCTTCAAGCACCTGGTTCTAGTAACCAATACAATATGTCAACAATTTCAGTGGTCTTTGGATATCTGTAATCTGCAGATGGGTACAGAGATGGAACTTCAGTGCCATATTCTTGTTTGAGTAAACCTTGGGAGTTGCTCACACCAGGTCTAAAACTCTCAGCTCTCCTGGAAGACTTTCTCTGGACCCAGCTCTTGGGCAGTGGTGGCTCCTGCGCAATGGCGGAGGAGCATCACCCCACTGCCTGGCTCAGAGCCAGCAAATGTAAAATATAACAATGTTCTTGCATCGTTTTATTTTGCATTTTGCCGGCTCTGAGCCAGCGGTGTTGGGAGGGGCGGGGCCTAGACATGGGAGGCGGAGGAGGAGTGCTACGTGCACTCCACTCCCTAAGTGCGCATATGTATTTTGGCAGGCTGTATCAGGCCGACCAAAACACGCATGTGCACTTAGGTTTTC
Source organism: Calotriton arnoldi (assembly GCA_963921515.1). Lineage (NCBI taxonomy): Eukaryota > Metazoa > Chordata > Amphibia > Caudata > Salamandridae > Calotriton > Calotriton arnoldi. Next base: position 528,952 of record CAWUFW010004151.1, read on the forward strand.
TTCAGCCCAGCTGCATTGAGCAGCCGGGCTGGAGAAACCCCATAGACTGTGGAGAGGTGTGGTGCAGCGGCCAGGGCAGCTGACTTCGGAGCACAGGGCTCACGGTTCGATCCCCGGCTCCGGTGGCAGCTCAGCTCAGCACCATGTGACTCTGGGCAATAGCTCACTTAATTTCCACGACGGCCCCCAGCGCCTTGAGACCCGTAAGGGTGAGTAGTTCGTGCTTTACAAATACGGATTTACATTTACAGACTCCCTGGTCTGAGCAGGGTGTCCTTCCTGCCTGCTCGGACCAATCCCCGTGCTGCTTTGCAGTGCGGGGATTGGACAGGGAGTCTGTCCCAAGGGCTGCTGGACAAGCAGGAAGGAAGAGAAGAGGCGGAGTGAGGAGACGCGACGCTGGAGGCGGCCGGCGTCAAAAGGTACGTTTTCTTTTTTTTATTTAAATAATGTATTTCGACCCCTCCTGTGCGACCTCACTTGCCCCACCACCCTTTGTTTATGGCGGCCACCGCTGCTCTTGGGTGTTACTCTAGCTCTTTGGTGCAGCCTAGTATAAAAGCCACACTCAGCCTGGACGTTTCTGCTTGCCTTTGAGAGTTCTGAACAGGAGGCGGCAGCATATCTTCCGGCTCCAACTCTTCAGAATCCAGACCAGTGGACTCCAGCACTTCGCCCCCATTCCTGTATCACTTCATTGTGCCTTCTAGTGTTGAGAGTTCCAGAGTTCCAGCGCTAACATCTACTTCACAGTTGTTCTTTGGTATACCTGCTGGAAGATCAAAATCCAAGTAAGATTAGTGAGTTAGTCATTTAGTGATTCATGTCCATGCTTTATGTGTGTATCACAGTTTTGCACCCAAAAACTGCATTTGTGACCAATACTTCAACTGCAGACTTTTACTTAATGTTACAGTGCTATGAACTTGTTCATATTATGATCACAGCACAAATATCATAGACAACTAGCACTGAACACTATGAATTTAGGTAGGGAATTCCAGGGTTAATGTAGACGGATCCTCAGAGAAGTGATTATTGCTGTTCAGCTTGTTGCCTTTTCTACTGTAGATGATCATATGCCAATACATCACAGCCAGCATACTCTGTGCTTAGAGCCTCTGCATCATTATTGTCCAACCACTTAGATAAACCAAAAGAAAAGACATGAGATTTTTCAATGCATAGTTTCTTAGATACCTAGCCCCTAGGGCCTAGGCCTTCAAGACTGGATTGCTCATTCTAATTAAGCCTGGAAGAGCCTGGGATTGGTACACAAATGCACCCATCCCACTGTCCTGGCATCATTTTGCTAATGCATGGGGCAGATTGCCAGGAGGTGACATTCTCTTACCTGTATGATGCCATTGTTCGTCCTGTATGAGTGACTGGGATTCTCTACTCCCTCACTCACTTACGAATACCGCTACAAAGTGTCACGGGACAAGTGGCACTCATCAGCAGGGGAACGGAGAATATGAGGATGTTATGATATCCCAACAACTTTGCCTGGCCCCATGTGTTTTCTGTTACCTTGCTCTCTGGTCCAGCTGTCTCAGCGCAGATGGGTTTACTATGACAGAGGAGACACTGATGTCACAGTTCTGTGTCCGCTATCAAGCTTGTTTTGCCCGGTCAGTGCTGCTCTAAGATGCACATGGCATCCAAGTCTCCGGTATATATTCCCCGTTGTCCATTGATTTCCCATGTATTGAGGAGGATCTGGAGGGTGAAGAGCCAGACGTGATTTAATGTGGCCCAATATTGTTGTTGGATGGTCTAGCTTGTGTTGCTGTGGAAGATGGTGGTGAGATCTCTATTTTTCCTGAGTGTGGATCCCAATCATCTCAAGATTCCTCTAACGCGTAGGTCACAACTGATGGAAATGAGGCTGTTCGTCTGTCAGTTGAGAGGGTAACGTTGGATGACACCTTCCTCTCCACTGTCAAAGATTCTGCTTGCTTTTCGATGAGGCCTGGGGGGTAGGGGGGGAGGTTTATACCTGTCACCAGGGCTTTAAGTGGGCCGGGTCTCACCGGTGCTGAGCACCGGCAGTTTTTTAAAGGGGGCCTCGAAACAGGTCTCTATCGGGCTCTGTTTTGTGCCTTGTCACAGGCGGTCCCTTTTTTTTCCAGACTGCAGTGACAGCAGGCACGTCGATGTGCGCTGCTCACACTGCTCACTTCTCACTAGTCGAGAAGTTACGGCATGACGTCATGCCAGGTGAGCGTTGTAGGGGAAGGGGATTTCTTTAAAGAGAGTCATTTTCTCTCTGGATTTCCCTTCTCTTTTAGAAACTCAGGAGCAGCAACATTGTCGTGGTGCCACCAGGGCTGTAAGTGGAAGCTTTTTCAATATTATATACAAGCCATAGTTGCTGCTTATTTATCTTATGCAGCTAAGAACCATTAATAAAGCCAATAGTCCTGACTTGGTGTAGGTATGATGTTACTTGTTGTATCATATATCTGGATGCAATGACGGAAACAGCAAAATACAAGTCGGCGGCACACTATGCTAAGCACAAATTTTTAGCTTGCGTGTTTTTAAGCTGCACCCTAAATTTCATTGGCCACGCCCCTTTGAGAGACCCCCCAGTTGTTTTTTATCCCACTTAAAGCCCTGCCTGTCACTACCTGACACTACACTATGGAGCCAGTAGGTTGTCATCCCTCAGTCTGTCAAGTGTTGGATTAGGAGGATAGTTGGAGCTGTTGTATCTTGGAGAACAAATTCTGTTCAAAGGTTTTATTTTTCTCAATCCACCTCGGAAGACAGCATTTCTCCTTAGACACCTACCGTGGTGCCCAGGATTTAGTGGGCATCCCTTGTAAATACTGCCTGCTATCTGTACGGATTCCATGACACATAAACCTGTGTTTCCGATGACCCTTACGTCTTTGTGCAGGCTATTGGAACTTTAGTCTAATCGACTACTCTGAAGCCATCCTTATACTTCTTGCCTAAAATTTCTACTTCTTTGTTCTTAAAGCAAGAGGTGGGTTATCCTGCTTTATCAAAGTGATGAGCAGATCTGAGTGATTTGGAAGCATGCAGGGTGTTGTGTGTTTTCAGTCTTTTGATGGCTTATTTGTGAAGTTTGGATAAACTGAACGGGTCAGAAGCCATCAACTGGGCAGGAGACACCAAAATTATGCAAATTGAGCTCTGCTGCCATTACCTCTACTGCACCATTTATAGCTATGCATCTGGTGGTGCAGTCGCACCGGGTCCTTGAGGCCTGGGAGAGAGGCACTGAACCCTGATTATTGTTTTATTTTAGTACCGGCCAAAGTAAACTAGGGAACCAAGCTCGGAACTCGGCGTCGGCTCAACAACGTCCCCATTACTTTAGCTCCCCTGCCTTTAAGAAAAAAAATGTGACCTTATGTGATGTAACTGGTGCTTCTGTAAAGGAGTCCAATAACTTTGGGTTGAGTTCGCGCCATATAAAATTGTAAAAAAAAAAAAGAAAACAAAAGCCAGCATTCAGGGGACCCATTTTCCTTGATTACACTGGGGCCCATGGAACCCTTTCTACATCACTGCATACCCCTCATAAATCCCATATAGCAAACACCTTTACTGCTTGTGTATTTAACCGTGTTATTTCTTAAATTGAATCCTCTTTCGTTCCTGACTAGTTTCCTCTGAGGCGCCAGACTTCAGAGAAAAAAGGCTCCACATCCTTTAACAAGAAACCATTTAAATTCTAACAGAAAAAAGTGGTGATAAAATTGAGCTCTTTGAATTTCATGGTAGTTTGATGCAACCTTTGAAGTATTGAAAATGCCATTTTTCCATCCTTGCTTCAGGGGCTTCACTAATAACTTTTTAAAAAGGGTTCATCCTTTTTCTTAACTGGACAGGCTGAAGTTGTTCAAAGTAGATCTAACGGCGTAATTTAGAATTCATTGGATTTCGCCGGTTCATCAGTTTGTTTTGTTTCGTAAAGCATAGACTTAAAAAAAAAATGAGGTCCATATTTTACTTAAATGTGGCTAACTTTCTCGGAAGATGAAAATCGGTAGCTTGTAACACCAGTGGAGTATAGACCCAATCATAAAACAAATGATGAAAAGTGCAGACTTAGGTTTTCTATAAAATTAAAGAAATATACTCTATAAATTGAAAAATCTATAACACCTGGATTGACGGAAAAGCTATACTTTTTGTCTACTCTCGTCCCAATATTATATTCTTCTAGGCGTTTCCTGCCTTTAGATGCTGCTTGGTATGATAGCTAAGTGGGTTGAGTGCCCAGGACAAATACATTTGTGAAGTGAGCATCTCATAGGTTGGAATAATGGCAGAGTCTGAATTAGCCACCTATCCATTTACTGTTTATAAAAGGAGGAGTTTTATGGTTTATTAATAATTGTTCCGGGGTCCGATTCTGAACATCTCCAGCTAGTGAGGCAGCTCAAATGCTATTGCTAATGCAAGAGCGCCAAGTAGTGGTCCCAAACTGGCCATCATAGTAGCCGAATTTGTCACGCGGTGCAATATATGTGATCTGAGTCCTGTTGTGTGAACAGACAAATCCGTCTGCAGTGGAAATAGCCAACATTATTATGATTCGAGTGTGCAACATTTAAAAGAATTAGATATTCATACAAAATGACATGGTCACTTGCCCTTCCCAAGTCACAAGTAATTCATTTACCAGCAAAACCTCAACCCTACTTTGTATTCCAAAACCACCAAAACCATCTAGGGATTTGAACTTCTCACAACTCCTAACCTACCTTACCAAATATATAAACCAATACATCATTCCCAGGTAGTCTACATGGTAAGTTGCCTAAAACAAAATCCATTAATTTGTTGATTAAAACACTAATGCCATTCATCTGACCTCAATTATTACCACTCCCCAAACAGTCTCCTGTTCTGTGCCGAAGTTATTGAGAGTTGAGTGACATCCCATCTTAATAGTTTAATTTTCTAAAACCACCTACTTGGCACACACCAATCTGGTTTCTGGTGAGGATGCAGAACTTAGACTAACATGTATCTAATCATTCTTGATGCTCTCTGTAGTCTTGCCAATGTAAAATTGTGTCTGCTGATTTCCTTGGCATGACCTCTGTGTTCTAACCAACGACATTGTCTCCTCATTTCTTACAATTGATAATATTTTCTAATAAATTTCCTTGACCTATCCACTACTTTCTTTAATACTGCTTCCTTCTTTATACACTATGGCCACAAACGGTCAATTAGAAAATTGGACTGCTGATAGACCCATAAAAGACAATGGAGTAGCTCCCAGCTTATAATGGCTGGCATTAAACTAGAGCTCCAACATTCCAATGTTTGTCTTCATCTTTCTCCCTTTTTAATGTAGAACATTCTACCCTTAGTGGGTAGGCTGTTCTAATAGCCTTACAGCCTTTCTGTTTCTGGCTATACAGGTTGTTAAAGGCCCTCTACCTTGTTATAGGCCCTTGCCTGCTGCTCGGGCCTATAACTCAGGTTCAGGGTCTTTAACAACCAGTTTAGCCCTCGCAGTGGGCTATAAGGCTTTATTAGAACATTGGAATGTTGGGAGCTCCATTGAAGACAATGTAGTGCTCCCTGCTTCTACGGGCCGGTAAAGGCCCGCAGAGCAACATTCCAATGTTTTACAAAGGCCTCTCGGAGCTCGAGGGGATTTAAATCTCCTCGAGCTTCGAAAAGCCTTTGTTTTATTTGTTAGAACATTCTGCCCTCTAGTGGCAGAATGTTCTAATAGCCTTATAGCCCTTCGTAGCAGGACTATACCGGCAGTGGGCTATAAGGCTATAATAGAACATTGGAATGTTGAGAGCTCCATTGAAGACAATGGAGTAGCTTTGCGCTTATAATGGCTGGTATAAGCCTAGAGCTCCAACATTCTAATGTTTGTCTTCATGTTTCTCCATTTTTATTTTAGAACATTCTACCCTTAGTGAGTGGAAAGCTTTAACAGCCTTAAGCCCTTCTGCCTCAGGCTATAACTCGGGTTCAGGGCCTTTAACAACTGGAATACCTCTCAGCTGCGTGTTATAAGGCTATAGTACTTGATTGGTTCTCCTTTTATCTAAATAAATGCTCTCAACTTAGTAAGTGCAATCCACCCTTTCACCCCATTCAGATGCCCTGCAGTGTGCCTCAATGTTCTATCTTAGCTTCTACTCTGTTCAAAACCTACATGTGAATTACTCGGTGAGCTACTGGTTTATTCTGACTTTACCGACTACCAATGTGTTGACACACAACTGTTTCTCAAAACCTTCACTCAGCAAAATCATGCCTTCAACAAAATAAAAAATTTAATGATTAAGCATTTTCTCAAACTGAATATGCAGAAAACTGAATTCCACTAGTGCCAAAGCCCCTAAACCAAGCAAGGAAAATTTGCACCATAGCCACACTTTGATAGACAAACACAGGCATAATTGGGGTCCAGACAAACCCTCACAACCCTATGCCCCAGTGCCACTTGACCTGCTGCTCTATTGATAGCTATACTGCTGATAAATTCCTACCTATTTCATCAGAAATTTCTAATATACCTCTCCAACCCTGGATTACCAAACCCCTCCATGTTTGGGGTGTTCACATTACCATTACTGCCACTAATATGGCTAGGGTTTCTATTGGACGTAGGGCTAGAGTTCTGATTGGTTGATAAAACTAGGATTTCTGATTGGTTTTTAGGGCTCAGGTTTGTGTTGGACATAGGGCTTAGGGTGTCTCAGCCTGGGCGTAGAGGATAAGGGCGGAGAGGACAAGAGTAGGTGCCTGTTTGGGCCTATTCAGGCCGGGTCGGGCCTAGGGTCAGAGATGCTGCCCATTTTTACATTTACCAGCCACCATCTTAAGCCATCCATACTTCAAGCATATTAACACAGCCCAAGCAAATGCACAATACTCATTTACAACAAACAAACTCTATCCACATTTCAATGTCTCAAACACCACTACAAAAACACACAAACCACATCTATACACCCTTCTAGTCCTACTTCCACACAATAGCACCTTTACTGTCACACAAGCCGCCACTTTGTCCTAAACCACTGTCAAATCCACATTTCACCAACACAGCAGAAAGCCACATTATACATGGCCTTAATCCCTATAAACAAACACTTCCTGTTCATACAATCACCATCTTTACCCTCTACTGACTTTTAACAGACCCCATTCCATCACCACCAACCTGATAATCAACCCTCTTTCATACCATTCACCAACACCCTCCCCCTCCTTTTACCAACTACACACAACCAAGCAATCCTTACTATCCACTCCACCACACATATTATCTCTTCCTGCTACCAAATCTAATAAAAACACTCATAACCCCTGTCCATCTCCTCTCACACACCACATACACTCTCTTCCAACATGCATCACCACCACTTTACCATTCAGCTTCCACTCACCAACAGTACTTTACATCCAAATCCTTCACCGAAACTCACTACTTCAATATCCAATCTCACTACTCTACAAAAATAAAACATAACACACACACCAGCACATCAAAATCTCACACACACAATTTCATACTACATTCAGTCACAAAATAGAAACAAACACTTACTCCGACCCTCATGACCACACAAATAAGACAAATCCTAAACCAACTTTACACCCAAATCTTCTATTGTCACCAACACCCACCACAAACACCACAACACAACAACACTCTTTCACCCACCTCTCATACATTGCACAATTCAGAGCCTTAAAACATAACCCCCACATGCTCCACCACCACCACTAACCCATACACCTTCCACTTTAAACATATGCAAATGAAATAAACAACATACCACTTTTCACAACTTCGCAACTCCTTGTCTATTACACAATAACACTACTCTACAAAAACAACACAGCCCACAGACTCAGTCTGAACCACCATCTCCACCACATCTCGCCTACTAATAAATGCTTGCTCACTTTCTAAAAAAAAGCCCCACATCTACGACCTTCTAACTGACACACAATGTGACTTACTCTTCACAACTGAATCATGGTTATGCGATGAAGTGGCTCCAGTATTGCATGAAGCTGTTCCTCCAGGCTATCAAACTGTCATGCAAATTCGCATAGGCAAAATAGAAGGTGGACTAGCTGTTATAGTCAAGGAAACAATAAATCTCACCAAAGCTGATGACATTTCCATAAAAGGTTGTGAGGCCCTCATCACCAGATGCAAACCTCCACCAAGTTTCTCCTGTAACTTCCTCCTTCTTTCTAGACCACCACCTAGCAATGCATCATTCCCAGACACATTTCTAGACATACCTTTAAACCTTATTACACTACACTCAAGTCTATGCCTCCTTGGTGATCTAAACATATGATTTAACAAACCTAATATGACCCATCCTAAAACTATAATCACTGGCCTAAAAACACTGAACCCATACCAGATCATCCACAAACCCACACACACATCTGAACAAATCCTATTTGTAATTTTTACAAATCCAGAGCTAGCTACCTTTCAAATTTTTACTCCAGTCACATGGTCAGATCACGATCTGGTAGCTTTCCAACACAAAATAACACCACTCAGCACACCTAAAGCCATCTTACATGCAACAACATATCGACCGTGGAACCAACTCAATTTTGAATGCTTAGAAACGCAACTAACATCCAACACAGATCTAGTTACAATAAATTCAGTTAAAAAACTGTTTAAGTGGCTACAGAAAGCTTTTGATAACCTGGTTCCACTAAAAACAACAAAACAGGACAAAAGAAAACAAGCACCTTGGATGAATGCAGAACTAAAAATGATAAAACAACAAATTGCAAAGCTGCAATGAACCTGGCGTTAAACAAATAACAATGAAGACAAACTTTACCTACACAAATGTAATAGAATAGACAAGTCAACTATCAAAAAAGCTAAAACAAATTTTCTATTCAAACAGATTTTAAAATGCTAAAAGTGCAAATAAAGAATTTGATGAAATTCTCACTGAATTCCATAAACCCATATGCACAGAAGGAATTCATCCAATTTCTCAAGATTTTACTGACAAACTGGCAAAGCATTACACAATCAAAGCAGACATGTTGGGTTCCTATTTAAAACAAAAGAAAAACACCAGCACCAACCCATTTCCAACAATCCCCTCCAAGGGATGGCTAGCCCAGCCTTTGCATTCCTAAACCCAACCGTCAGAAAACTGAAAGTATCGATCTTGTTAAAACAAGCAGGCCTGCCAGCTGTTCTTCTGACCCTTGTCCACCACAAATCTTCAAGAATATTCTTTTAGCTTTCTCTGCTGCCACACCAGTCAGAACAATCATCAATAATTCTTTAACAACAGGAGTCTTTTTAAAAGGCATACATGCACCCAAATATTAAAGAAAACAAACCTGGATCCAAATGGCCCAAACAACTGCAGACCGATTACAAATGGACCTTTACTAGGCAAACTATAGAACCCAGGTGTCACAGTTCATTGACGATAACTCCATAATTTCTGACATCCAAACAGGATTCCGTCCAGGGAGAGGCACAGAATCTGCCCTCATTGCCATCTGGGAGGACCTTAAAACACAGTTGAACGGAACGGGGTTGTCACTCTACTTCTCTTGGACCTTTATGCTGCCTTCAACACAGTTGATCATGACACACTAAGGCAAAGATCCCACGAAGCCAGCACAGCAGGGACTGTTATCGACTGGATTACATCCTACCTTCAAAACAGAACAAATGTCATCCATACTCTCCCTTTCTCATCTATACCATAGTTCACAAAAGCAAGGGTCCCACAAGGCTCTATCATCTCAACCATGCTTTTCCACAACTACATGATGTCATTACAAGCAACGATCAATGTATTTTAGCCCACATGCTATAACTACGAAGATGACACTCAAATACTTCTTAAACTGGAAAGCCCTAAAGACATTGGAAACTCAAAAATCTTCAGTCATTGATCAGTGGATGATACAGAGCCCTCTCAAATTGAATGTATCAAAAACTGAAATACTGATATGTGGCGATTGGAAAAATTATGACCCACTCTGCGGTTGGCCTGATGGTCCTGGACCACCTCCTAAAGTATCCAAAGAAATAAGAAACCTTGGAATTACCATGAACTCCAAGCTATCAAAAATGCCTAAGTGGATAAGTTAGAGAGATCAAGCTTCATTACGATGCACCTTCCCCGCCTAGGATTTCCACACACGATCCAAGCCACTATCTCTCTTGTACTTTCTAAGCTTGATTATGCCAATGTCCTCTACCACGGATCATCTATATAAACTATGAAAATTCTACAACAAATTCAGAAATCTGCTGCCAGATTACTCCTACATGTAAAGCCACAAGCCCACATCACCCCTACCTTGAGGGCCCTACATTGGTTACCGGTTGGCAGAAGATTCACTTTTAAACTGCTTTGTATCAACCACAAAGCAATACATGGAACAGGACCACCTTTCATCAGGAATAAAATCACTTCTCAAAACCCCAGCTCACAAGAACAAGACCATGGGTGGTGCATCTTTCTTTGTTCAAGCAACCAAACAATGGAATTCATTACCTGCCAAACATAAGATGCACTTATAAGTATCATATCTTCAGAAGACTACTCAAGAGTTGGCTCTTTCCTACATGACCACCATACTCAAAATACAAATGTACACCATATGATTGTGTATATACACACATGTATAATTTTATTATTAGTATGTATTTAGATATGTGCATTTCCTTGTACAAATATATGCACTCCTTACAGTTTAAAAATATATGGATATTCTTATAGGTCTGCTTAACAAGTATATATATTACTTATGAGTAATATATATATATATCGTTCTGTGGTGGGCTTGGGCAGCCTGCTGAATTAGAGGAATCCTTCATTTCACAAAAGACGGGACGCAAACACACTTCAAAAGCTGTGTAGTTTATTAAGCAACTTCCAAAGAATGTGTTTTAGCCAAAGGCCTTTCTCACAGGTCATGAGTGGTGTGGTGCCAATAACATCACTATATTGTGCATTAAACATAAACAAAGGACAATACTTTTGTTTGTCTCATCAAACAGAGTGAAGTGTCAGCCATGTTGGAGTGGAGCATATATGTTTGAATTTTATATATTCCTGGTTCTGTCAACATGATTTATGGATTTTACCTATCACAATGTCTAAATATGCTAACAATTGTATATATAGGTGATTCCCTGTTGAAATATTAGCGAAAAATATAAAAAATAAATACATAAATATAAAAAAATAAAAAAATAACATTAACAGAAAAAGATTTATTTAAAATAAATACATAAATAAATTAGCTTTATGTACAGCAATACTTGAACATTGAGTTTCTTAATATTTATCCAGACATGTACATATGGGACTTTATTTAATACAACTTTATATCTCTTTATTATTCCCCATATACATGTATAGCTTTTTATGTAGTTATTTATCTATGTATTTATTACTGTAACCACACGGTAGGAAAAAATACCTTCATCTTTCTCCAATTCACTATGCTATGTATCATCCTATACCTGTTTCTATATATCCTCTACCCATGGCTTTAAGTGGGATGAAACAACTAGGGGGTCTCATAAAGGGGCGTGGTCAATGTAATTAAGGGCGTGGCTTAAAACACATAAGCTAAAAATCTGTGTTTAGCATAGTGTGCCGCCCGACTTGTATTTTGCTGTTTCTGTCATTGCAAACAGATATGATACAACAAGTAACATCATACCTACAACAAGTCAGGACTATTGGCCACAACAATGTTGCTGCTACTGAATTTTAAATCCAGAGAGAAAATGACTCTCTTTAAAGGATTTCCCTTCTCCTGGAACGCTCACCTGGCACGACGTCATGCCGTAACTTCTCCACTAGTGAGAAGTGAGCAGTGTGAGCATGCGCACATCGATGGATGTGCCTGCTGTCACTGCAGTCCGGAAAAAACGGACCTCCTGTGCCAAGGCACAAAACAGAGCTTGATAGAGACCCGTTTCGAGGCCCCTTTTAAAAAACTGCCGGTGCTCAGCACTGGTGAGACCCGGCCCACTTAAAGCCCTGCCTCTACCTCCACTCTCTCACTTATCCCAAATCTCATTTTACTACTGTGATTTCCCAAATAAACCTTACTATACTCTTCCCTCCCCTATCCCTTCTTTGACTCATCCCAAACCTCATTTTACTTTAATGATCTCCAAATAACATTTTCTAGACCCTTCCCTCCTCTATCCCTCCTTTATACTATTCAATCCAACTAGGAGACTCACATGTCCACCACTCCAATTAACAACTTATATTTCCATATACTAATCCACCACTAATCCACTTTGGGTTCTGGAGTAGTGTGCTGCTGTCCGAAAAGCACTTCAGTGCCTCGTCAGGGGTAGTAAGCGCTACATAAATACAATTACAATTACAAATCCCTGGGCTTCATACTTGATAGTAAATTACCCTTGCAAGCAAACGTCCACTACATGTCCGAAAATGCTCAGTTTCGTATTAAGAATGTTGAAAGATATTATAGGTTTCCTGCTCTAAGCTCTTACCCTTTTTAGGGTGTGCTGTGGAACTGTCTCATGTCTGGTCTACATAAGATCAGTCTAGCCCCCCGCCCCCTTCAAACCTGCCCAACATGCAACCACCCATGTGGTAATAGACGCCCAATGATTGGATCACATCACTCCAGCCTTCATTTACCTACAATGGCTGCCTATTGAATCTAGAGATATCTACAATTGGCCTAATTATCTGAATATTTCTAATAATTTAGAAATCCTCACAGTAGGGCTAAACATTAATACATATTATCAAGAGATAATTGGAAGGACAGATTGATTGTACACTTTTTTCTGACCCTGAATTCACCTATAAAGTGTAATTACATTAAATAATTCCTCAAATAAAAAAATTAAAAAAATTCGAAAGCGTGTATAAGAAGGGGTTTCAAAAGATTTTAGGGTCAGACTCAGGTCAAGAAACACTGTGGGTGATTACTAAGGAGCATAGACAGAACTCCTCATAAATTAGATTTTAAGAGAATCGAAATTTAGTGCATTGTAACTTGCATGTATGTAGGTCTGTGAAATATATCTCCAACATTAATGCGTGAACATCTGTAGCATACAAAATACACACCCTATAATCGATGATTCATACCTAAAAATGGATTAATATTGTGTACTGAACCAGAAATATGCCACATGTCACACACATGATGAGAAGTACAAATCAAAGTTATAGTAAAAATTGTCCATAGCAAATATGTTAAAATGGAAAGCAAAAACGCTGTTGCAACATACTGTATTGAATGGGTTGAAACCCTTCAGTCATTTCCCTGCGCATGCTCCGCAAGATCTTCAGATGGATCCCCACTGAAACCAGGAAGACCGTCACCCAGGCACTCGTCACCAGCCGACTGGACTATGGGAACACCCTCTACGCCGGAACCACAGCCAAACTTCAAAAAAGACTCCAGCGCATCCAGAACGCCTCCGCGCGACTCATCCTGGACATCCCCCGACACAGCCACATCACCGGACACCTGAAAGACCTGCACTGGCTCCCCGTCAGCAAGAGAATAACGTTCAGACTCCTCACCCACGCACACAAGGCCCTCCACGACCTGGGCCCAAAGTACCTCAACGACCGCATGACCTTCTACACGCCCACACGCCAGCTACGATCAACCAGCCACGCCCTCGCCACCGTACCACGCATCCGCAGAACCACCGCCGGAGGAAGATCCTTCTCCTACCTGGCAGCCAAGACCTGGAACTCCTCCCCACTCACCTTCGGCGAACCCAGGACCATCTCTCCTTCAGGAAGCAGCTCAAGACCTGGCTGTTCGAGCAGTAACTTACCCCCTCCCCCAGCGCCTTGAGACCCTCCCGGGTGAGTAGCGCGCTCTATAAATGCCGTGATTGATTGATTGATTGATTTCTAGTCACACAAATGTAAATTTTGTGAGAAAGAAGACACTCCAGCAAAATTATAAAAATCTCAAGCACAGTAACGTCCATCAAAATCATACAGGCTGCTGATTCACTAATGAGCAAACCACCCTTCGTTTTCCACTATTCTAAGGCTTACCTCTCCCATAGGATAACATTGGGTTGCCTTCTTACATTTAATAAGTGCTAACTTTTGATTGGGAACAAGTGAGCATTTTGTGTTTGGTGTCTGAGAAATTGTAGGAAAAATCCTCTTCATTGGAAAGTCAGATTTTAAGTTACAATTTTGAAAATGCCACTTTAAGAAAGTTTTGCAAAAGAAACAATTGATGGACGGAAAGCTGGACAATGCAAACATTCACCCCCAGTCACAAGGATCTGGGTTTAATCCATCATTCTTTTGCTCACCACACCACCCCAGTTTGGACCCAGCCATATGCAAATCAGTCTTGACCCTGTTCCTTATGGGAACAGTCCAGCCTTAACTGCCAAGCCAGGTCCTCCCTGGACCGGAAACAAGCATCCTGGGACCGGTTTCAGGGCATCACCCTTCATCATCCAGGCTCGCTTGAATCCAGTGGTGTAGTGAGCACGGGACCCATACAGCCAGCTTGGAGCCAAGGCAGGAGAGTCAGGAAACTTCAAAGGAATTTTCTAGAAACTTCTTCTACTTCAAAGAAGGCACAATGAATAAAAACGGGACCCTCACACTGAATCCTCAGTTCACGTTTTGGATCTGCTGAAGGTCTCTCAGAGAAGTGCCTGATGCTGTGGCCTGCTGTGTACTCCACAACACTGCCTTGATTCACCTGGAAGGACTCCTTTGCTGCCTGGATTCAGTCTTGAACCATCAGAGGACTGCCCTGCTGCTTGAGCCCTGCTAAATCACCTGCACCCAAGACTACCAGAGTGACTCTAAGGGCTAGTTTTCTGGCCTCCTGTTCTGAGCAAAGGAATACAAGGGGTGTGCAGTTCCTAGGGGAGGGGAAGAAAGGTCTTATCTAAAAAGTGCCCTTACACACCCCGAAGGATGTCATGCTTCATCATTGGGCCTTGCTCCTCATCAGGCCGTGCTGCAATGTCTGATGGGCACCCGCGAAGGGGCTCTTTGGCGGAGATCCTTTTGGATGAAGCCGTGGGGTGAGTGCGGGTGTGTGGGCTTGGTAGTGCGGTGAGTGAGTGAGTGAGCAGAAAATAGGTCTAGGGCCGTCCTAACTAAATGTGTTTATGCCCAGGGGGCGCTAGCCTAGTTAAAAGTAATTTGCCCCAACTAGATATAATGTTCCTATAGGGCTGGTGTGGTGCAAAGGGTCGACATGTTTCATGCCAGAGTAGCCCCTAACGGGTCTGGTGGCACTTCATCAGGACCAAAGAAAAGTAAATCACACAGGGATCACACAACCAGGGTGTCTAACTGCTTCTGGTTACTAGTTTGAAAACCACTGAACCAGATTTGCGATAGTGATAAAAAAAAACTAATTTACTTTTCTTTGGTCCTGATGAAGTGCCACCAGACCCGTTAGGGGCTACTCTGGCATGAAACATGTCGACCCTTTGCACCACACCAGCCCTATAGGAACATTATATCCAGTTGGGGCAGATTACTTTTAACTAGGCTAGCGCCCCCTGGGAATAAACACATTTAGTTAGGACAGCCCTTGACCTATTTTATACTCACTCACTCACTCACCGCACTACCAAGCCCACACACCCACACTCACCCTACGGCTTCATTCAAAAAGATCTCCGCCAAAGAGCCCCTTCGCGGGTGCCCGTCGGACATTGCAGCGCCGGCCCGATGAGGAGCAAGGCCCAATGATGAAGCATGACATCCTTCGCGGTGTGTGAGGGCACTTTTTAGAAAAGACCTTTGTTCCCCTCCCCTAGGAACTGCACACCCCTTGTATTCCTTACTACTGCCTTGGAGCACGTGTGCAGGACCTGCTTAAATATAGCTCCTGGTTCCTCTTGTTTCAAACAGCCTTTGCACGGCGGCTCAGCCGAGGGACCCAACCCCCCTCCTTTTTTGATCCACGTCTCAACAGACTTATCAAAAACATGGAGAATAACCAAGGTTTGTCGTTTAGTGACGACCTAGTTTCAGAGATACTTAGAGCACCCTCCCTGCTAGACGTGAATGGAGGAGCCTCTTCCAGTAACCAAGGTAGTGATTGGAACATGATCACTTCGATGAAAAGGCAACTCATGAAAATTATCATGCACGGGGCCATCATGCCCGAATATTTGCGAGCAAATATAGCTCCAAACGGTCTGATTGTCTCTAACACTCCCAGAATATTCCTGGAGGATAAGAAATTCAAAGATGAATGGTCCCTGGTCGCCTGGAAATGTACCAGGGACTTGCTAGTGCTGATTATCAAGACCGCTAAACGTCTAGCTGACGATCTCATCATTAAAATCACGGTGGCAGAGGGAGCCCTCAAAGCCAGCATTACCATTGCGGCCTTCAAATCCAAATTGGCAGAAATCAACAATGAAATAGCGGAAAACAAGGACTACCTGATGAGGAAAAAAGCGGCCAAACTGCAAAAAGACATCTCCAAATTCAGCAATGAGAAAGTATATCCATATCTCAAGGATGACTACTGTCCAGTAGTAGAAGATAACTCTTCAGATGACAGCCACTCTTCGCGAAGAAGGAACTATTCCACAAGCAGCAACTCTAGTACAGACAGTCGTGGCGGCCAGCAACAACAACAAGATCATCGAACACCACCCAACATGATGTATGGATATGGCTTACCACCTTACCAGGGACCACCAATGTGGCAATACCCTAACTTTCCACCAGGCCCTCAACCACTGTTCGCCCCCTTCCAACCACAACCTTTTTTAGGCAGAGGCTGGGGCAGAGGGAGAGGCAGAAAAAGAAGAGGCGGCAACAATCAACAGAAACAGGTACAATGGCAAGACCAAGTACACAACCACACATGGAACTGAGAAGCCACATGGAGAAGAAAAACTAACTGTTAACCTCTCAGAAAGAACTCTCAACGATGTGGAAACTACAGTCTTAAAACGAGGCTTGGGCTTTGTGCCCACCCCCAGAATCGACGACTTTTGCACGAATTGCGAACTTCACAACTTCTTCAGAAAAGTCAGTCTGAAAGCCTTCTTTGGGAACCAACCGGAAGTTCCAGCCATGAATTCTGGCCTACGAAAGCCCTCCACATTCAACCCCAACTCCAGCATGGTACCACCAGAGGTCCTCACATTTGAAAAAGCAGTTCTAAAAGAGATCACAGAGAAACGCTCCAACAGAGGATTTAACAACACTACCAGATTGGAAACAGGGGCCATCAAAACCTTGGCCAATGACTCCACCATCACCATCAAAGAAGCAGACAAGGGAGGGGCTATTGTAATCATGTCCACCACCTACTATAGGACGGAATGTCTGCGTCAGCTTCAGGACGTAAGATACTACACCCCCGTCCCTGAAGACCCTATACCGCATCTCGTAACGCGCATAAAATCATTGGTAACCTCCGCACTCAATCAAGGATGGATCACAAAGAATGAGGCTGATTTCCTGATTAATGACAATCCCAGACTACCCTATTTCTACACACTGCCCAAAATTCACAAGGGGGTACTGCCTCCTCTTGGTAGACCCATTGTCTCGGGCATAGGGTCAGTCTTAGAGCCACTCTCCAAATTTTGTGACCATTTTTTCCAACCCTTGGTCAAAACCACGCCAACCTTCCTTCAGGATACAAAGGAAGTCCTGAATCGGATTGAGACCGCAAACCTAGAGGGCACACAACCCGATGTCTTGATAACCCTCGACGTCGAAGCCCTCTACACGAACATTGCTCAATTAACCACACTGGAGGTAATCGAGGAAATCCTGCGCAACACCGCATGGACATCACCAACCCCCATAAGTTTTATTATGGAATGCGCACACATTGCCTTGACTGAGAACTTTTTCCAGTTCGAGGACCAGATTTACCACCAGATCCAGGGGACATCAATGGGCAGCACCTTCGCCCCTAGTCTGGCATGTCTCTACATTTCAGACTTCGAGGCGAGACATGTGCTCATTGAAACCAACCCTTTCATGGATAATGTCTCCCTGTGGCCTCGCTACATAGACAATATACTGGTGTTCTGGAAGGGTGATGAAAATCTTATTCCCGTATTCCTTACATGGGTAAACAGCCTCAACCCGTATCTCAGGTTTACAGCCAACACCTCCAACTCCAAGCTACCCTTCCTCGATTTAATGATTAGTCGAGGGAACAATAGACTGGACACAATCACCTTCAAAAAACCTACTGATAGCCACAGCCCTTTACTCTTCAGTAGTTTCCACCCGAAGGCCATGAGGGATAATCTACCATATGGGCAGTTTTTGCGATTAAGACGCAATTGCAGTAATCTAGAGGATTTTAAATCACAGGCATCGGAATTGACAAACCATCTGGTCCAAAGACAATACCCTGTGACCAAAATAAGAACTGCTCAGAAGAGAGCACGCAATACCAACAGAGAAACACTCCTTGAGACACAACCCAGAGCTAACACTGATCAAATGACATGTGTGACAACTTTCACACCAGAATCGAATTTGATCAGACGGGCTATTAGAAAGCACTGTAAAATTCTACGAGTAGGTGACTACACCCTGAATACACTGAGATTTGCATTCAAACGCACAGCAAATCTAAAAGACCTCCTGATTAACACTAGACCCAAGAAGTCAACTCCTCCGCCACAAAATATCCTGTGGAATCTACCCCCAGTAGTGGGCCATTACCCCTGTGGACAGTGTGTAGTCTGCCCACTCACGAAGGCTACAAAAACTATCACACTAACCAATACCTTGACGTGGCGCCAGAATAAACACACCAACTGCAACACACGCAATTGCATCTACCTGATAACATGTCCCTGTCAATTACGATACATAGGCATGACTACTCGCCCAGTAAAAACGAGAATGACAGAGCACAGAAGTAACATAAGATGTAAAAAAAAACAACACAAAGATGTGTGCACATTTTGTTGAACTCAATCACACCACCAACGACCTAAATTGGACTATTTTGGAATCCTTCCCCCAAATATCTAAAGAGGCACTCTTTAGAAAAGAACAGAATTGGGTCTTTATACTCTCTTCACATACACAGGGCCTCAATGACGATATTCCGTGGGCTGAGTTAAACCGCCCCTGATCCACCTATCCAGGATTTATCGCCATCCTATGCCCCACTGTCAAAAATACAACCCCCAAGTGTTCTTTGATATAGGTTCACTGGTCTAGTTACGACCTAGGTGAGGTTACACTTCCCTTACCTCACCGGGAATTCTAGATGTGAGCACATTAATAAACTTTCACATATAGGCACCACCTACCTTCTTGCCATCACCCGTTCTACTCACACTGCCACACGAGTGGCCCTAGGTGAGGTTATACCACTCCTCACCTCACTCATTCCAACTGGGAGCATGCGGACACACGCCCATATAGGCTCCACCACCCATAAAATAGGTTACACTGGGAGTCAGTCTTCCACGACCAGTACGGGCAAAAACCATTTAGTCACCTCCAAGATGCCCACCCCTACCACAATTTACACTCAAGTGGGCCACAGTCACAGGTCCTTGTACATTACCCTGTCTTAACTCCTCTAATTATGCTCTTTGTGATCAATGTCACTGCACAATCAATAAAAACATTTCTAATAGCCCGTTGCTGACATTGGCACCTCACATGAAAACCACGATGGCCACCAGTGCCGCGCATGATGTAGACACTCTTTCTAACAATCCCCGCAGTGCCCCAATCATGCCATTGCACCTTGTTGACATTTATACATTAACCCTGTCTTAATTCCTTCATCCATGCTCCTTTGTGATCAATGTCACTGCACAATCAACAAAGTTTTTTCTAATAGCCCGTATCTAACATTGGCACCACATATGCCAGTCACGATGGCCACCAGTGCTGCGTATGATGTAGACACTCTTTCTAATAATCCTCGCAGTGCCCCAATTAAACCACTGCACCTCGCTTACATTTGTCCTACACCTTTCGCAATTACACGTGTCCAGGAACACTGTTTGTTCAATAAAATTCCTCCCCAAGATGGCCGCCCCGTACTACGTCTAGTCATCCACGTAACAATGTATTACTCCGCCTACTCAAATATGACGAACCCGGAAGCAAGCACCACGGGGCCCGGAGCAAGGGTAGGTCAGCCGCTAGTTGCACTGCCTCCCTGCGTGAGTATGGATCCTTGAGTTTGTTTGTGGAAATGCTGCATCATGTCTTGGTAAGATAAGCGCCTTATAATTGCAAATTATACTTCCTTTTTAGAATCAGAGCAACGAGGTGCTCTGCCACCCCTGCCAGCACAAGCCCCGATCCTCAGGGGTGAGTCCGCAGTCAGATACTTGGTGAACCACGGCAAGCGCGGTCGCATTTTTCATATGTCACTATGTATTACAAGCACTCCCCTAGTGGGATCGATCTATGTCAAGGGACGCTAACTGCGGAGTGCCAATCTTTCGTCTAGCACCACTCGCCTCTTTCCTAAAAGAGTTACTATCACAATTGATGTGCCGGATACATGCCTGTACTAAAACGTGTGATTTACCATTATACCGCATGGTTGCTTGAGTTAGTGTGCTTGCTAAGAATTTTCTCAAACGCGTGTTTTGATCTAACTTTGCCGTACATGGGACATGATTCCCTATGTCACCATGTATTCACCCGCCGATAAAAAATTGCTCTCACACTTATTGATAGAACCACTCATGCGAGGTTGGAATCACCATCACCAACACAAATACTGGCACCTCTCGGATTACTTTCAGCCCTAGTTGCAAATTACAACCACGGCCATCAAGACTGGCACTGCCTTAATTTATTTTATTTTATTTTATTTTAATCTCCAATCACTTGTAGCATATTGACTGCACCCTGTGTCATGGATTTTTAACAAAAACCTTGGTTCTCTCTGTTTTGTTTGTTTTTATTTCCCTCCCCATTTCCCCTAGGTCTCTCACCTCGGGATCACACAACCCGGAGCGTCTTACTGCTTCTGGTTAGTATTTTGAAAACCACTGAACCAGACTTGCGGTAGTGATAAAAATTACCTAATTTACTTTTCTTTGGTCCTGATGAAGTGCCACCAGACCCGTTAGGGGCTACTCTGGCATGAAACATGTCGACCCTTTAACCACACCAGCCCTATAGGAACATTATATCCAGTTGGGGCAGATTACTTCTAACTAGGCTAGCGCCCCCTGGGAATAAACACATTTAGTTAGGACGGCCTTAGACCTATTTTATACTCACTCACTCACCGCACTACCAAGCCCACACACCCACACTCACCCTACGGCTTCATCCAAAAAGATCTCCGCCAAAGAGCCCCTTCGCGGATGCCTGTCGGACATTGCAGTGCCGGCCCGACGAGGAGCAAGGCCCAATGATGAAGCATGACATCCTTCAGGGTGTGTGAGGGCACTTTTTAGAAAAGACCTTTGTTCCCCTCCCCTAGGAACTGCACACCCCTTGTATTCCTTACTACTGCCTTGGAGCACGTGTGCAGGACCTGCTTAAATATAGCTCCTGGTTCCTCTTGTTTCAAACACACTCCTGTTCTGAGCCCCAGGGACAGAAAAGGCTCCCTCCATCTTGAACTTTCACTTTGGCACAGCCTGAGTGAGTCCTAACCCCCCAAGTGATCCCCCTCCATCCTTTTATATTTCATATAAAACTTTTACATTTATGTAATATATTTTTGACATATGACTATATGGTGATACTGTTTGCTACATATGGTTACAGAATAATAGGCAACAGAATGTTTTAATCTGAGAAAATTGTGTGAATATATAGATATAGAAAAGACTCGAAAGGGTGTTAATATAAACATTAATAGAGAGGACTGGGATTTACAACGATATGATGATTTTTCAAATTATGAATTATGTTTCAGAGTATCCAATTGGATGACATTTTCGACTAAATGTGTGATACTGTTGCATTGTGAAATTGTATATATCAAGGAGGATAATATTAAAATAAAGGACAGATATTTTTGCATTGAACAGGTGTCATTGTATGGATGGATGAGTGGTAAATTGATATATGTGTTTTTCTCTTTAAAGAAGTGAGTTAATTGATGGGTTAATACGCATGTGGTTCACAAGATGGACTTACTATTATTGATAAGTATCTACACCCTGTTTCTTTTGTTATAATGGTTTCTCCCGTATATTTTTGTGTGATATAACCTGACCTCCTTTGAAAGCTGCAGGAAAAAAATCTGTTGCCACCAATGTGATGCAAGTCATGACTCATACTGTTATGTTATGCTAATGTGTGTCAGGCGATGCAATAGCGTCTATTGGAATATACGTGTGCAGTGAAGAGTCTTTGGAAAGCCCTCTTTCATGGAAAGTTGTTGGGTTTATGTCAACATCCTGGTGATAATCCCCATGCAGGTCTATGTGAACGCCTGAACATTTTTCATCACACCATAGTGGATTGATCATGTGCAATGACATGTGGCACACTCATGTCACTGATGTAAAATGACACGCTGAATCCAGTTATGCAAAACTATGATCAGAAATGCCAAGAGAAGGATACAAGCAGTAGCGCTGCTACCAAATGGGTGTGGGGACTCGGGGGGAGTGGTGGTGGGAGGGAATTAAAAATAAATGTTAACAAAACCACCACTTACCTGGATGTGGCCGGCCGCTGCCTTTCCTCCGTCCTCTTCCTGGCTTCTGTGGAAGCAGGATGCACCCAGGCTCCGCTGAGCCAATCACAGTGTTGTGATTGGTCTTAGCGCCGTGGCTCAGCGCTCAGACAGGGAATGGGATCCTGGGCATGTTCTCCACCCAGGCTGTGATGCATCCTGGGTGGAGAACATGCAAAGTGTGCATGACATTTTGGCCGTCCCAAGCCGGCCGGCCAAAATGTCATGCGCACTAAGAAAAGCCTACCACTCCTCCAGCAGCCTCTAAAAAGCACAGCCCCGCGCTGCCCCCAAACAGCTGAGCGAGTACATTTAAATAAAATGATGATAACGTTAAGTTATTATCATTTTATTTTTCCGTTTTTAATTGCTCACTCAGTGAGCAGAGGGGCGATGCTCCTCTGCCTTAGTGGACGAGCCGCCACTGGGCACAAGACCACACTGTTATTCATAAAATATACAAAATCAAATGTTTGGTATTCACCATTCAATCCAATGCTATTTCCCGAGTATATGCATGCCTGTCATCCCATAGCACCGATTTATTTCAGCATTCAATGAAGCTTGAATAGAACACATGAAATGCAAGATGTTAATATTCAGTATTATCATGTTATGCTCTTAGTCCAACTTCCTACTTCTGCCTTGTCCACAGAGACAACTGATGCAAGCTGCCATACACAAGTCATCCAGGCAGGGGCAGACACACAGGAAGCTGCACCACCCCTGGATTAGTGAACAAGACTACGCATTAGGACACTGCTAACCACATCCAGTAATAAAGAGATTTTGGACCAGGATGCACTGTATGATACTGCACGGGATCAAAGAAATGTGGCTTCCTCCGACAATTTCTGTTTTGTTTGAGTGCTACAACATTTTATGTTCATGTCTATTCAAATACAACTCCAAAATAAATTGAAATTAAATCTTATTTAGCCACTAACTCAACTGGTGATATTTCATTTTCATTTATGCAAGAATTTAGACTTTGGGGGGCAGATTTACAAGCCTCTTGCACCGCCGGTGTGTCACATTGCGTGATGCACCAGTGGCGCAACCTGCTGAGGGACATTTACAAGCACACATAAAGCCACCCTGCGTGACTTTACCTGTGCTTGTGAATATCGCCCTTTTTCATGCAACACTTTGGGGCATATATACAAAAAAGTGGCGAAGCATGTCGTTAAGCCAAGAAGTCTAATGAAACGCTTCGTCACTTTAGAAATGAAGGGCTGCACCATATTTACTAGAATATAGTGCAGCTCTACATTTCTCTCTGCACTGGCGCTAAATTAAGCTGCCTAGCGCCAATGCAGGCACCCTTGCACCATAGAGCAAGGGTGCCTGTGTTGAGGGGAAGATTGTTTATGTGCAGGAAGGTCCCCCTTCCTGCACATAAACAATCTTTAAATGCCGTTTTGTAACCTCTACGTCTGCTGCTTAATGCAGCACACAGAGAAGTTGCAAAACTGCATTTTTAAAAAAATATTGTTTATGTGCAGGAAGGAGAACCTTCCTGTACACAAACAATCATTGGCTTTTTGCTGTTTTCATGTGTGCTGCACAAGCCAGCACACATGAAAACAGCAAAAATAAGGAGAAATGAAACATGTCTCCTCGTTGCTCCAGGGTAAGACCAGGTTTTCCCTGGTCTTAATTCTGGTGCTGCCTCCTATTTATGCCTCCCTTGTAAATAGGAGGCAGCGTCAGAATCAATGGGGGTTGCGGTGGAACGCCCACAGCAACTCCCATTGCCCTCCCCTTTCATGCTAAGCATAGCGTGAAAGGGGGCATTATTTACAAGGCACCGTTAAGCCCCGGTAAGTGGCTTAACGCTGCCTTGTAAATAAGGCAAAGCCCCTATCGCCACAGGAACGTCGAAAAAACTGATGTTCCCGTGGCGATAGGGGCTTGTACATATGCCCCTTTGCGTGTTAGGGGTGTGACATGGGTGTTGCTGTGGGTGTTCCCATGCAACACCCATGTCCACTGATGCATTTCCAGATTTACGAGTAATTATAAATCTGGAGGTGAGTCAGAATGCTACGCTACCCTAAGGGTGGAGTAGCAAGGTGCAACGAGGAGAAATGTTTTCAGTTCTCCACGTTTTTTTCCTCTTTCAATGCATGCTGCATTCTATAGCACACATTGGAAGAGGAAACCACCTCAATTGAGTGTTTTTGTGCAGGAAGGTGCTCTTTTCTGCACGAAACAATCTCCCCACGACGCAGGCATCCTTGCCCCATGGTTTAAGGGTGCCTGCGCCGACGCATGGCAGCAGTTTGTGCACCAGCACAGGGGGAAGCACAGAGATGCAACATATTGTTGTAAATATGTCGCATCCCTGTGCTTCGAAACGAATGCAGCACGGTGCAGCAAAATTACTTGCTGCACCCCGCTGCGTTCCTTTCTTGTAAATCTGCCCCTGGCACTTGGGCCTCGATGACGCCTGCCGCGGATTGATTCATATCCGTGGCAGGCGTCCGTCCTTGAAATAACATTGCGAGGGTTCCCACTAAATCCAAGGCTGAGGAAATAATAGGGGTCCACGTTTTAAGCGTATAACATGCAAGAATTGATGTTCCTGCTCCGATTCAGGCATGTTTTTTCTTTCACCTTTCACATGAAAAACAAAACATTGTGTAATTTCAATGGGTCTGGTACTCTTTTTACTGAACCCTTCAGAATTTGCAATCCACGCCTGAATTATTTATTTCTTACTTCTTTTTATGTTTTATCACCTCGAAACTTAAAGAGATCTGTCGTAAAGTTATGGAGATGTAAATTTCTCCTCGACGTTTATAAGCAGACACCCAGTGCTTTAATTGGGGAAAAAATAGGGCAGGTACTCATTTAAATGTGGTGAGTGGGCGGGGCTAGGGGCGTGGCCAAAGGCAAGACATGACATACTTATTGACTTCTGTACTAGTTGTAGCACATACCAAAACACATGAGAAATGGTTTCTATGAACAAAATAGGTTAAATCGTTACACAAAACAAAAGACAAACGCAGTGATATTTTAACAATTCCTTGTTTTGTAATATTTGCAGCTTGAATACTGTTATTTGCTGTTACTTAGCACAATACTATATATTCTCGAGCATGCAGACACACACAGAAAGAAACGAACAGATGTGCACACACAAACCATTCCACACATTTCCTTTAATATTCCCCCAATAGTGTTTCGATTTCCTCCCTCTTTCTCTCACACGAAAACGTGCAAAGGTAACAGACACACATAAGCTGACACTTGCACAAAAGAACCGGGTGGGATTAAAGCCATTTCAACCTCCTTACCTCCCATGGCTTTCTCTATTGCACTGTCACCGGGCTGCCTCGATTCCTTTCAACACAGGATGATGGTGAACACCCGGATGTCATGCAAATGAGCCCACACTGAATAGTTCAGCGGGGGCTCGGCTCCGGGCTGCAGAAGTGTTTTGAATGTCAGAGGCAGGTTACCAGCCCTAGCAGCAATGTGCCTATTCTTTAATGAGTACCGGTACTCTCCTCAGCAGTAGAGAAGTGCCGGTCCTCAGAGTGATAAAAATAAGAAGTGCCAGTACTCAGTACCTGTGAGTACCGGCTCATTTAAAGCACTGCAGACACCTGCTCTATTCATCAAGACAGATTAATTATTTTTTCTCCCAGTATGAAATATGTTTTCTGCTGTTGTCAAATGGCAACAATTTTATTTCTGCAGACAAAAATAAAATCAATTTGGGGCACTCCGAGACGCTACGAGCATTGTGATACGGGGCGACTTCTGGGGTGGCTTAGTCCTCCAAAGAGGAGTGCATGGCTGTGTGACGTGTACCGTAAACGTGTAGACTTGATTCTTACGTTTGTACCGTTGGTACTTGCTGCAAACGTTAAATAAAAAAGGCATACTTTTTTTGTTTACTTGCAACAGATAGTTGGGATGAGTAGATAATTTAGGAAAGAACCGTCGACCAGTGATTTATTAGATTATCACACAATGATACTTTTACTCCCAAAGGTCATTAAGTATATCAAAAATCGCGGGATTATTAATGTCTTCGTTTTTGCGAATTGTGCCCTTCTATTGAAACTTTGAAGGATGGCACACAAACAAGGTCTTTTTGCTGTTTGTTAATCTCACCTTACAAATGTTCTCAATTAGCCCGTATTTGCAGGGGGGGCTCCTCCGCTATGGCGGAGGAGCGTCGCGCCACTGCTTCTAAGCAGTGCACTGCAAAGTAAAGGAAACATAAAATGATAATAACTTTGAGTTATTATCATGTTATGTTTCCTGCTGCTTTGCAGGAGGGCGGGTGGGCGGGGCTGCTCTGCTCTTGGAGCAGGGCAGGGGAGGAGTGGTTTGAACGCGCCTAAGTGTGCAATGACTGTTTGGTCGCCCCTGTCGGTCTGCCCAAACCAGTCATGCGTACTTTCCCCGTTCTCCATGCAGGCTGCATTACAGCCTGTGTAGAGAACAAGCCGAGGCTCCCGTTCCCTGGTAGAGCTTCACGCCAGGACGATCAAAGCCAATCATTTGCATTGTGTTTCCCTCTTGGTTATCATTCGAAACTTGATTTAGTACCCTGCCCATGTGACGGGGTTAGTGGACAATCAACCTTACATTTTTTGCTTTTCTGTAAATATTACATGAAATACAGCAAGGGGCTTCTTTACCCTTATTTTAATAGGAGCAGGCCTATTAGCTTGGATTCTGCCTAGTTAAGTATGCTTGCCTTGACCGATGAAGAGCTTGTTTTTCGTTTAAGCACATTTTTGAGAATTGCTACTCGGGCACGTAAGACAATGCTCAACCCTTGAGTTTTTAAATCATGAATGGATAAGCTTGTAATTGTTGATAATGAATTTCCCATTTTATTTACAACCTAAAATCTGTGACAATGTGTTTTATAATTGTAAATTCCTATTGGCATTTATTGTTACTCTTCTTTTGTTTTTAATACTTCTTTTATCATACTGCACTTTTATGGATACAATGTTTATCCGAATAAAGTTTATGAACTGAACTAACTGCCAGAACATGTAAAACTTAAGTACATATGTTCTACTTTTTTTTAATACAATGTACTCTGCTGTATGGACCATTAGATCTCACCTTAGGGGAAACATAAGTTTCAAAAAGGAAGGTTTAGGCCTGGCAAAATGTTTATTTTGCCAGGTCGAAATGGCAGCTAAAAACTGCACTACAGGCCTGAGGCATGCTTTAAAGAGCAACTTTAGTGGGAGACACAATGAGTGCCTCAAGCCCACTTGTAGCATTTAATTTACAGGCCCTGAGTACATGTAGTACCATCTACTAGGGATTTACGATTAAATTAAATGTGCCCAATAGGTGTAGGCCAATCTTACCATGTTTGAAGGAGAGAGCATAAGTACTTTAGCACTGGTTAGCATTTATGTATATTTACATGTAACGTGTGTATTAAATGTGTCTTTTTGTTTTTTTCATTATTCATTTATAGTTTCACAATTTAAATCATTACAACATTTAAAAAAAAAAGCTGCATTCACATGTAAAGTACATTCATTAATGTGGGATCAAGTAGGTGCTGCTTGAGGGTGTAAATGTACAATCACATTGCAGTTCATACATAGCATAAAGGGTGATGGTGAAAACATATTCAGCAATTTATAATAGAAATGCAGGTCTCAGCAAGGGCTCATCGCCATAGAGGTGAAGCCATGAGCACGTTAATAGGTCAGAAAGTTGGTTAGGGAGTTAAGACAATGAGTCCAGAGGCTGCATGAACAAGTACCCTCCTGGAATGACAACCAGATGGATCTGGGCCTACTAGAGTGGGGGAGCATAGAATAATAAATTTCTAATTGTTCTTGACAAGAAGTCATTTCGAGCAACCATCTTCCTTCATGATTTGTGGACTAGCTGCTATGCTGACTGTATTTGTATTATGAATTTTCCTGCTTGTTGTGGCTCGTATACTGCATACTCGAGCACGTTAGTTAAAATAAATATTTTAAACTGTTTTGTGTCTCTGTCAGATCTTATTGTGGACAAGTACAAGAGTGCGAGCAAAAGGGTGTGTCTTGCAACCGTGATTCCTGAGTAATCTGGGAGTGTTGTGTTCTGGGGTGTCGAATCACTTGTTTCTCTGTGAGTGAGAAGGAGGGCAAGTGAGACACTATAGCTAGTCGGTCCTGGGCTCATGGGTACTAAGATGGTAGGATGACTCAGTGCCTATGCACTAAGGTCCCATAATCCTATGCATATTGGTGCTTTTGGGCAGAATTCCTGCAGCAGGAGGTCAAGGGTGAGTATTACTGGGAAATGATCTAAGAGGGTCCTAGGCAAGTTCTCTATGCATGTGACCCAACCACAGACATCGTGGGTGCCTAGCCAATAATCCAGTCTTGCCCAGGGGTTATGCACCGTTGAGATGTGTGTGCTCTCTTTGGCCTTAGGGAGACGAACTCTCCATAGATCGAGCAAATCATTTAAATTCATCTGGTCATGGAGTGCAGTGGCCGCAGCCCAGTGAGTCCTGGATTCGGGGTAAGAACAGTCCATATCTCGATCAAGGATGAGATTAAAATCTCCACACCATAACACACTACCGGGGGCTAATGTTAAACAGGGTCTCCAGACAGTCCAAACAAAGTGCAGGTTATCAGTATTGGGCCCTTCTGTATTAAGAATGGTGAACTGCTTCCCCTGGATAACCAATTGTA
Organism: Calotriton arnoldi; assembly: GCA_963921515.1. NCBI lineage: Eukaryota > Metazoa > Chordata > Amphibia > Caudata > Salamandridae > Calotriton > Calotriton arnoldi. The sequence continues at coordinate 558,333 of CAWUFW010004151.1, forward strand.
ATACAACATATCTTTCTTGTGGATAAGCAATCTCCACCACCATGCGGACCAATAGGCCTTTCGGAGCCAGCAGCACCAGCCCCTGGGAAAAGGCTGAGTAGTCAGAGTATACCCCATGAGCAGCCCAAGCCCCCTGTAAAAGGAACCTGTGTCTGGGGCCTAGTGTGTGTTTCTTGCAAAAGTGGGATATGAATATTATGACGTGTCAAATAGGCTAATACCTTTAGCTTTTTCCACGGATCACTGTGACCACGTACATTATAAAGGTGACATCAGTCATCTTATTGACAGGTGGTGACATTCAAGTATGAATAAGCAAAGAGCCTGGTGAAATCAAGAGGCTGAAAAGGATCAACAAGCTGTACATCAGTCCCATGCTAGCAGGCAGCCAAAGATTCAATCATCAGCAAACTATTAGCAGCTAATTTGTCACGCGCGCCCGCACATGAGCATTTCTTGTGAGAAATACGCATGCGCAGTTCTCACAAGGATTAGCGAGACGGCGAAGAAGAGGAGGTGGGCAGCCCGAGGGCGCCGCATGTCAGGTAAGTGGTTTTAAATTTATTTTTTAATAATGTTTATTTACTTTTTATAATGGGGTGGAGGCGGGGGCTGGCCAACTCCGCTCCGCCCGCGGAGTGTGCGGAGATTTGCCTTCTCCCGCGTTCTCCGCGGAACGTGGAGAAAGCAAATCTCCACACACTCCGCGGGCGGAGCGGAGGTCTCCGCCCAGGGTTAAAAATAAGGTGGCACCCGCAACTAGAAGGGTCGCTTAGCCTGCAGTAAGGTTCTCCTATGTGTAAGGTCGATGGAATGAAAAAAACAAAGGTTAGAGGGATGCTGGAGTTAGGAAATCCAATTAAAAAAACCTTAGAAATGCACTGAAAAAAACAAAGGGTACAGGGGTGTTATATTTAGGCTCACATTTCACTAGTACTAAACCAGTGAAATTCAACAGTTATAGTCACCTGAGCTAACTATAACTTACACTCCCTCAATGCACTGCTTGTGACCTCACATATTACATCACTCATGACATGGTCAGTGACATCACTGATGACATCTCAAATGACATGACTGATGACATCAGCCAGTGAGTGTGAGTGTTTTCTAAACATTTCTGAGTGTTAAAGATATATACTAAGATATGGGTGACTGAGTGGGTATGTGAGTTGCTGTATAGGTGAGTGATTGGGTGTGTGAGTGGCAGTATGAGTGAGTGAGTGGGTGGGTATATAAGTGTTACATGAGTGAGTGAGTGGGTTTGTAAGTGACTGTATGGGTGAGCGAGTACATGTGTTAGTGACTGTATGGATGAGTGTGTGCTTGTGTTAGTGACTGTATAGGTGAGTGAGTACATGTGAGTAACTGTATGGGTCAGTAAGCAGCTGTAAATGACTATATGATTGTGTGAGTGGGTACATGAGTGGCTGTATAGGTGACTTAGTGGGTGTGTGAGTGGCTGTATGAGTGAGTGGATGTGTGAGTAGCTCTATGGATCAGTGAGTGGGTGTGTGAGTACTTGTATGGGTCTGTGAATGGGCATGTGAGTGGTTGTGTGGGAGTGGGTGTATAAGACATTCTGTGGGGTGTGAGTGGTTCTGTGGATGATGCCATCAGTGATGTGATCAGTAATGTCATTTGAGATGTCATCAGTGATGACATCAGTGATGTCACTGACCACGTCATGCCTGATGTAATATGTGAAGCCATAAGCAATGCATTGCGGGGGTGTATGATATAGTTAGCTCAGGTAACTATGACTGCTGGATTTCTACGGTTTTGTAAAGTGAAATCTGAGTCTAACTCTAACGTCCCTATATCCTTTGTTTTTTTCAGTGAATTTCTATGTTTTTTTGAAAGTCTATTTCCTAACTATAACATCCCTGTAACCTTTGTGTTTTTTCAGTGAATTTCTAAGGTTTTTTGTAATTCCATTTCTTAACTATAATGTCCCTGTAACCATTGTTTTTTCAGTCAATTTTCAAGGTTTTTTCAATTCTATTTTTTACTATAACGTCCCTGCAGCCTTTGGTTTTTTCAGTGAATTTCTATTTTTTTTTTAGATTTTATTTCCTAACTCTAACCTGTAAACTTTGAGAATGGGTTTGTGAGTGGCTATATAGGTCAGTGAGTGGGTATATGGGTGACTGTATGGGTGTGTGAGTAGGTGTTTGAGTGGCTGTATTGGTCTGTGAGTGGTTGTGTGAGTGCCTGTGTGGGTCTGTGTGTGTGTGTGTGATTGCCTGTGTGCACCTGTGAGTGGGTGTGCGAGTGGTGCTATGGGTCTGTGAGTAGGTGTTTGAGTGCCTGTGTGGGTCTGAGTGAGTGTGTGAGTGTCTGTGTGGGTCTGTGACTGGGTGTGTGAGTGGTGCTATGGGTCTGTGAGTGAGTGTGTGAGTGGCTGTGTGGGTCTGTGACTGGGTCTGTGAGCGATGCTATGGGTCTGTGAGTGGGTGTGTGAGTGAATTTTCAAGGGATTTTTACATCTATTTCCTAACTATAACGTCCCTGTAACCTTTGTTTTTTTTAGTGAATTTCTATGTTTTTAAATTTTTATTTCCTTACTGTAACCTGCCAACTTTGCCAATGGGTGTGTGAGTGGCTCTATAGTTTGGTGAGCTGGTGTATGGGTGGCTCTTTGGGTCTGTGACTGGGTGCTTGAGTGGCCGTATGGGTCTGTGAGTGGATGTGTGAGTGCCTATGTATGTCTGTGAGTGTGTGTGTGAGTGCCTTTGTGGTCTGTGACTGGGTCTGTGAGTGGCACTATTGGTCTGTGAGTGGGTGTGTGAGTGGTGCTATGGGTCTGTGAGTGGGTGTGTGAGTGCCTTTGTGGGTCTGTGAGCGGATGTGTGAGGGGCCTTGTGGGTCTGTGACTGGGTAAGTGGGTGGTTCTCTTGGTCTGTGAGTGTGTGTGTGTGTGGCTGTGTGGGTCTGTGAGTGGGTGTGTGAGTGCTGTTGCATGTCTGTGAGTGGGTGTGTGAGTGGCTGTGTGGGTCTGTGAATGGGTGTGTGAGTGCCTATGTGTGTCTGTGAGTGGGTGTGTAAATGGTGATATAGGTCTGTTAGTGGGTGTATGAGTGCCTGTGTGGGCCTGTGAGTGGGTGTGTGAGTGCCTGTGTGGGTCCATGATTGGGTCTGTGAGTGGCACTATGGGTCTGTGAATAGGTGTGTGAGTGGCTGTGTGGGTCTGTGAGTAGGTATGTGAGTGCCCGTGTGGGTCTGTGACTGGGCATGTGAGTGGTGCTATAGGTCTGTTAGTGGGTGTGTGAGTGTCTGTGTAGGTCTATGAGTGGGTGTGTGTGGGCCTGTGTGGACCTGTGACTGGGTTTGTGAGTGGCACTGTGGGCCTGTGAGTGGGTGTATGAGTGGCTGTGTGGGTCTGTGAGTGTGTGTGTGAGTGCCTGTGTATATCTGTGAGTGGGTGTGTGAGTGGCACTATGGATTTTAGGCTTTTGCATAGTTAGGGTATTTAAATGGAAAACCGTGGACTCTGCTTTCATCCGGAGATGACAAGAAAGAAACCACTTGTCACAGACACTACAGATCAGATTGCGCTCCATTAGATCAATGATGCATTCACCTCTATTAAAGAATTCAGGTTATTTTTCAATGTGGAATACGAGAGGAAACACATTTAATTTGCCTTCGCCAAGCCCAAGAAGTTTTGAACGTTTGTGCTTTACTGAAGTGGAGCTTCAACTGGGGCACCTGCTATGTTTTTATTTGTAAGTGCTTCCTGCAGAGGTTTAATTTCTGTGAAATGTGCACCAGGGACAGGCTGGAACCTCATTTTTTCCAGAAAAGTCCCCAGTTTTGCCGAAAATGTCTACCTAACTGGACAACTTTCCTCTGGTTAATTAGTAAATGCTACCTCATCGGGTAAATGTCTTGTGCATATTCTTCACTACAGCTGCATAAAGGACCACAGAGTAATGTCTGCAGTGACCTTGCGTGCGTGTAATTTCAATAATGTGATTGTTCCTCAAACATCTTCATCCATAAATCTATGATAATTTGAATTCTCATCAAGAGAAGATGACAAGACTTCAAAGAGGTGTCTCTTCACCAAATTTCGGTACTTTCTCTTGACGAAATGAAGTAAGCTCTTATTTGCTTGGTGGAGACATGCCTTCGTATTCCTCTACAACATCAATAACTTGTTACCAAAATCAGCTGGAAATGCACTTGGGGGCCTTTTGTTTAGCTGTCCATCAACGTGGGAAAAGGCGGCAAGACCTTTGCAAACTACTAAAGAAAACGGGAGGTCTGCTGCATGGCCCCCTCACTGGGCAGGGTTTGGCCCCAGAGACCCCATCCTTTGGAGCCCAGCTATGCCTCCCTGGGTGCCCTGGCCCCACCCAGGGCACACAGTGTGCATGTTGGGGACTGTGGGGGGAGCCTCAAGGCCCCCACTGTTCCAGCCAGCTCCCTGCCTCCTGAGGTAGCTGGCATTGCTCTCACACACAGAGAGCTGCTGGAAATGCAGCTCCCGGTGTGTGAGGGCAATACGTTTATCTCTTTCCCTGCCCGCATGTCTGCGGGAAGGGAAAGAGATGACAACTCCACTTCCAGCAAGCAGGAGCACTTTGACAGCTCCCGCTTGCTGGAAGCGGAGTGTTTGTTTTTGCTTGGTGAAAGCTGTCACAGCTCCCGCCAAGCAAAAGCAAACAGCTATCTCCAGAGGGTAGGCACCTCGGAGATAACAGGAGCTGGCCTTGGGGGTGGCGGTCCCCAGGGCCATATATGGCTTCAGGAGTGGGGCTGCACGGCCCCCTCCATGTTTAAAATTTGGATTGGCCCCGGATGTGGTGGTCCCTGGGGCTTCTAAAATCCCTAGGAGGGTGGTCTGTGAGGCTCCCCTCAATTTGTATAGAAGCCCTGGGGAGGTAGTGGTCCCCAAGGGCTGGGGCATCCGCACAGCACTGTCTATATAGCCCCGGGGAGGTGTGGACCTCGGGGCTTAAAATTGCCCTTTGTGGGGGGCCACGAGTGCCCTCCTCCATTAAATTTATAAACTGGGCATGCCCCCGGGACCTGGCCCACCCTGGGTCTTCATTAAAAACAAGAGCAGGAGACAGCACTTGTTTGCTTTAAAAATGTTGCCACATAGTCACGGCTCCGTCATGATTTTGAAGCATAAGTCAATTTTAAAAAGTGCCTTTTTGCCCTGTAGGGGTCCCAACAGGACCCCAGGACAAGTGCTAGGGGGTCAGGGTATTATTTTTAAAATGTTTTTTCTGAGACTCAGTTGAAGCCAAATCCCAAGATGCTGCCACCACTTCCTGGTTGAAATGTTGGCAGTCAATTTGATTTCAGCACAGGGACTGTTGGATCCTCAGAGGATCCGCGTCCCTATATATACAAATTTGAATTTCCCTTATTATCACAAAAACTAATGAATGAATAGCAGGTGCCCCCGTTGAATCTCCACTTCTGAAAAGGACATATGATCCTAATTCCTGGGCTTCGCGAAGGCAAAGAAAGTGTGTTTTCTCAACAATTCCATATTGAAAAACAATCTGGAATCCTTCATGGAAGTGACTGCATCGTTGTTCAATTGGAGGCAATCTGTATGTGACTGTGATGAGTGGGTTCTTTTTTTATCCTGTCCTAGTGAAAGCAGAGTCCATGGTCTCTCTTTAAATTGCTAGGAGTACACAAATGTGGAAATCACTTGGATGCTTCTCTGTTTGGCCCCACCCACCTTACTAGTATCTAAAGGTCTTTCTGACTTTTGCCAGGATGATGGTCAGCTTAACAAGCGTCCTTCCCAGCTTGTTACCTGCCGTTTTGGTGAGGAGGTCTTGATGCCGAGGAATATGAGTACATCTTCAACAAACAAAGAAGCACTTTTTCATATAGTTAAGAGGAAGGGCCCTTGTTTGGTGGAGATTTACGTCTTTGTAGTCTTGTTGTCTTCTCTATAGGAGGATTCATGTTATCACATTTTTCTGGATAAAGACGCACCAGGAACAATCACATTACCAAAACTCACACAAGGTCACTGGTGACATTTCCTTGTACTCCATTATGCAACTGTAATGTAGAATACATACTGGACGCTTACCCAAGCAGGTAGCACTTAGTAATTAACCAGTAGAAAGAACTCCACTTGGGTAGATATTTTGTGCAAAAGTGTTGACCCATGTTGGATAAAAGGGCAGGTGTCGTACCTTTGTGGCTGAGTCACTCACACAGCTACTGACATACCCACACAGACACTCCCACTCCCACCCCCACCCCCACTCACAGACTCACTCAGAATTTCACTCACACACTCATGCAGCCACTCACAGACCCATACAGCCACTCACAGACCCATTCAGACACTCATGCACCCACTCACAGACCCACTCAGACACATACACCCACTCACAGACCCACTCAGACACTCACACAACCAATCTCAGACCCACTCAGAGACTCACACACCCACTCACAGACCCATACAGTCACTCACACAGTTATTCACAGACCCACTCAGAGACTCACACACCCACTCAGAGACTCAATCAGAGACTAACGCACCACTCACAGACCCACTCAGACACTCATGCACTCACTCACAGACTGACTCGCACACAGGGGCGGCTCCTCCATTAAGGAGGAGGAGCGTCAACTCACTAATTGAAATGCCTCCCCATGCCCCAGAAATGAAAAATAAAATGGTAATACAGTTCATGTATTACCATTTTATTTTTCAATAACGCCGCCTAGAGCCGAGCGTTAGGATGGGGGTGGGGCAGCTGCTGACTGGCAGCAGCAGAAAGAAGACATGGGCAGGGCACTTATGTTCAAAGTGTGCATATCCCTTTGGCCAGCCGGCTTGCGACAGCCAGCCAAACATGCACACTTTAAACCTTTCCACCCAGCTGTCTTGGAAAGCTGGGCTAAGACCGAGCAAATACCTAATGTGCTCTTTGTTGCACTGAGAGAGCCTGCTCTATCCAATCCTGGTGCTGGTGCTGCTCTCATGCTGCATGAAAGCAGCACCAGGATTGGTTAGGGTAGTTGCCTGGGGCCTGCACTGGAGGAGTGAAGGACGCCGGACGAGAGAGTGGACGTTCCGCAAAGTATGTTTTCTTTTCTCTTTTTAATGTTTTGAATGTATTTAATTGTCAACATGCATTAAGTTACTGTTTTGAAGTTACGATAACGTAATGCATGTCAGCAATTTTATTGATGTAATGTGCCCCCATGCACCGGCACCCACCTCCCATTTGCCTTCTGTAAGATGGGCGTCAGCACAGGAATGATGAGTCCAGGAGGCTGATGAAATGTTGTAGTAGTCTTTATTAAGGCTAAAGTAATGGAGACCCCATCCATCACCTAACGAAGCAACTGACAACTGACTCTACAAACATCATTAGAGTATTCAGGTTCCATGTTCTAGAGCGAGCACCTAGCAACTAGGAGCAGCACTCCACATTGGAACACAGAACCAAGACACTACACCACCTTCCCCCCCAATACTTAACATAAAAGCTATACAATATAAGACTAAACAGAGAGTGTAAAAGAAAAACATAACATGAAGTAAGACATATCATTTAAACAAAAACTTTCAATGTAACAGGACGTCTAATGACCCTGCGAGGCCTTGAGACTTCCCCTTGCGAAGTGACTTCAGAAGTAACATTTGAAGATACGACAGAATCAGTGGACCGACATCTGGCCACTCTGTTTAAATTCCACACCCTGTGATTACTGGTCTTAATGGCATTCTTAAAAACCTTAATAACCTTGAATGAGGATTTTTGATCTTAACCCAATCACCCACAGAAACCATGGTTTTTTTGACAGCTTTACGCTCATCGAACCATTTCTTCCTTTTCTCCATAACAACACATTCTCTTTCTCTCCAACCATTCACACTACCAACATCACCATCAACGACAGACCTTTTTGCAACAACCCACGAGGGACAAACTTCTGTGATCGCCACCCTTTTTTTGAACAAACGAAAAGGAGACAGTCCTGTAGAAGAATGCGGAGTAAACCTATATTCCCTGACTTTCTTTCTCATGGCCACCTCCCAATTCATACCTGTCACAATGGCTTGCTGCAAGGTCTCCTTTAACACCTTCACAAACCTTTCCACAACACAATTGCTTTCAGGATAGTAAAGAGCCGCCTTCTTGTGTTTGATTCCCCTGCAACACAAAAATTCTTCAACAATCCTCGAGGTAAATTGAACACAGTTGTCCGAGAGTAATGAAATTGGGAAACCTTCTCTCTCAAATAGTTCGTCCAGAAAATCAATAACCACATTTGACTCTACAGAATTGACTACTTTGATCTCTGGCCACCGCAAATACATATCCAGGCAAACTAAGACATACAGATCGCGTGTATTAAGCTTTACAGGACCTAAATGTCGATGGCTATATCTGACCAAGGCTCCTTGGACTGTTCCCTCAGTACCATGGGTTTGGTTCTGCACTTTAAAACCTTATTGCTGCATGTACACTCAACACAATTCCTAACCTCCCTCTCAACATAAACATCCATGGCAGGCCACCAATAAGCTTCTCTAATTCTCTCTTTTGTTTTGACTATTCCCATATGGCTTGCATGAGCGCTTTTAAGCAATCGTTCCCATAGAGCACGAGGAGGAACCAACTTACTGCCCCTCAAGAGGATACCATCAACAACAGCTAATTCATTTTTGACTTGCCAGAACCCCTTAAGCTCCGGACAACAATCCTTCTTTTCACACCACACATCCAATACCATAGCCACTACCTTTTGCAAAACATCATCTTTTGCTAAAAACTCTCTCCATTCCACTTCAGAAACAATACCATCACTAACCATGCACACATCAACATCATCCTCAAGTTCTTCTCCTCCAAACCATTCACTCTCTTCAGTCACCTCATCATGGACATCACCTAACCTCGATAAACAATCAGCTAGAGTGTTACTGGTACCAGGAACATAGGAAACTACAAAGCAAAATTCTTGCAACGCTACCACCCACTTCCGTACGGTGAGAAACCAAGTCAATTCCTTTCTTGCTAAACACTTCCTTCAGCGGTTTATGGTCTGTTAATACCTCAAACTTGCTTCCCCACAGAAACTTTCGCAATTTACGGATGGCCCAAAAGATGGCAAGAGCTTCCCTCTCATCCACCGAATAGTTGCACTCCGCACCCCTCAAAGGTCTAGATAAAAACAAAATGACCTTCTCCTCCCCTCCAGATTTCTGTAGAAGAACTGCACCTAAACCCTTGGAACTGGCGTCAGTCATTAGATAAGAATCTTTTTAGGATCAAAACAACCTAAATCAGGCGCTTTGCTCAAACAAGCCTTTACATTTTCAAATTCACTATGACACGCTTTAGACCATGTAAACTCGCATCCCTTCTGCAAGAGATCCCTTAAGTGACAAGTAACACCAGCAAAGTTTGGGACAAACTTATGATAAAATTCAGCCATCCCCAAGAACTTGACAAGTTCATCTTTATTCTGTGGAACTCTAAGCTTGCAAATCGAACTAACTAAAGCAGGCTTGGGTTTAATACCACTCGCTGACAGCAAGGGGTATATTCACAAGAACGTGCGCTAAACATCTCCAAAAAATGTTAACGCAACTTTACACATCACAGTCTATCGCGGGAAAATAACCCTGTGTTAACGTGGAATTCACAACACGGTGGCACCATGCAATAGTTTGCCGAAAACGCGGCCAATGTCCGCGATACAACCACCGCGACGGAGATAAAAACACAAACCTCAACGCTAAAAAAAGTGCGATGAGCCCATTCGCGATGAGGAAAGCAGCGATAAGCAGCGCCAGGCCCGCGACACACACACGGCAGGCGGGAATAAGCACAACAAAAGCAGGAAAAAGGAAGACAAACCAAACAGAAAACAACAGCGAAGCACAATGGAGGCAGCCGGAGCTAGTACACAACCCCACAAGCCCCATTGGCAACAAAACATTGTACATGGCAGTCCATCGTGGACAAGGTGAATGCAGCCGGAGAGCGGAGGAGGACAATGGAAGAAAACCAGAACAGCTGGAATGATGCGAAATGCAAAAACAAGCAGAAACACTCCAACAACTAGAAGGCAGCAATGCACACCGGAGGTGGGAGTCCAGCGCCACACCAGGAGCTGGATGACATGGAGGAAATGGTGTCCACCACATCAGTCTGGAGATGGTGGCAGGAGTCGGGGACCGGAAACTGCTCAAAATCAACAGACACAACAGCAACAGGGAGAGGAACGACCAGGGACTGGTGGGACGGGGGGAGATGGGCAAAATGGCACACATGCACAATTAAGCACAGCACAACTGCAGACAAACCATGCCCAAGAGTAACAACACCAACCAAGAGCACAAGTCACACAACTCGGCAATATCACACCACTGAACAAGCACAGAAGTGAAAACCACACTGCCTGAAAGGGAGAAGGGTGAGCCAAATCAGAGCTGAAGGGCAATCTCACACACAATGCAGCACACACACATAGGAAGCAGAGCACCCCAACATCGAACACAAAGTGGTACAAACACCAACATTTGCACAACCGAACACAGAACACAAGTGCACCCGCTTGTGGCCGGTAAATGGCCATACGCATCTAGCAAAGCACCAAACAGGGACATGATAATGCACAAGTACCAACCCACAGCCCTGATGGGGTAGCAACGCATGTATGGCAGGGACCCAGATATGCCGTGACACACACATTTGCATACATATCAACACTCATCACAGTTGGAGACGAGTGAAGGTGCAGAAACTTCATCAACAATTGCGTGTCAGTACGGCCAAGAGAAGTGCCACAACATGCAGACCAATGCAGCAGCATGTCTGAATGAGGAACGTTGGAAAGCGCCCATGTCCACCCGGGGGAGTCCATCACCCACACAAGTCAGTGCCAACGTGCGTTGGTTGTCCGCGCATGTATCCGGAGTCCAGGCCAATGCAGCCATGTCCACTGTCGTCTTGGGACATGTGACCAGATCCCCAACATGCAACCAGGCGCCGTGACACGTGCAATGGGTCACATTCAGTTGTGGCTGCAGGTACGTTGTCACTCGTCCATGAACGCGAGTGCAGCAGCGTAGGCCAACATTTCCAACATGAGCTCGTGTCGACTACATCTAACATGTCGGCGACGTAACCCATCAGCTGTCCCGGACAGATGTGCTGACTCCAACCCCTGGCCCCAATTGGCACTAAAGCCCAATAGGGGAGCGGCTCAATATGGTCACTGCACACAACGACTCGTGCAATCTCCCAGGTCCAGTTGCCAGCATGCATGCCAATCATCCAGGCATGCCATAAACGGGCATCACAGTGACACTCCTGGTCGTGGGCCAACAGGGGGCGCACAGACACGTCGAAATGCAGGTCAGCTACCATTACGTTGGAGAGGCAGACATCCATGGTCCACTCGAATATGCACGAGCGACAATGCAACACAGGCTGAACGCAGGTGATGTTGGCAAGGCGGAAGCTTAGCCGGTAACTGATCCGCAGCCCTGCCAATGGCAGTGCCCCCAGTATATGCAGCAGACGTGCACGGTACCGGTCCACGTGACTGGAGTTGTGCATGTGTCCGGGATGGTCTGCCATTGCGTCAGTGGCTCTGCTTGAAGCGGCACCGTGCTGACCCACGCCAGTCCTGTGGATGAAATGGCACAGCTCGGATCAATGAGCAGTGTCTGTGTGCAACGGGTGCAGGCCTGGGGTGGGGTGGAAGTACGTGTGAAGGCCATTTCACGCACGCTAACTACGACCAAGGACTTCTGTGTGTGGGATGTGTACACGTTGGTCTCACGTCAGGCAGTGCGTAGTGTGGGAGTCGCCAGCAAATGCTATCGTATCTGCCAGGGGGTGCTGGGCACATGCAAGTCTCAGCTCGGAGCTGCAGTTGTGCTTCCGCCTGATAGTTCAGACAAAGGACCTTTCATCCCTACAGTAACTTTACCATCTGCTTGTATACAGGAGATGTACAGAGGCCTGTCGTGGGTGGGGTGGGATGTCTGCGACCCAGGGAATCATGGATGATATGCCGAGCACGTGGCACATGAGCGGACTCACTGTGTGTTACTTTGCCTCACAGCTGCTCCTCCCTCCCATGAGCCCCCACACTTGTGTGCGCTGCACGGTTGTATCACGTGCACTTCTATGGCACACCATTGTCATGCCTGTCTGCGCATGTCCAGCGGCATGCCAACAACACCGTGAAGCTGGCCGTTGAGGGTGTGTGGCCACGTGAGTGCAGGCCAATGGTCTGGACAGGGCGGACACAGGTGTACAGTCCATGGCTGGCTGTGATCGCTCTGCAATTGAGGCTAGGCATCTGACTTATGCAGCCGCAGGACTGATACACATAACACTTGGCATGTATGTGCCAAGACCCCGAGCGGTCTTGCGCTCCTACATTTCACCGTACGTGCGGGCCCGCCCTCCGGGTACATGCTACATTGCAACATCGACTACTGTGGCCCTGGTGGCGACAACACTCCAACACAGAGACACGCTTACTGCACTTCCTGCTCAAGGCCATACCAGAGCCACGCCCTGATCCCCCTGCCAAATCAGCACACCCCGGCGCTGACCTGACGTACGCCAGACCAGCACACGCCACTTGTGTATGCAGGGGGGGTGGGCGAAGCTACATGTCCAAGGTCTTAGCCACTGCTGAGGTGACATGGTATCGTCTGCTGAAGACAGCACACTGTGATGTTGCAGGGCTCGGGCCCATCATGCTGACATAATGACCACACGGACACACTTGCTTAGATGGTGTGAATGGCTACGGGCACGTGCGCCCGGCCACGTTTATTAGCAGGCTCACATGTCGAGTGACACCTGTGTTGGATGTGTGTGGGGTGTGTGTACACCAGCCATCATGGAGTGCCTGGTGCAGTCAAAAACGACAACAGTGTACATCGTTAAGGACACAACCATTCAACCATAAAGGCTCCATGACTTGAGCTGCACAGAGTTAGTGGCCCCGGATGCACAGCGTCCTGCATGGGCCTACTGCCACGGGCCGCTGACTTGCGGTGCAGTGGGGCAGGGTCACGGGAGCAGAGCAGGTTCTCGTAGATGACAAAAGGGGTTGTCGCAGAGTGTCTCGGTGGACAGTGGAAGGTGTACCCCCAGGGCATGATGCAGAGGGCAGAACCATGCAGAAACAGTCACTATGGTGGAGATGAATGGAACAGACACATGTCGAACACCAAGTCCGTCCCAGCCAGATGATGATGCAGACAACCCCCAGGCCATGGACTCAGACGCCACCAAAGTCCAACCAGAAAGTGCCCATGACTCATTGCGCACAGAGTTAGTGGCACCAGTGCTGATAGGGGATGCCGCCTGCGATGAGGCGTGTCCAATGGTGTGGACTCCTCCATAAGTTACCCAAGACACAGTTCCACATGTGGGACCTACTGGACCGCAGTGTAGGCCTGAGGCAGCGGTCAGCAGGGGCCCTCATCCAAGTGTCGCCGGCTTACGTTGGATGGTCCCACCGGCCTGCGTAGTTCAGGTTCGGTGGCACCACGGGACGTGGACTTGCGGTGAACAGGGTTAGTGACACCAGGTCAGTTGTTGTTGCTAGTGTTCGGTCACCTCCGTGACGAGGATCCGGCTTTCATCTGGACTGAACCGCATCTTCCTCTTACTCCTCTCCGTGCGTTCACTGGTATGGACTCTGCCAATCATGAATCACGACTAAGTGCTGGATGTGGGACCTACTGGACCGCAGTGTAGGCCGGGGGCAGCGGTCAGCACGGGCCCACAGACACGTGTCGTGTGCTTGCGATGCAGAGTTTGGGACACTGATCGAAGGGAGTTCAGTGATATATACGCGGCAATTAACATTTGGTCACTGCCATTCTAAACTCAGGACACAGTTCCACATGTGGGACCTACTGGACCGCAGTGTAGGCCTGAGCCCTCATCCAAGTGTCGCTGGCTTGCGGTGAACAGGGTTAGTGGCACCACGTGTCGCCGGCTTGCGTTGAACAGGGTTAGTGGCACCACGTGTCGCCGGCTTGCATTGATCAGGGTTAGTGGCACCACGTGCCGCCGGCTTGCGTTGAACAGGGTTAGTGGCACCACGTGTCGCCGGCTTGCGTTGAACAGGGTTAGTGGCACCACGTGTCGTGTGCTTGCGATGCAGACTTTGGCTTCACTGATCGGAGGGAGTATAGTGATGTGGACGCTGCCACAGACTTTTGGTCACTGCCATTCCAAACTCACGACTCAGTACAACATGTGCCAACAACATGGCCGAAGAGTACGCCGGTGGGGTATGTAAACGAAAAAGGAGTACTGTGGGCCAGCGTCGTGGAGGCCAGCGATGGTCTGCGGAGGCTGCAAAGGTCGCGGGACTGGGGCTTGGAGCTTGCACCGGCACGTGGTGGGCCCTCTTTGACACACGCCAGTGTCGGCAGGTGAGCGGAGCCTCCTTGGTGCGCTGGGGCAGGCAAAATGGGTCTGGGGCCAGCGGCCTGGGGTGCAGCAGGCGCACAGGGTCGCAGGCCCCGCCGCTCACGGTGTCAGCCTCGTGGCGGGCTGAGAGGCACCGCCCTGGCAGACACGTTGGCCATTCCGAAAGAGAACCACGCCCAGTGCGACTGGGTTTTTATTCACACCCTTATGCAGGCCTGGCGTACGCAGGGCCAACCCACTCCGCCCGCGCCTACAGGAGGGGACGTAACGAGCGGCATTTCCGCGTTCTGCCCCCACAGCCTGTGGTGACATGGTAGCGTCCACTGGCCACTACACTCCTTGCACCAGCAGTTAATGTCCACATGGCCATTTCCGTGGTTTGCACACTGAAGTCTGTCCGGCACATCCACGCCACACTTGTCATTGGGTAGATTCTCATTCATTAGTCACTTGCCGCTCTCGCACATGCCTGCTCCAAGCCTCTCCTCACATTCTGCTATTGTGTGGCTGGGGTGCCATGCCGTGGCTGGGTTGTGTGCATGGCAAGCCCAGGTTCCCAATGGAGTCGTGTTGTCGTGTCTGGTCGGTTGGCATGTTGTGTGGCCTGTTGCATGTAGTTTTGCTGTGTGCCCATTGCCAGTGTCGTGAGTTGCATGACTGTGGAGTGGAGGTGTGTGGTGTGTTCATTTGGTACTTACCAACGAGCAATGCATTTCCATAGGTGCCATCCTGGAAGAGCTGGTTGATGATGGACTGTCGGAAGATGTATGAATCATGCACACTGCCTGGGTAATTGGCCACAACATTGTTGAGGAGTCCCCGGTGGTCCACTATTGCCTGCACATTGATGGAATGCGTGTGCTTTCTGTTGAGGTAGTTGTGTGCAGTGTCGGCAGGGGGCACGAGGAGTACATGTGTGCAGTCGATTGCCCCCAACACGTGAGGGAATCCAGCTATGGCGTAGAAGCCTTGCTTGGTCTCCAGCTGCTCCTGCGCAGTGTGGGTGAAGTGGAGGTGCTGGGGGACCAGGCTGATGATGGCATCCAGGACAGGTGTGATGAACTTGGACAGGGCTGGCTGGGAGACTCCTCCGACTCTGGCAGTTGTGGGTTGGAAGGTACCAGAGGCCAACATGTGCAGCACAGCCAGCAGCTTTGTCTGCGGAGGGATGTTGGTTGGCCGCTGTGTTGGTACCGTCAGCCTGTGGGCGATGTGGGTCAGGATGCGGAGGATGGTTGTCCTTTTGGGCCTGTAGTGGGCAATGGCCTCCTCTGGCATTAGGTCTGTGCGGCTGGTGCGTTTAAGGTGGGTCCGCTGTCTTTGTCTACGCTGCCTCTGTAGTGGTCCGGGGGGGCGGGCGGGTCCTGGGTGTGGTGGCGGGCCTGGGGGTGTTGCAGGTGGGTGTTGTGGCCCTCATGGGTCTCCGAGCTTCATGATCATTGTCTCCATGGCATCTGTGGGTCTTCAGATGTGGCTCTTGGCTGGGCTCCCTTTCATACTGCAGGTAGTCGTCCTGCTTAACACCAGCAGAAGGCAGGTGTTAATTCCCTGCTGCTACCGCAGCTTATCGCCTGTTTTTGGTTCGCATCGCAGATCTGTCAGTTCGTTGTGAAAGTGGTGTTGTGGTGTTTTATTGAGTTTTTGCACGGGAACGCCTACTATACATCTCATTAGGGTTAGTTGGTGGTGTCACCCGTGGAGATAAATTTTGCGGTAGTTATTGCGGGAATACTGGCGATGTCTGCAGTTTGCACCCGCTTGTGAATGGGGCGTTAAATCTATCTCCCCTTTTGATGCGTTAAGGTGGCGATAACTCGGCGATAAGTCCTTGTGAATATGCCCCCAAATGTCCTAAGTACTCAATCTCTGCTACATCAAAACGACATTTGTCAGCTCTCAGTGTTAACCCAGCATCACGCAATTTCTTCAAGACCAGTCTCAACCTTTTATTGTGCTCTTCGGCATCAACTCCAAACACAAGAACGTCATCTTGATACACCTTTACGCCATCCACACTTTCAAGATACCCTCCATAACTCGTTGAAATACCGAGGCAGCAGAGATAAGACCGATAGGCATCCTCAAAAACTTGAAGGTGCCGAACGGCGTCACAAAAGCAGTGAGATTTTGGGAGGTGGAGTGTAACCTGACCTGGTAATACGCCGAGGTTAAATCGAGAGAATAAAAATGCTTTGCACCCCCAAGAGAGCACAACATTTCGCTGATGTTCGGCAGTGGATAATGGTCCACAACCACTGCCTTGTTGAGCTCCCTCAAGTCCACACAAAGCCTGGCCTCCCCATTGGCCTTGCGAGCCATAACAATCGGAGTAAGCCATTCGGTGGCTTCGACTTCTTGTATTATACCGTTGGCTATCAACTTATCTAATTCAACCTTCATGCTCTCCTTCACAACAAGTGGCACACTCCTCACTCTCGCTACCTTTGGTATTGCAGCAGGCTTGATCTTGATGAAATGCATGTAATTTTTGAGACACCCAAGTTTGCTGTCAAATACCTCAGGAAATTCCTTGACCCAGAATTTCCTTCCCTCATTTACTTGATTGACACCAGGTAGCTCCTTTAAACAAACAGATGGACTCTCATTTGGATCTAGGAACACTCGTAAAACACGCTGATGAAATCAACTTATGAGGGAATCACCCTTCATGGACACATACACTTTCCCCGGGATGATCCTTCCCTTAAAATCGATCGTGCCCCAAAAAAAGCCTAGGAGGTCAATAATTTCTCCACCGTACCCTCTCGGTTTTATATCTGGTCTTGACAACTTGACCTTCTTAACCAGATATTGCTCAAAGAAAGATCTAGGAATTAAGGTCACTTTGGCTCCAGAATCAAAGAGCATCTTTATTGGTGTGTCATTGACCAGCACCACCTCCATTGGACCGTCACCCTTAGATCCCTTGACCTGACAAACGTTCACTTCCTCAAGTTCATCCTCACTTTCATAAAGATCCACATCCCTAACTTTCTTTTTGATCTTTACTGGACTTACAACACTTAGTAAAGTGACCCTTGCGCCCATAGTTGCTGCACATAACCTTCCAGCCAGGACACCCCTTAAAATTTGCCATGTGACCAGTGTTACCACATCTGAAACATTTTCCTGAGAAAGTTTTGAAAGACCTGTTTTCTACCTTTACTGACGTTTTACTTTCTACCTTTGCAGGCGTTTTATTTTTGACAATCCTTTCTTCATCTACTTTCAAAACAGTACTCTCAGTCGTGCTTTGGGGTGTAATCTTGCGAATCGTTTCCACACAGGCCTTAGAATGTTCAAGAGTTTTTGCTATAGTGAGCACCTCATGTAACGAAGGGTCATCCTTTTGCCAAAGAGTGTCCCTGGCTTTATCAATGCTGCAACCTAACATTAGTTGATCTCTGAGACGTTCCTCCAAAGATGACCCAAAGTTGCACGTTGACGCAAATTTTCGCAAGTCAGTAATGTATTGTTCCACAGACTCATGTCATCTCTGCATCCTCCTACAAAAGTGATATCTCTCAACAACCGTGCTCACCTTTGGTAAATAGTGCAAGTCTAATTTCTTTATACAGACTTAAAACTCGTTTAAACCTGTGGCATCACTAAAAGAGAGTTCCGGAAGATGCTCAAGTACCTCTTGTCCCTCAGAACCTAAACAGTGCATCAAAAGGGACGTTTTCCTCTCGGCACTGAGTGATGTCCCACACACTCTTGCATAGTGAGTAAAAACTTTCTTCCACTTAATCCAGGTCAAAACAGGTTCACCTGGTGAAGATAGAAAAAAGGGAGGAGCAGGTACATTTTGCATTTTTAAGACCCAAGTTGCAAGACTAACAACTTGTTGAAACAGACACAATATGCAATCAAGGATACACAACAACAATAAACTGTGTATATCAGCACAGTGCGCGATGAATGAACTTTATCACTGTGGCCGTGACAAAGCTGTGAAATCAGCAAACGCAATCAACTCTAAAACATCAGCGCTCACAACACACTCTACTTGAAAAATTTCTAGGAAAAGCTGTGCGCGTCAGCGCATACAACAAACATGAGATGTGAAATGTAACTCAGAAACGCATCAAGCTCTTCGTTTAAAATTGGAAGGCAAAGCTGTGCGCATCAGCGCACACAACAAGAGCCAGGTTAATATTGGCGGGCAAGGCTGTGTGCATCAGCGCGCACCACAAACTTCGTGAGGACTGACAAGCAAAGCTGTGCGCATCAGTGCACACAACAAACTTTGAAAAGACTGGCAGGCAAAGCTGTGCGCATCAGCGCACACAACAAACTTTGTGAAGAGTGGCTGGCAAAGCTGTGCGCAACAGCGCGCATGATTAGCACCAGATGGAAGCTGTATGCATCAGCGCGGACAACCACTGGCTGGCAAAGCTGTGCGCATCAGCGCACACAATTAGCACGAGATGGAAGCTGTGCGCATCAGCGCCGACAACCACATGGGTGTGGTTGAGGTTTGCCCAATCAAAGATGGTGTCTGTTGCGTGTGACGTGGAGACCAGGTGACGTCACACGTCCGAGTGCGCTCTGCTCACGTATGCAACTCCTCAGCGTCTAACAGCACCGTTGGGAAGAACTCACGCAACTTGAAAGCACACAGTGAGTGGAATCCCTTGTTGCTAGGCAGCATGGCTCTGTTCAACGAAGACCTCGTGAACAAGGTATGCGCACAGGGACTAGGTGCACGCGCGATGGCTCAGGTGTCTTGAAATTTTAAAATTGAAAAACTGCTGCTCGTTCCCAGAGTTTCAAATAGATAGCGCTTGCCCACTCCCAAAAACAGCTAAGACGCTTTTCACTTAGCTTAAGTGTGGCCGAGGTCATTTAAAAAAAAAAATGCACGGATTACTCATCTGGTGGGTTGAGGTCTCCTGGGTTTCTTCTTCCGGTCGTCGCCAAATGTAAGATGGGCGTGAGCACAGGAATGATGAGTCCAGGAGGCTGATGAAATGTTGTAGTAGTATTTATTAAGACTAAGGTAATGGAGACCCCATCCAGCACCTAACGAAGCAACTGACAACTGACTCTACAAACATCATTAGAGTATTCAGGTTCCATGTTCTAGAGCGAGCACCTAGCAACTAGGAGCAGCACTCCACATTGGAACACGGAACCAAGACACTACACCTTCCCTACCACTCTCCGCCACTGCTCACACACTCATGGATGTACTTGCAAACCCACTAGACACCTACTTACAGACCCACTGAAACACTCACCCAGATGCTCATGCACCCACTCAGACACCCACTCAGAGACTCAGAGACCCACTCACAGATCCACTCAGACACTCACACACCCACTCACACCTAGTGAGACACTTATGCAGCCACTCTCAGACCCATACACATACTCATACACCCACTCACACACCCATTGAGATACTCAAGCACTCCCTCACACACCCACTGAGACACTCAGGCATTCACTCAAACACTCACTCTCAAAGGTTACAGGTTACAGTTAGGAAGTACATTTTTTTTAAAACCTTAGAAATTCAATTAAAAAAAACAAAGGTTACAGGGACGTTATAGCTAGGAAGCAACATTAAAAAAATTGAAATTCACTGATAAACAAAGTTTACAGGGATGTTATAGTTAGGAAATAGAATTAAAAAAACCTTAGAAATTCACTAAAGAAACAAAGGTTACAGGGAAGTTATATTTAGGCTCACATTTCACTTATACAAAACCAGTGAAATTTAGCAGTTATAGTTAACTGAGCTAACTATAACTTACGCCCCCGCAATGCACTGCTTATGACCTCACATATTACATCACTCATGACATGGTCACTGACATCATTGATGATATTTCAAGGACATTATTGATGTCATCACTGATTACATCATCCACAAAAGCACTCACACACCCACTCACACCACTATACAACCTTTTATACACCCACTCACATACCCACACAACCACTCATATACCCATTCACAGACCCGTTCAAGTACTCATACAACCACTCACTCATCCACAGAGCCACTCGCACACCCACTCACTCACTCATACAGCCACTCATACAACCACTCACTCACCCATACAGCTGCTCATACAACCAGTCACTTACCCCTTCAGCCACTCTCTCAGCCACACACTCACCCATACAGCTACTCACACACCCACTTATTCACCTATACAGCCACTCACATACCCACTCACCATACAGCCTCTCAACACAGTCACTCACTCACCCATATAAGCACTCACACACTCACTCACACACCGATACATCATTCACACAGACACTTACTCTACAATACAGCCACTCACACACCAACTCACTTAAACAAACACCCACTGAAACAGCCACTTACCCACCCATATAGCCACTTACACACCCACTCACCCACCCATACAGCCACTCACATAGCCACTCACTCACCCACAGAGCTACTCACACACCTACTTATACACCCATACAGCACTCACACACCCAATCACACACCCATACAGACCCTTAGACACCCACTCACAAACAGATACACACAGTCACACAGCCACTCACATAATATATGTTACAAATAGTATCACTTATTACCAGTACACAAAGTAAACTTTTGTAGTAGCTTAGCACACCTGTTTAACTCTCATAAACATTTAGAAAACACTTACACTCATTGCATGATGTCAGCAGTGATGTCATCAATGATGTCAATTGAGATGTCATCAGTGATGTCACTGACCATGTCATGAGCGATGTAATATGTGAGGTCATAAGGAGTCCATTGTGGGGGCTTAAGTTATAGTTAGCTCAGCTAACTATAACTGCTGAATTTCACTGGTTTTGCATAAGTGAAATGTGAGCCTAAGTATAACGCCCCTGTAACCTTTGTTTTTTTCAGTGAATATAAATATATATACACGTAAACATATATTACCTACTTGTTGTTGCAGTAGGTAGTTATGGTTAGGACCTAGTTTACATAGGAAAATTGTTTTTGCTTTGCCAATAACTTTGGCACAGTTTGATGAATCCTCAAGAAATGTTCAAAACAAATGTGCTGGTCACTTCAGCTGGGATTTTAGACACGACTACAGCCCAAATCGCTGAGTGGAATTACACCAAATTTGGCAGAAAGCAAGCTCTTGGTCCACAAAGCGTGCCTTTTGTGATTTGGTGCAAATTTGTTCAGTATTTTTTTAGATATTAAAGAAAAACATTGTTTGCATATCTGGGTGGAGCCTCCGCACAGATCTCATGGTGAGATCTCATTGGCTGCTAACACTTCAACCAGTAAGTGTGGCAGCTATCTTGGGACTTAGACTCAGCTGAGTCCCGAGAAAGAAGTAACAAAAAAACAGAGGGGGACAGGGTAAGAATACCCTGACCCCCTAGGCCCCGTGGACCACACCAGGGGCCAAAAATGTTTTTGGGGAGGTTTTCCAGAGGATTTGCCACAGCATTGATGTTTTTCCTGACCCTAATATGGCCGACACTTTGGACTTCACCACTCTCTCTTGTTGCCAACACATACTGAGTGCCTGGCTTTTGAAACAAAGACCATTAAGCTCTTCGACACGCTTTATGTTTTGATAGTGGATATATTGTGGATGCTCGTTGACTTGCCAGCCAGAGGTGATTTATCTACATTTACTCTTCCAATATCTACTGAGTCACCTAATAGCTATCATTGCGTATTTGTCTCAGGATTTAAACAGGAGCTCTGAGTCTGTTCGTTAGCCCAGTCGCTGTCCAATTCAGTATAGCGTGCTTCTTTTTTTTTTGTTCAGAAAGCTAATCAGCCCAGGAAACTCCAATAAACAGCAGCAGACCTTACACTACTTCCAAAGACCTGTGTGTGAAGGTACATGCACTCTGGGTGTGGTGTACTGCACATACAATGGTATGCCTAGTTTTTCGTACACCCCAGTATGTCACACACATCCATTTATTTTCTGGTGGTGTTTCAGTGCCAAAACATGCACAGCGATGCACTTGAATTATTGTTTGGTAACCCTCAGCAAATCTTGGACAGATGCCGACCTCTAATGGAATTGTTTACAAGGGATATTAGAAGGCTCCTGAAGTACTAATAGCACATGCCGTGCAAACTAATATTGCACCTAGGGACTGGAGACTTTGCCAGCCACAGGTAGTCATCTCCGTGGTTAGCATTCCTCTTCCTAATTAACCGTCCTATCTCTGTTTCCCATTTAAGCAGTGCTTTAAATGGGCCGGTACTCACAGGTACTGAGTACCGGCACTTCTTATTTTTACTGCTCTGAGTACCTGCACTTCTCCACTGCAAAGGAGAGTACCGGTACTCATGGAAGATAAGGTCACTGATGCTAGTGCTGCTGAGCTCGAGGGTATCAGAGCGGAGCAGATCTGTAGGGCATTTTGATGGCCAAAGCGCCTCCCTAGCTCTTACCTGAGTCACTGCTGAACCATTCAGCAGCGGCTCATTTGCGTTATGCAAGGGATGCCCGGGTGTTGAAAATGTCACCGTACTGCTGTGTTTGATAGAGCAGAGCCCATTCAGGCCCTACTTTGTCAATTACATTCACACTGTCCTTGCTGTGAAGTAACGCAGGAATAATCCCAAGTGAACCCTTTTTGTGAGTATCGGTCTGCGTGTGTGTGGAGCTCAGACAGGAGGAGAATCAGGACACTCTCAGGAGGTAGTTTCAAAAAATTGCAAGGAATGCTTTTGTGTGTGCATGTCTGCTTGTTTCTGTGTGAATGTGTGTTTGTACTCTAGAATATATAGGTATTGTGCCAAATGCAACCAAGTAAGAACAGTATGATAGTAAGAAGCTTCAAATATTGCAAAACAAGGAAAGATTAACATATTGTGTTTGGCCATAATTTTGTGTAATGACTTAACACGTTTTGTTTATATTGAACATTACTCACATGTTTTGATATGTCCTGCAACTAGTGTAGAACACATTATTAATGCTGCTATTCCAAAGTCTCTCTTGTTCTGAGGCACACAGAATTTTAGCCTGAATAGTGCTGTTGATGGTTTGCATTCATTTAAATGCTCCTTCTGTTATGATTTAGGGCCTGTTCCCAGCAGATCTTCACACCACCCTCTATTAGC
This sequence comes from Calotriton arnoldi, assembly GCA_963921515.1. NCBI lineage: Eukaryota > Metazoa > Chordata > Amphibia > Caudata > Salamandridae > Calotriton > Calotriton arnoldi. Next base: position 581,841 of record CAWUFW010004151.1, read on the forward strand.
ATATCCAGATATTAATCTGCAGATATGTGAGGTTTGAAACTACCATCAACGGAAATGTAAGGGCAAAATGAATACTCAATAGAAATGTCTATCACCATGTTTCGCCCCGCCTCCAGCCCCGCCCACTAGCCACGCCCCTAGCTCAATTTAATGAGTACCTGCACTTATTTTTCTCCATTTAAAGCACTGCATTTAAGCTTAGTTAGGATACAATCTCTATGCAAGTCAGTAGGCCATAACATGTTTACCGAGATGGCACCACATCTATGGAAAAAATGCACTTAATTGTTCCCACTGAGCAGTTACAAATACACAGCATTTGTAGATAAAATGAGTGCAAGTTACCTCTTTCATCCTGGTTTCTAGCACGAGTATTGTTGACTGTCTTCCAGAGGCTTCCTCTCATGTTGGAATATCCCAGGGTGCAGTAAATAGTGACTCAGCGGTCCCTTTGTCTAGTGTTGTTTTTTCGCAAACAGCTGATGTGAATAACTCGCATCACCTTCTCTCCTTAGGACCCGTGGAAATTTTGCAGCAGCAAATAAACCAACAATAGCACTGGATATTCTAGGGTCAAATGTAATACTGAATGTAAATATGTGGAATGGAAGTCTGACCAACGAGCTAGAAACAAGGGCTCTAATTCCGGTTTCTATAATTTACTCAAATACTGTGTGTCCCTCAGCAATTCATTGTATCGTCGCCATGTGACAAATTGTAAATATGTGCAAAAATAACTGTATAATGAGTGTCTGATACTATCCTAATCACACCCCGCTCATGCCATCAATCACTGGCTGAATTAAAGACCAAGGAAGGAAAGTGTAGTTTAGCTGCAAAAGGGTGATGCTGACAGAAGTCCTGAAATGAATACAAACAATATCAGTGACTTTGACATCTGTCTGTTGTAGTTGGCGCCTCCCTGTGTGCCTGGAATTTGCTTTTGCGTCTTTCGGCATCCTTCTGTGTTTTTAAGACAACGGATTTCAGGGATGTGCATGTCGTGGTAAGCAATGAAGCATAGAAAGTGTGGGCTTTTATCACAATGCCGTATTCTAACACAGCGAGCGCTCCCGAATGCAGCTGCAGTGTTGCCAAGCGTACTTGTGATGGTGGATTGAACAGGGGCACAACTAGACCCGAACTTCGGGGGGGCTAACACTCCCAGCCAGGGCTGGCCCTAACACTGGTCGCCGTGGTGCAGCAGTCTTTTTTGGTGCCCCTCCCCCATTTCCACCTTCTCCATGAATTCCCTCACTACCACTCACCAACAATGCACCTCATTTCTCTATAGCACCTCTTTGACAAACATTTCATTTCATTTTTTATAGCGCTACTCATAGTTTACTCACACTCAGTTCTGTGATCTGCATGGTACACATTCTTTGTAGCAAGCACATTAACCCTCTGTGCTGTGTGGGTGGCAGGAGTGCTCATGTGAGTGCACGGTGAGCGATGAGACAGTGTGAGAGTAGGGTAAGAGGAGTGATTGCAGGGTGAGTGAGGTGACCATATGAATTTGGGGGCGGATGTAAGGGGCGGATGTAAGTGCAAAGTGAGACGAATTAATGCATGATTAGTGATGGGTTTGTTTGAGTGAGACTGCAGATTGAGCAGTGAGGGGGATGGGTGAGTGAAGTGTCACATGAGTGGAGGGTGAGTAGTGTGCTTGTGTGACTGCAGGGTGAGGTACAGGGTGAACAGCGCAAGTGCATTGTGAGTGCACAGTGATCACACTGGGCCTGATTCACAGAACTAACTTACGTCAAAAACGTAAAGTTAGTACTTTTTGGTATTCACAGAATACACTTACTCATTTGGTATTCACAGAATGAACTTACTCATTTCGGTATTCACAGAAGTTAGTATTCCTAACTTTAGGACTCCTAAATGCCTTCTGTGAATACCGAAAGTTCTAACTTTACTACTCCTAAACTGAGAAAAATCCTAACTTTAAGCCTTTCGGTATTCACAGAAGGCATTTAGGAGTCCTAAAGTTAGGACTACTAACTTCTGTGAATACCGAAATGAGTAAGTTCATTCTGTGAATACCAAAATGAGTAAGTGTATTCTGTGAATACCAAAAAGTACTAACTTTACGTTTTTGACGTAAGTTAGTTCTGTGAATCAGGCCCTGTGAGTGCAGGGTGAGCGGGTGAATTGTGTGAGTGCATGGTGATCAGTTTGAGTGCATTGTGATCGCTGTGAGTGCAGGGTGAGCGTGAAAGTGAAGGGCGAGAATGAGGAGTGAGTTGTCTAAATGCGTGGTGCATTCCCAGACACTTGAAGTAACTCAGCTTGTTATTGACGGCGGCGTAGGGTCTCAGATATAAGTTAAACTATTGCTATTATGGCATTAATCAGGGATTGAGGGTGGAGGAAATAAATAATGTGCTGATCCTGCAACAAACTTCCAGTCTTATTATTAGAGTTGCCAGCTCATTATTTTGATGTCCCAGACAGTAAAAAAATAAGCAGTCACCTAAAGCCATATTTTCTGCACTTATCTGTGCATACTTCGAACAGCAAATAAAAGTAGAAAGTACTTTTAATTGTGTTGTAGGGCTGGCTGAATGATCCATGACTTATAATTAAAGGGAACAAATACAGAAAAGTCACATTACAAATGAATAATACTTTCTTATTTATAACCCTGTTTAGTGTCAAGACAGGTCTTTGCAGGTTCTTTAAACAACACATTGCTGGCATTTTATTTTGGCAACCCTACTTTATATTCCTTTTCATGAAATGCATTCTCACTCTACAGCAGTAAATTTAAAATACAAATGTAAGGAATAGGCAGAGTGGGGGCCCAGGAGGTACTGGAACCAGAAAAAAAAAACTACGTCTCGGAAACCAGTTTACAAAGGTATGTAAATATGCAAATGGTCTTTAAAGACCTGTGAAAAACTTGGGCGTGCCGGACATAAGACTCCAGACACTGCCCAGCCGAGCCCACAGCAGCTCGAGCTTCAGCAGCCCGGGCTGAGACACACGACGGGAGGGGGGTGAAGCCCTTTTAGCCCTAAGGGCGTAGTGCGCCTGGGATTGAACCACTCATGCCGGGTGTGAGCTACTGACCTTCAAAGATCACCGCATTTGTCAGCCATGATAGTTTCATTTAGTGAACTCACTCTCAGGCTAATAAACGCCAACAATTTGTTTAAACTTCATTTAAACAAAGATATGATATTTTCTTTCGATCTTGGCAATTGAAGCGAAGTATATAATTCACTCTTGCTAAAACCAAAAAGCAATGGAGGGAAGTCCCAGCATAACCCTAATAGAGTACCTGATTGGCAAATCAGGGTGTGTTTCTAGAAACCATGCACCATTTATACAAGCATATGCTTACTGTTATGACACTGTGCAGTTTCTAATTATATTTTTTATTCTTGGTGCCCCTTCTCACTAGTGTGAGATAGCAATTAGAAAGTTGCCTCTGTAAGTTAAGCGCTCGCTCCTGACATCTGCCTTGATGTGCTAGTCATGTGTCCTTCTCATCAGTGATGTCACCAACCATGTCTTGAGTGATGTAATATGTGAAGTCATAAGCAGTGCATTGTGGGGGCATAAGTTATAGTTAGCTCAGGTAACTATAACTGCTGAATTCAATAGTTTTGTATAAATGAAATCTGAACCTAATTATAACGTCCCTTTAACCTTTGGTTTTTTTCAGTGAGTCATATATATATATATATATATATATATTCACTGAAAAAACCATAGGTTTCAGGGACGTTATAGTTAGAAATTAGCATTTAAAAACCTTAGAAATTCACTGAAAAAACCATAGGTTTCAGGGACGTTATAGTTAGTTGGACATTTCACTCGTACAAAACCAGAGAAATTCCCCCGTTAGAGTTAGTTCAGCTAACTATAACTCGCGCCCCCGCAATGCACTGCTGATGACGTCACATATTATATCATTCATGACATGGTCAGTGACATCACTGATGACATCACTGATGACATCTCAAATGACATCTCAAATGACATCACTGTTGACATCATCCACGTGATCCTCTGATGCACCTCCTGCCACTCTAATATAACCTTTGATACACCCACTCTAAAATATAGACTACCATTTTTTTCAAAACCATAGACACACCATTACCAGTTACTACATACCCACTCACTGATTCCTAGGTCTACACACACATCCACTCATTCACCCATACAGTCACTCATACATGCAGTCACTCACCAATACAGCACTATCATTTGCACTCATACACCTATACAGACACTCACACACCACCACTCATCCATAGAGTTACTCACACACCTAGTCAGTCATGCAAATAATCAATCACACTCCCATTTACTCACCTATACAGTTATACACACACCAGCTCACTTATTCATACAGATACTAACACAGACTTACTCTCTTCTACAATCAATGATACAAGCACACACTCATCCATACAGCCACTCTCACAATCACTCAGTCTCACATATAGTAATTTATATACTCCAACACTCACATATACTGCCTTTCACATAAGTAGTTACTCACACATGTACCACTAAGACATCCATTCACTCACCAACACACCCATACACACACTCCCCCACCCATACAGCCCTTTACAGATGCACTTTTGAACCATACACCCAGTGAATCACCTACTTACAGATCTATGCACAGAGTCACACAAACCCCCACCCACCCACAGAGACACTCAGGCACCCATACAGATACTCAGTCAACCAATCGATAACCCATACAGACACTCATGTAGCTACTCACCAACCCATGCAGCCGCTTACACACCAACTGACAGACTGATACAGACATTCACACAGTTTAGTCACTAACCCATGCATTCAGTAAGACATGTTTAATCACTCACTTATACAGTCAGTCACGCACCTACTAAATCATCCATTTAGACACTCATACACCCACTCATTCTTCAAAACACCTTGGCATTTATATATATAAAACATATTTAAACTTTACAGAAACACACAGTCACTGGATGATGTCATCAGTGATGTCATTTGAGATGTCATCAGTGATGTCACTGACCATGTCATGAATGATGTAATATGTGATGTCATCAGCAGTGCATTGCGGGGCGCGAGTTATAGTTACCTGAACTAACTATAACGGGGGAATTTCTCTGGTTTTGTACGAGTGAAATGTCCAACTAACTATAACGTCCCTGAAACCTATGGGTTTTTCAGTGAATTTCTAAGGTTTTTTAAATGCTAATTTCTAACTATAACGTCCCTGAAACCTATGGTTTTTTCAGTGAATTTCAAAGGTTTTTTAAATGCTAATTTCTAACTATAACGTCCCTGAAACCTATGGTTTTTTCAGTGAATTTCAAAGGTTTTTAAATGCTAATTTTTAACTATGCCTACAAAGGTAGGACATGTGAAGAAAGAGGAAGAAAAGCGCACAAAGAAGCAAGACAAATGCAGAAAGAGGCAACAGAAGTCCAGAAAGACGAAGAAAAGTGCAAGAAGAAGCAAGAGATGTGCAGAAAGAACCAACAGAGGAGCAGAAAGTCCTCCTGTGCCCCCAACTTCTTGCTGACAGGTACTGGTGGTAACTGACTCTGACTAACCGGCCCTAGAGCCAGTGCTATGGAAAAAGACACTTAGAATACAGTGAAAACACCTACATACACTAGGGAACACTATGCGTTGGGGTACCCCTGTGATTAGCATGACCTCCTTGGTATTTGCCATGAGTTAGTGCCTGGGTCATTGGATGAGTACATGGGTACTGACTGGATGATTAGAGTACTGCAAGGAGAGTGGATGGTGAATTTATAAACGCTTGTGTTTTGGCGGAGTGATTGGATAAGGACATGGAACTGGTTGGGTGATTGGAGGAGTGCATGGGTAGTGACAAGAAGATGGCTGGACTGCATCAGTAGTCCTCAGGGGATTGTAGCAGTGCATGTGTTAGTGCCTGCGTCATTGCATAAGTACATGAGTAGTGACTGGATGATTAGAGTACTGCAAGGAGAGTGCATGGTGAATCTACAAGTGCTTGGGTTTTGGCGGAGTGATTGGATAAGTACATGGTGCTGGCTGGGTGATTGGAGGAGTGCATGGGTAGTGACAAAGAGATGGCTGGGCTGCATCAGTAGTGCTCAGGGTATTGTAGCAGTGCATGTGTTAGTGCCTGGGTCATTGCATGAGTACATGGGTAGTGACTGGATGATTAGAGTACTGCAAGGAGAGTGCATGGTGAATCTATAAGTGCTTGTTGTGAGAAGTTGGCCTGGCATATGCTGTCCACTAATTATAGTGGGCACCTTGCACCAGTCCAAACAACCCCTTATTGGAGATAGGTTAAAGACAACCTTTATTGAAAGCTATCCTAGTGGTAGCTATGGAGAGCAGCCTTCAGGCTAAGTCTTGAAGGAATGTAAAGCAGCTTGTTTTACCAGTCTATAATCTCTTGAGTGACCAAATGAAAGAGGACCACACCAGGTATATATTCAAAATATATGTATTTATTACTAAACACACCCCTCTAGTCTCTTTATGAGGCTAGAGTTCGAAGTACATCAATTATAAGTTAGTTATCTACAGTAATAGCCCAAATACACGTTTGAGCCCTAGGGGCGTACCAAACCATATACCAATAAAGTGGTATAAGAACCACGACTGAGCTAGGCACCGGCCTAGAGCCTGTAGAAGTGCTTGTACCACAAGGAACCACCCAAGGTAGTGACACAGGGGACCCACGGGGGACGCGTGCAGTGTATGAACACAGCCGCGAATCGCCGTTAACTTCTATGGGGAAAGTCGCGGTTTGAATTTAAAAGAAAAGGGACACTTAGAGGAGGACTTGGAGCAAACCCTTTGAGAACTAGGCTGTTCTAGTGTCAATACCCACGGGAGCACCGGAGTACTCGAGTTACCTCACCCAGGAAGCCGGGTGCATAGGTGTCTTTCAAGGTCGGGTTTCGTCGTCGCTTTCAATGGCGATCTGCTGCAAAGTGCTGCTGGCGGCCAAGTCGAAAGTGTTCGGGTGGATCCAAAGGTGGATCGAAGATCTGAAGAACCTGAAAGCAGAGGAGACAGAGTCTGGGTCACTAGCCAGTGACCAGGAAGGCGATGAGCAGATGCCCACCGATGTCGAGTGCTTCAGGTAGGTTGACAGTTGTCTTGACTCTTCAGCCACGAGGTCCAGGAGGCGTCGACGACAACCAGGAGCTGGATTCGAGCTGTCCCACAACGTCTGTCGATTACAGGGGTATCGGCGACCGGATTGGACCCAACAAGCCTTGGCAACGGCAAGTCTCGTGGAAATGGAAGAAGGACGATGTTGCAGACCAGCAAGGTCTGTGGGACTCACCCAGCGAGGGTAAGTCAGGGCACGCCTGGAGCAACCAGGGAGCCCAAGCAGAAGAAGATTGGCCTTCGGGAGGGCCTACTAGCCAACGGACTAGCGACCGCGAAGGAGCCTCGAGTCGACGCACATGGAGCTGACTCACAGGACACTCGTGGAGTGGAGGCCAGTGATCTTCAGTGCAGTTAGTGCTGGAGGCTGGGGCTACTCGGAGCCCAAAGCACGACTTTGTGGGAGACCCAGAAGAGGATGCACTTGCAAATGCGATCGGTGTCCAGGGGTCACGGTTCCACGTTACCCACGACAGCTACGGGCCTCAGCTTTGCTGGGGACTCAGGGCAGCCTCGGGAAGTCTGGAAATCTACCTCTGGTGATGCAAAGACTTCGGCGTCTGACAGGAGCTTCAGCGATGCAGACCAGACAATTGCTTCTTTGGTGCCTGCCAAGCAGGGGAGTCACTCCTTGACCCCAAGGGAGATTCTTCAGTCCTCTAATCTTAAAGTAGAGCGTCGAAGGTCCAGGATTCTGTGTCAGAGTTTCGTCCAGGTAAATCTAAAGTCCTAAGGACTGGGGTCCCATACTTATACTAAGGTAGGGGGTTGGACATACTCTGTGGCCCCACCTATGGGAGGGTCAGGGCAGAGGGGTGATTACACCCCTTTCCCTTTGTCCAGTTTAGCGCCAGAGCAGGGGCTGGAAGCCCCTGAGCCGGTTTGAACTGGGGTATGCACAGGGACACCAAATGTGCCCCCAGTGCAGGACTTCAAAGCACCAGAGAGTGCTCCCGCCCAGCCCCAATACACACTATCCTGTCTGGGGAGGTGGTTACACCTCCCTGGGACAGGAAACCTATTGTCCAGGCCTCCCCTGCCGGAGTTTCGGTCAGCAGCAGGAGGCCAGACTCGTGTCTGTGGCAGCGGCATCCATTTTGTGATGCCAGGGCTCTGGAAAGTCAGTACCGGGTATACCGGTGTGTACATGTCTCTCCCTCTAGAAGGGTGGAATGCTACCCCGCCGCCAGAACTGGCGGGGGTAGTATTCCAAGATATTTGACACCAAACACGACATGTTTCCGTGCAGCCATCCCAAAGTTAGCATTTAACGCGAGGTTATAATGCGCTTAAGAGTATATGGTCGGGCTGCACTACAAACAGCATCAGAGAAGGGTCTCCGAATGCTGCAGAGGGGCCCAGCTCATGCAGGGGCACCCTCTCACATAGGAACCACGCACTCTGCCTTCAGAATTGATAAGGCCTGCCATAGGAGTGACTTATAGGTTTATATGTGTGTATGTATGTAGTGATATAGGTAGCCTATATCACAGTAAGGGGTGCATGCACCACCTTACCCAGGCTGCAGTAGCAGACCTGTGGTGTCATTTTGGATGGCCTTCCAAAGGGGTGGCACAATACATGCTGCAGCCCCTGGTAGGCCTCTGAGGTACCTATGCCCTGGGTACATAGTATACCATATACTAGGGACTTATAAGGGCACTCCAGATTCCAATCAGAGATGTGCCTAAGGCACATGGAAACCATTTTAGAGAGGAAGCAGCTAGGCTGGGGTTCTGATTAGCAGGGCCCCAGCCAGACTAAGGTCTAAAAACAGTGAAGCATCAGCAAAAAGTGGGGGTACCCATGTGAAGCAGATCCTACTCTCCTACACAACCCCCCAAATGTAGGGACATTAAACTAACCTTGCCCAGTTAAGTCTTCATGTTCTAAGTGGAAGTACCTAGAGAGTCCATCTGCATTGGCATGGTTACTCCCAGGTCTATGTTCCACTGTGAAGTCCATCCCCTGTAGGGAAATGGACCACCTAAGCAGTTTGGGGTTTTCACCCTTCATTTGTTTTAGCCATAAGAGGGGCTTTTGGTCTGTTTGAACAAGGAAGTGAGTACCAAACAAGTATGGCCTCAACTTCTTCAGAGCCCAGACCACAGCAAAGGCCTCCCTCTCAATGGCTGACCAACGTTTCTCTCTAGGGGTCAGCCTTCTGCTAATAAAAGCTACTGGCTGATCCTGACCTTCATCATTCAATTGTGACAGTACAGCCCCTACCCCCAATTCAGATGCATCTGTTTGAACAATGAACTTCTTGGAGTAATCAGGACTCTGTAGAATGGGAGCAGTGCACATGGCCTGCTTTAGGTCATCAAATGCCTTTTGACAGCTAACTGTCCACTGAACCTTTTGGGCATTTTCTTGGAAGTTAAGTCATTCAGGGGTGTCACTATTGATCCATACCCCTTGACAAATCTCCTATAGTACCCAGTCAGGCCTAAGAAGGCTCTCACCTGAGTCTGGGTAGTGGGAGCAGTCCAGTCCATGATGGTCTGGATCTTGCTCTGCAGTGGTTGAACCTGGCCTCCACCCACAAGGTGGCCCAGGTACACAACCTGACTCTGCCCTATCTGGCACTTGGTGGCCTTGATAGTCAGGCCTGCTTTCTGCAGGGCCTGTAAAACATTTCTGAGGTGGACCAGGTGATCCTCCCAGGTGGAGCTAAAGACAGCAATATCATCTAGATATGCTGCACTATAGGCTTCCAGACCTGTAAGGACTGTATTCACCAACCTCTGAAAAGTGGCAGGTGCATTCTTCAGACCAAAGGGCATCACCACAAATTGATAATGCCCACTAGGGGTTGAGAATGCTGTCTTTGGCTTTGCATCATCAGCTAGTCTGATCTGCCAGTAGCCAGCTGTCAGGTCAAATGTGCTTAGATACTTGGCTGAGGCCAAAGTGTCTATTAGCTCATCTGCCCTAGGTATTGGATGGGCATCAGTCCTAGTGACTGCATTGCGACCCCTGTAGTCCACACAAAACCTCATCTCTCTTTTCCCACCATTGGTGTGAGGTTTTGGCACAAGGACCACTGGACTAGCCCAAGGGCTATCTGAGGGTTCAATAACTCCCAAATCCAACATCTTCTGGACTTCTGTCCTGATACAGTCCCTGACATGGTCAGGTTGCCTATAATTTTTATTTTTAATAGGCAGACTGTCCCCAGTGTCCACTTTATGAGTGCACCAGGTAGTCTGACTGGCTGTCAGTGAGAATATGTGTCTGAACTGATTGAGCACCTGTCTGCAATCAGTCTGCTGCTGGGTAGTGAGGCTGCCTGCCAAGGCTACACCATCCACTGACCCATCATCAGGGTTCTGTGAGAGCAGGTCAGGGAGTGGGTCACTCTCTTCCTCCTGTCCCTCATCAGTAGCCATGAGCAAGCCCATGTCTGCCCTGTCCACATATGGTTTTAACCTGTTGACATGGAGAACCCTGTGGGGACTCCTGGGTGTTCCTAGGTCCACCAAATAGGTAACCTCACCCTTCTGTTCAACAATGGTATGGGGCCCACTCCATTTGTCTTGGAGAGCTGCTGGGGCCACTGGCTCCAACACCCACACCTTCTGTCCTGGCTGGTAAACAGTCAGTACAGCCTTTGGTCATGCCAGGCTTTTTGAAGTTCCTGGCTAGCCTCAAGGTTTTTAGTTGCCTTTTTCATATACTCAGCCATCCGGGAGCGGAGACCAAGTACATAGTCCACTATGTCTTGCTTTGGGGGCTTGAGAGGTAACTCCCATCCTTCCTTCACCAAGCACAATGGACCCTGACAGGGTGACCAAACAAAAGTTCAAAAGGGCTGTAGCCAACCCCTTTTGAGGCACCTCCCTGTATGCAAATAAAAGGCAGGGCAAGAGTATGTCCCATCTTCGCCTAAGCTTTTCTGGGAGCCCTTTAATCATGCCCTTCAAGGTTTTGTTGAATCTCTCAACTAAACAATTGCATTGTGGGTGATAGGGTGTGGTGAACTTGTAAGTCACTCCACACTCCTTCCATATTGCTTTTAAGTATCCAGACATAAAATGTGCAACCCTGTCTGATACAACCTCCTTAGGGAAGCCCACTCTTGAGAAAATTCCCAGGAGGGCCCTTGCCACCACAGGTGCTGTAGTGGTCCTAAGGGGAATAGCCTCTGGGTACCTGGTGGCATGATCCACTACCACCAGGATAAACCTGTGCCCAGATGCTGTTTGGGGATCCATGGGACCAACAATGTCAATCCCCACCCTTTCAAAGGGAACCCCCACCACAGGTAGTGGTATCAGGGGGCCTTTGTAGTGCCACCTGCCTTGCCACTGGCCTGGCAGGTTACACAGGAGCGACAAAACTCCTCGGTGTCTTCAGACATGTGGGGCCAGTGAAAGTGAGGGACAATTCTGTCCCAAGTCTTGTTCTGGCCCAGGTGACCTGCTAAGGGAATGTCATGGGCTAGGGTCAATAGGAAGCCCCTGAACTTCAGAGGTATGACCAACCTCCTGGTGGCACCAGGCTTGGGGTCTCTACACTCTGAGTACAAGAGTCCATCATCCCAATACACAGTATAGGGACCACTAGCTTTCCCAGCAGCCTCAGCAGCAGCTTGCTGTCTGAGGGGTTCAAGAGAGGGGCAGCTCTGCTGCTCCTGGCTCAGATCTGCCCTGGAAGGGCCCCCTGTCACCAAGAACTCAACATGGTCAGGTTCAAGCTCCTCTGGGACAGTTCCTTCCTCCGGACTGAGATCATCCCCCTCAAGAGACTGATCTTCCTTCTGAGCCAAGGGGGAAGGCACTGCCTTTACCCTACTACTCCTCTTCTTGGAGGGCACTTGGTCCATTATTCCAGAATCCAAGGCCTGTTCAGTGTTAGACATTTTGACTTGTGACCTGGTCACAGCAAACACATCTGCAGGGATGCCCAGCATTTCTGCATGGGTCCTGAACTCCACTTCTGCCCAAGCTGAAGTTTCTAAGTAATTGCCAAGCAAGCATTCAACGGGTAGGTCTGCACTTACCACAACCTTCTTAAGGCCAGTTACCCCTCCCCAGGAGAAGTTAACAACTGCCAGAGTATGGTCTATTCTGACGTTGCTAGCATTGGTCACTTGGTACATTTCACCAAGTATAATCTGCCCAGGATTCACAAGGTCTTGTGTCACCATGGTGACACTTGCCCCTGTGTCCCTAAATGCCAAAGCCTCTCTTCCATTGATTAAGGGCTGTTGCCTGTACTTGCCCAGATTACTGGGACTCACAGAGGAGGTCATATCCATGCCTCCATCACAGACTAGGACAGCCTGAGTGAGTTCTCTGACTAGGTCAGAGCTCATCTCCTTACCCAGGGTCAACCCTACTAAACCCTTGGCTTGTGTAGTCCCACCACCAACTGTAACTACACTAGGGGGAGCAGGTGCCTTAGGGGCATTGGTGGGGGCTGGAGTAGAGTCTTTGGACTTGGTGCAATCACTGGTCCAGTGGGTCTTTTGCTTACAGACCTTGCACCATGGTTTCCTTTGGCCTTTCCCTTTGGTAGACTGTGAATCCCCACCTGAAGAAGATTTTTGGGGGCCTTGTGAAGACTTTTGATCTTTACCCTTCTCCCCACCCTTATCAGAGGTTTTCGAATCTTGCTTCTTAGGGTCACCACCTTGGTTCTGTACCTTCTGCTTCACCCTGGTTCGGACCCATTTGTCTGCCTTCTTTCCCAATTCTTGGGGAGAGGTCAGATCAGAGTCCACCAGGTGCTGATGCAACAGCTGATTTTGACAGTTATTAAGAATCTGCTCCCTCATGATCAGATTGTACAATCCTGTGAAGTCACACACCTTACTGCCCAATAACCAACCTTCCAGAGCCTTGGCAGAACAATCAACAAAGTCCACCCAGTCTTGAGTCTGTGCTTTTGGGTATCCCTGAACTTTAACCTGTATTGTTCAGTGGTTAGGCCAAACCCATCAATTAGAGCACTCTTCAAGACTTTGTAATTATCAGCATCCTCCTCTCTAACAGTGAGGATCTTGTCTCTACCTTTGTCTGCAAAGGAGAGCCACAAGATTGCTGCCCACTGCTCCTGAGGGACCCTCTGTACTTTACAGGCCTTCTCTAGAGCAGTTATCCATTTGTGGATGTCATCCCCACTCTGGTAGGGAGGGACAATCTTGCTCAGGTTTCTGTGGTCATAAGACCTTTCCCTATCTTTGGGGAAACTGCTGCCACCATGGGACTCTAGTCCCAACTTTTGTCTCTCTCTATAGAGATCTAGGGACTCCCTGTCTATAGCCAGTTGCTGTTTTCTGAGTTCAAGCTGAGTTTGCTCATACTGAATCAGTCTCTTTCTCCTCTCATGAGAGGATTCCCTCCTATGAGAGGAGACAGAGGTCCCTATTGAGGTGTCAGAGTGGTTAGACTCCTGAGAAGGAGACCTAGACCTTCTGGGCACACTCAGAACTCTTCCTGGGGGGACAAAGGGGAGGTCAGTCTGATCCTCCTCCTCCACAGGAGGAATTGGGTTTTCCAGGACAAGGTCATTTTCACCTTCCTGGCCAGTTTCAGAGGGGGGGGCCTGGGTTTCTTCACCCCTGGCCCCTTCCTCATCTTCTGCCCCACCCTCTTTGCCTACCCTTCAGACCCTAGGGGCCTGCTGAGATCATCAGCTAGTAACACCTTCCTGAGGTGTTGGGTGCTGGCACTTTTGCCTGCCTTCAACTTCCTAGTATTGCATAATGCTCTCAATTCCAAGAATGGGAGTTTATCATACTTGGAGGGAAGAAGCCCACTGGCTTCTGGCGAGGACTCACTGGGTCCTGGCTTTGCAGACATTACTAGTGAGGTGTGGTGTATGCACTACCTACTCTAGTGTGGCCTACTAAACTCTCTTGAGTTGTAGAAAGGGTGTGCTATCCCTTAACACACAACTCTAAGTTCAGTAGAACTTACTGTATTACTAAGCTTGATGTATATGTACCTTAGGTACCCTTAGTGGTTTTCAGTTGATCAATTCAATTGAGATTATCTGGTAAAACAATAGCAAGCTGGAATCCCACACGCTGCACACCAATGTGAGAAGTTGGCCTGGCATATGCTGTCCACTAATTATAGTGGGCACCTTGCACCAGTCCAAACAACCCCTTATTGGAGATAGGTTAAAGACAACCTTTATTGAAAGCTATCCTAGTGGTAGCTATGGAGAGCAGCCTTCAGGCTAAGTCTTGAAGGAATGTAAAGCAGCTTGTTTTACCAGTCTATAATCTCTTGAGTGACCAAATGAAAGAGGACCACACCAGGTATATATTCAAAATATATGTATTTATTACTAAACACACCCCTCTAGTCTCTTTATGAGGCTAGAGTTCGAAGTACATCAATTATAAGTTAGTTATCTACAGTAATAGCCCAAATACACGTTTGAGCCCTAGGGGCGTACCAAACCATATACCAATAAAGTGGTATAAGAACCACGACTGAGCTAGGCACCGGGCCTAGAGCCTGTAGAAGTGCTTGGACCACAAGGAACCACCCAAGGTAGTGACACAGGGGACCCACGGGGGACGCGTGCAGTGTATGAACACAGCCGCGAATCGCCGTTAACTTCTATGGGGAAAGTCGCGGTTTGAATTTAAAAGAAAAGGGACACTTAGAGGAGGACTTGGAGCAAACCCTTTGAGAACTAGGCTGTTCTAGTGTCAATACCCACGGGAGCACCGGAGTACTCGAGTTACCTCACCCAGGGAAGCCGGGTGCATAGGTGTCTTTCGGGGTCGGGTTTCGCATCGTCGCTTTCAATGGCGATCTGCTGCAAAGTGCTGCTGGCGGCCAAGTCGAAAGTGTTCGGGTGGATCCAAAGGTGGATCGAAGATCTGAAGAACCTGAAAGCAGAGGGGACAGAGCCTGGGTCACTAGCCAGTGACCAGGAAGGCGATGAGCAGATGCCCACCGATGTCGAGTGCTTCAGGTAGGTTGACAGTCGTCTTGACTCTTCAGCCACGAGGTCCAGGAGGTGTCGACGACAACCAGGAGCTGGATTCGAGCTGTCCCACAACGTCTGTCGATTACAGGGGTATCGGCGACCGGATTGGACCCAACAAGCCTTGGCAACGGCAAGTCTTGTGGAAATGGAAGAAGGATGATGTTGCAGACCAGCAAGATCTGTGGGACTCACCCAGTGAGGGTAAGTCAGGGCACGCCTGGAGCAACCAGGGAGCCCAAGCAGAAGAAGATTGGCCTTCGGGAGGGCCTACTAGCCAACGGACTAGCGACCGTGAAGGAGCCTTGAGTCGACGCACATGGAGCTGGCTCACAGGACACTCGTGGAGTGGAGGCCAGTGATCTTCAGTGCAGTTGGTGCTGGAGGCTGGGGCTACTCGGAGCCCAAAGCACGACTTTGTGGGAGACCCAGAAAAGGATGCACTTGCAAATATGATCGGTGTCCAGGGGTCACGGTTCCACATTACCCACGACAGCTACGGGCCTCAGCTTTGCTGGGGACTCAGGGCAGCCTCGGGGAAGTCAGGAAATCTACCTCTGGTGATGCAAAGACTTCGGCGTCCGACGGGAGCTTCAGCGATGCAGACCGGACAATTGCTTCTTTGGTGCCCTGCCAAGCAGGGGAGTCACTCCTTGACCCCAAGGGAGATTCTTCAGACCTCTAATCTTAAAGTAGAACGTCGAAGGTCCAGGATTCTGTGTCAGAGTTTCGTCCAGGTAAATCTAAAGTCCTAAGGACTGGGGTCCCATACTTATACTAAGGTAGGGGGTTGGACATACTCTGTGGCCCCACCTATGGGAGGGTCAGGGCAGAGGGGTGGTTACACCCCTTTCCCTTTGTCCAGTTTCGCGCCAGAGCAGGGGCTGGAAGCCCCTGAGCCGGAAGCCCCTGAGCCGGTTTGAACTGGGGTATGCACAGGGACACCAAATGTGCCCCCAGTGCAGGACTTCAAAGCACCAGAGAGTGCTCCCGCCCAGCCCCAATACACACTATCCTGTCTGGGGAGGTGGTTACACCTCCCTGGGACAGGAAACCTATTGTCCAGGCCTCCCCTACCGGAGTTTCGGTCAGCAGCAGGAGGCCAGACTCGTGTCTGTGGCAGCGGCATCCATTTTGTGATGCCAGGGCTCTGGAAAGTCAGTACCGGGTATACCGGTGTGTACATGTCTCTCCCTCTAGAAGGGTGGAATGCTACCCCCGCCACCAGAACTGGCGGGGGGGTAGTATTCCAAGATGTTTGACACCAAACACAACATGTTTCCGTGCAGCCATCCCAAATTAGCATTTAACGCGAGGTTATAATGCGCTTTAGAGTATATGGTCGGGCTGCACTACAAACAGCATCAGAGAAGGGTCTCCGAACGCTGCAGAGGGGCCCAGCTCATGCAGGGGCACCCTCTCACATAGGAACCACGCACTCTGCCTTCAGGATTGATAAGGCCTGCCATAGGAGTGACTTATAGGTTTATATGTGTGTATGTATGTAGTGATATAGGTAGCCTATATCACAGTAAGGGGTGCATGCACCACCTTACCCAGGCTGCAGTAGCAGACCTGTGGTGTCATTTTGGATGGCCTTCCAGGGGTGGCACAATACATGCTGCAGCCCCTGGTAGGCCTCTGAGGTACCTATGCCCTGGGTACATAGTATACCATATACTCGGGACTTATAAGGGCACTCCAGATTCCAATCAGAGATGTGCCTAAGGCACATGGAAACCATTTTAGAGAGGAAGCAGCTAGGCTGGGGTTCTGATTAGCA
The DNA here is from genome assembly GCA_963921515.1 of Calotriton arnoldi. Taxonomy (NCBI): domain Eukaryota; kingdom Metazoa; phylum Chordata; class Amphibia; order Caudata; family Salamandridae; genus Calotriton; species Calotriton arnoldi. The sequence continues at coordinate 598,735 of CAWUFW010004151.1, forward strand.
GGGCCCCAGCCAGACTAAGGTCTAAAAACAGTGAAGAATCAGCAAAAAGTGGGGGTACCCATGTGAAGCAGATCCTACTCTCCTACACTTGTGTTCTGGCAGAGTGATTGGATAAGTACATGGTGCTCGCTGGGTGATTGGAGGAGTGCATGGGTAGTGACAGGGCGATGGCTGGACTGCATCAGTAGTGCTCAGGGTATTGTAGCAGTGCATGAGTTAGTGCATGGGTCATTGCATGAGTGCATGGGTACTGACTGGATGATTAGAGTAATGCAAGGAGAGTGCATGGTGAATTTATAAGTGCTTGGGTTTTGGCGGAGTGATTGGATAAGTACATGGTGCTCGCTGGGTGATAGGAAGAGTGCATGGGTAGTGACAGGGCGATGGCTGGACTGCATCAGTAGTGCTCAGAGTATTGTAGCAGTGCATGAGTTAGTGCATGGGTCATTGAATGAGTGCATGGGTACTGACTGGATGATTAGAATACTGCAAGGAGAGTGCATGGTGAATTTATAAGTGCTTGGGTTTTGGCGGAGTGATTGGATAAGTACACACATGTCACATCAGGCCCGCCCCTCCCTTCACCACTGTGCAAACGCGCCCCCTGGCGGGTTTTAAGTTGGGGGTTAATTCCCCTTGAATCCTGAGGGTCCCTGGGGGCCAACTAGCCCACCAGGTACCTCCAGTAAGCGCCACAGAGCTGCGTTGCAGAGAGGTGGTCCAAGGCCACTCCCCTTTTACACCTCTCTGCAACGCAGCTCTGTAGCGCTTACTGGAGGTACCTGGTGGGCTAGTTGGACCCAAGGGACCCTCAGGATTCAAGGGACTTAATCCCCCAACTTACAACGCGCCAGAGGGCCCGTTTGCACAGTGGTGAATGAAGGGGGTGGGGCCTAATGTGACAAGTGTGCAAACGCACCCCGTGGCGCGTTTTAAGTTGGGAGATTAAGTCCCCTTGAATCCTGAGGGTCCCTAAGGCCCAACTAGCCCACCAGGTACCTCCAGTAAGCACCACAGAGCTGCGTTGCAGAGAGGTGGTCCGAGACCACGCCCCTTTTTACACCTCTCTGCAACGCAACTCTGTTGCACTTACTGAAGGTACCTGGTGGGCTAGCTGGCCCCCAGGGACCCTCAGGATACAAGTTGACTTAATCCCCAACTTAAAACGCACCACGGAGCGCGTTTGCACACTTGTCACATCAGGCCCCGCCCCCTCCCTTCACCACTGTGCAAACACGCCCCGTGGCGCGTTTTAAGTTGGGAGAT